>LR738711.1:153856485-153944449 GCA_902687465.1 Secale cereale | reverse complement strand
TGCAAATGCAAAGGTGGAGTGGGTGAGTCAAACGAGATGAAAGTGGGTGGATCCCGTTACCGGGTTCCCACGAGTCGGTGACGAGGCAACCGAGGAACATGACAAAAGGTGGAACGGGCACGAAGCACACACGGGAAACATTTCATACAACACAACAAGCACAAGCGTTCATCCACGGGGTCGTCTCGGGGTTATACCTTCGAAGCGTGCGTTTCGAGGCGGTTCGAGCTCGTCGAGGGACGTAGTGGAAGAAGTCGTTCCGCGAGTCGGGGAACACGTTAACGTAGAGGAAGTAGTGGTTCACGTCATCGTGTCGTGGTACTTGGCGAATTTCTCGTTTCCGGGCGACGGTAGTTGTACTCGGGGCGACGGTAGACGTTCACGTAGGCGTTTCCGTTTCCGAAGAGGTACTTGTCGCGTCGGCGTTCGTAGTGGTACTTGTGGTCTCCGAACTTGTCGACGGTAGTGGTACTTGCCGTAGGGGTACTTGATCATGTAGTCGTTCACGGGGCTCGTAGATGTACACGTATCCGTAGAGGTACTTGACGTTACGGTCTTGCCGTCTTGTCGTGTAGGCGTTTCGCGTTCCCTGTCAGGGTCAACACAAGCAACCAAACAACACAAAAACTACAGCAGCAAAACAAGGGTTGCACGAGGCCACGGCAGCAGCAGTACAACGAAAACACGGCAGAAGCAGGCCGCGGGACGGAAGAGCTCGGGCGCTGCTGCTGGGAGCCGCGGAGGGAGGAGCTGTGGCTGCCGCTGGAGGGACGCCAGGCAGCAGGACGGGCGTGGCTGCTGGACTCCTGGAGGACGACGGGATGGAGCCCCGGGGGCGCGCAGGAGAGCCATGGAGATCGGGGAGGACGGGGCCGAGGGGCTCGGACGGAGGGAGCCGCGCTGGGGCGTCGGGAGAGGAACAGGGGCCGAGCCCGGGGCGGCGACCTGGCGAGGCAGGCGCTCGGGCCAGGGGGCGGGCCGCTGCGCCTGGCGAGGAAGGAGGCCAGGGAGGCGCTTCCTGGCGCGGAGGAGGAGCGCTCGCAGACCTGGGCGCGCAAGGGGAAAGGCCCCTCGTTCGATGCGGTCGGCTGGTTCCCGCAGGGAACGGCGACGGCGGTGGAAACTCCAGCGCGAGGACGGCGCTTGCGGGGCAGGGGCCGGAGGGACGAGGCGCTGGGCTCAGGCAGAGGCGCGAGGCCTGGCGAGGGAATCGGGGAGCGAGCGAAGGGGGTGAGCGGGGTCGAGGGAAACGGGATGAGGCTCGATCTAGCGAGCCAGAGGGGTGGCGGCGGCGCTAGGAACGGGGGGACTGAGGGAGAGCTGCGGGACAGAAGGCGAGCGCTCGGGGGGTTAGGGTTAGGGGAAGCTGCGGG
Source organism: Secale cereale (assembly GCA_902687465.1). Taxonomy (NCBI): domain Eukaryota; kingdom Viridiplantae; phylum Streptophyta; class Magnoliopsida; order Poales; family Poaceae; genus Secale; species Secale cereale. The sequence continues at coordinate 153,943,076 of LR738711.1, read as the reverse complement.
CCTCGGACAGATGGGCCAGCTGGGCCTGAGCCGGTGGGAGGAGAGGGAGTTGGATCGGGCCAAGAGGGAGGTTTGGGCCAGGGAGGAAAAAGAGGCCTGGGCTCTACTAAGTTTATTTCTTAGCAGAAATAAAATAGAGAGGGATCCAAAAATTAAGAAAAAAGAGGCCAGGAACAGAAAGAAATAAAAGATGGGACATTTTTGTAAGGCTTTACGGGTTATTACCAACCCAACAAAATAGCTCCAACAAAAGGGAAGTGCAAAACTAAAACATTTAGCTTGCAATAAAAGGAGTTTAGATAAATGGAGGAGCCTCGAAACAACGGAAAGAATTATAGGCAAGGTAAAGAAGTCAAACTTGAAGTGAAATAAACATGGGGAATTTGCAAGTGTGTTGGGGTAATTCCAACAATGGAATATTTATTAATATAGCTCCATAATTATTAGGAGGCTTTTATATGTTTTAAAGAGAAGACCTTCTTCCCTCGATTTAAATGGACCGAAGGTCCACACAATTTATTAGGTTGAGATGCAAAAAATTAAAATGACATGATGGCATGATGACATGATGCAATGCAAAAAATAAATAGCACAAGCACAAAGAACACACGGACAACCCGGAACATCTGGAATCTTCTGGAACCTTCTGGAATCTTCTGGGACGTCAGTCTCGGGCGTCACACAAGGGCATGGTGATAAGATCATTGTAAATTTTAAACTCAATAGCACCAGTATCAGGGTTATATCTAAAACTGTTAATGAAACCGGAGGTGAGTTTTTGATACTGAGTAACACGGCACGTGACGAGCCGTGTCAGACCTGCATTAGCACAAAGGTTATAAAACTCATCCTTAATTCCCGCAGCTTCAAGGAATTCATCACATGGGAACATCATAGCACATGCTGGACTTGTGTCTTCCAACAACTCTAGGGGTACATGATCTTCATTGTAGCTCACCCTAGCAGTCGAGGGTGAGGCTGCGGCTCTAGTAACTCGATCGGAGTGTGCGGGCCTCTTCTTCTCAAGCCACCCCTTTGCCCTTCCTAACAAACTCATTTCTGAAATTTTTGGCAAATTACAAAAACAAGGATTTAAACAAAGTGGGTTAAGGCAAACTACTCAACTCACTTACCTAAGGCATAAACTTGCATCAAAACTTGGAAAATAAATTTCTACACATGCATGCAAGCTCATCTATACAGCACCAAGAACTACTAAATACTCACAAATGAAGCCACCAACCAAAAATCTAATTGGAGGGGTGGAGGAGTTACATACCAGGGAGTATTTGTTCAAAATCTCAGCTCGAATGATAGGCTGTAGAGAGAGATCGAAAACCGCCTCCAAGAGCAGCAAGAACGCAAGAACAAGTGCAGAACTCGTGTTTTTGGAGAGAAGGAGAGAGAGAAGAAGAAGACTCACCTGGAGGTGGGTCTTGTGGGCCCCAGGCGCCCTATGGGCGCGGCCAGGGGGCAGGCCGCGCCAGCTGGCTGCCTGGGCCACTGGTGGCCCCCCTGGTCAGCCCCAGGTGCCTCTGGGTCACTCCCGGCATGGAAATTTTTATTTTTATTTTTCTGGAATTTTTCTGAAAACTTCACTGTTGAAATTTTTTCGAAGTTCAAAAAGCTGCAAAACTTTCTGAAAACTTAAAGCAGTGATTAGTATTGTGAAGCTTCAAAAACATAAACACTTGGTACAGCAAGGAGAACAAAAGCTAAAACATATGAAAACATAACAAGCTCAACTTTTTACCTATATAAAACATGCTTACTAGTAAGGTTGATCAAGTCTTACCAACAAACAGGCGATATATAGAGCAAAAAGTCTCACCTCTTACGAAGTGATCATTGCACCTTTACTTTAATGGACATTGTCCCTACCATAATAGTTTTGTATTCGTGGTGCACATGTAGTGGACAGTCCCATTCTCCAATCTTCACGGTCTCGATATTTTCTATAGAGTTGAGGCCATGCCTCTTGTGGGTCTTCTTTGGAAAATACACCGTGTGTTCTTTATCATTCACATTGAAGGTAACCTTTCCTTTATTGCAATCAATAATAGCACCTGTGGTGTTAAGAAAAGGTCTACCAAGAATAATGGACATGCTCCCATCCTCGGGCATGTCAAGCACAACAAAATCAGTAAGGATCAAACAATTAGCAAATTCTACGGGAACATCCTCACAAATACCTATCGGGACGGCGGTTGACTTGTCAGCCATCTGAAGAGAGATATCTGTAGGAATTAGTTTCTCTAAACAAAGCCTCTTGTAAAGAGAGAGAGGCATAACACTCACTCATGCTCCAAGATCACATAAAGCAGTTTTGACATAATTATTCTTTATGGAGCAAGGAATGGTGGGTATACCTGGATCACCAAGCTTCTCAGAAATGTTGCCACTGAAAGAGTAGTTAGCAATCATAGTAGATATTGCTTCATTAGGAATTTTTCTTTTATTACTGACAATATCTTTCATATATTTTGAATAGGGAGGTAACTTAATAGCATCAGTCAAAGGGATTTGAAGAAAAAGAGGTTTCATCCACTCTCCAAACTTATTGTAATGCTCTTCTTCTTTAGATTTGATAGACTTACCTGGAAAGGGCATGGGTTTCTGTATCCATGGTTCTCTTTCCTTCCCATGTCTTCTTGCGATGAAGTCTTCTCTAGTGTAGTTCTTGCGTTTGTCAGGTGCTTCTTCTTCTCGAACTTCAGGCGGATCATTCTTCTCATTATCCTTACCTTCAGGTTCGGCACCGTCTTCAGTCTCAGCATCGGAGATAGATACACTATTGGGATCAACAGCTGGCTCTTCACTTGTAATAGGATCATTGGAATCGTCAGCCTCCTTGTGTTTCTTCTTCTTCTTCTTTGGAGAGCCAACAATTTCTTCTTCCTGCATTTGAGAATCTTGCTCGATTCTCCTCGGATGCCCTTCTGGATAGAGAGGATCTTGAGTGCTAGTTCCTCCTCGGGTCTTAATCCCGAAGGCCTGCAAATCATCTTGTTTGGCATTGTTAGCGAGCAAATCTTTTTGCGCATTAGAAATTTGTTCAAGCTGAGTTTGAACCATATGAAAATGCTTCACAAGACATTTAACATCATTAACTGTTCTACCTAGAACATCAAGCAAACTTTTGATAGCAAGGGAATTATCATGCAATTGACTTTGTATCCTCTCATTAAAATGATTTTGTTTCATAATAAAATTATCAAACTCATCTAAACATTGATCAGGAGGCTTACCATGAGGGATGTCACTTGCGTTGAAATCTAAAAGAGAGTGTACCTCTACCATAGGAGGGTGAGTGGTATGCTCACACAACTTCTCAATAGGGGGTAGATTCTTCACGTCTTCAGTTTTAATACCTTTCTCTTTAACAGACTTCTTTGCTTCTCGCATATCTTCGGGGCTTAGAACAAACATGCCCCTCTTCTTTGGTGGTGGAGGTGGTTCAGGGACGGACCAATCTTCATGGTTTTTGGCAATCCTGCCCATCAAATCCTCTGCATCGTCCGGTGTTCTTTTCCTGAAAACACAACCAGCACAACTATCCAAATAGGACCTGGATTCATCAGTTAGAACAGCATAAAATATATCGATTAATTCATTCTTGGGGACTCCATGTCCTGGTCTAGCCCGGATCAGACTACAGTACCTCCCCCAAGCTTTAGGGAGGTGCTCATCCTGCAACTGTTTAAAGTTATAAATTCTTTGTAAAGCAGCATGTTGCATATGAGCAGGAAAGCACTTATCAACAAAAGAGTGAGCTAAGTCTTGAGGATTCTTAATGGAACCACATGGTAGTGAATCATACCATGTTTTAGCACCTTCCTTCAAAGAGAAAGGAAGAAGCTTAGTCACATAAAAGTTTCGTATCTTTTCATCCGTGGTAAACAAGCCACCCAACTCAGTGAGTTTGGTCAGGTGTGTAATAGCATCATCATTTTCTCTGCCATAAAAGGGGTCAGCTTCAACCATAGGTATAAGTGAAAGATCAACAGAAAAATCATAATCAGGATCATTGATGCATATAGGAGATGTAGCAAATTCAGGATCAGGAATAATCTTGTTCTTCAAGGAGTGTTTTTCAAGCAGCTTCTTAATAGCTTCAGGGTCAGAGCCGGAAAACTCTGTCAGTTCCCTGCATAAATCATCATCAAGCATAATGTAATCATCATCAAGGAGTCTCTCCTTGAGTTTACTCAAATCAGGATAATCATAAGTTCCACCAATAGGGTAGCGAGTAACAGGAATTTCAATTCCAGATATTTTTGCAGCAGCAGCGATCTGTTTCTCAAGAGCATAACCAAGTGAACCAATATCATCAAGAGTAGTCGAGGCATCATCAAAAGTATCAGACATAGTAACAGATTCAGTAGAAGCATCATGTGGTGGCGGTGAGGCAAACTTACTCATAACAGAAGGTGAATCAAGTGTAGCACTCGTGTTCAGAACAGTACCTCTTCTTGTAGTGGATAGTAAGATCGGAACCTTGGGGTCTCCTTTCTTACCCATAGCGGATGAAGTGCAGCAGGTAGGATACTTCAAGTTGACTTGTAAATATTGCTATGCTCCCCTGCAACGGCGCCAGAAAACGGTACTTGATAACCCTCAACCGTAAGGGATCGAGATAGTCTTCGCGGGTAAGAATAACCCAATTTATAAATTCGACACACGGGGAGCCAAAGAGTATTTATAAGCTTTGATAGTTGAGCTGTCAATTCAACCGCACCTGAAATATACTTACTTGCAACAAAAGATAAGTGGTAACGGTGATATGATAGTGATGGTGGTGACAATAAAAGTAAACAGCAAAGGTAAACAACAAAAGTAACAACTAGTAACCAGCAGGATTTAAAACACTGTAGTCTAGGGAGATGGATGGTTGGGCGCTGCATGGATGAGATACATCATGAATCTAACTTGGGGCAAGGCACACAGAAAAGTAATGATCATCTAGGCAAGTATCAAACATTAGGCATGTATCCCACAGGTAGTTGTACGTGCTTGCAATAAGAACTTGCACAACATCTTTTGTCCTACCATCCCGCTACGAACGGAGCCAAAAGGAACTTATGGAGATTAAGGTGCCCCTGTCAAAGAGCACCGGAACAAAGCAATAAACTCAATGGATACATGTAATCCTCAAACTATGGACCATCCCCTTTGGTGTCCCAAGCTGTCACTTTTGGGATCGCCGGTTCCGGACCGTAATAGGTGCAAACAACTCATAGATAGGATCAAGAACACAAATATATTCATGCAAACACATATGGTTCAGATCTGAAATCATGGCACTCGGGCCCTAAGTGACAAGCGTTAAGAGCAACAAGTTGAAGCAAAGATGATAAACACCATACTAGATGATAGGCAACATGCCCCCAACAATCTGATAAACTATTACATGACCTAACTCATCCAATCCCTACCATCCCCTTCGCCTACAACAGGGAATTACTCACACATGGAAGGAGAAGTCATGGAGGGAGGATGGAGTGGTGATGATGATGACGATGGCGACGATCTCCCCTCTCCTGAGGCCAAATCAGCCTCCAGATTAGCCCTCCCGAAGAAGAACAGAGGGTGGTGGCGGCGGCTCCACAACGGAAACTGGGAAAACGACTTCTGTTCTGGGGTTTTTTCGTCACGGGGATAAATACGGGTCAAAGTAGGGCACCAGAGGAGGTGGGAGCAGCCCAGGCAGCCTCCCGGCGTGGCTAGGGGTGGGGCCGCGCCAACAGGGCGCCTGGCCCCCCCCCCCTGGCTGCCCTCTGGTCCATCTTCTGGCACAAGGTTCCTTCGGGTGCGTGGATTTTCTGTGATTTTTCTTGGAATTTTCTGAGATACCTAAAAATCCGTTTTCCTGCACACAATAAAACCATACAGGCAGCTCTGCTGAAAACAGCGTTAGTCCGGGTTAGTTTAGTTCAAATCATGCAAGAATGAGGTCAAAACAATAGCAAAAGTGTTTGGAAAAGTAGATACGTTTGAGACGTATCACAGGGGCACCTGCGTAATTGCACTGCGCCGTCACCCCTCCTTATAAATACTCCATCCTCGCGGTCATTATTTACTTCTCCCACCTCTCGCCATCTCGCTCAACCCTAGCGCCTCCGCTAGCTCCAGTCGATGCCGGAGACGAAGCGCTTCGCTGCCGCAACTTCTTTGACACCGTCATCACGCCGTCCGTGGACCACGTCTCTCCACCGCTGCCGTAGGTGTCTTCCGCCGCCAAGTTAGGGCATGGAAGATCGATCTGCTCGGCATCCTACTCTTTCCGTCTAGCAGTTCTTCATTGCGGTAAATAAATCTCTCTTTTTACCGTTGTTTTGATCCGTAAAATTCATAAACCTTCACCACAAGTGGTTTATGTACATCTGAGATCTGTTTCCTTCTATCCTTCTCTCATATGTTGCAAATATATTCACTTATGAATCACTACTAGTTAGATTCCTCACTTGTACTTATTCCTGGATTCGTACAAATCTGGAACCAACTCACTCCATATAAGTGAATGTCTTCGCACTATGAGGTCAATGTAATGCCCAGTATGTGGCTATGTCCCCCACATGTCGAGGCACGACTTAAGGACATAAACGCATACTAGAATGATCTCAAGTATGGTATCTTTGCACATCTCATGTAAAATTCAGGCATGAAATTGTAAAGTGATAGTTGGCTTACACTCGCCACGTCACACAATGAAATACAATAGCATACATCATCCAAAGAACATCAGGGTCCGATTACTGACGAAATCCAAACGAAAAGATACCATAAATAACACAAGCCCGGATCCTCCTAGTAAGAACCACTACTGATCGTCGGGATAAGACACATAGTAACGTCCACGCTCTTCATCGAACTCCCAGTAAAGCTCTGAACCATCTCCTGCATAGTTCTCAATGGTACCTGCATCTGGTATGTGTTGAATATGTGAGCCACAGAGGACTCAGCAATCCCGTTCCCGGGTATCAAAACTACCAAAGCCTTAGGTGTGGAAAAGGCTATAAACATGGGTTGAAGCAAGCACTAAGCACTAGCTAACGAGTTCAGAACGAGAAGAGAACAAGTGCCAATGATCGCCAAGTTGATAAAGAAGTGATTCTAACAACTCACGATCAAACATAACCCCACTGTGTTCACTTCCCGAAGCCCTTCGGAAAGAGACCATCACGGTTACTCACGCAAGTAGTGTATTCATGAATAAGGTGTCAAGTTATCTACATCCAGATATTAACAAATTCCCATCTGCCACATAACCGCGGGCACGGCTTTTGAAAGATCAAACCCTGCAGGGGTGTCCCAACTTAGCCCATCACAAGCTCACGATCTGTGGAGTCACAACTCCAAAGTGGGAAGACCCGAGTATTCCCGGAATCCCATGCTCAAGATATTTCGACAAAGGTAAAACTAATCCAGCAAGACCTCCCGGCTTGCCGACACCTGATACGTCCAAAACGTATCTATAATTTCTGCTTGCTCCATGCCTCTTTTGGGTGATATTGCTATGATATTTATACACTTCCATACACTTTTGATCATATTAGGACTAACCTATTAACTCAGTGCACCCCAGTGCCAGTTTCTGTTTTCGGCTGTTTTTGTATTTCAGGTTTTCACGTTACGAGAACGGACAGGAAAAATCCAGAAAAATTATATAAAAAATAAGCGTTCCAGAAACTACCGTGCGCCCAAAGGACAGCCGGGGGGGCCACCAGGGCTCTAGGCGCCCTGGCGGCGCCCCCCCTGGGCCGCGCCGGGGGGGGGGGGCGCCTGGGCCCCCTGAGGCTCCTCTGATGCCCCCCTTTGGCATATATTTAAAGCGTCCCCCGAAACCCTCGAAACAGGAACTCTTTTTCGCGATCTCATCTCTGTTCTGCCGCCGCCGCCGCTTCCAAGATCGGGAGCACCAGGAGAACTCTTCCCGGCACCCTGCCGGAGGGGAGGATCACCACCGGGAGCTTCTCCACCACCATGGACGCCTCCCGGATGAGTTGTGAGTAGTCTCCCTTGGACCATGGGTCCATGACCAGTAGCTATGTGATGTTCTCCTCCCGTTCTTGTGCTTCACTAATTAGTCCTCATGAGCTGCCCTACATGATCGAGGCACATATGTAATCCTTATGCTGTTGCTATGATGAGTTTGCTGGGATCCGATGGATTATGAGATTATGTTCAGATTGTGTTTGAGTAATATATTTGATTCACCTCTTTTATATTTATGTTCGTAAGTAATTCTTGCATGTTCTCCATTGTTATTTATTGCTTTGGCCAAGTAGTAGGTAGTGACTCCAAGAGGGAACGTTATGCTTGATTGTGGGTTCATGCCCCTCGATGACTAGCTTGAGTGACAGAAACATGAGTCTAGGGGATGTGCTGTTGCCACAAGGGGGATAACAACGGTGCTTGTGCCCGCGGGTGCAAGGATTGTTTACTTTACGCAAAGTTCTTTTAATGCAGTTGTCTGTTGCTTTGAGTTTACACTATGGGTGGGGCTCGCAACTTAATACCAGCGAGATGTTCTGGATAGATATCTCAAGGTGGATGATTAGTAGTATATATTGATGGATTTCGGTCTACTTACTTTGGCGTACCGCCCATGCTTTGAACCTCTACCTTTCTCGCAATGTAGTCAGCATTGGTTTGCGCACATGGTCCTGTCAATTGCCCAGCTGTAATTCGTTTACCTCACATAGCTGTTTTATCGTCTTTTGGGAGAGAGACATCACTAGTGAACATCATGAGACTCCGGTCCATATTACCATCATTGATCACATCCACTATTTACTTTTCCGCATTTTACTTACTATTGCAATATTTATCACTATTATCACTTGCGTTTGATCCTTTGTAAACTACAAGGCCGGAGGGATTGACAACCTCTCTGTACTCGTTGGGAGCAAAGTTATTTGTATCTGTGTGCAGGTCCATGTTGATTACTAATATCTGGCGCCGTTAGCAGTTGACACCTTCTTATTGAAACTGGGAGTCTCTGGGAAATCGATCCTTGGTATTACCAAGGGAAAACTTCTGCTACACTGCATCTCAAACCTTACACTTGGGGTAACCAACGAGGGGTGAGAAGCCACCTAGCAAAGCAATTTCTGGCGCCGTTGCCGGGGACTCCACTCTTCAGGATAGGGGAGTTGCATGCTATCTTTTACCTTTGCTTTTTAGTCTTGTTAGTTTACCTTTCAGTTTTGCTTTAGTATCTTTTATCGAAAATCACAAAAATAGTTATCTTGCTTGCTTGCTACAATGGGTTCCACCGAGAACACCAAGTTGTGTGACTTCACTAGTCACAACAACGATGACTTTATCAGCACACCTATCACTACACCTGCCACTTCAGCACCTTCATATGAAATTAAACCTGCTTTACTGAACTTAGTCATGAAAGATCAATTATCCGGTGCTGGAGATGATGCTGCTTTACACTTGAACAACTTTGTTGAACTTTGTGATATGCAAAAGTACCAAGAAATAGATGGTAATATTGTTAAGCTTAAGCTTTTTCCTTTCTCCTTGAGAGGAGGAGCTAAAATTTGGTTTCAGTCTTTGCCTAGAAACATCATAGATTCATGGGACAAGTGCAAAGATGCTTTTATCGGAAAATACTATCCACCTGCTAAAATTATCCAACTGAGAAGTAACATAATGAATTTTAAACAATTGGATAATGAACACGTTGCCCAAGCTTGGGAACGTATGAAATCTCTTATCAAGAACTGCCCTACTCATGGTTTGACTACTTGGATGGTTATCCAAACTTTTTATGCAGGCTTGAACTTTACCTCGCGGAACTTGTTAGATTCGGCCGCAGGAGGAACTTTTATGTCAACTACACTTGGTGCTGCCACGAAGCTTCTCGATGAGATGATGACCAACTATTCCCAATGGCACACCGAACGCGCTCCAACAGGTAGGATGGTAAACTCTGTTGAGGAGATTTCCTCCCTAAATGAAAAAGTTGACTTGATCATGTCTCTACTTTCGAAGCAATCTTCTGTTGATCCTCGTGATGTTCCTTTAAATTCTTTGATTGCTCAAGAACAAGTAGATGTGAACTTTATCTCTAGAAACAATTTTAACAACAATGCTTATAGGAGTAATTTTGGTAGCAATCCTAGACCGTTCCCCTCTAATTCTTATGGGAACAACAATGCTTATCCTAGCACCAGGAACTCCACTACTGAACTAGAGATTATGCTTAAAGATTTCATCACTACGCAAAAAGCCTTTAATAAGAGTGTAGAAGAAAAACTACATAAACTAGATGATCTCTCTTTGAAGGTAGACCATTTAGCCAATGAGATAGAATTGCTTAAAATTAAAACTTCTCCTCTTGAGGAGAGGAAGGTCACTCCTATTAATGCTACTCAAGTGCAAATTAATGAAAATATTAGGATGATGGCTAAACTTAAAGAAAGATGGGCTAGAGAAAGGGAGGAAGAGGATAGAATTAAGAGCCTTCCTACCCACCACACTGTTGCTACTATCCAAGTTGTTGAGGATATCCAAACTCTTAGCACCCAATGTACTCCTGGTCCCGATGGACCTATTAATGGTGATGCTATGACTATAGAAACTACCAAACAAGTGAACCTAAAGGACACCACTACCACTTGACTTGATGCTAGTGACCTTGATTTTGATAATTTCACTCTTACCGAAGTTATTGATTTCCTTCACAAGATGTCTAGAGATCCCCGCACTAGCACGCTTAACCTTGCCTTCACAGAGCATATCACTAATGCTCTTATCAAAGCTAGGGAGGAGAAACTTAGAGTAGAAGCCTCCATACCTAGAAAGCTAGAAGATGGTTGGGATCCTATGATAAAAATTAAATTGAATGACTTCTCTTGCTATGCATTATGTGATGTTGGAGCTAGTACCTCTGTTATGCCCAAAAGAATATATGATATGCTTAAATTGAAACTTTTTGATTCTTGTTCTTTTGGTGTTCGTCTCGTTGATTCTTCCATAAAGAAACCTTTAGGGAGGATCGACGATGTTCTTATCGTTGCCAATGACAATTATGTTCCCGTTGATTTCACTATTATGGATATTGAATGTGATCCTTCTTGTCCAATTATTTTGGGACGTCCCTTTTTGCGCACCGTTGGTGCTATCATTGACATGAAAGAGGGTAATATAAAATTTCAGTTTCCTCTCAACAAAGGGATGGAACACTTCCCTCTAAAGAAGATCAAGTTACCTTTTGAGTCCGTTGTACGGGCTAGCTATTCTTTTACTCTTGATAAAACTTGATCTATATGCATTATGCCTAGCTTAAAGGCATAAAAGAAAGCGCTTTTGGGAGGTAGCCCAATGAATAAATTATTTTGCTTTTGTTGTGTCTTGATGTTGTTTACTACTGTAGCATCATAATTGTATCTTTGCTTTTCAATTTTGTGCCAAGTATAGCCTCTGATTGCTAGAAAGTTCAAAAGTTGTGAGGTGCTGTCTAGGAAACAGATTCTGTCATTGGATAGAAAAATTCGTATAAAATCACCAGATCATCTTTTTGGTCTGAATGTTTTCGACAGCGTTCTCTATATAATTGTCTTTCGTGCGTATGTTCTGAGTTTTTTGATTTGAGTTGCAGAAGTGCCCCGAACAAATCAATTACTACCTACTGTTCTGTTTTTCACAGATTCTGTCCTGTTTTGCTTTTCCTTCACTTTGCAAACCAAGAGCTTGCTTTTTCTTTGCAAAAATCTTTTGGCAATCTTGAGAAACAGTAGACCTTCAAGAATATCTTTATTTCCAGCAAGGTATAATTATTTTATTATGGGTACTAACCTCGCTAATCAGATTATGATGAGTTATGTATGAAGGGAGTTTTCAAGTGTGCGAGGGAAGATGATAAAAAGATTCAGGAGTGTCAAGCGCTCAAGCTTGGGGATGCCCCCGTGCACCCCCAAGAAATATTCAAGGAGACTCAAGCGTCTAAGCTTGGGGATGCCCCCGTGCATCCCCTTCTCCATCAACATTATCAGTTCGTCTTTCGTTCCACTATATTTTAATCACTTCATGTGTTATGTGCTATGCTTGGAGCGTCTTGCTTTTAATTTCATTTTTAGTTTTCCATAACGAGTCGGAACTCAGCGTTCTTTATGTGGGAGAGAAACACACTCCACTTCTACCTAGAACATAACATAAAATTTTCATGACTATCTTTGCTATGTGTGTTCTTTGTCTTTTAATAGCTACTATCATGCTCTGCTCTTAGTATTCATGCTTATCTTTTTAAAGAGCTTGTGTTTAGTTGGTTGCTTGAACTCTCTTTAATTATCATGCTTATCTTATTAAGAGAGTTTGCTTCTGTTGCATTGGTTAATATGTCTATGATAAAGATGCTACGTGCATAATGGCGCTTAGTAGTTCAGGTTTTCTTGTGGTTAGTCTCAAATAGCTGGGGGATTCCCAATGTGTTATTGGAGTACCAACATGATTTGTTTGCCAATGATGTGGTATGGTTTAGTAATATCTTCCCTCAAGAATTTATTTTGATTGACTTGGCGTATGCTCACGCATATTTAAGACTGTAAAGAAAGTCTGTCAAGCCTTGATGATCTTTTGTTTCTGAGTAGCGATATAACTACCATGCCTGATTCAATGTTGCTTTGTCGCTCTGCATGATTATGACCGTCATTGCTCTCTTAGTTGGTCGCTCCCAGTCTTTTGCTAACCTCCACCTGTACTAAGCGGACTGACTACTTGTGCATCCACATCCTTTTAAACCAGTTATGCCATATGAGTCCACCATACCTACCTATATGTGGTATTTCACCGCCACTCCAAGTAAATTTACATGTGCTACCTTTAAAACCTTTAGTTTTTGCAATACATAGCTCATGGGAAAGTAGCTTAAAAACTATTGTGGTAAAGAATATGTCGCTTATGTATCTTATTTCTTATAAGTTGCTTGCTGAGCGGTAACCATGTTTCTGGGGACGCCATCGACTGTTACACTTTTGTTGAATATCATGTGAGTTGCTATGCATGTTCATCTTGTCTGAAGTAAGGGTGATTTGCCATGGGTTGAATGGTTTGAGTATGCATATTGTTAGAGAAGAACATTGGGCCGCCAACCAAAGCCATGTATCATGATGGAAGTTTTAGCTTGGACATTAATCCTCAATCTCTTATGAGAATATGCTTAAGCATTAAAGAGGAGTTCATTATCTATTTTCTATGTTGTCCCGGTATGGATGTCCTCAAGTTGAGATCTATCAAAAACGAGAAATCAAATGCGATCTATCTCCTTGGACCTTTGTATAGGTGACATAGAGGTACCCCTTTGTGACACTTGGTTGAAACATATGTAATGCAATGATAATACATGGAAATCCGAGCTAATTAGGACAAGGTGCGAGCACTATTGGTATTCGATGCATGAGGCTTGCAACTTATAGGATGTCTTATGCATAACACATATGAAGTACTACTACCGTTGACAAAATTGTTTCTATGTTTGCAAAATAAAAAGCTCTAGCACATGATTAATCCCTGCTTCCCTCTGCGAAGGGCCATTCTTTTACTTTTATATTGAGTCTCCACCTTCTTTCTTCAAAGCACCAACTATTGAGAGCATGATCGTCATTCTGAGTGTAATGTGCATTGTCCCAAAGTAGCATTGTCCTTTGCATGATTGTGATATCGTTTATTTTGAAATCATTGTATCTAGTCATCACTTAAACCTTGAAGGTGCCCCTGCATTTATGTTTTGCTTCACTAAAGGGGGCAAGCTAGATATCACTTTATCATATTTGCACATCATATTCATTGCAAATCTATTTGATGTTTCAGTATCATATTGTAAAACTTTCAGTTCTTTGTGATTTTCTCATGAGGCAACTTAATTACTACAGATTCATTATCTCAGTAAGCTTTTGTCATATGACTATGAAAAGTCCTATATGGTTAATAGCATGTCACCACAGAAATTATTTTTGTTATCATTTACCTACTCGAGGACGAGCAGGAATTAAGCTTGGGGATGTTGATACGTCCAAAACATATCTATAATTTCTGCTTGCTCCATGCCTCTTTTGGGTGATATTGCTATGATATTTATACACTTCCATACACTTTTGATCAAATTTGGACTAACCTATTAACTCAGTGCACCCCAGTGCCAGTTTCTGTTTTCGGCTGTTTTTGTATTTCAGGTTTTCACGTTACGAGAACGGCCAGGAAAAATCCAGAAAAATTATATAAAAAATCAGCATTCCAAAAACTACAGTGCGCCCGAAGGACAGCTGGGGGGGGGGGCACCAGGGCTCCAGGCGCCCTGGCGGCGCGCCCCCCTGGGCCGCGCCGGGGGGGGGGGCGCCTGGGCCCCCCGAGGCTCCTCCGATGCCCTCCTTTGGCATATATTTAAAGCGTCTCCCGAAACCCTCGAAACAGGAACTCTTTTTCGCGATCTCATCTCTGTTCCGCCGCCGCCGCCGCTTCCAAGATCGGGAGCACCAGGAGAACTCTTCCCGGCACCCTGCCGGAGGGGAGGATCACCACCGAGAGCTTCTCCACCACCATGGACGCCTCCCGGATGAGTTGTGAGTAGTCTCCCATGGACCATGGGTCCATGACCAGTAGCTATGTGATGTTCTCCTCCCGTTCTTGTGCTTCACTAATTAGTCCTCGTGAGCTGCCCTACATGATCGAGGCACATATGTAATCCTTATGCTGTTGCTATGATGAGTTTGCTGGGATCCGATGGATTATGAGATTATGTTCAGATTGTGTTTGAGTAATATATTTGATTCACCTCTTTTATATTTATGTTCGTAAGTAATTCTTGCATGTTCTCCGTTGTTATTTATTGCTTTGGCCAAGTAGTAGGTAGTGACTCCAAGAGGGAACGTTATGCTTGATTGTGGGTTCATGCCCCTCTATGACTAGCTTGAGTGACAGAAACATGAGTCTAGGGGATGTGTTGTTGCCACAAGGGGGAAAACAACGGTGCTTGTGCCCGCGGGTGCAAGGATTGTTTACTTTACGCAAAGTTCTTTTAATGCAGTTGTCTGTTGCTTTGAGTTTACACTATGGGTGCGGCTCGCAACTTAATACCAGCGAGATGTTCTGGATAGATATCTCAAGGTGGATGATTAGTAGTAGATATTGATGGATTTCGGTCTACTTACTTTGGCGTACCGCCCATGCTTTGAACCTCTACCTTTCTTGCAATGTAGTCAGCATTGGTTTGCGCACATGGTCCTTTCAATTGCCCAGCTGTAATTCGTTTACCTCACATAGCTGTTTTATCGTCTTTTGGGAGAGAGACATCACTAGTGAACATCATGAGACTCCGGTCCATATTACCATCATTGATCACATCCACTATTTACTTTTCCGCATTTTACTTACTATTGCAATATTTATCACTATTATCACTTGCGTTTGATCCTTTGTAAACTACAAGGCCGGAGGGATTGACAACCTCTCTGTACTCGTTGGGAGCAAAATTATTTGTATATGTGTGCAGGTCCACGTTGATTGCTAATATCTGGCGCCGTTAGCAGTTGACACCTTCTTGTTGAAACTGGGAGTCGCTGGGAAATCGATCCTTGGTATTACCAAGGGAAAACTTCTGCTACACTGCATCTCAAACCTTACACTTGGGGTAACCAACGAGGGGTGAGAAGCCACCTAGCAACACCCTGATAGTAGCCGCGTGTATCTCGGCGGGGACTGAGTAGTGGCGGCGGGCTTGCAGGATGTGCAAGCGAGTGCAGGTGCGGTGGAGCATGAGGGCCTTGGGTGTTGGGCGTGTGCGTGTGCATGCTGCGGGGTTCGAGCACGAGCATGAGCTCGACTCGGGCCTGAAGGAGAAGAAGGCCGGGAATCATGCGAGTGGTGCACCGCGGCTGCTGCGCGCACAGCGCGTGTGAGGTGACCTGTGGGTGCTATGGTGAGTGGATCACCGAGGCGAGCAGCGGCATGATGCATGATCAAAGCAAGCGGCCGCGAGCACACGCAAGAAGAAGAGAAGATAAGGCGAACGCGTAGAACATCGGGCAAGCTGCAGGACGAGCGGCGCCTACGCGGACGGATCGGCGACGAAACAGAGTAGGAGAGGGGTTGGATATACCTAGTATACCTATGACCCGAAGATGTGGTCGGGGACGCCGCAGGACGACGGTGGGGAGGCGACAAACTCCGGTGGCCTGCTCTTCCGCAGAGAAGACGACGGAGAGGACGAAGAGGACGTCGGGGAAGGCGTCCTCGGGCTCGGATCGACGTCATAACGGACTCGGGGAGGCGCCGCGGTTCTCGTGATCGACGGAGGGGAGGCCGGCGACGCTCCTACTCCGGTGAAGAGCTCTTGTACGGGCCGGCCATGGTGGCTGTAGGGAGGAGATGGAGCGGGGTGGAGATGCCCTCCTGGCTGGCAGCGGCGAAGGAGATCGAGATGGAGAAGGGGAAACCCTAGGAGGGCGCGGGGCTCGGCTTTATAGGGGGCGTGGGCACGGCTGGCTCGCCACTGTGGCCATGTGCTCGTGACCCTGCTAGTTTTACCGTGAGAGCGAGGGGGACCGAGGAGAACGAAGGAGAGGAGGAGGAGTTGCTGGCAGGCGGGACCCTCATGGGCGTCCACGTGGGTTTTACCATGGGAGAGAGCGAGGGGGCTGCAAAGGAGAGGTCGGGCGCTGGCTATGCTGCGTTTGGACCCGGAAGGAAATGGGCTGCACGCTGGGCTAGACTCCTATCTCTTGCTACATTTCTTTCTCTTCCTTTTTCTTTCTTCAGACATAAAACTTGTAAGAAAAGAAAGGCAAGGGAAGATATGGAATTTGATAGGGATCAACATATTTATGGAGTCCTGGAAATAGGCAAAATTTATATAAATTGGATTGGACATTTTTAAGTGTATAAAAATAATCTGAGTTTGAAATAAATTCAAGCTTGAGCCATTTTTAAACCCAACACAATCTAACCCAAAAGAGCTGAAACATTTAGGAGTAGGTCTTGGCATGGCCTAGGATTAATAGGGAAAGAATGAACATTTATGGAGGAAGGGAAAATGTCACTTGACAAAATGGAAGAAAGAAGAAGGAAGGAGGTGATGATGCATGGGACATATGCATAGGGCAAGCAACATTGACAAACATAGTGCAAGTACAACAAGATGAATACCACAATGCATATGAGATGATTTTGGCAACAACATAGGATGGCACAATGCACAATAATAAAAGATGAACATGATGCAAGAAGCAAAGTATGACAATGGCATAAGAAAAATAAAATGACAATGCAAAACAAAAGAATGCATAAATGGCAAGAACCCCCAAGGAAAGGATAAGGATCAAAATGATAAATGCTTTATTGCCATATATGGAAGGTGTCACATATGGGGTGTTACAAACTCTCCTCCACTACAAAAAGATCTCGTCCCGAGATCTAGGACTGAAAGAAGGAGGGATACTCGGAACGGAGATGATCTTCTCGTTCCCATGTAGCTTCTCGGTCGGTATGGTGTGACCACTTCACTTTCAAGAATTTGATGGACTTGTTGCGGGTCTTGCGCTTAGTTTCTTCAAGGATAGAAACAGGGTGCTCACGATAAGACAAGTCTTGTTGAAGATCAATCTCTTCAAACGGAATGGTGCGTTCAGGCTTCTTGAAGCACTTGCGGAGTTGAGACACGTGAAACTCATCATGCACATTTGCAAAGTTGGAGGGAAGCTCGAGTTGGTAAGCTAGATCGCCTCTCTTGCCAAGAATTTTGAAAGGGCCCACGTATCTTGGAGCAAGCTTGCCTTTGATACCGAATCTCTGAGTGCCCTTCATGGGAGAAACACGGAGATAGACATGATCTCCAATGTCGAAAACCAAGTCACGATGCTTGCCATCATAGTAGCTCTTTTGACACGATTGCGCGGCTTTGAGATTCTCACGTATGACTTTGCACATTTCTTCGGATTCTGAGATCAAATCATTTCCAAGGAGTTGACGTTCACCAGTCTCGGACCAGTTGAGAGGGGTACGACACTTTCTGCCATAGAGGATTTCAAAAGGAGCTTTGTCCGCACTTGCTTGGAAGCTGTTTTTGTAGGAGAATTTGGCAAATGGAAGGCAATCTTCCCATTTCATACCGAAGGAGATGACACAAGCTCTTAGCATATCTTCGAGGATCTGGTTCACTCTTTCGACTTGACCACTAGTCTAAGGGTGAAACGCAATGCTGAAGCGAATCTTTGAGCCCATGGCTGACTGAAAGGAATCCCAGAACTTGAAAGTGAACAAGCTTCCACGGTCTGAGGAGATCACTTAGGGAATGCCATGCAAGGAAACAATTCTGGAGGTGTACAGCTCTACCAGCTGAGCTGCGTTGATGGATTCTTTGACGGGAAGAAAATGATCTACTTTAGTTAGCTTGTCAATCACCACAAAGATATCATCATTTCCTTTCCTGGACTTGGGAAACCCAGTGACGAAATCCATCTCAATGTGATCGAATTTCCACTCGGGAATAGGTAGAGGTTGAAGGAGTCCAGCTAGACGTAGATGCTCTGCCTTCACTCTTCTGCAGACATCACATTCGTTCATGAATTGGGCAATCTCCCTTTTCATGCGAGTCCACCAATATGATTGCTTGAGGTCTTGGTACATCTTGGAGCTTCTTGGATGTATCGAGAGGAGGGAGTCATGTGCTTCATTCATTATGAGCTTCCTGAGATCACCCTTGGGAACCACAATCTTGTCCTCAAAGAACAAGGTGTCTTTCTCATCAATGCGATAGCACTTGTACTTGGGAGTACCCTTAGCAATACCATGTTTCACTTTCTGCACCATAGCATCACTGAGTTGGGCCTCACGGATTTGATCTTCCAAGGTAGGAGCAACTTGAAGGTTTGCAAGAAAGCCTTGAGGAACAACTTGGAGGTTGAGCTTCCTGAATGATTCACAAAGTTCAGGATGGAACGGTTTGAGAAGGAGACTGTTGCAATACGCCTTTCTGCTCAAGGCATCCACAATGACATTGGCCTTGCCAGGAGTATACTCAATGCTTGGATCGTACTCTTGAACCATCTCAACCCAACGAGTCTGGCGAAGGTTAAGGTTTGGCTGAGTAAAGATGTACTTCAAGCTCTTGTGATCGGTGAAGATGTCAACTTTTCTGCCTAACAGAAGGTGTCTCCACGTGATCAAGGCATGTACAACTCCTGCTAGCTCAAGATCATGTGTGGGGTAATTCTCATTTGGTTTCAACTGACGAGAAGTGTATGCCACAATCTTCTTGTCTTGCATGAGAACACCACCAAGACCTTGCAATGAAGCATCACAAAAGACTTCATAAGGCTTGGACTCATCCAGAGGAGTAAGGACTGGAGCAAAAATGAGCTTCTCTTTGAGTGTCTTGAATGCCACATCACAATCAGGAGTCCAAGAGTACTTGACATTTTTCTGGAGCAAGTTGGAAAGAGGCTTGGCAATCTTGGAGAAGTTCTCAATGAACCTTCTGCAATAGCTAGCGAGACCAAGGAAGCTTCAGAGTTGCTTGACATTCTGCGGAGGTTCCCACTTGACAATAGCTTCAACCTTCTCCGGGTTCATAGAAATGCCCTTGGCAGAGATAATATGGCCAAGATAGAGGACTTTATCCAGCCATAATTCACACTTGGAGAACTTCGCATAGAACTTGTGTTCACGGAGCCTGTCAAGGACCAAACGGAGGTGTTTGGCATGGTCTTCTTCATTCTTGGAGAATACCAAGATATCATCCAGATAGACGAGAACAAATTCATTGGTGTAGGGGTTGAATATGAAGTGCATCATCCACGAGAAAGTCGGTGGAGCATTTGCAAGGCCAAAAGACATGACCATGTATTCATAGGAGCCAAAACTCATTATGAATGTGGTCTTAGGAATATCCTCTTCACGGATACGAATCTGATGGTAACCCATCCGGAGATCGAGCTTCGAGAACACCTTTGCTCCTTTGAGCTGCTCGAACAATTCATTGATATTGGGGAGCGGATACTTATTCTTTATTGTCTTCTTGTTCAATGGCCGGTAATCAACGCAAAGGCATTCCGTGCCATCCTTCTTCTTGACAAATAGAACACCACAGCCCCAAGGTGAAGTACTAGGCCTGATTAGACCCATACGTTCTTGCTCATCGAGTTGTTTCTTCAGCTCCTTCAACTCATCAGGAGAAAGCTTTACGAACACCGACATGCTGGCTCGGTACCGGGTTCAAGTTCAATGACGAATTCAACTTGACGGTGGGGAGGCATGCCTGGAAGCTCTTCAGGAAATACATCCTCATTTTCATGAACCACCGGAATCTGAGAAATGGCATTAATCACGCCCTTGACATCGAGAGAGAATAGCCTGATTGTGTTATCTCGAGCTGCGAAGATAATCACGTCTTCGTCAGGATGAGTTAGCTTGACCTCCTTGTTTGCACAATCAATGTTTGCATCATGCTTGGAGAGCCAATCCATCCCAAGAATAAGATCAATGTCGGAGTTGCCGAGAATAACCGGGGAAACCAGAAAACTGTAATCACCCATGTGAATAGATATATCCGGAGCCACCATATTAGAAGTCATGTGTTTGCCCGGAGAAATAATTGACAACTTCTTATCTAGAAATGCCGAAGTGAAATTATGTTTGGTAAAGAATGGTCTTGACATGAAGCAAAGTGATGCACCATAATCAAACAATACTTTTGCAGGAATAGAGTTAACTGAGAGGTTGCCCAATATCACATCGGAAGAATTCTCTGCTTGAGCTGCATTCATCAGGTTCACTCTTGCATGCTTGGGATTGTGCTTGACAATAGCAGTGCTGACAGGTGGAGGAGGTGGAAGGCGCCTTGGGTTGGGACACTTGTTGGCATAATGACCCTTCTGAGAACACTTATTACTAGTAACTTCTGAAAGAGGCCGATGATAAGGACCACTTGATCTTGAAGCTTGGAACTGAGGCTTGGACTGATTGCTTGGGTTGGGTGGGTGGGAGAAGCCATGACCACCTGAGTGCTTGTTGTTGTTTGGAGGACAGAGCACTGGAGGAGGTGGTAGCCAGAACTTCTAGTGCTTGGCAACCACTTGAGAGGAAGAGGAGGAGTGAACAACATCTCTAATCCTCTTTTTGGAAGCTTCACTCTTGAGCTGAGCTGCCTCTTGCTTGAGAGCCATATTGTAGAATTGGTCAAATTCATCCGGCTCGAACAAGGTGAGAGCAAGTTGGACTTCATCTTTCAGACCACCTCGAAACTGATATATCTTGCTCTTGGCATCGGGGATGTCTTGCTTCGCATAACGGGCAAGATTCTGGAACTTGACATTGTATTGATAGACGGACATGGTGCCTTGCTTCAGGTTGCGAAATTGCACACGCAGGCCTTCAATGACACTGGTTGGAATGTGGTGAGATCGTAAATCTTTGCAGAAGTCAGTCCACGAGATCTCACGATCACCTCTGGAATCTTTGTACTATTGCCACCAATCAGCAGCTTGATCTTTGAGTTGGAAAGTGGCAAACTTGACATAATCCTCAGGCCTCATGTTACTGCATTGAAAGTGCTTTTTGATGTCTGTGATCCAATCTTCAGCATCTAGCGGGTCCACACAATAACTGAACGACTTCGGTTGGTTTGCTAGGAATTGGTTCAGTGTCGCAAAGTGAGGCTGATTGAACACATTGTCTTGGCCTTGGTTCCCATGATTGCCTTGATTTGCTTGGTTGGCTTGAAAGTTCTGCATCATTTGCATGAGCATCTGAGTGTTCTGGTTGGTCGCTTGCATAATTGCTCTCCATGCCTCAGACGGAGGAGGAGGGGAAGGAGGTCGTTCAGGAGGACGCTCTTCTTCGCCCTCTTGGTTAGGGTTGGGAACCTTCTTAGGAGCCATCCTGAATATGATGACAACCGTTAGCCATTGATGCAAAATAGATAAGCTGAATCAACGACTAGATATTTGCAACATAAAGTCTTCACAATGAACATTTGAACAAAATGAACGAATGAATTCCACAGTTTAATGGTACAACAATCTTGTCGAGAAGCCACTTGGGAGAACAAAAGATAAAATAAAAACAACAAGGTGCAGATGGAACAAATACATGATAGAAGCTTCATCCCACATGTTTGTGTTGAATGCCCCATGGAACGTGTTACAAAGGGTGTTGCAATCCCCGGATCAGCATAGCCAAGGACCCTTTAAGATGCAACTCCCAATTGGAACAACGCCCATGAAACCCCTTCACTCGATGTTGAACCCCAAACCTCATACCATGCACTCGTTGGAAGAATGCCTATGAGCTACTTGAAGAACCCACCTATTAATTCCCAAAGGTTTCCTGTTATGCAATCTGGTGTTGGGGATACAGGGGAAGCACCGCGCACTCAACTCTAAACCTACATCCAGTTGTATCCATCCGTCAACACATAACCAGTCCTTCTCGGAAGCTATTTACCGCGGACCTTCGAAACGCATACGCTATACTAGCTATGGCACTACTCCCGAACTATCCCACCAGTACTGGGTGACGTCGGGGTTACCTCACCACTAACCGCATAGAAGAGTTTTTTATGTTGGCTGTCTTAAGTATTCTAGAACCGCTACGATACATTTGTGACGACAACACCTCGGAGCTCAACTCCCCTGGACACTGCCACAACCCCTAAACGACAGGAGGCATCGAGAACAATGTTCTCGTCACAAAGATATCGGAACAATCCAAACAATACTCGCATGGTCCTAAAAAAAATTAGTGAATTTTTTAGAGTTGAGGAGATAGAACAACGTTAGGAGTCCTCACCAGAGCGATGAAGGGATGAGGAGTAAAAAAAATCCTACTCTCCGATATATAAATAGGACTCAAAACATTTTTTTTGTGCGTGTCTAGACTCAACCGTCAATGATTCGATCAATCAGGGGGCTCCTAGGTTGGAGAAGGCTCTGAATACCAACTTGTAATGCCCAGTATGCGGCTATGTGCTACCTCTTGAGCCTGCGTTGTATTCCCACGAAGAGGAAAGGGAGATGCAGCACAGTAGCGTAAGTATTTCCCTCAGTTTTTGAGAACCAAGGTATCAATCCAGTAGGAGACGACGTGCCAGTCCCTCGCACCTGCACAAACAAATAAGAACTTCGCAGCCAACGCGATAAGGGGTTGTCAATCCCTTTACGGTCACTTACGATAGTGAGATCTGATAGAGATGATAGATAATATTTTTGGTATTTTTTTAGTTTAATAAAACAGCAAATAAACAACGGAGATAGAAATTGACAGGAAAGTAATATGATAAAGATAGACCCGGGGACCATAGTTTTCTCTAGTGGCTTCTCTCATGATAGCGATATTCTACGGCGGATAAACAAATTACTGTCGAGCAATTGATAGAAAAGCGAATAATTATGAGACTATCTAGGCATGATCATTGTATATAGGCATCACATCCGAGACAAGTAGACCGACTCCTGCCTGCATCTACTACTATTACTCCACACATCGACCGCTATCCAGCATGCATCTAGTGTATTGAGTTCATACGAACAGAGTAACGCCTTAAGCAAGATGACATGATGTAGAGGGATAAACTCAAGCAATATGATGAAAACCCCATCTTTTTATCCTCGATGGAAACAATACAATACGTGCCTTGCTGCCCCTACTGTCACTGGGAAAGGACACCGCAAGATTGAACCCAAAGCCAAGTACTTCTCCCATTGCAAGAACTATAGATCTAGTAGGCCAAATCAAACCAATAATTCGAAGGGACTTGCAAGGATATTATGAGCACACATAGAAATTTCAGAGAAGAACCAAATATATTTCATAGATAATCTTGATCATAAACTCACAATTCATCGGATCTCGACAAACACACCGCAAAAAGAGATTACATCGAATAGATCTCCTCGAAGACCGAGGAGAACTTTGTATTGAGATCCGAAGAGAGAGAAGAAGCCATCTAGATACTAGCTATGGACCCGAAGGTCTGAGGTAAACTACTCACAACTCATGGTGAGGGCGATGATGATGATGATGAAGGCCTCCGTGATGGATCCCCCTCCCGGAACAGGCTCCAAGATGGGATCTCCACGGGAACAACAACTACGACGGTGGAATTAGGGTTTTCTCTCTGCGTATGGAGTTTCTGGGGTACGTAGATATATATAGGAAGAAGAGGGGCACCAGGGGCCACAGGGGCTGCCCTCGAGGCAGGGGGGACGCACCCTGGGAAGGGTGTAACACTCCAAATTTTTTGGAATTGGTTTTCATAAATTCATTATTCTCTTGGAAGAAGGTTATTTGATTTTCTCTTAAAAACCCCACCTTCTAAAATCTTTTATGGCAAAAGATTTTTGTGTCCTTCTGTCTTGAGAGTTTTCACCTTGTGTTGGCTCAACCCAAATAATTTTGGATGGTTTTGAAAATTTCTTTTTACTAGAAAGCCTTACTATAAAGCCTTGGGCTTATCCTCTCTCTTTCAAACTATTCTTTTGCCATGTCACCTAATGAAGTTATTTCTTCCAGGACCTTCATTCCCACCTTGGACAAGTCTAACATCAATTCCAGTAGGATTCAACCTCCTTTAGATTTTTCTTCTAATTATTTTACCCCAGAAACTTTTCTGTCTTTTAATTTGAGCCTTGGTGATTTACAAAGGAACTATTAGTTTCCCTTTGAGTTTTGTTTCCAAACAAACTCCCCTGACTAGTCCTTAGTACCCTCAACCTAGATCCATCATGATCTGCTGGTCCATAGTTCAAAATTTTCAAATTTTGCTTGCTGCAAGTTTGGACCAGATTTGCCATTTTTGGTTAAATTCATATTTTCTCTCTTCCTAAAAATCTGTGGAAATTCAAGTAGCCTCTAGATGCATCAAGAGAACACCTCACCAAAGATCAGCTCAAGAGAAATTCTGCTAGTGCCTGAATCATTTCATCAAATAGTTGGTGTGCACTGTTTCTGTCAAAGTTGAGAAAAGTTCAGTGAGGATTCAGTCGACAGTGTCGTTCCCGTCAGACCGCCGCGTAAATCTCGCGAGTGTCTGCATTGGCCCTTGCTCACTGCTCCTCTCCCTTATCCAGAGCGCCGCACGCTTGCTTGGCCGGTTGCGAGCATCAGCGGCGTCGTGGCCTGCCTGCACCGGCGTCTTCCGCGGCAGCAGAGCCACCCGTGGCGGCCAACAGGGGCCACCCTGCAAAACGGCGCCGTTCGGCACCGCCCAAACCACTAGAGAGCCCCACGTGGCCGTCCCCTCCCCTGTGCACGCTGCAGCACCATCGTCGTCGCCTAAGAGGCGCAGAGCACGCTCTCTGCCGCCGACGTGCCCGCACAGCCGTTCCGTTGAGAGAGTGCAGTAAACGCCCAAGTCTTGCTAAGCTCAGCATCAGGATGGAACCAGTGGACCATCACGTCGATGCCCAGGCACTTAAGCCACCTGTTCGGCCATGGCCTCGCCGTAATCACTCGCCGGACTTATCCCGTTTGCGGCAACCGCCTCGGGCCAGCTATAAATAGCGGCCCCGAGCTCGCATCCGACCCTGCACCTCTCCACCATCTCACCAGACATCGCCCAGCCACTAGAAGGACCTCGAGGAGTCCTTCCCCAACTCCGGCAGCCCCGATCCGCTTCGGGCTCCGGCAACTCTCTCTCTCTGGTGAGAGCGCCTCCACCTCCCTAGTCGTGCCAGTAGCCTCCTGACGCACCTAGACGCCTAACCCACACTTCAATTTGACCTCCGCAGCTCTCTCCGGCAAGATCCACCACCACCCGAGCCACCGTCCGCCGGAGAGAAGGCCGCCGTCGACGTGGTGCTCGCCGACGTCCAACTCCACCACCCACAGACGTGGAAGAGCACTGTGAGTCCGTAGGTACCTTTCCCTCCCACTACCTCGCCGTGGATCGGCGCTGGCGACCACCGCGGCTCTCGGGCACCAGCGCACTCTGTTTTTCCGTTCGAATATTTGAACCTAACGGGTGGGACCCCCTCGTCAGCCTCTCTGTTCTAATCGAACCATTTTTTCTGGAAAATGACTTCGGGAAAATACGCTTTCCCTTTTCAGCTGGCGTATTACTTACTGAAACGTTTTCTGTTTTTATAATCAAGCCCCTGGAAACTTTTTGTTTCATTACAAACAAGTCCCTGGACAAAAACCTCAATAACTTTTAAACAAAAGATGATTTTGAGTTGATTCTTTTTCTGTCCTCTTTATATTTCTGTCTAGTTTTTTTTCATATTTATTTGAAAAATATTTGGGACAACTTTTATGCACGCACGGTATTTATGTTAGTATCCGGTTTATTTTATCCGTAGATACCGAAGGAGGTCACGGAGCCGCGAACTTCACTGAGCTAGACTCTGACTACTCCGAACCAGGCAAGCATGTTTGAACCTTTGATATGACGAGTGCTTTGCATGTTTGCTTGAGTAGTTTTCTCATGGCATGGTTATATAAGCATTCTGTGGATGTTATATTTCATGCAAGGCAAGCTTCATGTGAGCTTCGAAAGTTAATGGTGAGCCAACCTGATCATGTGGTGACATGCTAGGTTGTAAGCTGGTATTGTTGAAGCATGCCAGTCAACCATTTAGTTTCGGTGTTAACGTGGATCAGGTCATGATCCCGTTCGTCTCCCTTTTGGTACTTTCACATGTCTTCTGTAAAGAATACGGTTTAGTCAGTTGCAAACCTCTTTCCTTGTACACACCAAATAGAGGGGCCGAGATGAGGGTTCCATGGCCCTGGATTAAAGCCCGTCATCCGGTCAGGGGGCATGGGTGTTTCCGGTTGGGACCAAGAGGGGGGCACCCCTTAGAGCGCGCGGTATAAATTTGATCCCATGCTATTCGAGGTTGTAGCCTCCCCGTCTTAAAGTTTTTCGTGAACGTTGCCTAGGGTGATTCCGGGCAGCGGGATGTGGAATGGGTGTGTACTGGTTAGTTGTGTTTCTGCTAAAATATCGTAAACAGAACTAGTTCTTTGTGACTACTGAAATCCGTTGGCTGTGGTTAAAGAGTACACACTCTGCAGAGTTAAAACCCTCCGAGTAACCATGCTATGGTCAAGCGTCCGTCTCCGTAATAGTTTCTAGTGATTTAATATAGCTCTAATGGTAGACCGGCCAAATGTTAATCTGGTAAACGAACTAACCAGCTTATTCCGTACTAAATGTTTCCTTGAGATGATTTACCTTCAAAATAATACTTGGGTTCGAATGGTCATATAAGCCCTTTATGTGATGCCGCTCAGACGTCCGACTATGGCATTCTCGTCATTTATTTTTGATATAAGCCCTTTATGTGATGTCGCTCAGACGTCCGACTGTGGCATTCTCGTTATTTACTTTTGATATAAGCCCTTTATGTGATGTCGCTCAGACGTCCGACTGTGGCATTCTCGTTATTTACTTTTGATATAAACCCTTTATGTGATGTTGCTCAGACGTCCGACTGTGGTATTCTCGTTATTTACTTTTGATATAAGCCCTTTATGTGATGTCGCTCAGACGTCCGACTGTGGCATCGTGGTTATTTACTTTTGATATAAGCCCTTTATGTGATGTCGCTCAGACGTCTGACTGTGGCATTCTCGTTATTTATTTTTGATATAAGCCCTCTATGTGATGTCGCTCAGACGTCCGATTGTGGCATTTTTATTCATTTTTTTCCTTTCGAGGCGTCGCTTCAGGTACTCGATCGGTACTCTTATATTTCCTTGGGATTTCGGGAGGACTACCGCCTGACTTCCTTTTTAATTAACATGCAGCGCAAATTTATTCTCTGAGTACATATTGCTAGTATGCTCATATGCATCATGTTTGCATTTGTTATATCTTATGTTCAAACTATCTTGCGAGTACATTCAAAGTACTCACCTGGCTTGTTGATTTGGCTAGATGTTGACGAAGGAGATCTCATGGATGAAGAGTTAGATAGCGAGTCCGACGCCTAGAGGAGTCCCAGTCAGTCTCTTGCGATCTTGGAGTTGATCATTGTATTATATACGCTTCCTCTACCCAAATAAATTCATCGAGTCTCACTCCGACACTCGATGAGCTGTAAGAGTCGTGTCACCCACTACAATGTGACATATCCACCACCACTTTTATTACGAGTTAGTAGTTATGCCACCCTACCCTTGTGTCATATCCGCCTTTATGTATAATATCGGCGTGCTTGTAATAAATTGTTGAGCACCCTTAGCTCAACCTGTATAATATTCAGTACTCTGGAATTCTGTATCAAGGATTTTTCTACCAGTAAGAAGGATTGTTCTACACTGGTCCGATAAAAAGGTCGGTTTCTCAGTAAATATTTTATTGGAAAACCGGTCCGGACAACCTTGGTACCAGAGCCAGGCTGACTATAGGAAGCCACTAGGTGCGATCGCTAATCGGTTATTAGCGTATTGAGTGCTATTTCAGCATTTTTACATTTGTAGCAATTTTCGGTTGGTCATCATAAATTTATGATTTGACTCTTTGGAATTTTTGTCTACTTTTGTAGATGGCTGGCAGCGACTGTGAGTCACAGGTGTTCGCCAATATACCTGAGGTGTTTATCAAGCTCCTCGTCTCCATCACCAAGGTCGCGATCGGGCCATCGACTCGTCCGGAGTTCACACTCTACCAGGACAGGATCAGTGACAGCGTGTCGATGCACCAGGCCACGGTGCAATTCAAGGGAGAGCGTTTTGAGGCATGCCGCTTCCGATTTGTGGGCAGGGCCATGCCTACGGAGAGGCATGCCATGCAGATGGCTGCCCGTGAGGCGATAGCTCGTCTTCGGGATGCTCTTCCTTCAATGAAGACTCGTCGCTACCGCTACCTCCCATGCCACGTGCCTTACACATGTCATTATGCGTTCGCTTGCGCAAGGGGAGAGCGTGATGAGGCTATCGAATCGTTGGTTGAGTACCTCAAGGCTCTTGAGGCAGCTTTTGATAACCTCGTGGACGACTTGGTGGCTGCTCGTATGGACTTAGTTCAGAGCGGTTCCGCCAATAGGAGGGAGCTCCTTCACACATCACCACCTCTGACATATGTCTCGTCCTCAGCATCCTACGCACCTGCCATCTTAGCCACCGCTCGTCGCCTACCTACCACTGAGGAGTTTGCCCAAGTCATTGCTTCTACTCCAATCAGAGCTGCACCACCTGTCGCGCCCGCACCAACTCCTCGAACCAGTATTCCACGCCTGGACCCTATTAGTGAGGAGGAGGTTGAGTCTCCATCGCCACTGGGTCTTACCCTCGGCAGGCCGAAGGAAGTCTTCACCATCTCCGACTAAGTACGCTTGACCGCCACGCGATGTGTCCGCTTGTATGATATGTGTATATGTAAAATAGGTTGGTGAGGAGTAGTTTGTGTGCGCATCATGTAGGAACTCGGAGAAGTGCACTAGCTTAAATAACATGTCAGGAGTGTGTACGCGCATCCTGAGTGATGTATTGTATAATTACGACTCGCGTGTAAGATACGTACTGAGCGGTCCTTCTCCATGCTCAATCAAGTATTTTATTGCAAAATCTTTGGAGTTCGTATATTTTCTGCATTTGCAAAACTATTTGTTTATTTTTGCCACTCAGTTTTTTTTCTCATGAGTTCTGCAATAATACCCCGGAGTGGAAAATGACCCGTCCCTGGAATCGTTCCATGCCAAGTCCGTCGGAGGAAAATTATGGTACCCAGACTAGTAACAATTTCACGCAGGGGCACTCAAGTCAGCAGGGCAGTGAAACCGCATTTTCTCAAGTATGCCGCCTTTATGAGCAAAGCCAGCAGCAGCACCAAGAAATGATGAACCATGTTATCAATATGGGGAATCACCGTGAACCACATCAGCAGCATTCAAAATTGTCTGAACTACAAAAGACATGTCCGCCAACATTTTCTCACACTGACAGACCGCTTGAGGCCGATGATTGGCTTCGAGACATTGAAAGGAAATTAATTATTGCATAATGCTTGGACCGTGAAAAGGTACTTTATGCACCGCACTACCTCACTGGAGCAGCTGCATCATGGTGGGAAAATTTTCCACACATGCACCCCAATGAAAATAATATCACCTGGGAAGATTTTAAAGAGGGTTTTCATGGGGCGCACATTCCTAGAAGCATTATGAAGATCAAGAAAAGGGAGTTTGATGACCTCAAGCAAAGAGGCATGTCAGTGACTGAATACAATAGTCAGTTTACTCAATTATCTTGTTATGCCAACGAGGAGCGTATGACTGAAAATAAAAAGATGGAAAAATTCCTGGACGGTCTGGCACCAGCACTTAAATGCCAGCTGGTCGTACACACCTTTCCGGATTTCAAGACACTTGTGGACAGAGCTATTACCTTGGAAAATGAGCACCGCAGTTTGGAAGATATTCGCAAGCGCAAAAGGGATAAGACTACACATACTCGCAACAACCGGAACATGACTAATTTTCAGAAAAATGGGGCGAACAAATCCATAACAAATGACCCACGCCCGAACAAAAAATTTCATGCAAGGGACAAGGATTTTTCGTATCGCCCAGGCGTTACTTGCTACGCTTGTGGAGAAGAGGGAAACTATGCCAAACAGTGCCCAAAACCAAGGGACTCGGCCCCAAAGCCGAACAGCAGTGGAAACAATTCAGCACCCAAGCGTAACAACTTCAACCCCAATAAAAACCACAAGAAAGGTCACCCGAACCATGTGACCAAGGAGCAAGCACAGGATGCCCCGGATATCGTACTCGGTACGTTCCCTGTCAACACAATACCTGCCACGGTTTTGTTTGATTCTGGAGCTTCTCATTCGTTCATTTCAAAGAACTTTGCTTTGCAACATGATTTTTCGATGTTTTCCTTGGGAAAATCAATGACCATCAAATCCCCCGGGAGCAAGCAAATCACTCAAAGTTACTTCCAAGGTGTGATTATTGATATTGAAGGACTAAAGTTTCAGGCAAACCTCATCGTATTGGAAAATAAGGGACTGGATGTTATCCTAGGAATGGACTGGTTAACCACCAACAAAGGATTTATTGACTGCTTCAATCGAACTGTAATTCTTACTCATCATCATGGAAAGATGATAAGAGTCACAGCTCAAGAAAGACGAGTATCACGGCAACCAAAATTGAACAAGGTAGACACTTCAGAGTTAAGCAAAGTTCCAGTAGTATATGAGTTCCCGGACGTATTTCCCGAAGAATTGCCAGGCATGCCACCAGACCGGGAAATAGAGTTCATTATTGAGCTAGCACCTGGAACCACCCCCATTTACAAGAAACCATACAGAATGGCACCTACTGAATTGGTTGAACTAAAGAAGCAAATAAAAGAATTACTGGACAAAAGATTTATACGGGCCAACTCCTCACCTTGGGGTTCACCAGTATTATTTGCCATGAAAAAGGATGGGACACTGAGATTGTGTATAGACTATCGAGCACTCAACATGGTCACCATCAAAAACAAATATCCGATGCCACGGATAAATGATTTATTTGACCAGCTCGCACAAGCCAAGGTTTTCTCAAAAATTGACTTAAGGTCGGGATACCATCAATTAAAAGTACGGACAGAAGATATCCCTAAGACAACATTCACCTCCAGATAAGGATTATATGAATTTACAGTAATGCCGTTTGGACTGACAAACGCCCCCGCATATTTTGTCCACCTCATGAACAAAGTGTTTATGAAATTCATGGACAAATTTGTTGTCGTGTTTATTGATGATATCCTGGTATAGTCTAAGACACCAGAAGAACACGCTGAACATCTCCGAATTGTACTGGGAGAATTAAGGAAACATCAACTTTACGCCAAATTCAGCAAATGTGAATTTTGGTTAAGACAGGTTGGTTTTCTAGGCCACGTATTGACACAAGAAGGTGTTGCCGTGGACCCAGAAAAAGTCAAGGCCGTACTTGGTTGGAAACCACCGGCCAACATAACAGATGTACGAAGTTTCCTCGGAATGGCTGGATATTACCGAAGGTTTATTGAGGGATTTTCCACCATAGCAAAACCAATGACACAATTCAAGAAGGATAAGAAATTTCTGTGGACTGAAGCTTGTGAGAAAAGCTTCTAGGAACTCAAAAGGAAATTAACAACAGCCCCAGTATTGGTTGTACCGGACATACACAAAAGTTTTGAAGTATATTGCGACGCATCCCGAAAGGGCCTCGGATGCGTACTGATGCAAGAAGGCAAGGTAGTAGCGTACACTTCCAGACAACTACGAAAGCATGAGGAAAATTATCCTACTCACGACTTAGAATTGGCCGCAGTCATTCATGCACTCAAGGGGTGGAGGCACTTTTTGCTTGGAAACCGTTGTGAAATATATACGGACCATAAAAGCCTCAAATATATTTTCACGCAACCAGAACTCAATTTATGACAACGCCGATGGTTGGAATTAGTGAAAGATTATGATGTTGGCATTCACTATCATCCAGGAAAGGCGAATGTAGTGGCAGATGCTCTCATTCGTAACCCCAGCTCGGACAACGACAGTCTACAAAACTTGAGACCTGAGTTTCAACAGGAGTACACCAAAATCAACTTGATGATGGTCACCGAAGGCGATGTGTCAAATTTGGAAATACAGCCTACCCTAACGGAACAGATTAAGAAGGCTCAGCAA
Source organism: Secale cereale (assembly GCA_902687465.1). Lineage (NCBI taxonomy): Eukaryota > Viridiplantae > Streptophyta > Magnoliopsida > Poales > Poaceae > Secale > Secale cereale. The sequence continues at coordinate 153,910,447 of LR738711.1, read as the reverse complement.
GGACACCCTATCATCGAAGGCATAAAAAGAAAAGTGGGTTTGGGCAAGGCCTCGGAATTCATCATAGACGATAAGGGAATATTATGGTTTGGAGACAGGCTTTGCGTACCCAATATAAAAGACCTCAAACAGCAAATTCTGGCAGAAGGCCACACGGCTCCATATTCAATTCACCCTGGAGGGACCAAAATGTACAAGAACATTCAGGAAAGATTTTGGTGGCACGATATGAAGAGGGACATAGCCACATTCATTGCATATTGTGATTCATGTCAACGCATTAAAGCCGAGCACCAAAAACCAACAGGACTATTACAGCCAAACAAGATACCCGAGTGGAAATGGGACGATATTGGGATGGACTTTATTGTTGGGCTGCCTCGGTCACAGCACGGAAATGATGCCATATGGGTCATCACAGATAGATTAACTAAGGTGGCACACTTCATCCCAGTCAAGACAACCCACACCACCCAGAAGCTTGCCAAACTTTACCTCTCCCGTATAGTTTGCCTGCATGGAGTTCCGAAGACTATAATATCTGACAGAGGCACTCAATTCGTCTCTAAATTTTGGGACCATTTACAGCAGGCTCTGGGAACGCAACTAGTGTTCAGTACAGCATACCACCCCCGGGCTGGAGAACAAACTGAACGTGTACTCCAAATTCTAGAAGACATGCTGAGGGCATGTGTTCTCACCTATGGAACCAGTTGGGAGGAAAGCTTGCCGTATGCCGAGTTCGCATACAACAACAGTTACCAAGCCAGTCTACAAATGGCACCCTTTGAAGCTTTGTACGGGCGAAGATGCGTACCCCATTAAATTGGTCAGAAACATGAGACAGTCATATCTTCGGCCCAGACATGCTCAGGGAAGCTGAGGAGAAGGTTAAACTAATCCGGGACCGACTCAAGACAGCACAGAGCCGACAAAAGAGTTATTACGATCAAAAACATCGTGAAGTCAGCTTTGAACCCGGTGAAAATGTGTATCTACGTGTATCTCCTATGAGGGGCCTGCAACAATTCAAAGTCAAAGGAAAGCTAGCACCACAATTTATTGGACCCTTTCGTGTAATTGCACGGAGAGGCACAGTAGCCTACCAACTAGACCTACCCAAGGAGCTATCAGACGTCCACGACGTGTTCCACGTCTCACAGTTGAGGAAATGTGTAAGCAACCCGGAGAAGCATGTATCTCATGAAAACATTGATGTGCAACCAGACCTCACCTACAGGGAACGTCCAATAAAAATATTGGAGGAATCTGAAAGAAGGACCCGTCAGAAGACGATTAAGTTTCTCAAGGTTCAGTGAAGCAATCACACCGAGGATGAGGCAACATGGGAAAGAGAGGATTTCCTTCGAACAGAGTACCCACACCTATTTGAGGATCATCTGAAATCTCGGGGACGAGATTTTTCCTAAGGGGGTAGGTGTTGTAACACTCCAAAAATTTTGGAATTGGTTTTCATCAAATTCTTTATTCTCTTGGAAGAAGGTTATTTGATTTTTTCTTAAAAACCCCTCCTTCTCAAATCTTTTATGACAAAAGATTTTTGTGTCCTTCTGTCATGTGAGTTTTCACCTTGTGTTGGCTCAACCCAAATAATTTTGGATGGTTTTGAAATTTTCTTTTTACTAGAAAGCCTTCCTATAAAGCCTTGGGCTTATCCTCTCTCTTTCAAACTATTCTTTTGCCATGTCACCTAATGAAGTTCTTTCTTCCAAGACCTTCATTCCCACCTTGGACAAGTCTAACATCAATTCCAGTAGGTTTCAACCTCCTTTAGATTTTTCTTCTAATTATTTTACCCCAAAAACATTTTCTGTCTTTTAATTTGAGCCTTGGTGATTTACAAAGGACCTACTAGTTTCCCTTTGAGTTTTATTTCCAAACAAACTCCCATGACTAGTCCTTAGTACCCTCAACCTAGATCCATCATGATATGCTGGTCCACAGTTCAAAATTTTCGAAATTTGTTTGCTGCAAGTTTGGATCAGATTTGCCATTTTTGGTGAAATTCATATTTTCTCTCTTCCTAGAAATCTATGGAAATTCAGGCAACCTCTAGATGCATCAAGAGGCCACCTCACCAAAGATCAGCTCAAGAAAATTCTGCTAGTGCCTGAATCATTTCATCAAACAGTTGGTGTGCATTGTTTCTGTCAAAATTCAGAAAAGTTCAGTGAGGATTCAGTCGACAGTGCCGTTCCCGTCAGACCGCCGCGTCAATCTCGCCAGTGTCTGCATTGGCGCCTTGCTCACTGCTCCTCTCCCTTATCCAGAGCGCCGCACGCTTGCTTGGCCGGTTGCGAGCGTCGGTGGCGTCGTGGCCTGCCTGCGCCGGCGTCTTCCGCGGCGGCAGAGCCATCCGTGGCGGCCAACAGGGGCCACCCTAGAAAACGGCGCCGTTCGGCACCGCCCAAACCACCAGAGAGCTCCGCGTGGCCGTCCCCTCCCCTGTGCACGCTGTAGCACCGTCGCCGTGGCCAGAGAGGCACAGAGCGCGCTCTCTGCCGCCGACGTGCCCGCACAGCCGTTCCGTTGAGAGAGTGTGGTAAACTCCCAAGTCTTGCTAAGCTCAGCATCAGGATGGAACCAGTGGACCATCATGTCGATGCCCAGGCACTTAAGCCACCTGTTCGTCCATGGCCTCGCCCTAATCACTTGCCGGACTTATCCCGTTTGCGGCAACCGCCTCAGGCCAGCTATAAATAGCGGCCCCGAGCTCGCATCCGACCCTGCACCTCTCCACCATCTCACCAGACCTTGCCCAGCCACTAGAACGACCTCGAGGAGTCCTTCTTCCCCAACTCCGGCCGCCCCGATCCGCTTCGGGCTCCGGCAACTCTCTCTCTGGTGAGAGCGCCTCCACCTCCCTAGTCGTGCCAGTAGCCTCCTGACGCACCTAGACGCCTAACCCACACTTCAATTTGACCTCCGCAGCTCTCCCCGGCGAGATCCACCACCGCCCGAGCCACCGTCCGCCGGAGAGAAGGCCGCCGTCGACGTGGTGCTCGCCGACGTCCAACTCCACCACCCACAGACGTGGTAGAGCACCGTGAGTCCATAGGTACCTTTCCCTCCTCCTACCTCACCGTGGATCGGCGCCGGCGACCACCGCGGCTCTCGGGCACCGGTGCACTCTGTTTTTCCGTTCGAATATTTGAACCTGACGGGTGGGACCCCCTCGTCAGCCTCTCTGTTCTAATCAAACCGTTTTTCTGGAAAACGACTTCGAGCTAAATACGCTTTCCATTTTCAGCTGGCGTATTACTTACTGAAATGTTTTTTGTTTTTATAATCAAGCCCCTGGAAACTTTCTGTTTCATTACAAACAAGTCCCTGGACAAAAAACTCAATAACTTTTAAACAAAAGATGATTTTGAGTTGATTCTTTTTCTGTCCTCTTTATATTTCTGTCTAGTTTTTTTTCATATTTATTTCAAAAATATTTAGGATAACTTTGATGCACGGATGGTATTTATGTTAGTATCCGATTTATTTTATCCGTAGATACCGAAGGAGGTGACGGAGCCGCGAACTTCACCGAGCTCGACTCCGACTACTCCGAACCAGGCAAGCATGTTTGAACCTTTGATATGACGAGTGCTTTGCATGTTTGCTTGAGTAGTTTTCTCATGGCATGGTTATATAAGCATTCTGTGGATGTTATATTTCATGCAAGGCAAGCTTCGTGTGAGCTTCGAAAGTTAATGGTGAGCCAACCTGATCATGTGGTGACATGATAGGTTGTAAGATGGTATTGTTGAAGCATGCTAGTCAACCGTTTAGTTTCGGTGTTAACATGGATCAGGTCATGATCCCGTTCGTCTCCCTTTTGGTACTTTCACATGTCTTCTGCAAAGAATACGGTTTAGTCAGTTGCAAACCTCTTTCCTTGTGCACACCAAATAGAGGGGCCGGGATGAGGGTTCCATGGCCCTGGATTAAAGCCCGTCATCCGGTCAGGGGGCATGGGTGTTTCCGGTTGGGACCAAGAGGGGGGCACCCCTTAGAGCGCGCGGTATAAATTTGATCCCATGCTATTCAAGGTTGTAGCCTCCCCGTCTTAAAGTTTTTCGTGAACGTTGCCTAGGATGATTCCGGGCAGCGGGATGTGGAATGGGTGTGTACTGGTTAGTTGTGTTTCTGCTAAAATACCGTAAACGGAACTAGTTCATTGTGACTACTGAAATCCGTTGGCTGTGGTTAAAGAGTACACACTCTGCAGAGTTAAAACCCTCCGAGTAACCATGTCTATGGTCAAGCGTCCGTCTCCACAATAGTCTCTAGTGATTTAATATAGCTCTAATGGTAGACCGGCCGAATGTTAACCTGGTAAACGAACTAACCAGCTTATTCCATACTAAATGTTTCCTTGAGATGATTTACCTTCAAGATAATACTTGAGTTCGAATGATCATATAAGCCCTTTATGTGAAGTCGCTCAGACGTCTGACTGTGGCAGTCTCGTCATTTATTTTTGATATAAGCCCTTTATGTGATGTCGCTCTGACGTCCGACTGTGGCATTCTCGTTATTTACTTTTGATATAAGCCCTTTATGTGATGTCGCTGAGACGTCCGACTGTGGCATTCTCGTTATTTACTTTTGATATAAGCCCTTTATGTGATGTCGCTCAGACGTCCGACTGTGGCATTCTCGTTATTTACTTTTGATATAAGCCCTTTATGTGATGTCGCTCAGACATCCGACTGTGGTATTCTCGTTATTTACTTTTGATATAAGCCCTTTATGTGATGTCGCTCAGACGTTCGACTGTGGCATTCTCGTTATTTACTTTTGATATAAGCCCTTTATATGATGTCGCTCACACGTCCGACTGTGGCATCGTGGTTATTTACTTTTGATATAAGCCCTTTATGTGATGTCGCTCAGATGTCCGACTGTGGCATTCTCGTTATTTATTTTTGATATAAGCCCTCTATGTGATGTCGCTCAGACGTGCGATTGTGGCATGTTTATTCATTTTTTTCCTTTCGAGGCGTCGCTTCATACACTCGATCGATACTCTTATATTTCCTTGGGATTTCGGGAGGACTACCGCCTGACTTCCTTTTTAATTAACATGCAGCGCAAATGTATTCTCTGAGTACATATTGCTAGTCTGCTCATATGCATCATGTTTGCATTTGTTATATCTTATGTCCGAACTGTCTTGCGAGTACATTCAAAGTACTCACCTGGCTTGTTGGGTTGCCAGATGTTGACGAAGGCGATCTCATGGATGAAGAGTTCGATAGCGAGTCCGGCGCCTAGAGGAGTCCCAATCAGTCTTATGCGATCCTGGAGTTGATCACTGTATTATATACGCTTCCGCTTCCCAAATAAATTCATCGAGTCATCCTCTGACACTCGATGAGATGTAAAAGTCGTGTCACACACTACACTGTGACATATCCACCACCACTTTTATTACGAGTCAGTAGTTATGCCACCCTACCCTTGTGGCTTATCCGCCTTTATGTATAATATCGGTGTGCTTGTAATAAATTGTTGAGCAGCCTCAGCTCAACCTTGTATAATATTCAGTACTCTGGAATTCTGTATCAAGGATTTGTCTACCAGTAAGGACTCTTCTACACTGGTCTGATAAAATGGTTGGTTTCTCAGTAAATATTTTATTGGAAAACCTATCCTGACAAAGGGGGCCGCGCTCCCCACCCTCGAGGGTGGGTGCCCTGTCCTTTGGCTTGGCCCCGAAGTCTTTCGTGCGTGATTTCCTCCAAAAAATCTCCTGCGAAGCTTTTATTCCGTTTGGACTCCGTTTGATATTCCTTTTCTGCAAAACCCTGAAATAGGAAAAAAACAGCAATCTGGACCGGGCCTTTGGGTTAGTAGGTTAGTCCCAAAAATGATATAAAAGTGAATGATAAAGCCCATTAAACATCCAAGACTTCATAAATAATAGCATGGAACAATAAAAAATTATAGATACGTTGGAGACGTATCACTATGTCCCCCATGTGTCGAGGCATGACTTAAGGACATAAACGCATACTAGAATGATCTCAAGTATGGTATCTTTGCACATCTCATGTAAAATTTAGGGATGAAATTGCAAAATGATAGTTGGCTTACACTCGCCACGTCACACAATGAAATACAATAGCATACATCATCCAAAGAACATCAGGGTACGACTACAGACGAAATCCAAACGAAAAGATACCATAAATAACACAAGCCCGGATCTTCCTAGTAAGAACCACTACTGATCGTCGGGATAAGACACATAGTAACGTCCACGCTCTTCATCGAACTCCCAGTAAAGCTCTGAACCATCTCCTACATAGTTCTCAACGGTACCTGCATCTGGTGTGTGTTGAATCTATGAGCCACAGAGGACTTAGCAATCCCGTTCCCGAGTATCAAAACTACCAAAGCCTTAGGTGTGGAAAAGGCTATAAACATGGGTTGCAGCAAGCACTAAGCACTAGCTAACGAGTTTAGAGCAAGAAGAGAACAAGTGCCAACGATCACCAAGTTGATCAAGAAGTGATCCTAACTACTCACGATCAAACATAACCCCACCGTGTTCACTTCCTGAAGCCCTTCGAAAAGATACCATCAGGGTTACTCACGCAGGTATTGTATTCATGAATAAGGTGTCAAGTTATCTACAACCGGATATTAACAAATTCCCATCTGCCACATAACCGCGGGCACGGCTTTCGAAAGATCAAACCCTGCAGGGGCGTCCCAACTTAGCCCATCACAAGCTCACGGTGTGCGGAGTCGCAACTCCAAAGTGGGAAGACCCGAGTATTCCCGGAATCCCGTGCTCAAGATATTTTGACAAAGGTAAAACTAATCCAGCAAGACCTCCCGGCGTGCCGACACCCTGATAGTAGCCGCACATATCTCGTCTGAGGCCACGACCAGATAGGTCAGCCTACAGGTATATACCAGACATCGGTTTTCCCCGTGGTGGCCCCGTGGTCTGCCCAGTTTGGACCAACACTCATGAGGAGCACTGGCCCGGGTTGTTAATTAAGAACTCGGGTTTGCAACGCCCTATGCAAGTTTTAGTTATTTGTCAAATGAAAAACCAATGTTGGGCCTTGCTGGATAAGCTTTAAACAGAGCGAATTATCAAGGGGGGCCCATAAACCCCAACCGTGTTAGGAACGCAAAATCAAGGAACATAACACCGGTTTATCGGATCCTAGGGTGGCATGAGTGGAACAAAACACGAAGCAGAAAGGCTTAGCCTTCCACCCATTACCAATGTATAGGTGAATTAGTTTAACGCTATTATGTATATTGTGTTATCCCAACAACAACTTCATCGCAGGGCAAAATCTTGAAAACTTCACCTCCAACTAACAACGCTATAAGAGGGGCTGAGCGATGCATACTTAGCCAAACAACGGTGTGCTAGAAAGGTGGTTAGAGAGTTTCATAGCAACAATAGGAGGGCTGACAAACATGAATAGGCATCGAGGCAATATCTAAAGAACGAGACATCTAGCATAGGCAACGGTAGGAGTGATATCTGGGAATGGTCATCTTGCCTATTGATTCCACGGAGGGATCGTAACCTTGCTCTTCAAACTCAGCCTCGTAAGGAACCTCGAACTCCGAGTCGTCACCGGGCTCTAACCAACACAACAATGCAACACCGGAACAACTATCAATCATTATGCAATGCTCAACCACATGGTGCATGAATATGATGCATATGGACATGGATAAGATATGATGCAACTCCTAGGGACACAAAGAGTGCACAAGCATCAAGGCAATAGCAAGATCACAACATAAAAGAAACACAAGCAAAAGGAGCAAAACTAGCATGGACACAAGTGGTTATGTAGATTGTTTAAACAAGCACCCAACAAGTCTTTAAGAGTTGTTTAACATGGCAAGGGGTGCAACTAGGACTAACAACAACATGCTAGCATTTTAAATGGGCCGGAAAGAACAAACAACAATTTCCGGAAACTCCCATATCCATTTAAATGCATTTGGGACAGAACTGACATGGTCATGTTTTAAAGTTGTTAAACATGCAAAACAACAGCACCACATTAATCTACACATTTTTCCACCCCAAATGCATATAAAGTTTGTTAAATTTGGAGTTGTAGATATTTAGTTATGATTTTTACAAGTTTGAGCATATTTTAAACACAAATTAATTCAAACAACATTTTAAATGTTTTAAACATGGCAAAAAATGCATATTAATATTCTACATGAAAAACTAAGCAGTTTTCATATATAAAGCATTTCCATCAGATGCATACATATTTAGTTATTGACAAAGCAAATCAGTGGCATTTCAGTAAAAAAGAATGCATTGGAAAATGCTAAAATTCACAGACCGGAAAAAAATACGCGGGTCAGATTGCAGCAACCTGCAGCGGCCCAGGAAGATCTGGCCCGAGTGACAGTGCGCGCAGGGAAAAAGAGAACAGAACATGCCAAAACAAAAAGGGGCAGCCTGGGACTCAAACCCAAGATCTCCTGGTTAAGAGAGAGAGCGACCAACCACTAGGCTATGCTGTTTAGCTGACAGAAGGAAGGCAGGGCACAAGTTAAACATCTAAGCGCCTGTGAAAAAAATCAAAGCAAAGTAAAAGATAAAATAAAAAGGGGTTTGACTGCGCCCGCGGGGGATCAAACCCGGGTCTGCGGGTTGTGGGTGAGAGCGGAGAACCACCCGACTAGGCGAGGGAGGCTGGTAGGTTAGTGGCCTAGGGTTTTTGAACCTCTCGCAGCGCTGTCTTCTTCCTCTGCTCGACAGAGCAGAGTCGGCAACACCACCGGCGGCCACCACGGCGAAGGCGGGGACTGAGTAGTGGCGGCGGGCTTGCACAATGTGCAAGGGAGTGCGGGTGCGGCGGAGCGTGAGGGCCTTGAGTGTTGGGTGTGTGCGTGTGCATGCTGCGGGGTTCGAGCACGAGCATGAGCTCGACTCGAGCCTGAAGGACAAGAAGGCCAGGGATTGTGCGAGTGGTGCTCCGCGGCTGCTGCGCGCACAACGCGTGTGAGGTGACTTGTGGGTGCTATGGTGTGTGGACCAGCGAGGCAAGCAGTGGCATGACGCATGAGCAAAGCAAGCGACCGCGAGCACACGCAAGAAGAAGAGAAGACAAGGCGGACGCACAGAACAGCGGGCGAGCTACAGGACGAGCGGCGCCTACGCGGACGGATCGGCGACAGAACAGAGTAGGAGAGGGGTTGGGTATACCTAGTATACCTATGACCCGAAGATGTGGCTGGGGACGCCGCAGGACGACGGTGGGGAGGCGACGAACTCCGGTGGCCTGCTCTTCCGCGGAGAAGACGACGGAGAGGACGAAGAGGACGTCGAGGAAGGCGTCCTTGGGCTCAGATCGGCATCAGAACATACTCGGGGAGGCGCTGCGGTGCTCGTGATCAACGGAGGGGAGGTCGGCGACGCTCCTACGCCGGTGATGAGCTCTTGTACGGGCCGGCCATGGTGGTTGTAGGGAGGAGATGGAGCGGGGTGGAGATGCCCTCCTGGCTGGCGGCGGCGAAGGAGATCGAGATGGAGAAGGGGAAACCCTAGGAGGGCGCGGGGCTCGGCTTTATAGGGGGGCAGGCACGGCTGGCTCGCAACCGTGGCCATGTGCTCGTGACACTACTAGTTTTACCGTGAGAGCGAGGGGGACCGAAGAGAACGAAGGAGAGGAGGAGGAGTCGCTGGCAGGCGGGACCCGCATGGGCGTCCACGTGGGTTTTACCACGGGAGAGAGCGAGGGGGCTGCAAAGGAGAGGTCGGGCGCTGGCTACGCTGCGTTTGGACCCGGAAGGAAATGGGTTGCACGCTGGGCTGGACTCCTCTCTCTTGCTACATTTCTTTCTCTTCCTTTTTTTCTTCAGACAGAAAACTTGTAAGAAAAGAAAGGCAAGGGAAGATATGGAATTTGATAGGGATCAACATATTTATGGAGTCCTGGAAATATGCAAAATTTAAATAAATTGGATTGGACATTTTTAAGGGTATAAAAATAATTCGAGTTTGAAATAAATTCAAGCTTGAGCCATTTTTAAACCCAACACAATCTAACCCAAAAGAGCTGAAACATTTAGGAGTAGGTCTTGGCATGGCCTAGGATTAACACGGAAAGAATGAACATTTATGGAGGAAGGGAAAAGGTCACTTGACAAAATGGAAGAAAGAAGAAGGAAGGAGGTGATGATGCATGGGACATATGCATAGGGCAAGCAACATTGACAAACATAGTGCAAGTACAACAAGATGAATACCACAATGCATATGAGATGATTTTGGCAACAACATAGGATGGCACAATGCAAAATAATAAAAGATGAACATGATGCAAGAAGCAAAGTATGGCAATGGCATAAGAAAAATAAAATGACAATGAAAAACAAAAGAATGCATAAATTACAAGAACCCCCAAGGAAAGGATAAGGATCAAAATGATAAATGCTTTATTGCCATATATGGAAGGTGTCACATACGGGGTGTTACAGTCAATGTCTTTAATCCTACTTTAATCTTCAAAATCTTCTGAGAATGCATATGACCTCTTCCCCTTCCCTCGCATCTCTAATTCTGTCACAGGTACATGTCCGTGGGAGAATCCCTTGGTTCTCATAGTCCGCATTCATTTGCAAAATTCTTACAGCATCACATTGAATCTCCTGAAGCCAGTTCTTGTCTGACCAGTCGTCGGTAGACAAACTGCCTGGTGAAGCCTTTTTGTCTGAACCCAATGGCTTCTGAGAAACAATCCAAGAAGGGTGGCAGGTAGAGACGTACTGACACCGCCAAAGATCTTCCTCCTGATCTGTTCACCATGTGCAAATCTGACACCGAATAAACCTAAGGAGAATGCAAATCTAGAATCCAATGGATTCGAATATATTGGGCAGAGCAATGGTTTCTATACAAATTTGTGACCTCTGAGTATGCTTCAAAGAATGCCATTCGCCCTCCATGGGGTGATATCGTCTACAAGAAGCTCCAGCCTAAGACTGAGTCTGAAGCCATTGCCAAGAGCTTCTTTCTATGCATGGTCAGAGGACCAATGCCTTCAAATGCTAACCCATCTAGTCTTCGATGGTGTCGTGATGATGAATTATTTTGAAGAAAACTACAAATTTGCCAAGAACTCTGCAACTCAGAACAGAATAGAATTGGGCATTAACTTCAATCGTGGCCCATCTCGGCCACGGTCTGATGGATCTCGAGAAGCCAATGAAAATCGCGTTAGCCCCTTCAATGGCCTTGATGGATTGCTATCCCACATTGCTGCTCAAAGAGCAACTGTGGAAGATGTTGCTGAAGACATGGAACCTGAATATGTTCCTGAGTCTGTAAAGCCCAAGAAGAAATTAAAGGCTTCCATACCTGCTGCTACGCCAAGAGCTTCAAATGTGAAGCCCCTGAAAATTGTACCTCCTGAATCCAGTGTGCAGTCTGAGGCTCACTCTGGCATCTCTTAGAGGTCAAAGCAGCTTGTGAAGCCAAATGGCCAAGGACTCACTCCTGGAAGCATCCTGCACAATGATGATGACATCATAGATCTGTTTAGCGATGAAGATCTTGCTGATGATGCTCTGGAAATGCTGATTAAGAGTAAGCAACATGCCGAAATCTTCAATGATTTGCCTCTCTTTGATGCTGATATCATCAACAACTTCAATGATGAATGGTTTGAAGATACATATCTTTCACTTGATGATCTTCAGCTTCCAATTGATATTAGTGTGACCTTCCAAGGATACATTGGTCAAGAACTGACTGTTGCACAGAAGGTTATTGAGCAAAAGAACAAAATTGATCATTAGAGGGCTCTGTTCAGAAGCACATGACAAGCCTGAGTGCAAAAGAAGTCCAAGGCTTCAAGACTATGATGACAGACCTCAAGGCTGAATTTGCCAAGCATCCTGAAGATGCAAAGGGATCAAGGGAACGTCTCAAGCACTACGCTGAGAAATGCGTCCAAGCCCACAATGAGGCTATGAAGAGGAAAGCTCTTGGCCGTCCAGGCATTGATCCCAAGCTGACTGCCAAGAAGCCAAAGAAGAACAAGAAGCCTGCTGAAGAAGACACTGAACCATCGAGGCAGGAAAGACCCAACATTGTCTTTCGTGATAGCATGTCTAGCCCGAAGCCAAAAGTCCCATCAGCAGCTTCTGCTCAAAAGAAGAAGAGGCAGGCTGAAGCTGAAGCTAAGAAATGCAAGCGTCATGATGCCTCTACTGCTGCTCCCTCCCAGAAGAAGCAAAAGCTCAAAGCTTCACATCAGCCTCAAGTTTCCTCCACGGAGCCATTGGTGGTCGAACCCATTTCTGTTGCTTTGCCTGCCTCCTCCAACCGTGAACATCGTCTGGTTGTCCATGGGCCTGCTCCCTCAGAGACTCATCAGACTGAACAGATTCCAACTGCTGACTCACCTGCAGCTGAAGACATTGGTCATGATGACAATGTAATTGCTGATGAAGTCCTTCCTCAATTTGAACCCCAACCAGTTCACTCACCTGCTCTCATGAGCAGTGAACTCATAAGCATTGGCGGTCCCACGACGCCAATGACTCAAGATGAATATTGGGAAGAGCAACACCCGAACACCCCCCTACATGAAGTCATTCCTCACACTCCGCCATCTCTGGCTACCACTCCGGTACTTGAGACTCCAACATCAACTCCAGAAGAAGACATGGAGCAGACCAATGCAAATGCTCCACCAATTGCGTCGTCCAAGTTTCAAAGGCTTTGCAAAGGTCGCAGGCCTCAAGCCTCCATGTCAAGCATTCCTGAAGATGGAGAACAAAACTCTAGCTCAGTGGCATGTCAAGTGTTTCCTGACGCCATTCCTTCAGAATTTGCTCCTGAAGCTGGCTGAAGACATTTCGGCTGCATCGGCCGATGAAGCAAAAGAGGACACTCGTGAACTTACTCCCCCTCCACAAGATAATGTTGCCCAAGAAGAGGTGCCTGTCATGCAAGAACCCATCCACCCAGATACTGTTGTGCATGAGGCCCCTCAGCCTGAAGCCACTGACCCTTAAACAAATGTGGCTGCTCCATCTATGAACGCAGAAGCTAGTGTCATGGCTGAAGCCAATGTGCAGAATGAAGTCGTTGCTGCTCCTAATGTGACCGCTCCTTCTTCTAAACCCTACACCATGGCCCAAGCCTACAATAAAGATGATGTGTGTGTCACTATCAAATGGCCACTTCTGAAGCTTCCCGCTGCCCCAGGCCCACAATATGATTATCATGTGGAGCAGAGGCCTCAGACCCTGAAGCCCAAGCCCAGATTGCCTCAGCTTCCCAGCACTGCAACTAAAAAAGGGTCATTCAGTGTGCATAGCTTCAGGGCAAACAACACCTTCTTTGATTCTGCTAAGAACCCATACGAGAAACCCAAGATTTCTTCTGATAGGTTCTGGAGCTTTCAGCAACGAAGCTATTACTCTTGCATTCTGTACAATCAGGACCAGATTTTTCCGCATCAACGTCTTGATTGTGATGCCATTGCTGGACTGCCCTGCCTTGAAGAAGCCCTTGACTACTTCTGAGAAGTTGGATTGCTTCCCTTTGTCACTGCCAAGGAACACTGGAATGAAGAGCTTCTACTGCAATTTTGTGCTACTTTGCATCTCATAGGATACAACAGGGATCTGAAGACATGGGTCCTTGAGTGGATGACAGGTGACATTCATCATGAAGCTAATGCTCAGACACTACTTGAGCTCACTTCCCTGCCCACTCCTGGTGAGTTGTACGAACCAGGCTGTTCTCTATATCAGAAAGAGCTTCAGAGCATCTTCAAGAAAGCTGAACCCAATATGAGTGGAATGCTTAGCATGATGAAGCCATTGCCCCCTGATGCTGATCTTCGAAAGGAATTCATCGTCCAAGACCTTGAGTACTTGACTTGCACGATATACCATATTTTGAGGCATACTCTTTGGCCTGTCAAGGGACACTCATCTGAAGCTACACTAAATGGCGTCATGAATACTTTGGTCTTCTATATTTACAATGGCATCCGCTTCAATACTCAGGACTTCTTCCTTCGCCAACTGGCTGCCTCTGTTGTTGATTTGTTTGGCCTCAAGCTCTACGCTCGTTGGATCATGAGGCTCATTAAGATTCATTCAACTGTCAGCTATCAAGCCTCTGCACGCAACCATATTGTCTTCTTTCCTGAGGTTGATACATCTTATGAAGCCATCTATATTGAGCCTGCCAAGCAACCACTTCAACTGCACAATGCTGATCGCCAAAGCTTCACACAGCAGGTTGACAGTGTGTATGTGCCCAATGCACATGTAACTGCTTATCCTCTGGCTGGACATCTACGCCTCCCACATCGTGCCAACACAGATGCCACTGGAAGCACTATTGCTCAATGGCCGAAGAAGAGTCCTCGTGTCCTGAATGACCGAGAGCTTCTTGTTTCACTTCACCAGAAACAGGATAGGCATCATGACTGGATGAAGCGGCAAATGCAAAGTCTTCTCACAGATGTAAATCGCATTCGCAACTTGGCTACCAAGAATTCGTTTGTTGCACATGAAGCCTGTCAGCGGTCCTGGAAGAGCCTTACCCTGCTATGCTCTGAAGCTGATCTTCAAGCAGATGGCTTCACTAAGCACTTCAAGTTTGACTCCAGTCCTCCACAAGCTGCGACTTGGCATCCAACCCTATCTAATGAAGATTCTGAGTATTCATCTTCAGCTGCAATTGTTGTTGCTCGTGTCATCTATGAAGAAGACGACGCCACTTCCCCAGCAATCGCTTCACTGCATCATGATTCTGCGTCAGGCCCCTCTGCACCACCAAACTCCACCATCAACCCGACTACACCAGCATCTTCTCCACCTGGGAATGCATAGATACTCTATGTCTTCTAACCTTTTTGGTCTTTACTGACAAGAGGGGGAGAAGCATATGAGTTGATAGTCTTCAAGCGGGTCCATATATGGGTCGGGCGCATTATTTTTGCTAAGTTCTTACAACGCTCGTTTTGAAACAGTTGGCTATTGAGTTATAACACTTAAAACTTGATGGTCGTCTACTACATTTGCTACTGTTTTCTTATGCTTGGTTAAAAATCTATCCTATGCGCATGAAGTCATTCAGCAGATGCCCATTTTCCATTATGCATCTCATTATCTTCACTACATTCTTGTATGCATGATGGATTGTCTTCATAAAATTGAAGGAGATCTCCACAAAGCAAAACCTGCCATGTGCCTTTGCATTCAAAAGTAAAACTACTATGTGCACATATTCAGGGGGGCCCTCTCAATATTACGAAGCCATTGACCGTGTTATCCATAATTTCATATATTTTAACCCCGTTGAAAACCTCAACCTGTTTGTCATCAATCACCAAAAAGGGGGAGATTGTAAGTGCATCTAGTGCCCCCTAGTTGGTTTTGGAGTATTGACGACAAACGTGGTTGAGGGACTAACATGTTTGTGAGAATTGCAGGATAATACAGGTAATAGTCCCCCACAGATTCGGTTTAACTTCCAGAGATGACCCCTAAAAATGTGTGAAGATATTGGAGACAGTGGTGGTGCGTGAAGACATTCACGTGAAGATAATGTCCTACGAAGATATTCATTGAAGACTATAGAATGCGAAGACATAGTTTCTTTCGTAGTTCTTTTTATTCTTTCTTGAGTCATAGGAACCACCGTACTGTTAAGTGGGGTCCAAGTGAACATAGTCGAATGACTGATGTGATGCTCAACCAAAACACATATGTCTTCAAGCGAAGACAAATGAGAGCAAATCTTATCCAGAGCTGGACAAGTCAGCTTTACTTGGAGCTCAAGTAAAGTTGCTGCGTGTGTTCACAATCCGACCGTTGGACACATGTCAGTTCCTTAGTGACCAAGGGTTATTTCGGACATATCATGTCGGGTTGCCTCATGGCTATAAATAGCCCACCCCCTACACCATAAATTGGTGGCTGCTCAGAGTTAGTGCACGGCTTTTGTCGTTTGAGAGCAACCCACCTTCGAAGCCTTTGAGAGAAAAGATCCTTGTGAGAACAAATCCCAAAAAACCCAAAGCCAAAGAGAGTTAAGCATCACTGAAGTCTTTCTGTCTGTGTGACCTGAAGACTTGTTACACTTGAGGAATGTGCTTCCTCCAGCCGTGTGCTTCCTCCAGCCGGTTAGGCATCACGTTCTGAGCATCCTAGAGTGATTGTGGACCGCCAGTGAACGAAGTATGTGAAGGTTTGGAAGTCTACCTTAAAGACTTACCAGAGTGATGGGGCGAGGACTGTGTGTCCTTAGCTCAAGGGGAATACGGTGAGGACTATGTGTCCTCATATTTGAATACCTAGCCGCCCTAACCAGATGTACATTTGACACAACAACTGGAACTGGTCTACCAAATCCTTGTATTCACCAAGCAACTGGTTCTATCCCCAACTTCCTTTACATTTCAGTTTGTCTTCGTGAAGTCATTGCATGTCTGTCTGATCTGTTTGACTTCACTGAGTTAAGACAGTCCACTGTTTTGCTTCAGTTATATCTTCCATCTTGATCAATGTTATCTAGCTATCAATAGTCTTCAAATTATCTTCATAATGCTTGCTTGACTATTGTGTCTGGATACGTTTATCTTCCACTGCATATCATATAGGTTCATTGTTGGGGAACATAGTATTTCAAAAAAAAATCTACGATCACGCAAGATCTATCTACTAGATGCATAGCAACAAGAGGGGAGAGTGTGTCTACGTACCCTCGTAGACCGAAAGCGGAAGCGTCTAGTGACGCGGTTGATGTGGTCGAACGTCTTCGTGATCCAACCGATCAAGCACCGAATGTATGGCACCCCCGCGTTCAGCACACGTTCAGCTCGATGATGTCCCACGAGCTCTTGATCCAATTGAGCTTCACGGGAGAGTTTTGTCAGCACGACGGTGTGGTGACGGAGATGATGAAGCAACCGGCGCAAGGCTTCGCCTAAGCACTGCAACGGTATGACCGAGGTGTGTTTCTGTGGAGGGGGGCACCGCACACGGCTAGAACAATGTTTCTCGTGTGTCTTTGGGTGCCCCCTGCCCCCGTATATAAAGGAGAAAGGGGGGAGGTGCGGCTGGCCAAGTATGGCGCGCCAGGAGTAGGATTCATACTCCTAGTAGGAATAGGAACCCCCCTTCCTATTCCTACTAGGAGTAGGAAAGGAAAGGGGAGAGGAGAAGGAAAGGAGAGGGGGCGCCTTCCCCATTTTCCTAGTCCAACTAGGAACCCTAGGGGGTGCGGCCAGCCCTATGGGTTGCCCCTCTCTTTCCCTCAATGGCCCACTATGGCCCATATCCCCTCGGGGGGTTCCGGTAACCCCCTCCGGCACTCTGGTTTTATCCTATAACACCCGGAACACTTCTGGTGTCCGAATATAGTCATCTAATACATAAATTTTTGTGTATCGGACATTCCAAGACTCCTCGTCATGTCTGTGATCTTATCCGGGACTCCGAACTACCTTTGGTACATCAAAACTCATAAACTCATAATACCGATCGTCATCAAACGTTAAGCCTGCGGACCCTACGGGTTCGAGAACTATGTAGACATGACCGAGACTCATCTCCGGTCAATAACCAATAGCGAAACCTGGATGCTCATATTGGCTCCTACATATTCTACGAAGATCTTTATCGGTCAAACCGCATAATAACATACATTGTTCCCTTTGTCATCGGTATGTTACTTGCCCAAGATTCGATCGTCGGTATCTCAATACCTAGTTCAATCTCGTTATCGGCAAGTCTCTTTACTCATTCCGTAATACATCATCTCGTGACTAACTCATTAGTCATTTGCTTGCAAGGCTTATTTATGATGTGTATTACCGAGAGGGCCCAGAGATACCTCTCTGACACTCGGAGTGACAAATCCTATTCTTGATCTATGCCAACACCACGAACACCTTCGAAGACACCTGTAGAGCATCTTTATAATCACCCAGTTACGTTGTGACGTTTGATAGCACACAAGGTGTTCCTCCGGTATTCGGGAGTTGCATAATCTCATAGTCATAGGAACATGTATAAGTCATGAAGAAAGCAATATCAGTAAAACTAAACGATCATAGTGCTAAGCTAACGGATGGGTCTTGTCCATCACATCATTCTCCTAATGATGTGATCTTGTTGATCAAATGGCAACTCATGTCTATGGCTAGGAAACATAACCATCTTTGATCAATGAGCTAGTCTAGTAGAGGCATACTAGGGACATTCTCTTTTGTCTATGTATTCACACATGTACTAAGTTTCCGGTTAATACAATTCTAGCATGAATAAACAACTTTATTATTGCCTCTAGGGCATATTTCCTTCAGTCTCCCACTTGCACTAGAGTCAATAATCTAGTTCACATCGCCATGTTATTTAATACCGATAGTTCACATCGTTATCTGAATAACACCCATATTTCACATCGCCATGTGACCAACACCCAAAGGGTTTACTAGAGTCAATAATCTAGTTCACATCGCTATGTGATTAACACCCAAGGAGTATTAAGGTGTGATCATGTTTTGCTTTATGAGAGAAGTTTAGTTAGCGGGTCTGTTACATTCAGATCCGTATGTATTTCGCAAATTTCTATGTCTACAATGCTCTGCATGGAGCTACTTGATGACCCACAACCGTAAGGGATCTATTGCAGCGTTTTCGATAAGTAAGAGTGTCGAACCCAACGAGGAGCAGAAGGTATCGATAAGCGATCCTGAGCAAGGAATAACTGCGAGCACTGAAAGATAACTTTTTAGGGGTTTTCTTGATATAAGCAACAGGAGGGTAAAAGCGAGCAAAGTAAAAGGCAATGGAGAGTAACAAGTGGCCCAATCTATTCTGAGTAAAGGAGAGGCCTAGCAACTGAACTTATAAAGGCTAAAGTGTTCTTGAGGACACACGGGAGAGGTAGTCATGCGCTTTCGCCATATTCCGTATCGGTACTATGTGATGTGTTGATAAGTGTTGAGTGGGTGGATCTATGCTAGTACACTCTCTAGACTAAGATGAGTGCACTCTTATGATTAAACACCTTGCAAGCATTCGCAAATACAAGATAGTATTTAAGGCAAAATCCTAACCATAGCAATACGATCGATGATCCATTGTTCCCTTGTGCAAAAGCGTGCGAACTGGGGTTCAGGTTTCTGTTACTCCGGCAACCCACTGTAAGCATTCTTTGTACACAATGCATTCCCCTAGGTCCTTAATAAGGCGAAGTGTTGAGTGTTCGACTCACACAACACCACTAGGCAAATAACAACACAACTTAAGTATCAAACAACACATATTACTTCAACATCATATTACTACTAACAACAAGACTTTTCCCATGTCCTCAAGAACTAAAGTAACTACTCACAAGACATAAAAGAGATCATGATCAGTGGAGATAAATGGATGATAAACAATCTGGACATAATGATATTTCTCCAACAAAACTCAATAGCATTCACCACAAAGTAGTAATCAACACCGATGGAGTAGAGAGGATAGATAGTACGGATTACAACACAAGTTGCAATGGTGAGATGAGATTGGATGAAGATGGAGATGGTGCTGATGTTGGGGATGATGTTGATGATGATCTCGATGATGCCCGTGACGATGGTGATGACGATGGCGATGATCTCCCCTTCCGGGAGGTGATCTCCCCGGCGGAATCTGCCCGCCGGAGATGGCTTTTTCTTCTCTGTAGGTTTCCGCCACGGAGCGGTGGCGGAACTCCGTAAAAACTCCTATTTTTAGGGTTTTCGGATGACGAGTAGTATATAGGCAAAAGGGGGCAGCCGGAAGTGGGCCAGGGGCTCCAGGCGCCCCCCCGGCGCGGCCAGGGAGGGGGCCGCGCCAGGTGGCCGCCTGGGCGCCCTGTGGCCCCCCTCTGGTTGCCCTTTTGCGTGCCTTCGTGATCCGTCTGGAAAATACCCTCCGTCGATTTTCAGGTAATTTGGAGGTATTCTTCTTCAGCAACTCAGCGTCCACTTTTTAACACGGAATCCTGCGTCTGGTGCTTCGGCACCGGGAAGTTGCAAACTGTGTAAAATAAGCCAAAACAACATAAGAACATCATCGTAATGTGAAATATATCAATGAATAAGGATGAATTACGATACAAAATAGTGATGCATTTTGGACGTATCAACACCCCCAAGCTTAGACCTCGCTTGTCCCCAAGCGAATACTGAGCTCGGTAAACCTGTCCACAAATTTAGAGAGTGAAGTGTCGATAAATAGAATACGGACGAGAAGCATCACAGTTTCTTCACCAACTCAAATATCCTCGACAGCAATTTTCAACTCATAAAGCCCTTATAAAAGAGTGGTAACACTTATAATCAAAAGTAGGGCTAAGGAAACTCATCAAATCATGGCAAACATGTCCTTTGGTCAACGAACAACTAATAGCTTTTACTTTTGCTCTTTCTCTTTATGTTTTGATGAGATTAATTGAAGCTTTTGAAAGAACGTGTTATTAGGCAAGAAGTGAAAGTGTTAACACAAAGGAAGATGTTTGCTTTAGCTGGGCTTGGCAAACAACTTACTTATCAAATGATAATGTCAACAAAGATATGATATGACAAATCTTAATGCCACTTTATATGAACGAATCCTCGTCAACATCAAATGTCTGCTCTCTTTAAGAATAGAAGGAAGTAGGAATAACTGACTCATCCTAAAAACTAAGAGATAAGCCCAGCTCTAGGGAAGTAGGGAAAACTCATGTGCTATCCTTAAATCAAACAGAATGAAAACAAGTTTTGATAGGTGCATGATTTGTCAACGAATGCTAATAGATAACTCAATTACTTCTCGAGCTGGACAAGTTTCGAGGAACGGCTCCCGTACGGGGACGATCACATCCCCTAAATCTCATTTGTTTATCGCTGCCAAAGTTTTCTGATTTCTCATGAACAAAGCGTGAAGGAGGGTTTGTTTGTTGTATTATCTTTTATGATCCGGGCGCACTCATGCCAGGTCCTTCTCGTATTAGGGGTTTGCAGATTAGACATGCAATCCCGGGGTAAAACTTGTCCAACTTAAAAAGATCATGAATTAACTACTACTTCCTCATGAGCTAAAACAGGGGCACAAAATAGAAGATTTTGAACATTTAGGGATAACACACAAATTCTATACTTTAGGAGGTGGTAGTGGAATACCACGAATAGGAAGGTATGGTGGACTCATATGGAAGGTATTGGTTTAAGGGTATGGATGCACAAGCAGAATTCCGCTTAGTACAGAGTTTAGGCTAGCAAAGGCTTTGAGAGAACAGATAATTGATGATGACTAAGATGCAAAGCAATATAAAGCATAAACATTAAAATAAGCATAACACATAAAGTTGTCTTCCTTGTCAGCATAACACTTCAAGCATAATAACATAAAGGTTTTGGCTATGTCACTACTTTAAGAAAATCATGCTTGTTGTTATGACCAAAGCTATATTTGCCAAGATTAAATAAGGTTTTTCAAAGCCATACCTGATATAAGGTCAATACTCCCCATAAGAATCATCATATAAGGTCGATTGCGTGAAGAGAGTACCGAGTGCAGCAAAGGAACCAATAGACTTCTCATTAATATTCCATCATAGACGACTCCACACTCACGGATACAACCTCTCCACCGAAGGAGTGATAGACCTCAATGCACGCACCTATTTCATATAATAACCTCCCTAGACATGATACGACTCTACTTGACTCTAAAAGACAAAAGATAAAGATAAAGATATCGGGCACTCCCCCAAGCTTGGAACAAGCCAAGGGAATGCCATTACCCAAGGAGATTTCACTCCTCATTCTTGTTGACGTTGATCACGTAGTCCTCGGCGAAGCACTTCCATGGAAGGGGTTCTCCAGTTTCATATGAGAAGTTTGTCTCCTGAATCCTGCATGCAGCACCCATACCCATGCGCATAAACCTTAGTTCATACTCACAGTTCTGGTGATGTAGATCATAAATTTGCCGTTGGAGTTCTTTAATTCTTTCTTCAGATGCGGTGATGCTTTTCCACATCTCCTTCATCTCCTTCAGGAAGTAGGTCTTCAGCTCATTGATGATGTCAAAGTTAGCTTCAACACCACGCTCGATCATCTTCTTGTACTTGAAGACTTCTTGCTCCACTTCTTCTAGCCTGGCCTGGATGCTCCCCTCCTTGATAGGTCCCTTCAGATCTTCTTGCTGGAGGACACCGTCCTCCATCCGAACAACCTGAGGGTGCTTCTTCACCTCAGCGAGGTAAGGGTTGATGACGTTGACGACGAACTTGTCCTTGGAGGAACTTGGAGAAGCCATGGCACCTAGGTCCAGCTGAAAGATTCCCTGGCAGAAACATATCAAAAAGAAAACACATGAAATCGCGAGATACGTTGCCGGAACAATTCGGGCAAATATATAGCAAAAATTTATGCACAGAAAGGAAGGTAACAGGCTAAAGCGGGGTCGGAGACGGACTCCTGGGTGCCCAGGCGGCCTCCCGGCGCGGCCAGGAGGTAGGGCGCGCCAGGGGGGCGCCTGGGCCCCCTGGAGCTTGTCTCCGGCCCCACTTAGGCTTAGAATTTTACTAATTTTGCGAAAACTCATAATATGGAACTTTTATGGTGGTTCGCGATGTTTCCTTACCGTAATACATACCTTTTCTTATTCTGCTTCTGCTGGTGTCTGAAACAGGGCTGCAACATGTTCTTCGTGAGTTGTTGTGTATATCATATTCACATCAACATTGACAGGGTCTCCTGCTATGTAATGCTTAAGTCTTTGCCCATTCACAACTTGAGGTTTGGTGCCTTCAAAATTGTTAATCTTGATTGCACCAGACCGATAGACTTCTTCAATATGAAATGGCCCTTCCCACCTGGAAAGTAGTTTGCCTGGAGAAAACCTGAAACGGGATCTAAACAACAAAACTTTATCACCAACATTAAATTCACGTTTCAGAATCCTCCTATCATGCCACTTCTTTACCTTTTCCTTGAACATTTTAGCGCTCTCGTAAGCTTCACTTCTCCACTCATCTAGAGAAGTCAAGTTCATGAGACGCTTCTCACCAGCTAACTTTGGGTCAGCATTAAGCTCTCTAACAGCCCAGAAAGCTTTGTGCTCTAATTCTAATGGCAAATGGCAAGCCTTGCCATAAACCATCTTATAGGGGGACATGCCCATGGGGGTTTTGTAAGCAGTTCTATATGCCCACAAAGCATCTCCTAACTTGTTTGACCAGTCCTTTCTATTTCTATTAACTGTCTTCTGTAAGATCAACTTGATCTCTCTATTGGTGAGCTCAACTTGCCCACTAGTTTGAGGATGGTACGGTGAAGCAATTCTATGATTGACATCGTACTTGGCTAAAGCTTTTCTAAAAGCTCCATGCGTGAGGTGTGATTCTCCATCAGTCATGAGATACCTAGGTACACCAAACCTAGGGAAAATCACATCTTTGAGCATTTTCAAAGATGTCTTGTGATCAGCACTTTCAGTGGGGATTGCTTCAACCCACTTGGTCACATAATCAACAGCTACTAAAATGTGAGTGTACTTGTGCGAAGAAGGAAAAGGACCCATAAAATCAAAACCCCAGCAATCAAAGGGTTCAATCACTAGTGAGTAATTCATAGGCATCTCATTCCTTCTACTAATGTTACCAACTCTCTAACATTTATCACAGGCTAAAACATAATTTCTAGCATCCTTAAAGAGAGTAGGCCAATAAAAACCTGATTGAAGAACCTTATGTGCGGTCCTCTCACCGGCATGATGTCCTCCATAGGGACTATCATGACATTGTCTGAGAATGTCCTTCTGCTCATGTTCCGGTATGCATCTTCTCACGATCCCGTCTGGATCTTCTTTGAAAAGATGTGGGTCATCCCAAAAGTAGTGCCTCAAATCATGAAAGAACTTCTTTCTTTGCTGAAATGTTAAACCTAGAGGCAAATACTTCGCAACGATAAAATTAGCATAATCTGCAAACCAAGGATCGGAAAGAGACTGTACTTTTACAACGGCAAGTTGCTCGTCTGGAAAACTGTCGTTGACTGGGATGGGATCATGCGGTATATCTTCCATCCTTGAAAGATTGTCCACCACAGGATTGTCTTCTCCTTTCCTATCAACAATCTGCAAATCAAATTCTTGAAGAAGGAGTACCCATCTGATAAGCCTTGGCTTGGCATCCTTCTTTGTCATAAGGTACTTAATGGCAGCATGGTCAGTATGAATAATAACTTTGGAATCAACAATATACTGCCTAAACTTATCACAAGCAAACACTACAGCTAAAAATTCTTTCTCAGTAGTAGCATAATTCTTTTGAGCACTATCAAGGGTTTTACTAGCATAATGTATAACATTCAATTTCTTACCAACTCTTTGCCCTAAAACAGCTCCAACAGCAAAATCACTAGCATCGCACATAATCTCGAAAGGTAAATTCCAGTTAGGTGGTTGTACTATAGGAGCGGTTATTAAAGCTTTCTTAAGAACTTCAAAAGCTTCCTTACAATCTTCATCAAATACAAAAGGAACGTCCTTCTGGAGAAGATTATTGAGGGGTCTCGAAGTCTTAGAAAAGTTTTTAATAAATCTTCTATAGAAACCAGCATGACCAAGAAAACTGCGAATACCTTTGATGTCCCTTGGATAGGGCATTCTCTCAATTGCTTCGATCTTGGCCTTGTCCACCTCAATTCCCCTTTCGGAAATCTTGTGGCCAAGAACACTTCCTTCGTTAACCATGAAGTGGCACTTTTCCCAGTTGAGTACCAGATTTGTCTCCTCGCATCTCTGCAAAACTTTATTAAGGTTGTGGAGACAATGGTCAAAGGAAGTTCCATAGACGGAGAAATCGTCCATGAAGACTTCCACAATCTCCTCACAGAAACCATGAAAGATAGCAGACATACACCTTTGAAAAGTAGCAGGGGCATTACATAAACCAAAAGGCATACGCCTGTAAGCATAAGTACCAAAGGGACAAGTAAAAGTGGTCTTCTCTTGATCAGCAGTGTCAACATGAATTTGAGAGAAGCCAGAATAACCATCGAGGTAACAAAAGTGGGCATTTTTGGATAACCTTTCAAGCATTTGGTCGATGAACGGCAGCGGGTAGTGATCCTTCCTGGTTGCCTTGTTCAGCTTCCTGTAATCAATACACATTCTATATCCAATAATAATTCTCTGAGGTATTAGTTCATTCTTATCATTAGGAACCACAGTTGTACCTCCTTTCTTAGGAACACAATGTACCGGGCTTACCCACTTACTATTAGCTATAGGGTAGATAATACATGCGGCTAGAAGCTTGAGAATCTCAGTTCTTACAACATCCATCATCTTCGGGTTCAACCGTCGTTGATGATCAACAACTGGTTTAGCATCGGGCTCAAGGTTGATAGTATGTTGACAGATAGATGGACTAATCCCCTTAAGGTCATCAAGGGTATAGCCAATTGCACCTCGGTGTTTACGAAGTACTTCCAATAGTCGCTCTTCTTCATATCCTGAAAGGTTAGAGTTGATAATAACAGGATATACTTTCTTTTCATCTAAATAAGCATACTTAAGCGTATCTGGAAGGGGTTTAAGATCGAACACCGGGTCTTCTTTTGGTTTTGATAAAATTCCCAAAGGTTCAACCGGAAGGTTGTGCTTCAGGATAGCAGGTTGTCTCAAGAATATTTCATCTAGTTCATTTCTTTCCTGCATATGCAAATCATTCTCGTAGTCCTCCATATATTGCTGCAAAGGATCATTAGGGGGAATAGCAATAGAAGTAATACTTTCAATAATTTTATCATCACTAGGTAAATTGGTACCACGAGGCTGCTTAGAGAACTTAGAAAAATTAAATTCATATGGCTCACAATTGAATTCAACAGAAACTTTACCTTTCTTGCAATCTATTATAGCTCCACAAGTTCTAAGAAAAGGTCTACCAAAAATAATAGGACAAAAATTGTCCCTCTCTGAACCAAGTACTAGAAAGTCGGTAGGGTATTTTACCTTTCCACATAGGACTTCAACGTCTCTCACAATTCCGATAGGAGAGATAGTTGCTCTGTTTGCAAGATGAATGGTAACATCAACTCCTTCAAGTTCACAAGGGGAAATCTCACCGATGATCTCTTCATAAAGTGAATAGGGGATAGCACTAGCACTCGATCCCAAATCGCATAGCCCATAATAATTGTGATCTCCTATTTTAAAAGATATTACTGGAGTACCTGAAATTGGGCCTTTATTCTTGGATGTGACAAGGTTAGTGGAAACAGCACAAAAACTTACATTGGAATCCAAAACATCATTAGTAACAAGGTCTTTAACCAATGCAACTTGAGGATCGACCTTGATCTGGTCCTCAGGCTCATCAATTCTTCTCTCACTTTTATTTATTACGCCTGTCACAAGAGAGTGCTCCCTTATCCTTGCGGGAAAAGGAGGCTTTTCATATATAACTGCAGGCAAAATAGGGTCAGCAACATGAATATCAACAGGTAACTCTTTGAAAGGTTCATGATGCTGATCTCTCTTCTTTTTAAAAGAATCAACGTGAGAGGCAAAATCCTTACAGAAATCAATCATTAGATGGGAATCAAGACCAATCTTAGAGCAAAAGATATTGAAGTAATCGGTTTTCACATAGCTCTCAATATAATCATGCTCATAATTTATAGCGGGTTCAATACCTTTATCGATTTCCCAATCTTCGGTATTCCTCTGGATCCTTTCAATGAGATCCCACCTTTCTTCAACACTCTTCGTCTAAAATACCCCACTAGAGGAGGCATCCAGCATCTCCTTATCCTGACGAGAAAGCCTGGCATAAAAATTTGTAAGTATAATTTCCTTGGGGAGCTCATGAATAGGACATTTGAGCATTAGGGACTTCAATCTCCCCCAAGCTTGAGCAATGCTTTCTCCGTCACGAGACCTAAAGTTATAGATATAGTTCCTGTCTCGATGAATTTCATGAAGAGGATAAAACTTGGTATAAAAGAGAGACATAAGCTCTTGCCAATCAAGCAAGTGTGAGTTATCGAGAAGCTTATACCAATCTGAAGCTTTATCTATAAGCGATACGGAGAACAATTTCCTCATGACAAACTCCATTAACACACCTGCGAGCTTAAATAATGAACATAGTTGTGACAGATATAGCAAGTGTTCACCGGGATGTCTGTCTCCTGCATAACGATTAGCCAAAACATAATCGATAATACCAGCTGGTATTTTATAGGGCGCAATTTCAGTAGGGGGAGGAGCAACCACCACAGGTGTGGGGCGTCTTCCCACAAGCAACGATCCAATAGCAAGGTTGTCCATAAGGACCAAGAGCGGCAACAACAAAATGAAAATAGAAATATAAAAACTTCCTTACCAGCTTCACTTACCAATAGCGCTACACTCCCCGGCAACGGCGCCAGAAAACGGTACTTGATGACCCACAACCGTAAGGGATCTATTGCAGCGTTTTCGATAAGTAAGAGTGTCGAACCCAACGAGGAGCAGAAGGTATCGATAAGCGATCCTGAGCAAGGAATAACTGCGAGCACTGAAAGATAACTTTTTAGGGGTTTTCTTGATATAAGCAACAGGAGGGTAAAAGCGAGCAAAGTAAAAGGCAATGGAGAGTAACAAGTGGCCCAATCTATTCTGAGTAAAGTAGAGGCCTAGCAACTGAACTTATAAAGGCTAAAGTGTTCTTGAGGACACACGGGAGAGGTAGTCATGCGCTTTCGCCATATTCCGTATCGGTACTATGTGATGTGTTGATAAGTGTTGAGTGGGTGGATCTATGCTAGTACACTCTCTAGACTAAGATGAGTGCACTCTTATGATTAAACACCTTGCAAGCATCCGCAAATACAAGATAGTATTTAAGGCAAAAGCCTAACCATAGCAATACGATCGATGATCCATTGTTCCCTTGTGCAAAAGCGTGCGAACTGGGGTTCAGGTTTCTGTCACTCCGGCAACCCACCGTAAGCATTCTTTGTACACAATGCATTCCCCTAGGTCCTTAATAAGGCGAAGTGTTGAGTGTTCGACTCACACAACACCACTAGGCAAATAACAACACAACTTAAGTATCAAACAACACATATTACTTCAACATCATATTACTACTAACAACAAGACTTTTCCCATATCCTCAAGAACTAAAGTAACTACTCACAAGACATAAAAGAGATCATGATCAGTGGAGATAAATGGATGATAAACAATCTGGACATAATGATATTTCTCCAACAAAACTCAATAGCATTCACCACAAAGTAGTAATCAACACCGATGGAGTAGAGAGGATAGATAGTACGGATTACAACACAAGTTGCAATGGTGAGAGGAGATTGGATGAAGATGGAGATGGTGCTGATGTTGGGGATGATGTTGATGATGATCTCGATGATGCCCGTGACGATGGTGATGACGATGGCGATGATCTCCCCTTTCGGGAGGTGATCTCCCCGGCGGAATCTGCCCGCCGGAGATGGCTTTTTCTTCTATGTAGTTTTCCGCCACGGAGCGGCGGCGGAACTCCGTAAAAACTCCTCTTTTTAGGGTTTTCGGATGACGAGGAGTATATAGGCAAAAGGGGGCAGCCAGAAGTGGGCCAGGGGCTCCAGGCGCCCCCCCCCCCCCTCGGCGCGGCCAGGGAGGGGGCCGCGCCAGGTGGCCGCCTGGGCGCCCTGTGGCCCCCCTCTGGTTGCCCTTTTGCGTGCCTTCATGATCCGTCTAGAAAATACCCTCCGTCGATTTTCAGGTAATTTGGAGGTATTCTTCTTCAGCAACTCAGCGTCCACTTTTTAACACTGAATCCTGCGTCTGCTGCTTCGGCACCGGAAAGTTGCAAACTGTGTAAAATAAGCCAAAACAACATAAGAACATCATCGTAATGTGAAATATATCAATGAATAAGGATGAATTACGATACAAAATAGTGATGCATTTTGGACGTATCACTACTCTAGCTAATTTCTCCCACTCTCAATACGCATGCAGATTGATACTTAGAGTCATCTGGATTAGTGTCAAAGCTTGCATCGGCGTAACTCTTTATGACGAACTCTTTATCACCTTAAGCATTCCCTAAGGATAATTTTGACCGCTGTCCAATGATCTACTCTTGGATCACTATTGTACCTCCTTGCCAAACTCATGGCAAGGTACACAATAGGTCTGGTACACAGCATGCCATACTTTATAGAACCTATGACTGAGGCATAGGGAATGACTTTTCATTCTCTTTCTATTTTCTGCCATGGTCGGGTTTTGAGTCTTTACTCAACTTCATACCTTGTAACACAGGCAAGAACCCTTTCTTTGACTGATCCATTTTGAATTTCTTCAAAACTTTATCAAGGTATGTGCTTTGTGAAAGTCCAATTAAGCGTCTTGATCTATCTCTATAGATCTTGATGCCTAATATGTAAGCAGCTTCACCGAGGTCTTTCATTGAAAAATTCTTATTCAAGTATCCTTTTATGTTATCCAGAAATTCTATATCATTTCCAATCAAAAATATGTCATCCACATATAATATCAGAAATGTTACAGAGCTCCCACTCACTTTCTTGTAAATTCAGGCTTCTCCGAAGGTCTGTATAAAACCATATGCTTTGATCACTTCATCAAAGCGTATATTCCAACTCCGAGATGCTTGCACCAGTCCATAGATAGATCGCTGGAGCTTGCACAGTTTGTTAGCACCTTTAGGATCGACAAAACCTTATGGTTGCATCATATACAACTCCACTTTGAGGTATCCATTTAGGAATGCAGTTTTGACATCCATTTGCCAGATTTCATAATCATAAAATGCGGCAATTGCTAACATGATTCGGATAGACTTAAGAATCACTACGGGTGAGAAAGTCTCATCGTAGTCAACACCTTGAACTTGTCAAAAACCTTTCGCAACAAGTCGAGCTTTGTAGACAGTAACATTACCGTCGGCGTCGGTCTTCCTCTTGAAGATCCATTTATTTTCAATGGCTTGCCGATCATCGGGCAAGTCAACCAAAGTCCACACTTTGTTGTCATACATGGATCCCATCTCAGATTTCATGGCCTCAAGCCATTTTGCGGAATCTGGGCTCATCATCGCTTCCTCATAGTTTGTAGGTTCATCATGGTCTAGTAACATGACATCCATAACCGGGTTGCCGTACCACTCTCGCGCGGAACGTACTCTGGTTGATCTATGAAGTTCAGTAGTAACTTGATCCGAAGTTTCATGATCATCATCATTAGCTTCCTCACTAATTGGTGAAGGAATCACTGGAACTAGTTTCTGTGATGTACTACTATCCAGTTTGGGAGAAGGTACAATTACCTCATCAAGTTCCACTTTCCTCCCACTCACTTCTTTCGAGGGAAACTCCTTCTCTAGAAAGGATCCATTCTTAGCAACGAATATCTTGCCTTCAGATCTGTGATAGAAGGTGTACCCAACAGTCTCCTTTGGGTATCCTATGAAGACACATTTCTTCGACTTGGGTTTGAGCTTATCAGGTTGAAGCTTTTTCACATAAGCATCGCAGCCCCAAACTTTAAGAAACGACAACTTTGGTTTCTTGCCAAACCACAGTTCATAAGGCGTCGTCTCAACGGATTTTAGATGGTGTCCTATTTAACGTGAATGTTGTTGTCTCTAATGCATAACCCAAAATGGTAGTGGTAAATCGGTAAGAGACATCATAGATCGGACCATATCTGATAAAGTGCGGTTACGACGTTCGAACACACAATTACGCTGTGGTGTTCCGGGTGGCATGAGTTGTGAAACTATTTCACATTGTTTCAAATGAAGATCAAACTCGTAACTCAAATATTTGCCTCCACGATCAGATCGTAGAAACTTTATTTTCTTGTTACAATGATTCTCTACTTCACTCTGAATTTCTTTGAACTTTTCTAATGTTTCAGACTTGTGTTTCATCAAGTAGATATACCCATATCTGCTCAAATCATCAGTGAAGGTCAGAAAATAGCGATACTCGCCGCGAGCCTCGACACTCATTGGTCCACATACATCAGTATGTATGATTTCCAATAAATCAGTTGCTCGCTCCATTGTTCCGGAGAATGTAGTTTTTAGTCATCTTGCCCATGAGGCATGGTTCTCAAGCACCAAGTGATTCGTAATCAAGTGATTCCAAAAGTCCATCACTATGGAGTTTCTTCATGCGCTTTACACCAATATGACCTAAACGGCAGTGCCACAAATAAGTTGCACTATCATTATTAACCTTGCATCTTTTGGCTTCAATATTATGAATATGTGTATCACTACGATCGAGATCCAACAAACTATTTTCATTGGGTGTATGACCATCGAAGGTTTTATTCATGTAAACAGAATAACAATTATTCTATGACTTTAAATGAATAACCGTATTGCAACAAACATGATCAAATCATATTCATGCTCAATGCAAATGCCAAATAACATTTATTTAGGTTTTACACTAATCCCGAAAGTATAGGGAGTGTCCAACGATGATCATATCAATCTTGGAATCACTTCCAACACACATCGTCACTTCACCTTTAACTAGTTTCTGTTCATTCTGCAACTCTCGTTCCGAGTTACTAATTTTAGCAACTGAACCGGTATCAAATACCCAGGGGTTGCTATGAACACTAGTAAAGTACACATCAATAATCTGCATATCAAATATACCTTTGTTCAGTTTGCCATCCTTCTTATCCGCCAAGTATCTAGGGTAGTTCCACTTCCAGTGACCATTTCCTTTGAAGTAGAAACACTTAGTTTCAGGCTTGAGTTTAGCTTTGGGTTTCTTCATGGTAGTGACAACTTGCTTGTCATTCTTCTTGAAGTTCCCCTTCTATCCCTTTGCCCTTTACTTGAAACAAGTGGTCTTGTTAACCATCAACACTTGATGCTCTTTCTTGATTTCTACGTTCGCCGATTTTAGCATCGCGAAGAGCTTGGGAATTACTTTCGTCATCCCTTGCATATTATAGTTCATCACGAAGTTCTACTAACTTGGTGATAGTGACTAGAGAACTTTGTCAATTACTATCTTATCTGGAAGATTAACTCCCACTTGATTCAAGCAATTGTAGTACCCAGACAATCTGAGCACATGCTCACTGGTTGAGCTATTCTCCTCCATCATGTAGGCAAAGTACTGTCAGAGGTCTTATACCTCTCGACAAGGGCATGAGTATGAAATACTAATTCAACTCTTGGAGCATCTCATATGCTCCATAGCGTTCAAAACATTTTTCAAGTCCCGATTATAAGCCGTAAAGCATGGCTCACTAAACTATCAAGTAGTCATCATACCGAGCTTGTCAAACGTTCATAACGTCTGCATCTGCTACTGCAATAGGTTTGTCACCTAGCGGTGCATCAAGGACATAATACTTCTGTGCAGCAATGAGGATAATCCTCAGATCACGGACCTAGTCCGCTTCATTGCTACTAACATCTTTCAATTTATATTTCTCTAGGAACATATAAAAATAAACGGGGAGCTACATCACGAGCTATTGATCTACAACATAGATATGCAAAAACTATCAGGACTAAGTTCGTGATAAATTAAAGTTCAATTAATCATATTACTAAAGAACTCCCACTTAGATAGACATCCCTCTCATCATATAAATGATCACGTGATCCAAATCAACTAAACCATGTCAGATCATCACATGAGATGGAGTAGTTTTCAATGGTGAACATCTTATGTTGATCATATCTACTATATGATTCACGCTCGACCTTTCGGTCTCCAGTGTTCCGAGGCCATGTCTGTACATGCTAGGCTCGTCAAGTTTAACCCGAGTATTCTGCGTGTGCAAAAACTGGCTTGCACCCGTTGTATGTGAACGTAGAGCTTATCACACCCGATCATCACGTGGTGTCTCGGCACGACGAACTTTCGCAATGGTGCATACTTAGGGAGAACACATGTACCTTGAAATTTTGTAAGGGATCATCTTATAATGCTACCGCCGTACTAAGCAAAATAAGAAGCATAATAAGATAAACATCACATGCAATCAAAATATGTGACATGATATGGCCATCATCATCTTGTGCTTTTGATCTCCATCTCAAAAGCATTGTCATGATCTCCATCGTCACCGGCTTGACACCATGATATTCATCGTAGCGTCGTGGTCGTCTCGCCAACTATTGCTTCTACTACTATCGCTAACTCATAGTGATAAAGTAAAGCAATTACATGGTCCTTCGCAATAAAGAGACAACCATAAGGCTCTTGCCGGTTGCCGATAACTTTACAAAACATGATCATCTCATACAATTACGTATAACTCATCACGTCTTGACCATATCACAACACAACATTCCCTGCAAAAACAAGTTAGACGTCCTCTACTTTGTTGTTGCAAGTTTTACGTGGCTGCTACGGTCTTAGCAAGAACCGTTCTTACCTACGCATATAAAAATCACAATGATTTTTTGTCAAGTATGTGTTGTTTTAACCTTCACAAGGACCGGGTGTAGCCACACTCGATTCAACTAAAATAAAAGAGACAGACACCCGCCGATCACCTTTAAGCAACGAGTGCTCGTAACGGTGAAACCAGTCTCGCGTAAGGGTACGCGTAATGTCAGTCCGGACCGCTTCATCTCACAATACCGCCGAATCAAAGTATGACATGCTGGTAAGCAGTATGACTATTATCGCCCACAACTCATTGTGTTCTACTCATGCATATCATCTACGCATAGACCTGGCTCTGGTGCCACTGTTAGGGAACGTAGTATTTCAAAAAAAATCCTATGATCACGCAAGATCTATCTACTAGATGCATAGCAACGAGAGGGGAGAGTGTGTCTACGTACCCTCATAGACCGAAAGCGGAAGCGTCTAGTGACGCGGTTGATGTAGTCGAACGTCTTCGCAATCCAACCGATCAAGCACCGTATGTACGACACCTCCGCGTTAAGCACACGTTCAGCTCGATGACGTCCCATGAGCTCTTGATCCAGTTGAGCTTCACGGGAGAGTTTCGTCAGCACGATGGCGTGGTGACGGAGATGATGAGCTACCGACGCAGGGCTTCGCCTAAGCACTGCAACGGTATGACCGAGGTGTGTTTCTGTGGAGGGGGGCACCACACACGACTAGAAAAATGTTTCTCGTGTGTCTTTCGGTGCCCCCTACCCCCGTATATAAAGGAGCAAGGGGGAGGTGCAGCTGGCCAAGTATGGCGCGCCAGGAGTAGGATTCCTACTCCTAGTAGGAATAGGAATCCCCCTTCCTATTCCTACTAGGAGTAGGAAAGGAAAGGGGAGAGGAGAAGGAAAGGAGAGGGGGCGCCTCCCCCTTTTCCTAGTCCAACTAGGAACCCTAGGGGGTGTGGCCAGCCCTATGGGATGCCCCTCTCTTTCCCTCAATGGCCCACTATGGCCCATACTCCCTCTGGGGGTTCCGGTAACACCCTCCAGCACTCCGGTTTTATCCGATAAAACCCGGAACACTTCGTGTCCGAATATAGTCGTCCAACATATTAATCTTTATGTCTCGGACATTCAGAGACTCCTCGTCAAGTCTGTGATCTTATCCGGGACTCCGAACTACCTTCGGTACATCAAAACTCATAAACTCATAATACCGATCGTCATCTAACGTTAAGCATGCGGACCCTACGGGATCGAGAACTATGTAGACATGACCGAGACTCATCTCCGGTCAATAACCAATAGCGGAACCTGGATGCTCATATTGGCTCCTACATATTCTACGAAGATCTTTATCGGTCAAACCGCATAACAACATACGTTGTTCCCTTTGTCATCGGTATGTTACTTGCCCAAGATTCGATCGTCCGTATCTCAATACCTAGTTCAATCTCGTTATCGGCAAGTCTCTTTACTCGTTCCGTAATACATCATCTCGTGACTAACTCATTAGTCATTTGCTTGCAAGGCTTATTTATGATGAGTATTACCGAGAGGGCCCAGAGATACCTCTCCGACACTCGGAGTGGCAAATCCTATTCTTGATCTATGCCAACACCACGAACACCTTCGGAGACACCTGTAGAGCATCTTTATAATCACCCAGTTACGTTGTGACGTTTGATAGCACACAAGGTGTTCCTCCGGTATTCGGGAGTTGCATAATCTCATAGTCATAGGAACATGTATAAGTCATGAAGAAAGCAATAGCAATAAAACTAAACGATCACAGTGCTAAGCTAACGGATGGGTCTTGTCCATCACATCATTCTCCTAATGATGTGATCTTTTTGATCAAATGACAACTCATGTCTATGGCCAGGAAACATAACCATCTTTGATCAATGAGCTAGTCTAGTAGAGGCATACTAGGGACATTCTCTTTTGTCTATGTATTCACACATGTACTAAGTTTCCGCTTAATATAATTCTAGCATGAATAAAAGACATTTATCATGATATAAGGAAATACAAATACAACCTTATTATTGCCTCTAGGGCATATTTCCTTCATTCATTTCTATCGTCTGTCTTCAAAGCCCCCATGTTTTGAAGACTCTCGTAAAAATTGCCTATTCACCCCCCTCTAGTCAATAACTTGCACTTTCAGGGGGGCATAGTCCCCCTAGGCCCTAGTGAATTAATTCTAACTAGGTATGAACATCACTTGGTAGAGTGGGACAATTGGCAGCACCTTATTCGCTTGCATCTCCACCGTGGTGTTGTGCGGTTCTATTGTGGATGAGATAAAGAAGATGATGAAGAAAGTACAGCCATGACGAGTACGTGTGTGCTGCCATACCTATGTACATGGACAGTCTGAATGTCATTGGCGTCTTGGCGAGGGTCTTTTACAAGAAGGTGATACATGAGTGGAATGTGGAGAACTACCTCGTGGATCTGCCGACATTCAACTTATCTTTACCATTATAATTCTTTTTTGGATATAAGGCCATTCAATGTATATAGTAGTTAACATAATTTCTCATACATTGTACGAACAATCATTGCTTGGTCTATTTCATTACATATTCTTGTTTGGATACAAACAATTAATATATGTTTTCATACATTAGGCAATCTCTATGCCCAAATGATGGCTTCTCGCCCCTCGTTGGTTACCCCAAGTGGAAGGTTGAGATGTAGCGTAGCAGCAAGTTTCCCTTGGCAAAGATACCAAGGATCGAATCCCGTGAGACTCCGAGGGCCGACAAGTAGGTTTCAACGGCGCCAGGAACTTAGCGGTTGACAGGACCTGCACACGTATACAGATAACTTTGCTCCCAACGAGTACAGAGAGGTTGTCAATCCCTCCGGCCTTGTTGTTTACAAAGGATCAAACTCAAGAGGTAATAATGATAGCTATGACTGCAACTAGGAAATAATAACAGGAAGTAAATAGAAGGTGTGATCAGTGGTGGTAATATGGACCGGAGTCCCATGATGTTCACTAGTGATGTCTCTCTCCCAAAAGACGATAAAACAGCAAAGCGAGGTAAACAAATTACAGCTGGGCAATTGACAGGATTATGTGCGCAAACCAATGCTAACTATGCTGCAAAGAAAGGTAGAGGCTCAAAAGCATGGGCGGTACGCCAAGGCAAGTAGACCGAAATCCATCTGCATCTACTACTAATCATCCACCTTGAGATATCTATCCAGAACATCTCGCTGGTATTAAGTTGCGAATCCCACCCAAAGTGTAAACTCAAAGCAACAGACAACTGCATTAAAAGAACTTGCGTAAAGTAAACAATCCTTGCACCCGCAAGTACAAGCACCGTTGTTTTCCCCCTTGTGGCAACAGCACATCCCCTAGACTCATGTTTCTGTCACTCAATCTAGTCATCAGGGGGCATGAACCCACCATCAAGCATAACGCTCCCTCTTGGAGTTACTACCTACTACTTGGCCAAAGCAATAAACAGCAACGGAGAACATGCTAGAATTACTCAAGAACATAAATATAAAAGAGGTGAATCAAATATATTACTCAAACACAATCTGAACATAATCTCATAATCCATCGGATCCTAGCAAACTCAGCAGAGCAACAGCATAAAGATTACATAGGTGCCTCGATCATGTAGGGCAGCTCACGAGGTCTAAACCATGAAGAACAAAGAGGGGAGGAGAACATCACATAGCTACTAGTCATGGACCCATGGTCCAAGGGGGACTACTCACGACTCATCCGGGAAGCGTCCATGGTGGTGGAGAAGCTCCCGGTGGTGGTTCTCCCCTCCGGCAGGGTGCCGGGAAGAGTTCTCCTGATTCTTCCGATCTTGGAAGCGCTGCGGCGGCGGAACAGAGGCGAGATCGCGAAAAAGGGTTCCGTTCTCGACGGTTTCGGGACGAGAGGAATATATATGCGAAGGGGGTCACCAGAGGCGGAGCCGGGGCCCCAGGCGCCCCCCTGGCGCGGCCAGGGGTGGGGCCGCGCCAGGTGGCCGCCTGGGCCCCCCCTGGCTCCCCTCTGGCCCTACTTTGGTTATTCGCGAAGCTTCCTGTACGCTGATTTTTCCTGTATTTTTCCCGGAATTTTTTGGGCACTTTTAATATTGGGGAAACCTGAAATAGAAAAACAGCAGAAAACAGGAACTGGCACTGTGGTGCACTGAGTTAATAGGTTAGTCCAAATATGATCAAAAGTGTATGGAAGTGCATAAATATCATAGCAATATCACCCAAAAGAGGCATGGAGCAAGCAGGAATTATAGATACGTTTTGGACGTATCAACATCCCCAAGCTTAATTCCTGCTCGTCCTCGAGTAGGTAAATGATAACAAGCATAATTTCTGTGGTGACATGCTACCAAC
This sequence comes from Secale cereale, assembly GCA_902687465.1. Classification (NCBI taxonomy): domain Eukaryota; kingdom Viridiplantae; phylum Streptophyta; class Magnoliopsida; order Poales; family Poaceae; genus Secale; species Secale cereale. The sequence continues at coordinate 153,872,622 of LR738711.1, read as the reverse complement.
CATATAAGAACTTTTAAGTAAAGCAATCAAGGCATGTAATTCAATTCAAGTCATAACAAGCAAGAGTCTATATTAGCATTGTAACAAGCAACATAAGAACATAAAGGTGCAAGAGCTCTCGATGTCCGTGACTCGAATGTCTCCAAATGGTGTTTGCGTGCAAGAAAGGGGATAGGGATATACGAGAGAGTAAAACATAGTTTTTGTATTGTTGAGAACTTAATCTACTAAAGTTTCACACTTGGTCTTCTTTGGAATCTTATCTTGACTCATCCCCAGACCAACAGCCAGGTATAAGTCAAAATGATCCACTCCCTTTCGATATTTTGAGCACTCATGCAATGGATGAGCATAAGCAAGAAAGTTAACACTTAGGATGGCAAAAAGAGAAAAATGATGGAGGGGGAAGACAAAAAAGGTGTGAAAGGCTCACATCAATGAGGACAATCATAGGCGAGAGAAAGCCAAATGATAGATATGATGTGAGGAGTAGGGATTGCCATGCAACGGATGCACATATGAGCTAAGGTAAGCTCTCGAATGGAACTAGTGGGGGTGCATCCAACTTGCTTGCTCAAGAAGACCTAGAGCTCTTTTGAGGAGGCTCATCATTGGAATATACAAGCCAAGTTCTATAGTGTGAAGGTCCCCACATAGCTATATGCGTGAAAGATAATCTCTATGGAGTACAAGGTATAAGATGGAGTACGAGTGTGGATCTCTCAAAAGGAATAGTAGTGTGCCCCCTTCTCTCTTTTTATTTCTTTTTTTCTTTTTTCTATTTTTTTTTATTTTTTTGTGGCCTCAATGGCTCTTTCTATTTAACTCTCATTTGTCCTCTTTGGGATCTTTTGATTTTGTCCTCTTTGGGATCTTTTCCGCACTTTAGGGGCAACACTCTATATATTACAAGAAGTATAGAAGATCTTTCACACTTTACAAAAGTACTCAACATAAAGAAAATGAAACTATCATGATGTATGCAAATGTGTGCCTTTGCCAGTGTAGCAGGATATGCAATCATACTAGCGCGTCATGTAGCAATGATTAGGGCAAGGCCCAACTAGCATGCGGCTCATCGATCAAGCAAAAAGCATGTATGACATGAAGATCAAGTCATGAGAGGATGGATGTTGCATGGCAATGTATCTCGGAAAGGCTATGGAAATGCCTTGATAGGTAGGTATGGTGGCTGTTTTGAGGAAGGATATAATGAGGCTTATGATGACAGAGCGTATCGTGCCAAGGATTTGGATGCACCGGCGAAGTATGCGCCAACTCTCGAGGTGAGAAAGGGCAATGCACGGTACCGAAGAGGCTAGAAAAATATGGCTAGGTGGAAGTGTCAACTTTCGAATACTCACATTAGTCCGAAGAACTCATGCAATAATTATCGGTAACTCTCAATCTAATTAGGAGGTTCACAAAGAGACAAGTACCCCGAGGAGGAGTGTATGGGGGTTTGGTTATCCTTGCGCATCCTCGGCTCATGGTACGTGAGTGTACTCTAATATTCGATCCCTCCAAAGATTAGTGATCCGTTTAGTAGCTAAAGTTCTTAACTATTTGTAGGTTTTCAAAAATAAACACGGATTGCCCAAAATACGACATCTATCACTAATAGGCTAAAGCTCTTGACACCAAAAGTTCAGACATTACTCATGGCAATACCTCAAAACTATTGCAAGTTACTACTAAAATTAAATAGCAACCTCAATTACCTACTTTAAGTTAAGACACACAACTCAGTGCAACAGGCAAACTCTCTTAACAAGATAAACATGAAAGCTCAAGAGAGTTCAGCAACCAACTAAACAATAGCTCTTTAAAAAGAAAAGCATGAAAACTAAGAGCTAAACATGACAGTAGCTATGGAAAGACAAAGAACACACACAGCAAAGATAATCATGAAAATCCTATGTTGTGTTCTAGTTTGAAGTGGAGCGTGTTTCTCTCCCACACAAAGAAAGTTGGGTTCTAACTCGTTATGAACAGCAAGCAAAGCTAAAGAAAACTAAAAAAAGGAAACTAAGAGCGAGACGCTCCAAGCATAGCACATAACGCATGAAGTGATTAAAATATAGTGGAACGAAAGACGAACTGATAATTGTTGATGGAGAACGGGATGCATGGGGGCATCCCCAAGCTTAGACGCTTGAGTCTTCTTGAATATTTCTTGGGGGTGCACGGGGGCATCCCCAAGCTTGAGCGTTTGACCCTCCTGAATCTTCTTTTATCATCTTCCCTCGCACACTTGAAAACTCCCTTCATACATAACTCATCATAATCTGATTAGCGAGGTTAGTACCCACAATAAAATAACTTTTCATTACTGGAAATAAAGATAATCTTGAAGTGCTACTGTTTCTCAAGAATGCCAAAAAGTTTTTGCAAAGAAAAAGCAAGCTCAAGGTTTGCAAAACGAAGAAAAGGCAAAACAGGACAGAATCTGTGAAAAACAGACCAGCAGGTAGTAAATAATTTTTTCGGGGCACTTCTGCAACTCAAATCAAAAAACTCAGAACAGACGCTCGAAAGCCAATTGTATAGAGCACGCTGTCAAAAAAATTCAGATCAAAAAGATGAACTGGTGATTTTATTCGAATTTTTCTGTCCAAGGACAGAATCTGTTTTCTGGACAGGATGTCACAACTTTTGAACTTTCTTGCAATCGGAGGCTAAACTTGGCACAAAGCTGAAAAGAAAAGATACAATGATAATGCTACTGTAGTAACAAACATCAAGACACAACAAAAGCAAAAAAAAACTAATTCGTTGTGGGCTGCCTCCCAAAAGCGCTTTCTTTTATGCCTTTAAGCTAGGCATGATGCAAAAAGGAGGAATCAAAAGTCATCATAATAATCGGAGTTATAAATTGCTTCAAATGGTTCCTCAACAAGTTCATCCTTGTTCCTTCTAGGAAAGCGGTACGTACCTTTTGCCTTCCCGCGTAGGCGGATTTGTCCCTTACCTATATCGATGAAGCCTTTTACGGCTCGGAGGAAGTCCCTTCCAAGCACTATATTTCCTTGGTTTGGCTTCATGATGAAGAAATCAACCATTGCAATCCCTTTAAGGAATGTAACTGGTACGTCTTTTATTCTTCCCTGGATCTCAGAAATATCTCCATTAGCATGTTCATGATAGGATGATAATTTGTCCATGTTAAATTTTAAAGAATCATGAACAATTTTTGGCATAGTAGAAACCATAGATCCAATATCACAATAAGCAAGGAAGCCTTGATTAGAGATGCTAATCCTAACAAAAGGCTCCCAATCATTGTCTATTTCCAAAATATCTCTCTTTTTGGGTTTGGGTTTCTCTACCTTCATCAAGTCTAGAGCATCCATTCTCTTCTCAATAGTAGCAAGTCTATCTATGACAGTATCAAAACTATGATCATAAACAAAGTAACTAGATAGACCATGTATAATTTCAAGAGCTCTAGCTTCATCACACTCTAGGAAATCTCCTTCAGCTATAATATCAAGAGAGTGTTTACACCATTTAAAAAGACCATGGTAAAAATTTCTAAGCACAATTTTTATAGGTATCCAAGGCATAATTCTCCTATGTGCATCAGAAATTATGTCCCATGCCTTCTTCATATTTTCTCCATCCCTTTGATGGAAATCTAGAACTTCTGATTCCCTCAAAGCACCAAATCCTAACATGCTTGACTAAACAGAAAGGACTACTAACAGAAAAGCAAATATTTTTTTTTGTGATTTTTGATAAAGGACACTAAAGCAAAAACTGAAAGGTAAACTAACAAGACTAAAAAGCAAAGATAAAAGATAGCGTGCAACTCCCCTATCTTGAAGAGTGGAGTCCCCGGCAACGGCGCCAGAAACTTTGCTTGATGGCTTCTCGCCCCTCGTTGGTTACCCCAAGTGGAAGGTTGAGATGTAGCGTAGCAGCAAGTTTCCCTTGGCAAAGATACCAAGGATCGAATCCCGTGAGACTGCGAGGGCCGACAAGTAGGTGTCAACGGCGCCAGGAACTTAGCGGTTGACAGGACCTGCACACGTATACAGATAACTTTGCTCCCAACGAGTACAGAGAGGTTGTCAATCCCTCCGGCCTTGTTGTTTACAAAGGATCAAACACAAGAGGTAATAATGATAGCTATGACCGCAACTAGGAAATAATAACAGGAAGTAAATAGAAGGTGTCATCAGTGGTGGTAATATGGACCGGAGTCCCATGATGTTCACTAGTGATGTCTCTCTCTCAAAAGACGATAAAACAGCAAAGCGAGGTAAACAAATTACAGCTGGGCAATTGACAGGATTATGTGCGCAAACCAATGCTAACTATGCTGCAAAGAAAGGTAGAGGCTCATAAGCATGGGCGGTACGCCAAGGCAAGTAGACCGAAATCCATCTGCATCTACTACTAATCATCCACCTTGAGATATCTATCCAGAACATCTCGCTGGTATTAAGTTGCGAATCCCACCCAAAGTGTAAACTCAAAGCAACGGACAACTGCATTAAAAGAACTTTGCGTAAAGTAAACAATCCTTGCACCCGCAAGTACAAGCACCGTTGTTTTCCCCCTTGTGGCAACAACACATCCCCTAGACACATGTTTGTGTCACTCAAGCTAGTCATTAGGGGGCATGAACCCACAATCAAGCATAACGCTCCCTCTTGGAGTTACTACCTACTACTTGGCCAAAGCAATAAACAGCAACGGAGAACATGCTAGAATTACTCAAGAACATAAATATAAAAGAGGTGAATCAAATATATTACTCAAACACAATCTGAACATAATCTCATAATCCATCGGATCCCAGCAAACTCAGCAGAGCAACAGCATAAAGATTACATATGTGCCTCGATCATGTAGGGCAGCTCACAAGGTCTAAACCATGAAGAACAAAGAGGGGAGGAGAACATCACATAGCTACTGGTCATGGACCCATGGTCCAAGGGGGACTACTCACGACTCATCCGGGAAGCGTCCATGGTGGTGGAGAAGCTCCCGGTGGTGGTTCTCCCCTCCGGCAGGGTGCCGGGAAGAGTTCTCCTGATGCTCCCGATCTTGGAAGCGCTGCGGCGGCGGAACAGAGGCGAGATCGCGAAAAAGGGTTCCGTTCTCGACGGTTTCGGGACGAGAGGAATATATATGCGAAGGGGGGCACTAGAGGTGGAGCCGGGGCCCCAGGCGCCCCCCTGGCGTGGCCAGGGGTGGGGCCGCGCCAGGTGGCCGCCTGGGCCCCCCTGGCTCTGCTTTGGTTATTTGCGAAGCTTCCTGTACGCTGATTTTTCCTGTATTTTTCCCGGAATTTTTTGGGCACTTTTAATATTGGGGAAACCTGAAATAGAAAAACAGCAGAAAACAGGAACTGGCACTGTGGTGCACTGAGTTAATAGGTTAGTCCAAATATGATCAAAAGTGTATGGAAGTGCATAAATATGATAGCAATATCACACAAAAGAGGCATGGAGCAAGCAGAAATTATAGATACGTTTTGGACGTATCACCAAATCATGGCTCTGGAGAATTTGTGATGCACCGTGGGTGGAACTCAACAATAGAGGGCATTTGTGCAGGTGTGCCCATGATCACATGGCCACACTTTGCGGAGAAGTTTGTGAATGAGAAGCTGGTGGTGGATGTGCTGAAAATTGGGGTGGAGGTTGGAGTGCAAGGAGTTACACAGTGGGGAAGTGAAAACCAAGAGGTTATGGTTACAAGAGATGCCATGGAGACGGCAGTGAACACCCTGATGGATGAGGGGGGGCGCTGCAGAGGAGTTGAGGGTGAGAGCAAAAGACTACGCCATTATGTCAAGGAGGGCTTTCGATGAGGAAGGTTTTATTCATATAACAACATAAGGCTATTGATTCAAGAAATGGGAAACAAGACAAATGTACGTGGTTGATACAAATGGTAATAAGATCTCTTTTTCAGTGTGAACATAAAGGGAAAGAGCCTATAGTACAACAAGGTTGTCTTGTATTGTTTATATGAAAAGTAGCTAAAGGGTCAAACTTAAGAGCAGTGAGGAATTTATTTTGAATGTACCGGTTAGTGCTCCTAACATCCAAAATCCATCCAAATATGCATTTTAGTCCTTTAAACTAATTTTCTCGATAAATGTATGTTCATCTTAGCAAGTGGAGGCACAAAGAGGTGTGAATAACTTCAAATAAACCATGGTGTAATAAAAGCACATAAACAAAATGATCGTTTCCGAAGAAGTGTCGAGACTTACTAAACAATCATGGTCAAATATTCAATATTCAAAGTAGCTCAGTGTGTTTAATATCATCATATTCAAATATTAACTACGCTACGAGATCAAATATATGAAAGTTATAAATTGGAGGAAATAGAACAAACCTGGTTTCAGTACACACCAAAGAGTAAAGCTTCCGCAGACACCCTCCCACCCACATTTACTATCAAGCAATTGATAGAACATTGTTGCACCATGACCATGAGCTTCCAGCCAAAATCAATGTTACTCAAAGACTTTCCTCGATGAAACTTGTTGCAAAGCCAGCGAGTGAATCATGTATGGCATGTTAGTGGAAAATATATAAGAAGACCAGGCATATTCATTTTGACTTAAAAATATAAGAAATGAGCCTCACCTCTCTCAAAATAATATTCTGGCTAAGAAGTAAGAACACTCGGAGTGGCAGCGAAAAACTTACTAGTATATAACCATATATTTCTGCATTACATGCAACAGAAATGTAACTCACCTTTCCTTTCAATATAAGGTGTGCCAAACTGCAAATATAACAATCAACGGTCAACAATAGAGAGGACTAGACCAATATGCTTGGAATGGAAGTCAAAGAAAACATACCAATACCGTGTAGGGCTTCCAATGGTGTCAGCATATTGTCTCGATTCTAACTTCGTTCTCCTAACTATAGATTTGCAGTCACTACATCATTTTAAATTAGAAATACTTGTTGACCATTGAGTGATCACTCAGACTTTAGGACAACTGATATGCCATTGTTTTGTATCATATATGCATAATGAGTTACCAGTAGTCCTTGCAAGAACATAGTCAAATGTTTAAAATGATGGAAGCATGTTCTGTCCCTCACAACGACCTCTCGCACATACTACCTTGAGACAATTTAATTACATTGTGACAATCCCAAATACATCTTCATGTTTTCACGATCCTTGCGCCACTGTCAACTTTTCGGTGTGCCAATAAATAACTTTCTGTTGTTCTTCTGCTGCAGCTTGAAGGAAGACGTCATTTACATCAGTAACATACCCAGCATTCTTTAAATCATTGAGTACATTGTCTAATTTGGAATATATTACTTTGCTCATAGGATGAGATCCATCACCAGAAGTGGCGGAGCTTGACAGATATTGTTAAGGGGGCAAAGCAGAGTTGAGAGGGGCCAAAAGGACGAATTCTTCTTAAACTTTGACAATCTTTAAAATTTTAGCTTAACAACTAATGATACTCTAGGGTAGGGGGGCTTAGCCCCCCTTGCCCCTAGTGAATTAATTCTAACTAGGTATGAACATCACTTGGTAGACTGGGACAATTGGCAGCACCTTATTCGCTTGCATCTCCACCGTCGTGTGTGCGGTTTTTTAGTGGATGAGATAAAGAAGATGGTGAATAAAGTACAGCAGCGACGAATACGTGTGTGTTGCGATACCAATGTACATGGACAACGTGAATGTCATTGGCGTCTTGGCGAGGGTCTTTTACAAGAAGGTGATACGTGAGTCGGCTGTGGAGAACTACCTCGTGGATCTGCCGACATTCAACTTATCTTTACCATTATAATTCTTGTTTGGATATTAGGCCATTCAATGTATATAGTAGTTAATATAATTTCTCATACATTGAACGACCAATCACTGCTTGGTATGTTTCATTACATATTCTTGTTTGGATGCAGACAATTAATATAGTTTTTCATACATTAGGCAATCTCTATGCCCAAATCATGGCTCGACATCCTACATGTTATGGCGATGACTATGAGTTTCCGGTCAGAATCAATGTTACTGAAAGACTTTCCTCAATGAAACTTACTGCAAAGCCAGTGAGTGAATCATGTACGACATGCTAGTGGAAATTGTATAAGAAGACCATGCATATTCCTTTTGACCTAAAAATATAAGAACCGAGTCGTATCTCTCTCAAAATAACAGTCTGGCTAAGAACACTCAGATGAGTAGAGAAAAACTTACTACTACAGTGAACCATACAGGTTGCCTGCTAGCAGGGATCCCCCAAATTGCAGAGTTGGGTCTCATCTCATGTGTGTTTCAGATACTCTCTTCAATTGCGGCGGCAAGACTGTCAGTGGGGGGAGGTTGAGGGGAGGGCGGTGTGGCGAGGCGGTCGCGGGCGGCGGCAGCAGGCGGTTAGGCCGGCGGTGGCTCAGTTGTTCGAAGGAAGACGATGAACAAGCGATGGATCAGAGGTTGAAGACGAAGTTTTGTTCGTTGGATCTTGATCGAACGGTCGAGACAGGAGGAGGAGAATCGACTGGCCCTTTCTCGATTTTCAATCGACTGTCGCCTAGTCGCTCCCTTACATGATAGCACGGTGTGTTGGCTTTCATCCTGCTGGTATGGGTCGATACTATCTATAGATCAGTTTTCTAGTTCTGTTGGTATGGTTGTTGGTGTTTCACTGACATCCTGATATGGTTTGTGTCAGAAATGCAATTGTTGTTGCTCTTCTCCTGTAAAAGACTCCATTTTTCTTAATAAAAGTGGGGGCCAGGTGGCCCCTCTCATCGAAAAGATGTATGATTCACCAATATATGAACTGTTTTTTAAATATTAAGCATACACTTCATGGTTACAATCAGTCTCATGTGTCATTTGTGGCAACGGGTCATCTATCGATCAGAAAGGATAAGGCGGGAAAGGAAATTTTTTTTTTAGGGTAGGCGGGAAAGGATTGCAAGAGGATAAATGAGATAGCAGCTTGTGTGCGCGCGCGCGCGCTGGGCAAAATGAATTTTCTCGTTGATTCATGGCCGTGTGGGCCTGTGTGACTAGGATCACGTGCCAAGGAGACTCCATCGATCTGTTGGCACCCACGATTCAATGAACGGACTGGCCGGGGAGCCCGGGCCGGAGCACGTGCCAGCGAACAAACCTCTGCTCTCCCTTGTGCGATGCAGAGCGCAGGGTAGGTGCCGTACTAAGCTGGAGAGGGACGTCCATTTCCATTTGGACCGGCCAGCTCGGTCGACAGGCCATGGCCATGCATGGCTGTCGTGGCGTTAACGAGCTCGTAGCAGTGGTGGGGGTGCTGAGTCCTCCACGCTTCGTGCCGATGGCCTCCATCCCATTAATCCAGACAGGGAGAGATCCGCTGGACGCGGACTGCAAATTAAATTTTGATGTACGACCTCTGGTCTGGCTCACGCGAATAGAAAAGAGCCGGATGGCCTTTCAGGTTAATTTATTAACCGTCGACGGAATCGCTCGCAGTGATGCACTGGGTCTCTTTCGTCCAACAAAGCACGCAACCTACGCCACATGAGTGTACGTCTCACACACACACATACATACATACATACATACATACATACATACGATGGATCCGTGTATAAACATATGAACATATCCCTGCTGCTGCATAGTATAATACTCATGGGCAATGAGTGACGGCAGGTCTAGAGCAATGGAGTGAAGCTACAAAACAGGAGTAGAGAAACTACGGCTTTTCCCGTACCCGAATCGTCCCTTCCACAACCCGTAACATCACACCCATGTTGCTCATCCGCAGCTTGTACTACATCACACCCATATTGCTCAGCTGTATATATAAGCACAGGTATAGAGGGGAAGGGGGCATTGAGTTGAGTCGGGTGGAGACAAGAACACACAACACACCGATCGGCGATGAGCTACCGTACGTGCTCTGGATGATCACCGCAAGTCCTTGGCCTCGCCATCAGCTCAAGCTCCAGTTTTCTTCATAGATAAGGTAAGCGATCCATCCATCCATCCATCCATCCTTGAAGTTTGAGTCCCGTCGGACTATGCTTTTCTTTCCTTAGATTAGAAAACCTCCTTGTTAGGCCCTGCTGCAGATTCATAGCTGAACTAGTAGTAGTATCAAGCAGTCCTATTCCTCTGTTCCATGACCCCTGTATATGTGGGTTTTGATTTGTGTTCCGCGAACCAGATCTTTCTGTATCATTTCACTGCTCCAAAATACTCCCTCCGTCCCAAAATAAGTGACGCAAAAATGACTCAACTTACAAAGTTGAGTCACTTTTGCGTCACTTATTTTGGGACGAAGGGAGTACATCTTGATCTGAATCTCGGAAATGGATAGCCGGGGAGAGACAGCCAAGCTCCATCTGTTGTGTCTGCACGTTATTGGATAATTGCCATCATTGCCATCTAGCGTGGGTCCACCGTCTGTCTTTGACCCAGAAGAAGGATAACGCGGGACACCGTAGTGCCTCTAGTTTGTTTTTTCCTCTGTAAGACATCCTAGTTTTTTTTTAACACATAAGACATCCTAGTTATTGCACGTCTACAGCCCAACACCCTAACTTCGCTAAAATGCCGCCTCGCCTCTTTCCTGACGCGCAGCCCAGAGGCTGGAGCTAGCCCCTACCGACCGGCGCGCTACTCCGCGAGGGCTGTGCGGTTCGCCCGTCCCCTGCCACCCTTGGCTGCTGCTCCGCAAGGGTAGAGGTGGGTGCTTGTGCCACCCCGCTAGCTCGGACGCACATGCCAAAATCAGAGGCGTGTGTCGCCCGCCGCGAGTGGCAGCGGGCAAGGGAGAGGGATGCGACGGAGCAATCTGTGCGCCGCCGCGGGTTACCGGTGGAGCCCGATGACGACGAGTCGCTTCTCGCTTGGGTCTACCGTCGGTCGCTTACAGACGCTCCGTGGTTCTAACGAAAGAACGTGAAGGCGCTCCGGCTTGCCATTGAGCAGTCGGAGCGCGAGGCGGCGAAGGCGGCTCGCGTGGCGAAGCTCAAGCGGCAGCAGGACAGGGCCGTCTGGTGGCTCAAAGGGCTCATCATCCTCTTCGACTCCTCGTCCGATGACAGAGACAGACGCTCGGCGACTCCACCAAAAGAATGTCAAGGCGCTCTGGCTTGCCATTGAGCAGTTGGAGCGCGAGGCAGCGAAGGCGGCTCGCATGGCGAAGCTCAAGCGACAACAGGATAGGGCTGTCTGGCGGCTCCGTCGGAAGAATGTAAAGGCGCTCTGGCTTGCTATTGAGCCGTCCGAGCGCGAGGCAGCGAAGGCGGCTCGCATGGAGAAGCTCAAGCGACAGTAGGATGGGCCGTTCGGCGGCTCAAAGGGCTCATCATCCTCTCCGACTCCTCGTCCAACGCTGACCGGAGACCGCATCCATCCGCGGACAGGGGGGATCGGTCCGTGGACACAAATTAGAGAGCCGACCATCCAATGCTATCCGTATACATTTCAAACCTCATTTCAACTAACCAAACAAAATTCATGCAAATCGAATAATTTTCATAAAAACCGGAGCACGTTCATTACATTTCAAACAAATTTCATTAAAGAAAAAGGTACCATACCTAAACCTAGACTATGGGGGGCGTTCGTCGTCCAACTCCTTGTTGATCCCTTCCGGTGACTGCGTCCTCCATCCACCGTCTCCATGCGCGAAGTGAAGGTGCGGTCGCCGGCGAGGAAGAATAGAACATGGGAGACGAACCGGCCCACATGGGACACAAGGCCTAGCCGCCTCCCATGCCCTACTCATCCTCGACGGAGTCCGCGACTTGCTCTTCGCTAGTGGACGTCAGGTCCACGATCGAAATGGAGGGGCCGACGGTCTCATCATCCCACCGAACTAGTCAAACAGTGTTTGGTGGTGCGTAGGAAGCACAGTTAGCGGCGTTCTTGTCTGCGGTCGCCTTCGCAGCCAGTGCTGCCTCCGCGTGCTGCCGCCCTGCGTGTGCATTGCGAGTAACGACTTGAGCGATGGCGGCCTCGTAGAGCGCCTGCTGCTCTGCGACGAAGTTGGGGATCGTCGCGTTTATGGCCGCCACGGCTTCCTCGCTCGCTCACCGTAGATCTCGCCCTCCGCCAGCCGGTGCTACTCAAGGAGGACCAGGTTGTACCGCTGCTCCTTCGATGCTTGCCGAAATAGTGACATAGGCACGGGAGCCCGCTGCTCCTTGGCCATGGTAGTTTTAAAAGTGTGTGTGCGCCTGCTCCATCATCAAGCCGGCATGCACCGACGCGGAGTCGTCGTCGGAGCCAGTCTCCATCATGGGTTCATCGTTAGAGACCTCAACAGAGTTGGCTAGCATGACGGCCTCTATTCGCCTAGCACGGCAGCTCTACCAGGCGGACGCAAGGGTGGCTACCTCTGGCTTCATCTCCATCAACAGGCTCTCCCACAGAGCATTCCCGCTCGCGGTCATGGCAGATGTGGTGTATGGGAGGAAGATGTGGAGCGAATGGGTTGTGGCATGCTCATCACCGGGTGCGGCTGCCTTTAAATAGTGGATGCCGGTAAAGCCAAAGCGTTCGGGTGCGTCAATGTGTGAGCGCCGAAATTGATTTTTTGGCTGGCGCGCTTGTTTAATGGCGGCAGACGGAGGGACTGGAATTGAACGGGCGCGGTAGATATCTACCCCATCCCATAAACGTGTCTCCAACATTGAGCAAGCATGGAGAACGAGGACATGGCGCGATCGGTGCCCTCGGCCGGTGAGCCGCTTCAATGTCGGTGCTAGCGAGAGGTCACATCCAGTCTAGGCCAGCGTCAATGCGAAGCGGCCCCTCTAGAGCGACATGAATACGAGAGCTGGCTTCGAGCGGGAATGCGTGTGGGCGAGGTAGAGGTTTTTTTGGTGGGCCAAGTTAGTCATACGAGGGTGTGGCAGCGATCCGGATGCCCGCAAAGCTCCCCCCCTCCCCAAGGTTGTCTTCGGTTTGTGGGAAAAATTGCGTCTGGATTGCCAAACACACCGATGCAGGACGCCTTGAATGGCAAAACACGTCCGGACTGTGCGGTCCAGATGTTTGCGGGCGGTTTGAGGGTCAGTGTTGGAGATTCTCTAAGCATACACAACTCTGCATTGCCTTTGTTCTGTTTGGGTCATTGTTCTCTTTTCTATTGGATTTGACACTTTTTCTGATCTCCCTCTTCCTGTTTTTGAGCTCAATAAAAGAGAAAGTTTCATGCCAGTATGGACGAAAACCATCAATTTTCACATTCCCCTAATAAATGGGTGTTTTTGAGCTCACAAAGGGCAAAAAATTGCAAGTTCAAAGAAAAAAATTGCTCATCGGCCCTTGCATAAAATCCATAGTAGATATGCCCACTTCTTCTGAGTAGAAAACTTGATTTATTTATCAAGAAAGTGGCTGAAACTCACGGGCCTTTGCATCATTATGATGCACAACAACGTTCTCATAAATTACTCAGCAAGATAACCTTGATCTAACAATTACAGAATATGAAATAAATACATACGACTAAGTCGACTAATGCCTTCAAGAAGGGATAAACATCATTGCATAATCGTCGCCACGTCTTTCTTGCAACATCATCGCCACATCCAGCCAAAGGCGGCTTAGACAAGGATCTTCATCATGTTGCCAAGACCAACCAATGAAAATCAACACAACGAGAAGTAGACACCGCCTTCAATTAGCTAAGACACAAATTTGTCGTTGTTGATTACAAATTACACAAAATGATCCAATAGAGTCAAGAAGGGGAATGAACCTATCAATTGCCGTAAGGATTTACTCCTTACCAAAAAAGGAACCCTAAAACTCCATGGTACAATGTTTTCTTCAAAACAATCTTGTGAGAACCGAAGGTTGCTCTCTTTGACTAAGAAAAGTTCATTGGGAAGCGTTTTGCCCAGCCCGCTTCCGCGAGCGCCGCAGCGTGGGATGCAGAGGCCACCTGGGACACAGCGCTCACCCATGGTGCGGCGGCGGCGCGAGCGACCGTGGAGGCTGTGTGGTCTCATCTGGTCTTGGAGCCGTGGGGGATGCGAGCGGCTGGTGTTCCTTGGAGGAGGGCGGATCTGGCGGCGGCTGCCGTCGTGGCGAGGTAGGGCGCAGGGGGCAAAGGGCGTCGGTGGCGGGGTCTGACATGTGATGTCCTGGGCCGGCCCTTGGCTTGGCGTGATGGGTGGTTCGTGCTCGTGGCCGTGGCTGCCAAATCTAGCAGATCTGGCAGCAGTGCGGTAGTTCCTGGATGAAAACCCTGCCTGGCTTGCCCATTCCGATGAAGGCGACACCCATGAACGGCATCATCTTCCTGAAGGCTCTGTTTTGGTTACTACATATCCTCCAAGGTGCCACCGAAGAAAATCTTGATTCTATGGATCAAGTGGTTGCGGCACTCCGGTGGTGTATCCTTCTTGAAGGTACTGCCTTCGGGCACATAGATCGATGGCTTGCAGCTTAGTCTCTTCTGGATGGCTTATTCCCGGTTGAGTGCTCCCTCGACTTCCTAGTGAGGCGTAGTGTGTATCGATTGTTTTATGTTGGTTGATGCTTTATATGTAAAGCAGGGCGAAATTTTGATAAAAAAAGTTCATTGGAATTTTAAAGGATATTATTGTTAAGAGTTTTTCTTGTTTGTAAGCCATGCCAAGCACCTAATATGTACTCCCTCCGTTCGGAATTACTTGTCTCGGAAATGGATGTATCTAGAACTAAAATATGTCTAGATACATCCATTTCTGCGACAAGTAATTCCGAACGGAGGGAGTAAGAATGTTCATATCCTTTCCTGTGCTACAACCAAACAACTTATTTACAAATTTCATTTGTTTTTGGTTTCTATATTATTCGGCATGCCATGAAATATTGTTCTTACTTTTTCTGAGCAATCAACAGTAGTGTTTCATGGACTAGTTGGGTAGTCAAGGGGCATCTTCAAAATTGACCCTTAAAACGGGCACAGTACCCACTGGCAGACGTGTTTGCGGATAGTAATATGGGAATCAGTCTTCCAAATGTGTCCGCATACATTTTAGAATGGATTCGAACAAACCGGACGATTTTCATGTAAATCGATTGATTTTCATTTAAAGTAGACCACATCCATTATATTTTTGATCTATTTTATTAAACAAAAGCATTTGGAGTGGCGTTGACCGACATGAATGCACGACAACCACTTCCCGTGGGAGAGGGTTTTGGGTGGGTCCGGGGTGGCAGACGTGTATATGACAATGATCCGGATGCCCGCAAAGCCCCCTGGTGTACATCGGGATTTGGACAACCGGACTGATCCACCATTCATGCATCAGAACAACTACATCCGGGCGTATGCGGGTGTTTTGAGGGTCCATGTTGGAGATGCCCTGACTACCCAGCTTTTTCTAGCACATATATATTCTCAAAAGTAGATTAGCGTATAAATGCAGGAATGGTAAAAAAAACAGTGTACAAATTCATATAATTAACTACATGTACATTAAGCGGAGAAAGATATGTTTTGAAGATACACATAACAAAAGTATGTTACAGCCACACAACGCTTACTACTCGGGGACCCGTATTACTCAGGGACTCGTTTGGGTGTCGCTTCCTTTCTGAAGGCGTTGCTGTTGAAGATCCTTGTCATTCATGTGGTGTCAATGGTTGATGCGGATATTGTCTCAGTTGTAGTTTGTCGATCGTTCATCTGATCGCTTTGGGGCTTATTTCTTATTTCTTTTTCTTTTTTCCACACCTGCACATAACTTTTGGTCTTATGACTTCGCTAGTTGCTGGTGTGTTTTTATGTGTGTGTGATGGGTTGGCTGGTGTGCATCTTAGTTATGCAGTGTGTTCAGCATGATGTATCATCTTGATGCTTCATTTGAGCCAATAAAATTCATCATTTGTCGAAAAATAGTCCTCTAGGTAATATCCTCCAAGGTCGATGTATGTTGGCCTCTTCTCATAAAAAAGAACAGATAAGTCTTCGAATCACCACGTGCGAAGCCTCGCAGACACTTCTAAACATGGCTAATTTTGAATAACAAGTGATATGTTGGACGAGCTCATTCGATGCCCGGGCTCAGTTGCACCTGTCAGTGGCGGAGCTTAGTGCAACCCTACAGGGGCCACCGCCCTCCAGGTTTGAGTAAATTAGTGAAGAATTTTTTCTGGGACAACATAGATTACAAGAAATAGTCTGCT
>LR738711.1:153796653-153856383 GCA_902687465.1 Secale cereale | reverse complement strand
CCCCCCCCCCCACCCCACCCCAGCGAACCTTGTCAAGCTCCGCCACTGCCTATGATAAACACATTTTTTTTAAATACTAGAAGAATTAAAAAAACTGTTTTTTTGTATGAAAGATAATTTGGTGCGTGAGGTGCACTTCAAATTTTAGATCATTTGGACATCTGAGTAGCTATCGGAAAAAAAAAGACAAATTTGGGATATGTGAAAAGTTTACTGTTCATGTGTTGTTCTGACCCAATTTATCTCTTTTGCTGAGAGCTACTCATATGTCCAAATGAAATTTGAAACGCATCTCACACACCAAATTATCTTTCATGCAAAATTTTCATATTTTTTTACGTGTTTAGTATTTATTTTTTGTGAATTTTCACTTTATCGGGTGCAAATGAGCCTGTGCTTAGAAATGGATATTCGGTGTCATGTCATGCATTACATTTTTTTTTGCGAGGATGCATTACATTTTCTAATCTGCTTTCTACTCCCTTCGTCTCAAATTAAATGTATCAATTTAGAAAAAAATGTACTAAATCAACGCAATTTATTTTGGAATGAAGGGAGTATTTTTGAGCAAGGACCACTTAAATTTTCAGCGAACTGCTATTGTATTTATCATTTTTTGCTGGCACGCCGCAATACCTGAGAGGACATATCTTGTGTACGTAGCAGTTTGGGAAGCCACCAGTTGCGAATATCTATTTGGAGTCCACATGGCTGTTAAAATCCACGAGCATGGTGCCGGTGGTAGGGAAAACATCAGGTCATACGGGAGCTTAGACGCTTCAGTGATACGGGCTCTCACGAGCCGTTGGATCTGATATCTAAAGGTCACAGTCTAGCTCCTGGACTTGCGTGTAAATAGGGGATTTGCGAAGCCTTTTTCTCTTTTTTGCAAAGTTGCAGGATCTTTGCCCATGGCCATTGGATCTCAGATCCAACGGCTCGCGGGAGCTCGTATTACAGTAGCACTAATGCTCCCATATCACCTGATACTCTCTGTGTGTGCCCATCTCCCATTTATGAGCCCTTTCTCCTAACTCCTGAGCCGCATCTTTTTTTTTCACCTGTCTTCGGATATCTATTTTTTGGGTCGATTATTGGTTTAAGACAGCTAACCACTCATACCGAACGGTGTTTCTGGATATCAGGACGTCATCGAGCATTTTCAACAAAATCATAAGACTTAGAACAAAATTATTCTCTTTCACAAAAAAGAACCAAATTATTGTTGTTAGACTATTTAAATTTTCTTTTGTTGGTAAACGCCTTGACCCTGTGAAAATTTGGTTGAAAAATTCTAATGAATGATTGTTGCAACCATAATCTTCTTTTTGCGAAATGAAACCATAATCTATTGACACTTGTATATGCTGCAGTTGCCAGGAGGACGGCAAGAGGCGGGGGCAAATGGACGGAGGCGAGTCGCCGCGGCCTCAGCAGAACCACCGCATGCCGGAGCGGGAGGGGAACAACAACCACGACATTGAGGGCATGGACGGTGCAGCAGAAGGGGATTGGTGGCAGAACAGTTCTTCTAACGCGCTGCTTCGGTACGACGACCGCGGGAGCGTATGCGAGCCGCTCATGCGGAAGCGCACCATCAACACCACCTCCCAGATCGCCATTGTTGGTGCCAACATCTGCCCCATCGAGAGCCTCGACTACGAGTATGCATTCTCGTGCCCTCAATCCTTCTATCTTCTTATTTGGTGTTGTTGGCATGTAAACCAGACTTATTGTTAGTTCTTAGATGGACACATCTTCATATCTTACAATTCAAAGTGAAGTGAAGTGTTAATTTTGAGTATGGCTAGTTTCGCGCAGAAAGCAGTCTGCCTGGTCTATTTCCGAGTTCTGGAGACATTGAATTTGTATATGTGAAGATTTTGTGACTTTCATACATCCACACTGGACATTACAGTGTCAGTTTTATTACAATGCTGAACATTTGCTTGTTCCAGAGTTGTGGAGAACAACCTTTTCAAGCAAGACTGGCGGTCAAGAAAGAAGAAGCAGATATTTCAGTACATTGTTATGAAGTGGACTTTGGTGCTCCTAATCGGCCTGTTGACTGGACTTGTTGGCTTCTTCAATAACCTTGCAGTCGAAAACATTGCTGGATTAAAATTGCTAATCACAAGTGATCTTATGCTCAACCAAAGGTGAAGTTTTACTTTGTGTCATTTGTTAATTTTCCATCCTTTGCCATTAGCTCCTACTAATGGTCACTGGCCCATACCATTGGATGAGATTATGTTAACGGTTCGATCTCTACACATTTTCATGTCATAATTCCTGGAATGGTGTTAAGTTCATGAAAGCGGTCGATAGTTAGGTTTCTATTTTTACAAGCTTTATAAAGAGAGTTGATTCAGTATCGGCTTACACTTGCTGGATTATTTGAAATGACCAGCAGTGTTGTGCTTCCAGTGCAGGTATTTCACTGCATTTTTGGCATATGGAGGTTCCAATCTAGTCCTGGCAGCAGCTGCTGCAGCAATATGTGCTTACATTGCACCTGCAGCTGCTGGATCTGGTATTCCTGAAGTTAAAGCATATCTTAATGGAGTTGATGCTTATTCTATACTGGCTCCTAGCACACTCTTTGTGAAGGTGAGTCCTAACTTACAAACGCATTCGTACGCAAATGTGTTCTCTCTTACTTTTTGTGCATTCTTCATATAGTATCGCAAAGCTCAACTGTGCGCTATCTTCTCCATCATCATGATTCATGAACTACAAGCTAAAGAATCTTCTAGTAATAGTTTGGGCTTCTTTTTGAAAAAGAATACTCCCCCCGTCCCACAATATAAAGTGCATCAAATTTCGTGAAAGCCAAACATATGTATGTTTGACCAATATTATAGAATAAAATATTAACATGCGAATACATAATAAATAAATTATGAAACTATTTTTCATAATGGATCTAATGATACAAAATTGGTATTGTAGAAATTCACATTTTTTTCTAAAAACTTGGTCAAACATGCACACATTTGACTTTTGAAAAAACTAATACACCCTGTATTTTGGAACGGAGGGACTAATAATTATGAACGAATTTAAAGCTGCATCTACAATAGGGCAATCTTATTAATTTATTTTCATTGAAAATAACAAAATACTCTGCAAAGTTCGTGACTTAACAAATCCATGAGGTGTGATGACCTTAACACAAACAAGTGAGACATCATTTGACATTTTGTAAGTGTGCAAACTTTTACATCTGGTGGTAGTACTAACTAGGTACTATTAATGCCTACACTTGACTGTACCTAAGATTTCTTATGCTAGTAAATAGCAACATATTACCTCGGCACCTTTTATAAAAACAATGCAGAAGATTTTCTATTTAAATTTTTGGATAAATTGTCTTCCTTTGGCATATCATTCTGCACTGACAGTTGAAAACATGTTCTACCAGTGCCACGTTGTGCATTCTTTTCTTCTATGTTATCACATAACCCTTTTTTTTCTCATGGAATCTTCTACTGATTTGTAGATATTTGGTTCAATACTTGGAGTTTCAGCTGGATTTGTACTTGGAAAGGAAGGCCCAATGGTACATACGGGGGCGTGCATTGCAAACTTACTTGGTCAGGGAGGGTCACGCAAGTACCATCTTACATGCAATTGGCTGAGATATTTCAAGAACGACAGGGATAGGCGGGATTTGATTACGTGTGGGTGCGCAGCTGGAGTGGCCGCTGCCTTCCGCGCACCTGTTGGTGGCGTCCTGTTTGCTCTTGAGGAAGCAGCGTCTTGGTAATAACCTTTTCCTGGCAAATTATCATCCGTTACTTTGGGGCGTTCATTATCCTTTGTAGGTTTCTGCAAATCACAACTACGTTAGCCATGAGGTTCTAGGACTCATATTTCCTTGTCTAGTACTGACATGAAGTGTACTTCATTTATGGTGTTTGACAAGAATCATTAGTTGGATAAGTAGTTACAATGATTGGGCCAACTGATAAATATGCAGAAACAAACTAGTACCGCCATAGTTATGCACTGTTAACCTAC
This sequence comes from Secale cereale, assembly GCA_902687465.1. Taxonomy (NCBI): domain Eukaryota; kingdom Viridiplantae; phylum Streptophyta; class Magnoliopsida; order Poales; family Poaceae; genus Secale; species Secale cereale. The sequence continues at coordinate 153,852,360 of LR738711.1, read as the reverse complement.
ATGTTTACCTTCAAAATGTTAGTTTACTTCAAAATGTTAGTTTATTTTTGAAAAAGCTTAAGTTGCTAGCCATGAGAATACATGTTAATGTGTTCTATTTATTTTTCAACTTCATTTTACAGGTGGCGAAGTGCTCTTTTATGGAGAGCATTCTTTACAACTGCTGTTGTTGCTGTCGTGTTGAGGACTCTGATTGAGTTCTGTCGCAGTGGAAAGTGTGGTCTCTTTGGGCAAGGTGGATTGATTATGTTTGATCTCAGTTCAACTGTTGCAACCTATAGTAGTCCGGATCTGCTTGCAATAATTCTCCTTGGAATAATTGGTGGTATATTCGGAGGCCTCTTCAACTTTCTCTTGGATAAAATTCTTCGTATTTACAGTATTATCAACGAGTAAGTGCCGAGGATGAATTGTAATAAATGTGATTGCATCACTTTTATGTTTTCTGTACCTAGTTTATGATGTGATATCATCTGATATTCTTCATCTGCCTGCAGGAGAGGCGCTCCATCCAAGATCCTTCTCACAATAACAATATCAATTATCACATCAATGTGCTCCTATGGCCTCCCTTGGCTTGCTTCGTGCACTCAATGCCCCGAGGATGCCGTGGAGCAATGTCCTACCGTTGGTCGTTCTGGCAACTATAAGAACTTTCAGTGCCCACCAGGGTATTACAATGGTATGGCATCACTTTTCTTCAATACAAACGACGATGCCATACGCAATCTTTTCAGCACTGGAACAGCGACTGAGTACCACATGTCTAGTCTTTTCATCTTCTTCGTCGCGATTTATTGCCTTGGACTGGTAACTTACGGAATTGCCGTCCCATCTGGTCTCTTTATCCCTGTTATCCTTGCCGGAGCCACATATGGTCGAATAGTGGGCACGCTTTTGGGATCCATATCAAATCTGGACCCTGGACTTTTTGCGCTTCTTGGTGCGGCCTCTTTTCTCGGTGGAACAATGAGAATGACTGTGTCAGTCTGCGTGATCCTTCTAGAACTCACCAATGATCTCCAAATGCTCCCTTTGGTCATGCTTGTTCTTCTAATATCGAAGACCATAGCGGATAACTTCAACAAAGGGGTTTATGATCAGATAGTGGTAATGAAAGGTTTGCCGTACATGGAGGCTCACGCTGAACCGTACATGAGACATTTGGTTGCTGGTGATGTTGTGTCTGGCCCACTAATCACCTTTTCAGGAATCGAGAAGGTAGGGGACATTGTTACTGCATTGAGGATCACGGGCCACAATGGATTTCCAGTGGTCGATGAGCCACCTCTAACAGAAGTGCCTGAGTTGGTTGGGCTTGTGATCAGGTCTCATCTATTGGTTTTGCTGAAAGGCAAGATGTTCATGAAGGAGCCAGTGAAAGTGAGTGGTAGCTTTGTTATGGAAAGATTTGGCGCCTTTGATTTTGCTAAGGCAGGGTCAGGGAAGGGTTTGAAAATTGAGGATCTACATTTCACTGATGAGGAGATGCAAATGTATGTTGATCTCCATACGATTGCAAACACCTCACCATATACGGTGGTTGAGACAATGTCACTAGCAAAAGCTGCACTCCTATTCCGAGAACTAGGATTGAGGCATCTCTTGGTTGTTCCAAAGACCCCATACGTAAGGCCTCTCTCTCTCTCTCAGTGTATATATTATGTGTGTGTGTGTATGTGTGTGTTTTCACGCGTGATGCATTTTCTCACTCATTATAATATGATTTTGTACCAACTGTTCCCACTATGGAATAGTCCCCTTTTATTTGTAAAGGTGTCCACCGCTACTGACATATTTCATATGTTGAATGCAGAGGCCTCCTATTGTTGGAATTCTCACAAGGCATGATTTTGTGGCGGAACATATCCACGACCTGTTCCCAAGTATTGATCCTCACAACTTTCATTCAGCCTCAATGGGAGGTTGATTGTGATTGTTTTTTGGGGTTTCTTCCCATTTACAAAAATCACACAAGTCTTATGTACATCAATCAGATTACGCTTTTGTAATAATAATGTGGCCACATGGTTGGACGTCTGCCTAGTGCCAGAAGGTCAAGGAAGTTGGTGAACTGATGACAGGGAAACCAGCAACCCTAGTTTTCTATTGTGAGCCTATGACAGGAATCGTTGCGCCAACTGTAGATAAAACATTCAAAACCCTGGAACTCGAAAGATAAACATACATGCTAAAGTTTCTACAAAGCATGTTTGAGTATGAGATTTTAGTTACATTGAACTTCTGGCAATATTTAAACAAGTATGGTTCTCATTTGCAAGTATTTGCTTGGCCTCTTGACTCTATTTGCCTTTCAATTGCTCTCCGACCATTCACATTTGCATCTCATTGTAGTGTATTGTGATTTGTTGTGAGTGCCAACTGCCTTTCGTCAGATCCACGTATCAGTTGTCAAGACTGAAGATATATTAACATCCTGCTGGTCCAGGTGTCATTAGCAGATCCACATGGTCTGTGTCTATGTGTTTAATGCTTTGCATGATGACATGTCTTGTGTATGAACAAATAATATGCCATGTTTTTCTTCGAAATGAAATCCTAGCGGAGCCGGTTCTACCGGATGAATCCACCATCCAACCACATCAGGATTCGTGCGTATCCCTTCAGCCTTGTTGCGGCATGCGGTGACCACGCCTCAGAGCACCCATATCGCCCTTCAATGTGTCAGGCGGCTCATGACAGTGACTCAGGCCATCAGAAAAGTGGATATGATCGGGCTCTAGGGGCTCTTCTTTTTTCTCGGCAAAAATACATTTTCTACATCTAAAAAAATGAAACAAATATACACACATATATGTGTGGTTTATACGTACGAAATTTCATGAACATATATGTGATGTACAACAAAAGACAAATACATGGAATAACTGTGCTTTTTCTTTGATGTATTTCGGCCAGTTTTTTGTCTTTTTTTCTGTAGCCTGCAAATAATTGTATTATTTAATGAAATCTCACAGATGCTCCTTCTGTACAGAAATATAAGAGCGTTTAGATCACTACTTTGGTAATCTAAACGCTTTTATATTTCTTTACTGAGGGAGTACTTACAGAACCTGTATATGTAGTTGTCGAATTGTTTTTTCTTTTAAATATATTTAGATTTTTTTTCTTCGAAAAGGGCTCCCTGGGGCCGTCATATAAAACGACACACTCTTCAGGTCGTGCTCCACCAGAGAGTTCGAGTGCCATCCAATAAAATCAGATAATAACAAACTTGTTTCATTGCTTATCGCCGCAGGTTATTTGTTAGGAGTACTAAACTAGATAAGAGTGTGTTTATTTGGTTTTGTGTGCATGATGATGCGCTAAGGAGCGAGGACAGACAGCGAAACAAAACGGAAAAGGAATACCTCTTTGCGATAGCAAGTCTATATCAGTGTTGAATACGATGCATTGCCTCCACTGGCGTCGCTCCAAAAATGGACTCGTATTTTCCAAATCGATGGGCTTTCTTTTCTCTGCAGAAGCTTCTCACTTACAAAGGCCTGAAAGGATACATACATTGATCATACGCTGTAATCTTTGACTCGGTAATATGACCAAGAAGCTTAAAAAAAATATTCCGCCCGCTGTCAAATAATGCAGTATGATATCATTGGCCGAATCGGCTGGCTCTACCTTCCACAGCTTTGAGAGTTGAGCAGCACCATGCATATACGGCAAGTCGGTATCAGACCTGAAGACCATCCGGGCAGCAAAGTCAGTGCATCGAATGGCGTCCAAATCATGTAAAAATGACTCCTCTTTCGGCAGTAGCGGGGGCTAATCTGCGCCATCCGATGTCTGATCGAAGCGCCTGGATGCCCCCTTTCTGATGGTTCAGAAGTGAAGAAGATTCATCCACATGGCTGACTAGGAGTCCATGTCTGACGTGAGAGCATGCGTCACTAGTAAGAGGTAACCAATTTGAAACGCTGTTGCTGTGCTGCACCCATTCGATCGTCAGCTCGTCAACTCAACTTAGGAAGATATAGCACCAGGTGCTACATGCACACTACGGTTGCCATTGCACCGCTTCCAAGTCCTCCCAGCTTGACAGACTCCACTAGCACTTTTGCTGCCACAGCCGATCAGCCATGACCCTTGCCGGCAGCGGCGATGGCCAGAGCGGCTCCGCGAGGGCGCACTTCGTGCTGGTACCGATGATGGCTCAGGGCCATACCATCCCCATGACCGACATGGCACGCCTGCTGGCAGAGCATGGCGCGCAGGTCAGCTTCATCACCACGCCCGTCAACGCCGCTAGGTTGGAGGGCTTCGCCGCTGACGTGAAGGCGGCGGGCCTGGCGGTTCAGCTCGTGGAGCTCCACTTCCCAGCTGCGAAGTTCGGCCTACCGGACGGGTGCGAGAACATCGACATGATCCAATCAAAGAAGTTCTTCTCGAACTTCATGCAGGCCTGTGGCGCACTTCAGGAGCCGCTCATGGCATACCTCCGTGAGCAGCAAAGCTCACCTCCTAGCTGCATCATATCTGACATGATGCACTGGTGGACTGGTGACATCGCAAGGGAGCTTGGCATCCCGAGGCTCACCTTTAGTGGCTTTTGTGGCTTCTCGTCCCTTGTCAGGTACAAACATAAAGAGTCAAACCTTGTGAGTACTGGACATGTTTTTGCTGCTATGATCAAATATTTTACTTCAATAAATAGTAGAGGACAGTAAATTCCTTCCAGAAAAGAAGAAAGCATACATAAAATCGGCATGTGCACTACCTTTGGTAATGAAACATGTAATTCAAACTGCATAAGGAAGTACAGAGAGAGAATAAGCATGTTCATCAGATATTTGTTACGCCAGTTGCAGCTGGTTGATGTATCAAAGATGTTTGCACTTCAACTTTTAAACAACAAAGACCATCTTGCAGGTATATCATTTTTCACAACAGTGTATTGGAGCATGTCACAGATGACAATGAGCTCGTCACGATCCCAGGATTTCCTACACCGCTAGAGTTGATGAAGGCTAAATTACCTGGAGCCCTTTCTGTTCTAGGTATGGAGCAAATCCGTGAAAAGATGTTTGAGGAGGAGCTGAGATGCGATGGTGAGATCACTAATAGCTTCAAAGAGCTCGAGACATTGTACATTGAATCCTTTGAGCAGATAACAAGGAAGAAGGTCTGGACGGTCGGGCCAATGTGCCTCTGCCACCGAAATAGCAACACAATGGCCGCTAGGGGTAACAAGGCATCAACGGACGAGGCACAGTGCTTGCAATGGCTTGATTCAAGGAAGACAGGCTCGGTGATCTTTGTAAGCTTTGGCAGCCTCGCTTGCACTACACCTCAACAACTTGTTGAGCTGGGACTGGGACTCGAAGCCTCCAAGAAACCGTTTATTTGGGTGATCAAAGCAGGACCTAAGTTTCCAGAAGTTGAGGAATGGCTCGCAGATGGGTTTGAGGAGCGCGTCAAAGACAGAGGCATGATCATAAGGGGTTGGGCGCCACAGGTGATGATCCTGTGGCACCAAGCCATTGGAGGATTTGTGACACACTGTGGGTGGAACTCAACAATAGAGGGCATCTGTGCAGGTGTGCCCATGATCACTTGGCCGCACTTTGCCGAGCAGTTTTTGAATGAGAAGCTGGTGGTGGATGTGCTGAAAATCGGGGTGGAGGTTGGAGTGAAAGGAGTTACACAGTGGGGAATTGAAAAACAAGAGGTTATGGTTAGAAGAGATGCCGTGGAGACGGCAGTGAACACCCTGATGGATGAGGGGGAGGCTGCAGAGGAGCTGAGGGTGAGAGCAAAAGACTGCGCCATTAAGGCAAGGAGGGCTTTTGATGAGGAAGGCTCTTCTTATAACAACGTAAGGCTGTTAATTCAAGAAATGGGAAACAAGACGAATCCATGTGATTGATACAGATGGTAACAAGCTCACCTTTTGGGTGTAAACATGAAGTGAAAGATCCTAGAATACATATATCATCATAAAGAATTTTATTTTACAAATAACCAGTAGCTTGTACCAGGCTCACAGGTGGGCCCCTGATTATTTAGAGATTAGAGATAATCTGAATGACAGCAACATAAGTTGTCCTCTCTGCTATGCTCTTTCATGGCAATCAACATAATTTTTTATTTTGAAATTTTCAACGGGCAGGAGAGGATCCCCACCTAAATATGTTTCAAGGATCGCGCTTAACGGAAAGATGATCGTGCCACAGTCCGGTGTGATCATTTAGTTCTGGCTTCCGAAGCCGATTAGACCAAAGAGTAAGGTCATCTAGAGTGCTATTGATTACACCATTAGTGCTTAGGTTTAGGTCTCTCAAGACCTTGGCATTCCTGGAGTCCTAAATCTTCCATAGGATGGTGACTACACAGTCTGCTCTTCTGGATGGTTACGCTCTCTCTTGCATTTTGCTACCGCTGCACGAGTAGCCATGGTTCGTCGAGCATAGGACAATGACTCCCACAATGGTGCCACCGGCGCCAAGCAGCTCAAGGAAGAAGTCGTGCCGTAGGAGCAACTGGGGAAAGGCGCCGCTGTGCGCCGGACACTGTGATGTTGTGGAGCCGGCGAGGAGATGCTGGACGGTACATAGAAGCGCAGCTCGTCGCTAGGTTTGTCGATTGATTTGGCCCTGGGACAAGACATGGAGGTATGTGAGTGGTCATTTTAGCTCCCTGTGGTTGTCAAGCTGCTCTGTATTGGAGACAGGTGGCAGGTCCTACTACGAATGTTAAAGCAACTTAAGCACCCATATGAAGCACTTTGCAAGCCTATATAATAAAACTAAATAGGCGATCCCTACTAATCTGTTCTTTCTTGATCCTCAACATGCAACCATGAATGGGAAAAGGAGCCACCTCAACATGTAATCTTTCATGGGAAAACTAATATGATAATCATATCTATTCTCAGTTCTCATGTGCGAGGTATCGTCTAGTTTTTTGGAGACGCAGCGTCTCTCTCAGCAATGGTCTATAAGCACCAGGCACTGTACATGGCCTACTAACAGACCTTGTTTCATTGCTAGTCGCCACAGGTTATCTTGTATGTAGTACTCCCTCCGTCCCATAATATAAGAACGTACAGAGGAAGTATTAAATTATATTTAGATATAGAATTTATTTGGGAAAAGAAGGAGGCCCGGTCGTACCTCTGGCTCTGAATCAGGAAGTCACTGTGTTGATTAGGATGAATTGCGTCCCTCCAAAAATGGACTCATATTTTCCATATCACTGAGAATTCTTTTTAGCTTGATCTTTGACTAAGAGTAAGACGGTAGGAGAACTGACAAGAAAATTCCACCACTGTCACAGTACACTGAATGACTGAATCTCCACACAGCAAATAATGCACAATCATATTATATGCAGAATCGGCTGGCTCAGCCTTCCACAGCCTTGAGAGTTAAGTACTGTGCATATACAACAAGTCAGCATCAGACATGAGCGAGGATCATCCAAATCCTGTAAAAACGACTCCTCTTCATTACATAGTCTTCTTCTCCATTACATAGGCTTCTTCGTTTTTTTGTCGATCCGCCGTTGTCGGCATTTGTTTCTCTTGTATTTTCTATTTCATTTCTTTTGGGCGTGACTGTGCTGCTTCCGCCCCAGCACCTATCATTGGTTGTCTCGGTTGGTTGCTTTGTATACAAAGCGGGGGGAACCCTTTTTCGGCATAGTCTTCTTCTCCAGATATTATGATCTCCTTTTCATTTTGGTACCACTTGCTCATCAGAGTTAAATAAGGGTTCGGAAGGAGAAAAAAATGAAATAAACTGTACGCACGTTATCAAACTGAAACTAAAAGTAAGAGATGCTTCGAGGTGAATAATCAACGGAAGAGAAGGAAACGGAACTCACATAACGACGCGCATATGACATTAGAATCTTATATGTTTCACTTAGTAGTGTGGCAAACATGAAATTTCAAGGATCTCTCCAATCTCCATAGTAAAAGAGGTAAGAGCATCTCCAATAGCATGTGTATATTTGGATGTCTATATATTCATATAGACAATGATCTAAAAAGATTCTCTCATATACACATCCAGTTTTGCATCAGAACGTCTATATACAGAGACCATGACAGGTGGGCCATCGCTGGGGAGAGGAAGAAATCATGACTACAGCTGAGTTTAGACAACGCCTTCACATTGTCCAGGCGTGGACATTGTCGAGGTCAATTTAAAGGATGTGTATATTTGGACGACCATATAGACAAGCTGTTGGACGCCTGTTTTGGGCTCACGTTGTGGAAAACGAGTATAGACATCCATATAGACGAGCTATTGGAGATGCTCTAAGCATCCCCTAAAACAAGGTTTTCTTGTACTGTTTATATGACAAGTAGCTAAAGGGTCAAGCTCAAGACTAGTGAGCAAATCTACTGTTTTGCACGTGCTGGTTGATGCTCCTAGTTGCCAAAATCAATCTAAACCTGAACTTCGGTCTTATAAACGGATAAAATTGTGTATTTATCTGGCAACTGGGGGCACAAAGAAGTCTGGATAAGTTCAAAGAAACCATTATGTAATAAAAGCATATAAAGTTATAAACAGATGACTTTCATAGGAAGTGTCAAGATCTACTGAGCAATTATGAACAGGCATGGTAAAAAATTCTATATTCAAATATGAACTAGACAAAGGGAAAGCTGTAGACTGGAGGAAATAGAACAAACCTGGTGTCACTATGCACTGATGACTCTCCCTTCATCTGGAGCATTCTGTAAAACATATGGATAGCCCCCTCACCGTGAGGACCAGAGAGCTTTGGCAAAATGGCAAGTGGGCGTTGAGCTCTAGCCCAAACTTAGCCACCACTTGCGCGTGAACGGCGTCCACGACAGCCGGCTCAACACCGCGCTCCTCCGCCGCATTGAGCAATGGCATTATGGCCGGAAGCCGAACCACCGCCGCGAGGCGCCCCGGCGGGGAATTCCGTCGAACAGGCCACGGGCGCGCGAGGCCACGAGGGTCGAGGCGGCGGCTCGCGTCTGGTTCACGGCTACAGCGGCAGCAGCCACAGGAGATTGGCCAAGGAAGGAGAGAGGGGAGATCTGTCGCCGAGTGCGGACAATGCCGGCGCGGTAGAGCAGGAGTGAAATTGGTCGCCGGACGTGGACTCGTCGCAGGCTGCGCTGCGGCAGGTCGGCCGGCAACCGACAGCCTTTGGTCGCGGGATGCCAGGGAGGCTTCGCTCGCATTCGTCCCCTGTTTATCGTTCGGAAGGATCTCCCCTATTCAGCTCGCCAATTGCAGAATGCAGATTTGCAGCACCCGAGCTCCCGTGCTCTCTATATTTGAACATTTTGAAATTCGTGATTTTGAAGTTTTAAACAGATGTGAAATTTGTCTGGTTACATATACACATTCCGAATACCCGTGGCAAGTTTCGGTAGAAATCTCTCTTTTTTCTATAAAATAAACAAATTTATGACAGTATATAGGAGAGAAAACGTGCCATTTCTGTCAAAAATTTCTCTTTTTTGTATTTCTCAAAGTACAAAGTATATCTTTTCAGATTTTTACGGGGCCTTAGGAATATGTGTATGTATCACGTATTTATTTTAAGATTTTTTTTAAGCATCGAAAGTGTGTTTTTCAAAAATTTCAAATACCAACAATCATGGAGCTCGGTTGGCACTTTTCGGCAATTGCATATCTATTGGATTTTTTTCAATAGTAATACAGACGGAGATGCTTATACATACGCACATACACTCACTGGCGGAGCTACAATCAAAGTCCTGGGCGGGTCAAGCTAAAGGCTGCCAAAATTTTCTTGCAAACATTGCCTAGATTTACCCTTAGGCCTACTCGTTTTGCAGCAAAGCTGGGCAGCCCACGGCCTGGTTTTACTTGCACGTAGCTCCGCCACTGCATACACTCACTCATACGAACGCATACACGCACTCTACTTCTATGAGCATCTCCGAGAGATTGAGCCGACACATCATTATCTTTAGATTAATAAAGTCGTTACAAACGCCTTCGTAGTCGATGGGCACGTCTCCTCCCACTAAACACATATCATTGAAAAACCTAGAATAAATTCAGAAAAATATGAGCACCAGTGTAAAGTATATGACTTGAACCCTATTGGACTGAAGATAGCACTGTCCTCATAACTATCCAACCACAGGTTGATTCGCATATTCCTATTGGACATATTCAGACCAGACTCATCTTAAATGAATCGCAAGCCCTACAAAAAAATTGTTCATCAATTCATAATATCAAATCATTCCACAAATTGTTCATCACATGTCGTGGTTATCTCGCGGACGGGTTCGTGAGACGACAGATGCCACGGGGTGGCTTGAGGTGAGGGCAAGACTGCTCTTGGAGATCAAAGGACGGGATTGGGTAAACAACACACGGTGATTTACCCAGGTTCGAAGCTTTCCGGAGAGATAATACTCCTACTCCTGCATGTCTGGATATATATATATGCAGTGTACATGTTTGGCAGTACAAAGTTGCTCCTGGAGTTGTATCATATAAGGCGGCTATGGATCACTGGCCTCATGTATGTATGTGTGTATGAGCACAAGTCCCGAGGCATTTTATAAGTCAATGCCCAGGGGACAAGGTACACTTTAGATGATGTTGCATGTGACGAGTGAACAGCGTGTGCTTTATCAGCAACAGTGGTTGCGGTATTGTCGTCTTGTTCATGTCGGGTCGAATGGGACGCGGTAGTTGACTTCGCGTAGCAGGTTGGCTGGAGCAGCCGGACAGGGACCCGGCCGGGTGGGCAGGATGGTGAGTTCGGCCGGGTTGGGGGACTTGGTCGGGTTGAGCGACCCGGCCAAGTGTGTGCCGGATTGAGGGGTGTTGCTGGCCCCGATGTTTTTGAAGCGTCGTTTGCCGTCTTGGGCCTACCCGGGCGTTCAGCACACGTTCAGCTCGATGACGTCCTACGAGCTCTTGATCTAGTTGAGCGTCACGGGAGAGTTTCGTCAGCACGACGACGTGGTGACGGTGATGATAAAGCTACCGGCGCAGGGCTTCACCTAAACACTGCAACAATATGACCGAGGTGTGTAACTGTGGAGGGGGGCACCGCACACGGCTTGCAAATCAACTTGTGTGTCCATGGGGTGCCCCCTGGCCACGTATATAAAGGATGGAGGGAGGAGGAGGCCGGCCCTCATAGGGCGCGCCAAAGTGTGGAGTCCTACGAGGACTCCCTAGTCCTAGTAGGATTCCACCTCCCACATGGAATAGAAAAAGGAAAAGGGAGAAGGAGAAGGAAGGAAGGGGGCACCCCCTTTCCCTAGTCCAATTCGGACCACTCCATGGGGAAGGGGTGCGGCCACCCTTGAGGCCTTTCTCTCCTTTCCCGTATGGCCCATTAAGGCCCAATACGAATTCCCGTAACTCTCCGGTACTCCGAAAAATACCCGAATCACTCGGAACCTTTCCGATGTCCGAATATAGCCTTTCAATATATCGATCTTTACGTCTCGACCATTACGGGACTGTTCTTCATGTCCGTGGTCTCATCCGGGACTCCGAACAAACGTCGGTCATCAAATAACATAAGTCATAATACAAATCGTCATCGAACGTTAAGCGTGCGGACCCTACAGGTTCGAGAACTATGTGGACATGACCGAGACACATCTCCGGTCAATAACCAATAGCAGAACCTGGATGCTCATATTGGCTCCTACATATTCTACGAAGATCTATATCGGTCAAACCGCATAACAACATATGTTGTTCCCTTTGTCATCAGTATGTTACTTGCCCGAGATTCGATCGTTGGTATCATTATACCTAGTTTAATCTCGTTACCGTCAAGTCTATTTACTCGTTCTGTAATGCATCATCCCGCAACTAACTCATTAGTCACATTGCTTGCAAGGCTTATAGTGATGTGCATTACCGAGAGGGCCCAGAGATACCTCTCCGACAATCGGAGTGACAAATTCTAATTTCGATCTATGCCAACTCAACAAACACCATCGGAGACACCTATAGAGCATCTTTATAATCACCCAGTTACGTTGTGACGTTTGATAGCACACAAAGTGTCCTTCCGGTATTCAGGGGTTGCATAATCTCATAGTCATAGGAACATGTATAAGTCATGAAGAAAGCAATAGCAACATACTAAACAATCAAGTGCTAAGCTAACAGAATGGGTCAAGTCAATCACATCATTCTCTAATGATGTGATCCCATTCATCAAATGACAACTCATGTCTATGGCTAGGAAACTTAACCATCTTTGATTAACGAGCTGGTCAAGTAGAGGCATACTAGTGACACTCTGTTTGTCTATGTATTCACACATGTACTAAGTTTCCGGTTAATACAATTCTAGCCTGAATAATAAACATTTATCATGATACAAGGAAATAAATAATAACTTTATTATTGCCTCTAGGGCATATTTCCTTCAGTCTCCCACTTGCACTAGAGTCAATAATCTAGTTCACATCACCATGTGATTTAACACCAATAGTTCATATCCTCATGTGATTTAACACTTTATAGTTCACATCGCCATGTGACCAATACCCAAAAGGTTTACTAGAGCCAACAATCTAATTCACATCACCATGTGATTAACACCCAAAGAGTACTAAGGTGTGATCATGTATTGCTTGTGAGAGAGGTTTAGTCAATGGGTCTGCCACATTCAGATCCGTATGTATTTTGCAATTCTCTATGTCTACAATGCTCTGCACGGAGCTACTCTAGATAAATGCTCCCACTTTCAATATGTATCCAGATCGAGACTCAGAGTCATCCAGATCGGTGTCAAAGCTTGCATTGAAGTAACTCTTTACGACGAACTCTTTATCACCTCCATATCCGAGAAATATTTCTTTAGTCCTCTAAGGATAATTTTCACCGTTTTCTAGTGATCTACTCCTAGATCAAAATTGTACTCCCTTGCCAAACTCTGGGCAGGGCATACAATAGGTCAGGTATACAACATGGCATACTTTATAGAACCTATGGCCGAGGCATAGGGAATGACTTTCATTCTCTTTCTATCTTTTGTTGTGGTCGGGCTTTGAGTCTTACTCAACTTCACACCTTGCAACACAGGCAAGAACTCTTTCTTTGACTGTTCCATTTTGAACTACTTCAAAAACTTGTCAAGGTATTGAAGTAAATATGTGATGGGCCTCTAACCCCTCGTTGGTTACCCCAAGTGGAAGGTGAAAGATGCAGTGTTGTGGAAGTGTTTTCCCTTAGCAAAGATGCCAAGGATCGAATCCCAGAGACTCCTAGGTTCAACAAGTAGGTGTCAACTGCTAACGGCGCAAATTAGCAATCAACGTGGACCTGCACACAGATACAAATAACTTTGCTCCCAACGAGTACAGAGAGGTTGTCAATCCCTCCGGCCTTGTAGTTCACAAAGGGTTAAACACAAAATGATAGTAGTGATAGATAGTGTTTTGCAATAGTAAATAATAGCGAAAAATAAATAGCAAATGTGATCAATGATGGTAATATGGACCGGAGTCACATGATGTTCACTAGTGATGTCTCTCTCCCAAAAGATGATAAAACAGCTATGTGAGGTAAACGAATTACAGCTGGGCAATTGACAGGACCACGAACGCAAACCAATGCTGACTACATTGCAAGAAAGGTTGAGGTTCAAAGCATGGGCGGTACGCCAAAGTAAGTAGACCGAAATCCATCAATATCTACTACTAATCATCCACCTTGAGATATCTATCCAGAACATCTCGCTGGTATTAAGTTGCGAGCCCCACCCATAGTGTAAACTCAAAGCAACAGACAACTGCATTAAAAGAACTTTGCGTAAAGTAAACAATCCTTGCACCCGCGGGCACAAGCACCGTTGTTTTCCCCCTTGTGGCAACAGCACATCCCCTAGACTCATGTTTCTGTCACTCAAGCTAGTCATCGAGGGGCATGAACCCACAATCGAGCATAACGTTCCCTCTTGGAGTCACTACGTATCACTTGGCCAAAGCAATAAATAACAATGGAGAACATGCAAGAATTACTTATGAACATAAATATAAAAGAGGTAGATCAAATATATTACTCAAGAACAATCTGAACATAATCTCATAATCCATCGGATCCCAGCAAACTCATCATAGCAACAGCATAAGGATTACATATGTGCCTCGATCATGTAGGGCAGCTCACGAGGACTAATCGGTGAAGCACAAGAACGGGAGGAGAACATCACATAGCTACTGGTCATGGACTCATGGTCCAAGGGAGACTACTCACGAGTCATCCGGGAGGCGTCCATGGTGGTGGAGAAGCTCCCGGTGGTGATCCTCCCCTCCGGCAGGGTGCCGGGAAGAGTTCTCCTGGTGCTCCCGATCTTGGAAGCGGCGGCGGCGGCGGAACAGAGATGAGATCGCGAAAAAGAGTTCTCGTCCCGAGGGTTTCGAGGGACGCTCTAAATATATGCCAAAGGGGGGCACCGGACGGGCTTCGGGGGGCCCAGGCGCCCCCCCGGCGCGGCCCAGGGGGGGCGCCCACAGGGCGCCCCGAGCCCTGGTGCCCCCCCCCCCCGGCTGTACTTCGGGCGCAAGGTCGGTTCCGGAACGCTGATTTTTTATATAATTTTTCTGGATTTTTCCTGGCAGTTCTCGAAACGTGAAAACCTGAAATACAAAATCAGCCGAAAACAGAAACTGGCACCGGGGTGCACTGGGTTAGTAGGTTAGTCCAAATATGATCAAAAGTGTATGGAAGTGTATGAATATCATAGCAATATCACCCAAAAGTGGCATGGAGCAAGCAGAAATTATAGATACGTTTTGGACGTATCAACATCCCCAAGCTTAATTCCTGCTCGTCCTCGAGTAGGTAAATGATAACAAGAATAATTTCTGTGGTGACATGCTATTAACCATATAGGACTTTTTCATAGTCATATGACAAAAGCTTACTGAGACAATGATTCTATAGTAATTAAGTTGCCTCATGAGAAAATCACAAATGACTGAAAGTTTTACAATATGAAACTGAAACATCAAAAAGATTTGCAATGATCATGATGTGCAAATATGATAAAGTGATATCTAGCTTGCCCCCTTTAGTGATGCAAAACATAAATGCAGGGGCACCTTCAAGGTTTAAGTGATGACTAGATACAATGATTTCAAAATAAACGATATCACAATCATGCAAAAGACAATGCTACTTTGGGACAATGCACATTACACTCAGAATGACAATCATGCTCTCAGTAGTTGGTGCTTTTTAAAAGAAGATGGAGACTCAACATAAAAGTAAAAGAATGGTTATGTGCTAGAGCTTTTTATTTTGAAAACATATAAGCAATTTTGTCAACGGTAGTAGTACTTCATATGTGTCATGCATAACACATCCTATAAGTTGCAAGCCTCATGCATCGAATACCAATAGTGCTCGCACCTTGTCCTAATTAGCTCGGATTTCCATGGGTTATCATTTGCATTGCATATGTTTCAACCAAGTGTCACAAAGGGGTACCTCTATGCCACCTGTACAAAGGTCCAAGGAGATAAATCGCATTTGATTTCTCGTTTTTGATAGATCTCAACTTGAGGACATCCATACCGGGACAACATAGAAAATAGATGATGGACTCCTCTTTAATGCATAAGCATATTCTCATAAGAGATTGAGGATTAAGGTCCAAGCTAAAACTTCCACCATGATACATGGCTTTGGTTGGCGGCCCAATGTTCTTCTCTAACAATATGCATATTCATTCAACCCACGGCAAATCACCCTTACTTCAGACAAGACGAACATGCATAGCAACTCACATGATATTCAACAATAGTGTGACAGTTGATAGCGTCCCCAGAAACATGGTTACCGCTCAGCGAGCAACTCATAAGAAATAAGATACATAAGCAACATATTCTTTACCACAATAGTTTTTAGGCTACTTTCCCATGAGCTATGTATTGCAAAGATTGAAGGTTTTAAAGGTAGCACATGTAAATTAATTGGAGTGGCGGTGAAATACCACATATAGGTAGGTATGGTGGACTCGTATGGCATAACCGGTTTAAAAGGATGTGGATGCACAAGCAGTATTCCGCTTAGTACAGGTGGAGGTTAGCAAAAGACTGGGAGCGACCAACTAAGAGAGCAATGATGGTCATAATCATGCAGAGCGACAAAGCAATATTGAATCAGGCATGGTAGTTATATCGCTACTCAGAAATAAAAGATCATCAAGGCTTGACAGACTTTCTTTACAGTCTTAAATATGCGTGAGCATACGCCAAGTCAATCAAAATAAATTCTCGAAGGAAGATATTACTAAACCATACCACATCATTGGCAAACAAATCATGTTGGTACTCCAATAACACATTGGGAATCCCCCAGCTGTTTGAGACTAACCATAAGAAAACCTGAACTACTAAGCACCATTATGCACGTAGCATCTTTATCATAGACATATTAACCAATGCAACGGAAGCAAACTTTCTTAATAAGGTGAGCATGATAATTAAAGAGAGTTCAAGCAACCAACTAAACAAAAGCTCTTTTGAAAAGATAAGCATGAATACTAAGAGCAGAGTATGATAGTAGCTATTAAAAGACAAAGAACACACACAGCAAAGATAGACATGAAAATTCTATGTTATGTTCTAGGTAGAAGTGGAGCGTGTTTCTCTCCCACATAAAGGAATGCTGAGTTCCGACTCGTTATGAAAAACTAAAAAGAAAACTAAAAGCAAGACGCTCCAAGTATAGCACATAACACATGAAGTGATAAAAATATAGCGGAACGAAAGACGAACTGATAATGTTGATGGAGAAGGGGATGCACGGGGGCATCCCCAAGCTTAGACGCTTGAGTCTACTTGAATATTTCTTGGGGGTGCACGGGGGCATCCCCAAGCTTGAGCGCTTGACACTCCTGAATCTTTTTATCATCTTCCCTCGCACACTTGAAAACTCCCTTCATACATAACTCATCATAATCTGATTAGCGAGGTTAGTACCCTTAATAAAATAATTATACCTTGCTGGAAATAAAGATATTCTTGAAGTTCTACTGTTTCTCAAGATTGCCAAAAGGTTTTTTTGCAAAGAAAAAGCAAGCTCTTGGTTTGCAAACTGAAGGAAAGGCAAAACGGGACAGAATCTGTGAAAAACAGAACAGCAGGTAGTAATCGATCTGTTCGGGATACTTCTGCAACTCAAATCAAAAAACTCAGAACAGACGCACGAAAGACAATTATATAGAGAACGCTGTGGAAAAATTCAGACCAAAAAGATGATCTGGTGATTTTATACGAATTTTTCTATCCAAGGACAGAATCTGTTTCCTGGACAGCACCTCACAACTTTTGAACTTTCTAGCAATCAGAGGCTATACTTGGCACAAATATGAAAAGCAAAGATACAATGATGATGCTACAGTAGTAAACAACATCAAGACACAACAAAAGCAAAAAATTTATTCATGTGGGCTGCCTCCCAAAAGCGCTTTCTTTTATGCCTTTAAGCTAGGCATAATGCATATAGATCAAGTTTTATCAAGAGTAAAAGAATAGCTAGCCCGTACAACGGACTCAAAAGGTAACTTGATCTTCTTTCGAGGGAAGTGTTCCATCCCTTTCTTGAGAGGAAACTGAAATTTTATATTACCCTCTTTCATGTCAATGATAGCACCAACGGTGCGTAAAAAGGGACGTCCCAAAATAATTGGACATGAAGGATCACATTCAATATCCATAATAGTGAAATCAATGGGAACATAATTATCATTAACAACAATAAGAACATCGTCGATCCTCCCCAAAGGTTTCTTTATGGAAGAATCAACGAGACGAACACCAAAAGAACAAGAATCATAAGGTTTCAATTTAAGCATATCATATATTCTTTTGGGCATAACAGAGGTACTAGCTCCAACATCACATAATGCATAGCAAGAGAAGTCATTCAATTTAATTTTTATCATAGGATCCCAACCATCTTCTAGCTTTCTAGGTATGGAGGCTTCTACTCTAAGTTTCTCCTCCCTAGCTTTGATGAGAGCATTAGTGATATGCTCTGTGAAGGCAAGATTAAGCGTGCTAGTGCGGGGGTCTCTAGACATCTTGTGAAGGAAATAAATAACTTCGGTAAGAGTGCAATTATCAAAATCAAGGTCACGAGCATCAAGTAAAGTGGTAGTAGTGTCCTTTAGGTTCACATGTTTGGTAGTTTCTATAGTCATAGCATCACCATTAATAGGTCCATTGGGACCAGGAGTACATTGGGTGCTAAGAGTTTGAACATCCTCAATAACTTGGATAGTAGCAACAGTGTGGTGGGTAGGAAGGCTCTTAATTCTATCATCTTCCTCCCTTTCTCTAGCCCATCTCTCTTTAAGTTTAGCCATCATCCTAATGTTTTCATTAATTTGCACTTGAATAGCATTTATAGGAGTGACTTCCCTCTCCTTAAGAGGAGAGGTTTCAATTTTTAGCAATTTTACCTCATTGGCTAAATGGTCTACCTTAAAAGAATGAGCATCTAGTTTATGTAGTTTTTCTTCTACACTCTTATTAAAGGCTTTTTGGGTAGTGATGAAATCTTTAAGCATAATCTCTAGTTCAGTAGTGGAGTTCTTGGTGATAGGATAAGCATTGTTGTTCCCATAAGAATTAGAGGGGAACGGTCTAGGATTGTTACCAAAGTTACTCCTATAAGCATTGTTGTTAAAATTGTTTCTAGAGATAAAATTCACATCTACTTGTTCTTGAGCAATCAAAGAATTTAAAGGAACATCACGAGGATCAACAGTAGATTGCTTCGAAAGTAGAGACATGATCAAGTCAACTTTTACATTTAAGGAGGAAATCTCCTCGACAGAGTTTACCTTCCTACCTGTTGGAGCGCGTTCGGTGTGCCATTGGGAATAGTTGGTCATCATCTCATCGAGAAGCTTTGTGGCAGCACCAAGTGTAGTTGACATAAAAGTTCCTCCCGCGGCCGAATCTAACAAGTTCCGCGAGGTAAAGTTCAAGCCTGCATAAAAAGTTTGGATAACCATCCAAGTAGTCAAACCATGAGTAGGGCAGTTCTTGATAAGAGATTTCATACGTTCCCAAGCTTGGGCAACGTGTTCATTATCCAATTGTTTAAAATTCATTATGTTACTTCTAAGTTGGATAATTTTAGCAGGTGGATAGTATTTTCCAATAAAAGCATCTTTGCACTTGTCCCATGAATCTATGCTATTTCTAGGCAAAGACTGAAACCAAATTTTAGCTCCTCCTCTCAAAGAGAAAGGAAAAAGCTTAAGCTTAACAATATTACCATCTATTTCTTGGTACTTTTGCATATCACAAAGTTCAACAAAGTTGTTTAAGTGTAAAGCAGCATCATCTCCAGCACCGGAGAATTGATCTTTCATGACTAAGTTTAGTAAAGCAGGTTTAATTTCATATGAAGGTGCTGAAGTGGCAGGTGTAGTGATAGGTGTGCTGATAAAGTCATCATTGTTGTGACTAGTGAAGTCACACAACTTGGTGTTCTCGGTGGAACCCATAGTAGCAAGCAAGCAAGATAACTATTTTTGTGATTTTCGATAAAAAGGTACTAAAGCAAATTTTGAAAGGTAAACTAACAAGACTAAAAAGCAAAGGTAAAAGATAGCATGCAACTCCCCTATCCTGAAGAGTGGAGTCCCCGGCAACGGCGCCAGAAAATACTCCTTGATGGACCTCTAACCCCTCGTTGGTTACCCCAAGTGGAAGGTGAAAGATGCAGTGTTGTGGAAGTGTTTTCCCTTAGCAAAGATGCCAAGGATCGAATCCCCAGAGACTCCTAGGTTCAACAAGTAGGTGTCAACTACTAACGGCGCAAATTAGCAATCAACGTGGACCTGCACACAGATACAAATAACTTTGCTCCCAACGAGTACAGAGAGGTTGTCAATCCCTCCGGCCTTGTAGTTCACAAAGGGTTAAACGCAAAATGATAGTAGTGATAGATAGTGTTTTGCAATAGTAAATAATAGCGAAAAATAAATAGCAAATGTGATCAATGATGGTAATATGGACCGGAGTCACATGATGTTCACTAGTGATGTCTCTCTCCCAAAAGACGATAAAACAGCTATGTGAGGTAAACGAATTACAGCTGGGCAATTGACAGGACCACGAACGCAAACCAATGCTGACTACATTGCAAGAAAGGTTGAGGTTCAAAGCATGGGTGGTACGCCAAAGTAAGTAGACCGAAATCCATCAATATCTACTACTAATCATCCACCTTGAGATATCTATCCAGAACATCTCGCTGGTATTAAGTTGCGAGCCCCACCCATAGTGTAAACTCAAAGCAACAGACAACTGCATTAAAAGAACTTTGCGTAAAGTAAACAATCCTTGCACCCGCGGGCACAAGCACCGTTGTTTTCCCCCTTGTGGCAACAGCACATCCCCTAGACTCATGTTTCTGTCACTCAAGCTAGTCATCGAGGGGCATGAACCCACAATCGAGCATAACGTTCCCTCTTGGAGTCACTACGTATCACTTGGCCAAAGCAATAAATAACAACGGAGAACATGCAAGAATTACTTATGAACATAAATATAAAAGAGGTAGATCAAATATATTACTCAAGAACAATCTGAACATAATCTCATAATCCATCGGATCCCAGCAAACTCATCATAGCAACAGCATAAGGATTACATATGTGCCTCGATCATGTAGGGCAGCTCACGAGGACTAATCGGTGAAGCACAAGAACGGGAGGAGAACATCACATAGCTACTGGTCATGGACTCATGGTCCAAGGGAGACTACTCACGAGTCATCCGGGAGGCGTCCATGGTGGTGGAGAAGCTCCCGGTGGTGATCCTCCCCTCCGGCAGGGTGCCGGGAAGAGTTCTCCTGGTGCTCCCGATCTTGGAAGCGGCGGCGGCGGCGGAACAGAGATGAGATCGCGAAAAAGAGTTCTCGTCCCGAGGGTTTCGAGGGACGCTCTAAATATATGCCAAAGGGGGGCACCGGACGGGCTTCGGGGGGCCCAGGCGCCCCCCCGGCGCGGCCCAGGGGGGCGCCCACAGGGCGCCCCGAGCCCTGGTGCCCCCCCCGGCTGTACTTCGGGCGCAAGGTCGGTTCCGGAACGCTGATTTTTTATATAATTTTTCTGGATTTTTCCTGGCAGTTCTCGAAACGTGAAAACCTGAAATACAAAATCAGCCGAAAACAGAAACTGGCACCGGGGTGCACTGGGTTAGTAGGTTAGTCCAAATATGATCAAAAGTGTATGGAAGTGTATGAATATCATAGCAATATCACCCAAAAGTGGCATGGAGCAAGCAGAAATTATAGATACGTTTTGGACGTATCAATATGCCCTAGAGGCAATAATAAAGATGGTATTCGTATTTCCTTATATCATGATAAATGTCTTTTATTCATGCTAGAATTGTATTAACCGGAAACTTAGTACATGTGTGAATACATAGACAAAACAATATGTCCCGAGTATGCCTCTACTTGACTAGCTTATTGACCAAAGATGGTTATGTTTCCTAGCCATAGACATGAATTGTCATTTGATCAACAAGATCACATCATTAGGAGAATGATGTGATGGACAAGACCCATCCGTTAGCTTAGCACTATGATCGTTTAGTTTTACTGCTATTGCTTTCTTCATGACTTATACATGTTCCTATGACTATGAGATTATGCAACTCTCGAATACCGTAGGAACACCTTGTGTGCTATCAAACGTCATAACGTAACTGGGTGATTATAAAGATGCTCTACAGGTGTCTCCGAAGGTGTTCGTGGTGTTGGCATAGATCAAGAATAGGATTTGTCACTTCGAGTGTCGGAGAGGTATCTCTGGGCCCTCTCGGTAATACACATCATAAGCCTTGCAAGCAAATGACTAATGAGTTAGTTACGAGATGATGTATTACGGAACGAGTAAAGAGACTTGCCGGTAACGAGATTGAACTAGGTATTGAGATACCGACGATCGAATCTCGGGCAAGTAACATACCGATGACAAAAGGAACAACGTATGTTGTTATGCGGTTTGACCGATAAAGTTCTTCGTAGAATATGTAGGAGCCAATATGAGCATCCAGGTTCCGCTATTGGTTATTGACCAGAGATGAGTCTCGGTCATGTCTACATAGTTCTCGAACCCGTAGTGTCCGCACGCTTAACGTTTGATGACGATCGGTATTATGATTTTATGAGTTTTGATGTACCGAAGGTAGTTCGGAGTCCCGGATGAGATCACGGACATGACGAGGAGTCTCGGAATGTCCGAGACGTAAAGATTGATATATTGGAAGACTATATTCGGACACCGGAAGTGTTCCGGAAAATTTTCGGATTTAATCGGAGTACCGGAGGGGGTTACGGGACCCCCCCCCCCCCGAGGGAGTATGGGCCATAGTGGGCCATTGAGGGAAAGAGAGAGGCAGCCCATAGGGCTAGCTGCACCCTCCCCCTAGGGATCCTAGTTGGACTAGGAAAGGGGAAAGGGGGGGAGGCGCCCCTCTTCTTCCTTCTTCTCTCCCCCTTCCTTTCCTACTCCTAGTAGGAATAGGAAAGGGGATTCCTATTCCTACTAGGAGTAGGATTCCTACTCACTTGGTGCGCCCCAAGCCTGGCCGCACCTCCCCCCTTGCTCCTTTATATACGGGGGCAGGGGGCACCCAAAGACACAAAAGAAACATTGTTCTAGTCGTGTGCGGTGCCCCCCTCCACAGAAACACACCTCGGTCATACCGTTGTAGTGCTTAGGCGAAGCCCTGCGCGTGTAACTTCATCATATCCGTCACCACACAGTCGTGCTGACGAAACTCTCCCGTGAAGCTCAACTGAATCAAGAGCTCATGGGACGTCATCAAGCTGAACGTGTGCTGAATGCGGAGGTGCCGTACGTTCGGTGCTTGATCGGTTGAAACGCGAAGAAGTTCGACCACATCAACCGCGTCACTAGACGCTTCCGCTTTCGGTCTATGAGGGTATGTAGACACACTCTCCCCTCTCGTTGCTATGCATCTGGTAGATAGATCTTGCGTGATCGTAGGATTTTTTTTTGAAATACTACGTTCCCCAACAGTGGCATCATGAGCTAGGTCTATGCGTAGATGATATGCACGAGTAGAACACAAGTGAGTTGTGGACGATAATAGTCATACTGCTTACCAGCATGTCATACTTTGGTTCGGTGGTATTGTGAGATGAAGCGGCCCAGACCGACATTACACGTACGCTTACGCGAGACTGGTTTCACCGTTATGAGCACTCGTTGCTTAAAGGTGACTAGCGGGTGTCTGTCTCTCTCACTTTAGCTGAATCGAGTGTGGCTACGCCCGGTCCTTGTGAAGGTTAAAACAGCACATACTTGACGAAAAATCGTTGTGGTTTTTGTATGCGTAGGTAAGAACGGTTCTTGCTAAGCTTGTAGGAGCCACGTAAAACTTGCAACAACAAAGTAGAGGACGTCTAACTTGTTTTTGCAGGGCATGTTGTGATGTGATATGGTCAAGACATGATGAGTTATACACTATTGTATGAGATGATCATGTTTTGTAAAGTTATCGGCAATTGTTAGGAGCCATATGGTTGTCGCTTTATTGTATGAAATACAGTCGCCATGTAATTGCTTTACTTTATCACTAAGCGGTAGCGATAGTCGTGGACGCAATAGTTGGCGAGACGACAACGATGCTACGACGGAGATCAAGGTGTCGCGCCAGTGACGAAGGTGATCATGACGGTGCTTTGGAGATGGAGATCAAAAGCACAAGATGATGATGGCCATATCATGTCACATATTTTGATTGCATGTGATGTTTATCTTATTATGCTTCTTATTTTGCTTAGTACGGCGGTAGCATTATAAGATGATCCCTTACCAAATTTCAAGGTATAAGTGTTCTCCCTGAGTATGCACCGTTGCGAAAGTTCGTCGTGCCGAGACACCATGTGATGATCGGGTGTGATAAGCTCTACGTTCACATACAACGGGTGAAAGCTAGTTTTGCACACGCAGAATACTCGGGTTAAACTTGACGAGCCTAGCATATGCAGATATGGCCTCGGAACGCTGGAGACCGAAAGGTCGAGCGTGAATCATATAGTAGATATGATCAACATAAGATGTTCACCATTGAAAACTACTCCATCTCACGTGATGATCGGACATGGTTTAGTTGATTTGGATCACGTGATCATTTAGATGACCAGAGGGATGTCTATCTAAGTGGGAGTTCTTTAAGTAATATGATTAATTGAACTTTAATTTATTATGAACTTAGTCCTGATAGTTTTTGCATATCTATGTTGTTGTAGATCAATGGCCCGTGCTACTGTCCCTTTGAATTTTAATGCATTCCTAGAGAAAGCTAAGTTGAAAGATGATGGTAGCTATTACACGGACTAGGTCCGTAACTTGAGGATTATCCTCATTGCTGCACAGACGAATTATGTCCTTGAAGCACCGCTAGGTGACAAGCCCCCTCCCTCTAATGTAGATGCTTTGAACATCTGGCAGACGCGGTCTGATGACTACACGATAGTTCAGTGTGCCATGCTTTACGGCTTAGAACCGGGACTTCAACGACGTTTTGAACGTCATGGAGCATATGAGATGTTCCAGGAGTTGAAGTTAATATTTCAAGCAAATGCCCGGATTGAGAAATATGAGATTTCCAATAAGTTCTATAGTTGTAAGATGGAGGAGACTAGTTCTATCAGTTAACACTTTCTCAGAATGTCTGGGTACTACAATCATATGACTCAACTTGGTTGCAAAGTTGATGAGGATAGTGTTATTGATAGAGTTCTTCAATCACTGCCACCAAGCCATAAAGGCTTCGTGATGAACTATAATATGCAAGGGATGCAAAAGACAATTCCCGAGCTCTTCGCTATGCTCAAGGCTGCGGAGGTAGAAATCAAAAAGGAGCATCAAGTGTTGATGGTTAACAAGACCACTAGTTTCAAGAAAAAGGGCAAGGGAAAGAAGGGGAACTTCAAGAAGAATAGCAAGACAGTTTCTACTCCCGTGAAGAAACCCAAGTCTGGAGCCAAGCCTGAAACTGAGTGCTTCTACTGCAAAGGGACTGGACACTGGAAGCAGAACTGCCCCAAGTATTTGGCGGATAAGAAGGATGGCAAGGTGAACAAAGGTATATGTGATATACATGTTATTGATGTGTACCTTACTAATGCTCGTAGTAGTACCTTGGTATTTGATACCGGTTCGGTTGCTAATATTTGTAACTCGAAACAGGGACTACGGATTAAACGAAGATTGGCTAAGGACGAGGTGACGATGCGCGTGGGAAATGGTTCCAAAGTCGATGTGATCGTCGTCGGCACGCTACCTCTACATCTACCTTCGGGATTAGTTTTAGACCTAAATAATTGTTATTTGGTGCCAGCGTTAAGCATGAACATTATATCTGGATCTTGTTTATTGCGAGACGGTTATTCATTTAAATCCGAGAATAGTGGTTGTTCTATTTTTATGAATAATATCTTTTATGGTCATGCACCCTTGAAGAGTGGTCTATTCTTGTTGGATCTCGATTGTAGTGATACACATATTCATAATATTGAAGCCAAAAGATGCAAGGTTGATAATGATAGTGCAACTTATTTGTGGCACTGCCGTTCAGGTCATATTAGTGTAAAGCGCATGAAGAAACTCCATAGTGATGGACTTTTGGAATCACTTGATTATGAATCACTTGGTGCTTGCGAACCATGCCTCATAGGCAAGATGACTAAAACTCCATTCTCCGGAACAATGGAGCGAGCAACAGATTTGTTGGAAATCATACATACTGATGTATGTGGACCGATGAGTGTTGACGCTCGCGGCGGGTATCGTTATTTTCTAACCTTCACCGATGATTTGAGCATATATGGGTATTATTTACTTGATGAAACACAAGTCTGAAACATTTGAAAAGTTCAAAGAATTTCAGAGTGAAGTAGAGAATCATCGTAACAAGAAAATAAAGTTCCTACCATCTAATCGTGGAGGTGAATATTTGAGTTACGAGTTTGGTCTTCATTTGAAACAATGTGGAATAGTTTCATAACTCATGCCACCCGGAACACCACAGCGTAATGGTGTGTCCGAACGTCGTAACCGTACTTTATTAGATATGGTGCGGTCTATGATGTCTCTTACCGATTTACGACTATCGTTTTGGGGTTATGCTTTAGAGACGGCTGCATTCACGTTAAATAGGGCACCATCTAAATCCATTGAGACGACGCCTTATGAACTGTGGTTTGGAAAGAAACCAAAGTTGTCGTTTCTTAAAGTTTGGGGTTGCGATGCTTATGTGAAAAAGCTTCAACCTGATAAGCTCGAACCCAAGTCAGAGAGATGTATCTTCATAGGATACCCGAAAGAGACTGTTGGGTACACCTTCTATCACAGATCCGAAGGCAAGATATTCGTTGCTAAGAATGGATCCTTTTTAGGCAAGGAGTTTCTCTCGAAAGAAGTGAGTGGGAGGAAAGTGGAACTTGATGAGGTAACTGTACCTTATCCCGAATTGGAAAGTAGTACATCACAGAACTAGTTCTAGTGATTCTTACACCAATTAGTGAGGAAGCCAATGATAATGATCATGAAACTTCAGATCAAGTTTCTGCTGAACTTCGTAGATCAACCAGAGTACGTTCCGCACCAGAGTGGTATGGCAACCCAGTTCTGGAAGTCATGTTACTAGACCATGATGATCTATGAACTATGAGGAAGCGATGATGAGCCCAGATTTCGCAAAATGGCTTGAGGCCATGAAATCTGAGATGGGATCCATGTATGAGAACAAAGTATGGACTTTTGTTGACTTGCCCGATGATCGGCAAGCCATCGAAAATAAATAGATTTTCAAGAAGAAGACCGACGCTGACGGTAATGTTACTGTTTACAAAGCTCGACTTGTTGCAAAAGGTTTTCGACAAGTTTAAAGAGTTGACTACGATGAGACTTTCTCACCCGTAGTGATGCTTAAGTCTGTCCGAATCATGTTAGCAATTGCCGCATTTTATGATTATGAAATCTGGCAAATGGATGTCAAAACTGCATTCCTGAATTGATATCTCAAAGAAGAGTTGTATATGATGCAACCAGAAGGTTTTGTCAATTCTAAAGGTGCTAACAAAGTGTGCAAGCTCCAGCGATCCATCTATGGACTGGTGCAAGCATCTCGGAGTTGGAATATACGCTTTGATGAGGTGATCAAAGCATATGGTTTTATACAGACTTTTGGAGAAGCCTATTTTTACAAGAAAGTGAGTGGGAGCTCTGTAGCATTTCTGATATTATATGTGGATGACATATTGTTGATTGGAAATGATATAGAATTTCTGGATAGCATAAAAGGATACTTGAATAAGAATTTTTCAATGAAAGACCTCAGTGAAGCTGCTTACATATTAGGCATCAAGATCTATAGAGATAGATCAAGACGCTTAATTGGACTTTCACAAAGCACATACCTTGATAAAGTTTTGAAGAAGTTCAAAATGGATCAATCAAAGAAAGGGTTCTTGCCTGTGTTACAAGGTGTGAAGTTGAGTAAGACTCAATGCCCGACCACTGCGGAAGATAGAGAGAAAATGAAAGTCCTTCCCTATGCCTCAGCCATAGGATCTATCATGTATGCAATGCTGTGTACCAGACCTGATGTGTGCCTTGCTATAAGTCTAGCAGGGAGGTACCAAAGTAATCCAGGAGTGGATCACTGGACAGCGGTCAAGAACATCCCGAAGTACCTGAAAAGGACAAAGGATATGTTTCTCGTATATGGAGGTGACAAAGAGCTCGTCGTAAACGGTTACATCGATGCAAGCTTTGACACTGGTCCGGATGACTCGAAGTCACAAACCGGATATGTGTTTTTATTAAACGGTGGAGCTATAAGTTGGTGCAGTTCCAAGTAGAGCGTCGTGGCAGGATCTACGTGTGAAGCGGAATACATAGCTGCTTCGGAAGCAGCAAATGAAGGAGTCTAGATGAAGGAGTTCATATCCAATCTAGGTGTGATACTTAGTGCATCGGGTCCAATGAAAATCTTTTGTGACAACACTAGAGCAATAGCCTTGGCGAAGGAATCCATGTTTCACAAGAGAACAAAGCACATCAAAAGACGCTTCAATTCCATCCGCGATCTAGTCAAGGAGGGAGACATAGAGATTTGCAAGATACATACGGATCTGAATGTAGCAGACCCATTGACTAAGCCTCTTCCATGGGCAAAACATGATCAGCACCAAGACTCCATGGGTGTTAGGATCATTACTTTGTAATCTAGATTATTGACTCTAGTTCAAGTGGGAGACTGAAGGAAATATGCCCTAGAGGAAATAATAAAGATGTTATTTGTATTTCCTTATATCATGATAAATATCTTTTATTCATGCTAGAATTGTATTAACCGGAAACTTAGTACATGTGTGAATACATAGACAAAATAATATGTCCCTAGTATGCCTCTACTTGACTAGCTTATTGATCAAAGATGGTTATGTTTCCTAGCCATAGACATGAGTTGTCATTTGATCAACAAGATCACATCATTAGGAGAATGATGTGATGGACAAGACCCATCCGTTAGCTTAGCACTATGATCGTTTAGTTTTACTGTTATTGCTTTCTTCATGACTTATACATGTTCCTATGACTATGAGATTATGCAACTCCCGAATACCAGAGGAACACCTTGTGTGCTATCAAACGTCACAACGTAACTGGGTGATTATAAAGATGCTCTACAGGTGTCTCCGAAGGTGTTCGTGGTGTTGGCATAGACCAAGAATAGGATTTGTCACTCCGAGTGTTGGAGAGGTATCTCTGGGCCCTCTCGGTAATACACATTATAAGCCTTGCAAGAAAATGACTAATGAGTTAGTTACCGGATGATGTATTACGAAACGAGTAAAGAGACTTGCCGGCAACGAGCTTGAACTAGGTATTGAGATACCGACGATCGAATCTCGGGCAAGTAACATACCGATGACAAAAGGAACATTGTATGTTGTTATGCAGTTTGACCGATAAAGATCTTCGTAGAATATGTAGGAGCCAATATGAGCATCCAGGTTCTGCTATTGGTTATTAACCGGAGATGAGTCTCGGTCATTTCTACATAGTTCTCGAACCCGTAGGGTCCGCACGCTTAACGTTTCATGACGATCGGTATTATGAGTTTATGAGTTTTGATGTACCAAAGATAGTTCGGAGTCCCAGATGAGATCACGGACATGACGAGGAGTCTCAGAATGTCCGAGACGTAAAGATTGATATATTGGACGACTATATTCGGACACCGGAAGTGTTCCGGAAAAGTTTCGGATTTAACCGGAGTGCCAGAGGGGGTTACCGGAACCCCCCCCCCCCCGAGGGAGTATGGGCCATAGTGGGCCATTGAGGGAAAGAGAGAGGTAGCCCATAGGGCTGGCCGCACCCTCCCCCTAGGGATCCTAGTTGGACTGGGAAGAGGGGGAGGCGCCCCTCTTCTTCCTTCTTCTCTTCCCCTTCCTTTCCTACTCCTAGTAGGAATAGGGGGATTCCTTTTTTTTGCGGGGTAGGAAGGGGGATTCCTATTCCTACTAGGAGTAGGATTCCTACTCCCTTGGCGCGCCCCAAGCCTGGCCGCACCTCCCCCTTGCTCCTTTATATACGGGGGCAGGGGGCACCCAAAGACACAGAAGAAACATTGTTCTAGCCGTGTGCGGTGCCCCCCTCCACAGAAACACACCTCGGTCATACCGTTGCAGTGCTTAGGCAAAGCCCTGCGCCGGTAACTTCATCATATCTGTAACCACGCCGTCGTGCTGACGAAACTCTCCCGTGAAGCTCAACTGGATCAAGAGCTCGTGGGACGTCATCAAGCTGAACGTGTGCTGAACGCGGAGGTGACGTACGTTCGGTGCTTGATCGGTTGAAACGCGAAGAAGTTCGACTACATCAACCGTGTCACTAGACGCTTCCGCTTTCGGTCTACGAGGGTACGTAGACACACTCTCCCCTCTCGTTGATATGCATCTGGTAGATAGATCTTGCGTGATCATAGGAATTTTTTTGAAATACTACGTTCCCCAACAGGTATGTACTCATTGGAAAAACTTATCAAGCATCTTGATCTATCTCTATAGATCTTGATGTTCAATATGTAAGCAGCTTCACTGAGGTCTTTCTTTGAAAAACTCCTTTCAAACACTCCTTTATGCTTTCCAGAAAATTCTACATCATTTCCGATCGACAGTATGTCATTCACATATACTTATCAGAAAGGCTGTAGTGCTCCCACTCACTTTCTTGTAAATACAAACTTCACCGCAAGTCTGTATAAAATTATATGTTTTGATTAACTTATCAAAGTGTATATTCCAACTCCGAGATGCTTGCACCAGTCCATAGATGGATCACTGGAGCTTGCACATTTTGTTAGCACCTTTAGGATTGACAAACCCTTCTGGTTGCATCATATACAACTCTTCTTTAACAAATCCATTAAAGAACACAGTTTTGTTATCTATTTGCTAGATTTTATAAAATGCGGCAATTGCTAACATGATTCGGACAGACTTAAGCATCGCTACGAGTGAGAAAATCTCATCGTAGTCAACACCTTGAACTTGTCGAAAACCTTTCACAACAAGTTGAGCTTTGTAGACAGTAACATTACCATCGGCGTCAGTCTTCCTCTTAAAGATCCATTTATTTTCAATGGCTTGCCGATCACCGGGCAAGTCAACCAAAGTCCACACTTTGTTCCCATACATGGATCCCATCTCAGATTTCATGGCCTCAAGCCATTTTGCGGAATCCGGGCTCATCATCGCTTCCTCATAGTTCATAGGATCATCATGGTCTAGTAACATGACTTCCAGAACCGGGTTACCGTACCACTCTGGCGCGGAACACACTCTGGTTGACCTACGAGGTTCAGTAGTAACTTGATCTGAAGTTGCATGATCATCATCATTAGCTTCCTCGCTGATTGGTGTAGGAATCACTAGAACTAGTTTCTCTGATGTACTACTTTCCAATTCGGGAGAAGGTACAATTACCTCATTAAGTTCCACTTTCCTCCCACTCACTTCTTTCGAGAGAAACTCCTTCTCTAGAAAGTATCCATTTTTAGCAACGAATATCTTGCCTTTGGATCTGTGATAGAAGGTGTACCCAACAGTTTTCTTTGGGTATCCTATGAAGACACAATTCTCCGATTTGGGTTCGAGCTTATCAGCTTAAAACTTTTTCACATAAGCATCCCTGCCCCAAACTTTAAGAAAGGACAGCTTAGGTTTCTTGCCAAACCACGGTTCATATGGTGTCATCTCAACGGATTTAGATGGTGCCCTATTTAACGTGAATGCAGCTGTCTCTAATGCATAACCCCAAAATGATAGTGGTAAATCGGTAGGAGACATCATAGATCGCACCATATCTAATAAAGTGCGGTTATGACGTTCGGACACACCATTGCGCTATGGTGTTCTAGGTGGCGTGAGTTGTGAAAGTATTTCACATTGTTTTTAAATGAAGACCAAACTCGCAACTCAAATATTTGCCGCCGCGATCAAATCGTAGAAACTTTATTTTCTTTTTATGATGATTCTCTACTTCACTATGAAATTTCTTTGAACTTTTCAAATGTTTCAGACTTGTGCTTCATCAAGTAGATATACCAATATCTACTCAAATCATCTGTGATGATCAGAAAATAATGATACCAGCCGCGAGCCTCAACACTCATTGGTCTGCATACATCAGTATGTATGATTTCCAACAAGTCAGTTGCTCGCTCCATTGTTCCGGAGAACGGAGTTTTAGTCATCTTTCCCATGAGGCATGGTTCGCAAGCACCAAGTGATTCATAATCAAGTGATTCCAAAAAACCATCGGCATGGAGTTTCTTCATGCGCTTTACACCAATATGACCTAAACGACAGTGCCACAAATAAGTTGGACTATCATTATCAACTTTGCATCTTTTGGCTTCAATATTATGAATATGTGTATTACTACGATCGAGATCCAACAAACTATTATCATTGGGTGTATGACCATCGAAGGTTTTATTCATGTAAACAGAACAACAATTATTCTATGACTTAAATGAATAACCATATTGCAACAAACATGATCAAATCATATTCATGCTCAAAGCAAATGCCAAATAACATTTATTTAGGTTCTACACTAATCCCAAAAGTATAGGGAGTGTGCAATGATGATCATATCAATCTTGGAACCACTTCCAACACACATCGTCACTTCACCTTTAACTAGTCTCTGTTCATTCTGCAACTCTCGTTTCGAGTTAATAACTTTAGCAACTGAACCGATATCAAATACCCAGGGGTTGCTATGAACACTAGTAAAGTACACTTCAATAATCTGTATAACAAATATACCTTGTTCACTTTGCCATCCTTCTTATCCGCCAAGTATCTAGGGCAGCTCCATTTCCAGTGACCATGTCCTTTGCAGTAGAAGCACTTAGTTTCAGGCTTGATTTTAGCTTTGGGTTTCTTCACGGGAGTGAAAACTTGCTTGCCATTCTTCTTGAAGTCCCCCTTCTATCCATTTTCCCTTTACTTGAAACAAGTGGTCTTGTTAACCATCAGCACTTGATGCTCTTTCTTGATTTCTACCTTCGCCAATTTCAGCATCGCGAAGAGCTCGGGAATTACTTTAGTCATCCCTTGCATATTATAGTTCATCATGAAGTTCTACTAACTTGGTGATAGTGACTAGAGAACATTGTCAATTACTATCTTATCTGGCAGATTAACTCCCACTTGATTCAAGCAATTGTACTACCCAGACAATTTGAGCACATGCTCACTGGTTGAGCTATTCTCCTCCATCTTGTAGGCAAAGTACTGTCAGAGGTCTCATACCTCTCGACACGGGCATGAGTATGAAATACTAATTTCAACTCTTGGAACATCTTATATGCTCCGTGGCGTTCAAAACATTTTTGAAGTCCCGGTTCTAAGCCGTAAAGCATGGTGCACTAAACTATTAAGTAGTCATCATACCGAGCTTTTGTCAAAACATTCATAATGTTTGCATCTGCTCCTGCAATAGTTCTGTCACCTAGCGGTGCATCAAGGACATAATTCTTCTATGCAGCAATGAGGAAAATCCTCAGATCACGGAACAAGTCCGCATCATTGCTACTATCATCTTTCAACTTATATTTCTCTAGGAACGTATAAAAATAAACGTTGAGCTACATCGCGAGCTATTGATCTACAACATAGATATGCTAATACTGTTGGAAATATGCCCTAGAGGCAATAATAAAAGTATTATTATTATATTTCCTTGTTCATGATAATTGTCTGTTATTCATGCTTGAATTGTATTGTACGGAAACAACGATACATGTGTGAATATATAGACCACAATGAGTCCCTGGTAAGCCTCTAGTTACTAGCTCGTTGATCAACAGATGGTCACGGTTTCCTGACCATGGACATTGGATGTCATTGATAACGGGATCACATCATTAGGAGAATGATGTGATGGACAAGACCCAATCCTGAGCCTAGCACGAGTTCGTATAGTTCGTAATGCATAAGCTTTTCCGGTGTCAAGTATTTATTCCTTAGACCATGAGGTTGTGCAACTCCCGGATGCCGTAGGAATACTTTGGGTGTGCCAAACGTCACAACGTAACTGGGTGGCTATAAAGGTACGCAACGGGTATCTCCAAAAGTGTCTGTTGAGTTGGTACGAACCGAGACTGGGATGTTGTCACTCCGTATGACGGAGAGGTACCTCTGGGCCCACTCGGTAAGACATCATCATAATGAGCTCAAAGTGACTAAGGAGTTAGTCACGGGATGATGGATTATGGAACGAGTAAAGAGACTTGCCATGACGAGATTGAACAAGGTATCGGGCATACCGACGATCGAATCTCGGGCAAGTACCATACCGATGGACAAAGGGAATAACATACGGGATTGAGTGAATCCTTGACACAGTGGTTCATCCGATGAAGATCATCGAGGAACACGTGGGAACCAACATGGGTATCCAGATCCCGTTGTTGGTTATTGATCGGAGAGTCGTCTCGGTCACGTCTACGTGTCTCCCGAATCCGTAGGGTCTACACACTTAAGGTTCGGTGACGCTAGGGTTGTAGAGATACATGCACATGGAAACCTGAATGTTGTTCGGAGTCCCGGATGAGATCTCGGACGTCACGAGGAGTTCTGGAATGGTCCGGAGGTAAAGAATGATATATAGGAAGTCCAGTTTCGGCCATCGGGTGAACTCCGGGGGTCACTGGGAGTGTCCCGGGACAACCGGAGAGGTCCCGGGGGTCCAACGGGTGGGGCCACCCATCCCGGTGGGTCCTGATAACCCTCAACCGTAAGGGATCGAGATAGTCTTCGCGGGTAAGAATAACCCAATTTATTGATTCGACACACGGGGAGCCAAAGAGTATTTATAAGCTTTGACAGTTGAGTTGTCAATTCAACCGCACCTGAAATATACTTACTTGCAACAAAAGATAAGTGGTAACAGTGATATGATAGTGATGATAGTAATAATAAAAGTAAACAGCAAAAGTAAATAGCAGTAGTAAATGGCAAAAGTAGCAACTAGTGACAAGCAGGGTTTAAAACACTGTAGGCTAGGGAGATGGATGGTTGGGCGCTGCATGGATGAGATAGATTCTAACTTGGGGCACGGCACACGAAAAAGTAATGATCATCTAGGCAAATATCAAACATTAGGCATGTATCCCGTAGGTAGTTGTACGTGCTTGCAATAAGAACTTGCACAACATCTTTTGTCCTACCATCCCGCTACGAACGGGGCCAAAAGGAACTGATGGATATTAAGGTGCTCCCGTCAAAGAGCACCGGAACAAAGCAATGAACTCAATGGATACATGTAATCCTCAAACTACGGACCATCCCCTTTGGTGTCCCAAGCTGTCACTTTTGGGATCGTCGGTTCCGGACCGTAACAGGTGCAAACAACTCATAGATAGGATCACAAACACAAATATATTCATGCAAACACATATGGTTCAGATCTGAAATCATGGCACTCGGGCCCTAAGTGTCAAGCATTAAGAATAACAAGTTGTAGCAAAGATGATAAACACCATAGTAGATGATAGGCAACATGCCCCCAACGATCTAATAAACTATTACATGATCTAACTCATCCAATCCCTACCATCCCCTTCGCCTACAGCGGGGGAATTACTCACACATGAAGGGAGAAGTCATGGAGGGATGATGGAGTGGTGATGATGATGACGATGGCGACGATCTCCCCTCTCCGGAGGCCAATTCAGCCTCCAGATTAGCCCTCCCGAGGAAGAACAGAGGGTGGCGGCGGCTCCGCGACGAAAAACAGCGAAAGAACTTCTGATCTGGGGTTTCTGCGTCGGGAGTAAAAATACGGGGTAAAGTAGGGCATCAGGGGGTGTGGGCCCCACCCAGGCGACCCCCCGGCGCGGCCCAGGGGGGGCGCGCCCACAGGGCGCCTGGGCACCCCCTGGCCCCCCTCTGGTCCCACTTCTGGCCCCTGGTTCCTTCGGGTGCGTGGATTTTTTGTGATTTTTCGTGGATTTATCTGAGATACCTAAAAATCCGTTTTCCTGCGCACAAATAAACCATACAGGCAGCTCTGCTGAAAACAGCGTCAGTCCGGGTTAGTTTAGTCCAAATCATGCAAGAATGAGGCCAAAACAATATCAAAAGTGTTTGGAAAAGTAGATACGTTTGAGACGTATCAACTCCCCCAAGCTTAGCATATTGCTTGTCCTCAAGCAATTCAGTTCAACGAACTGGACGCGACAAAGAAAACTTTGACAAACTCTTTTGCTTCATTAGATGTATATAAGCATGTACTACGAAAAGAGTTTAGCAAGTATTGAAACAGTACTTATGAGGACAATGCAAGGAGCAATCCTTCTTTCAAGTGACCAGTCACAAATACTTAAAAGTAAATAATATACTACTGAAAATCAAGACAAGATTGCATTGCACATAGCTTGAGCATATTAGGGTGGTATCTCGCTAGCCCCCATGAGTGAAGCAAAACATAAATGCAGAGACTCCTCCAGAGTTTTAAAGGAGACTAGAACTAAGAATTTCAGAATAAATCATATCACAAGTATGCAGAAGACAATGTAATACTTTGGGACAATGCACATTACACTCAGAATGACAATTATGCTCTCCTAGTCGGTGCTTTGAAGAAAGAAGGTGAGACTCTCGAACCGTGGCTTTTATTGGCAAAGTTGAAAACCCGTGGTCGGAAACAAAAACTAAACATGTACCAGAGCTCTTGGTTTTAAAAACAGAAGTAAACATGTTTTGAGAAGTGCATATTTCGTCAACGAATGCTAGCAGATAACACAATCACTTTTTGAGAGGACAAGCCTCGAGGAACGGCTCCCGCATGAGGACGATCACATCCTCTTAATCTCCTTTGTTTATCACTGCCAAAGTTTTCTGATTTCTCATGAACAAAGCGTGAAGGAGGGTTTGTTTGTTATATTATCTTTTTGAGCCGGGCGCACTCAATGCCAGTTCCTTCTCGTATTAGAGGTTTGCACATTAGACATACAATCCAGGGGTGAAACTTGTCCAACTTTAAAAGATCATGAATTAACTACTACTTCCTCATGAGCTAAAACATAGGCACAAAAGAGAAATGCTTTTGATTAGTTTCGAGATGGTACATGAAAGTCTTCGTTAGGAATGGCAGGTAAATACCATGTATAGGAAGGTATAGTGGACTCATATGGCATAACTGGTTTTAAGGATTTTGGATGCACAAGCAGTCAGTCCGCTTAGTACAGGTGAAGGTTTAGCAAAAGACTGGGAAGCGACCAACTAGAGAGCAATAACGGTCATAATCATGCAGAGCGACAAAGCAACATTGAATCGGGCATGAAAGTGATATAACTATTCTAAAACTCAAAGATCATCAAGGCAGAGTAGACTTTTTAGTCTTAAACATGTGTAAGCATGTGCCAAGTCAATCCAAAAATTCTCTAAAGGGAAATACCACCTTAGTGTACCAGACTATGAACAGTGGAATGCATGTAGATCATTTCAATAACACATTATATACTCTAGTTATTCGAGACTAGCCACAAGGAAAGCATGAACCACTGGAAGAGCATTGTAAACATAGCACTATGTCGCTACAAGCTGGTCTCTAGATCATAAGTACAGGCATATGTACAAAAGTAGAAACAATAAGAGTTCATACTGGTCTTCCCTGTTGCTTCCCTTCAGTCGATCTTCGTCATCACTGCTTGTCACTTGCACGATCGAACGTAGGAAATATAATCAAATGCCATCACGGACTCGAGCTGAACTCTGAAAACAAAGCAAACTAAAGAGAGAAAGGAAATCTTTTTGGTTTTTTTTCAAAGGTTGAATAAAAGCAAAAGAAAGAGAAAATCTTTTTGTTGTTTTTGCAAAGAGAGAAACAAAGAAGAACGGGCAAAAACTTCGAAAAGATTAAAGTGAATAAAGCGGATAATACAATGGAAAAGTGAGAAGGGCACGTACTCCCCCAAGCTTAGGCTTTTGGCCTAAGTTGGTAGCAGCTACTGCCCCCAGGAGCCTCCTGCTCCAGGGGTATGGTGGTGAGTCCAAGGGTCGTAGAAGGATGCTGGCGCGTACACCGAACTCCTCGGAGTCTCCCACGAGGAAGGTTCCGAGCGCCAAACAGAGGAAGACCCTTCACCAAACTCGGTGGCGGTTTCTTCCTGAAAATGTGGTATCTCACCGTGCCTCTCCTCGTCGGGCACAACCCCCTCCATGGGATTATGAAACTGATGCTGGACCATGAACTCATCGAACTGAACAACATCAAAGGACCATCCGTTCCTGCGAGAAAAATCAAACAAAAGACGTGCAGGTAGACGGATCTCGCGTTCCGCGGTAGTTCCGAAACGCAAGATATAAATAAGATTATCAAGTTCAGAACCCATGGTAACAAACTTATGCCTTTTCATAGCAGCAAGATCAAGGCTTAAATAAGTAAAAGGAGTATCATCAGGGTGTGGGGTACCTCCAAGATGCTCTAAGATAAGTGTGGCGTAAACGCCACCATATAAATCCCCCCTGTTACCGTTCATAGCAAGGCGTCGAGCAATTAAAGTACCTAGATTATAATTAGACCTCCCTGAGAGGGCTGCTGCCAGGATAGCAATATCCGGAGCATAAATGTTGCTCGTGTTATCTCGAGCTAACACCCCTCTAGCAATATAATATGCAAAATACATGAGGTGAGGAAAAAAGATGCTGGAGATCTTCGACCGATGAATATCCCTCGTACCCATGCTGCAGAGGGAGTTGATGACGGTTTTCAGCTCGGAGGGCTGAGTGGCCATCCTAGCCGTCCTCCCAATGTTCGGCACACCTATTATTTCACAAAAATTTCCCAAAGTCATGGTGATAAGATCATTATAAATTTTAAACTCAATAGCACCTGAATCAGGATTATATCTAAAACTGTTAATGAAAATGGAGGTGAGTTTTTGATACTGAGTAACACGGCTCGTGACCAGCCGTGTCAAACCTGCATTAGCACAAAGATTATAAAACTCATCCTTGATTCCCGCAGCTTCCATGAATTCATCACATGGAAACGTCATCGCACGCGCTGGACTTGTGTCTTCCAATAACTCCAGGGGCACATGTAGTGGACAGTCCCATTCTCCAACTTTCACGGTCTCGATATTCTCTATAGAGTTGAGGCCATGCCTCCTGTCGGTCTTCTTCGGAAAATATACCGTGTGTTCTTTATCATTCACATGAAAGGTAACCTTCCCTTTATTGCAATCAATAATAGCACCTGCGGTGTTAAGAAAAGGTCTACCAAGAATAATGGACATGCTCCCATCCTCGGGCATGTCAAGCACAACAAAATCAGTAAGAATTAAACAATTAGCAACTTCTACGGGAACATCCTCACAAATACCTATCGGAACAGCGGTTGACTTGTCAGCCATCTGAAGGGAGATATCTGTAGGAATTAGTTTCTCTAAACATAGCCTCTCATAAAGAGAGAGAGGCATAACACTCACTCCTGCTCCAAGATCACATAAAGCAGTTTTGACATAATTATTCTTTATGGAGCAAGGAATGGTGGGTATACCTGGATCACCGAGCTTCTCAGGAATCTTGCCACTGAAAGAGTAGTTAGCAAGCATAGTAGATATTGCATCATTAGGAACTTTTCTTTTATTAGTGACAATATCTTTCATATATTTTGAGTAAGGAAGTAACTTAATAGCATCAGTCAAAGGGATTTGAAGAAAAAGAGGTTTAATCCACTCACAAAACTTATTGTAATGCTCTTCTTCTTTGGATTTGATGGACTTACCTGGAAAGGGCATGGGTTTCTGTATCCATGGTTCTCTTTCCTTCCCATGTTTTCTTGCGATGAAGTCTTCTTTAGTGTACCTCTTACGTTTGTCAGGTGCTTCTTCTTCTCGAACCTCAGGCGGATCATTCTTCTCATTATTATTACCTTCAGGTTCAGCACCGTCTTCAGTCTCAGCATCGGAGATAGATACACTGTTGGGATCAATAGTTGGTTCTTCATCTGCAATAGGATCATTAGAATTGTCAGTCTCCTTATGTTTCTTCTTTTTCTTTGGAGAGCCAACAATTTCTTCTTCCTGCATTTGAGAATCAT
Organism: Secale cereale; assembly: GCA_902687465.1. Classification (NCBI taxonomy): domain Eukaryota; kingdom Viridiplantae; phylum Streptophyta; class Magnoliopsida; order Poales; family Poaceae; genus Secale; species Secale cereale. The sequence continues at coordinate 153,812,685 of LR738711.1, read as the reverse complement.
GCTCGATTCTCTTCGGATGCCCCTCTGGATAAAGAGGATCTTGAGTGCTAGTTCCTCCTCGGGTCTTAATCCCGAAAGCCTACAAATTATCTTGTTTGGCATTGTTAGCAAGCAAATCTCTTTGCACATTAGAAATTTGATCAAGCTGAGTTTGAACCATATGAAAATGCTTCACAAGACATTGAACATCATTAACTGTTCTATCTAAAACATCAAGCAGTCTTTGGATAGCAAGGGAATTATCATGCAACTGACTTTCTATCCTCTCATTAAAATGATTTTGTTTCATAATAAAATTATCAAACTCATCTAAACATTGATCAGGAGGCTTACCACGAGGGATGTCACTTGCGTTGAAATCTAAAAGAGAGTGTACCTCTACCATAGGAGGGTGAGTGGTAGGCTCACACAGCTTCTCAATAGGGGGTAGATTCTTCACGTCTTCAGCTTTAATACCTTTCTCTTTAATAGACTTCTTTGCTTCTCGCATATCTTCGGGGCTTAGAACAAACATGCCCCTCTTCTTTGTTGGTGGAGGTGGTTCAGGGACGGACCAATCTTCATGGTTTTTGTCAATCCTGCCCATTAAATCTTCCGCATCGTCCGGTGTTCTTTTTCTGAAAACACAACCAGCACAACTGTCCAAATAGGACCTGGATTCATCAGTTAGACCAGCATAGAATATATCGATTAATTCATTCTTAGGGATTTCATGTCCTGGTCTAGCCCGAATCAGACCGCAGTATCTCCCCCAAGCTTTAGGGAGGGACTCATCCTGCAACTGTTTAAAGTTATAAATTCTTTGTAAAGCAGCATGTTGCATGTGAGCAGGAAAGTACTTATCAACAAAAGAGTGAGCCAAGTCCTGAGGACTCTTAATGGAACCGCATGGGAGTGAATCATACCACGCTTTAGCACCCTCCTTCAAGGAGAAAGGAAGAAGCTTGGTGATATAGAAGTATCGTATCTTCTCATCTGTGGTAAACAGGCTACCTAACTCACCGAGTTTAGTCAAGTGTGCAATAGCATCATCATTTTCTCTGCCATAAAAGGGGTCAGCTTCAACCATAGGTATAAGTGAAAGATCAACAGAGAAATCATAATCAGGATCATCAATGCATATAGGAGATGTAGCAAATTCAGGATTAGGAACGGTTTTGTTCTTCAAAGAGTGTTTTTCAAATATTTTCTTAATAACTTCAGGGTCAGAGCCAGCAAACTCTGTCAGTTCCCTGCATAGATCTTCATCAAGCATATAGTAATCATCATCAAGGAGCCTCTCTTTGAGTTTACTCAAATCAGGATAATCATAAGTTTCACCAATAGGGTAGCGAGCAACAGGGAGTTCAATTCCATATTTTTCAGCAGCAGCAGCAATTTGTTTCTCAAGAGCATGACCAAGCGAACTAATATCATCAAAAGCAGTAGAGGCATCATCAAGAGTATCAGACATAGTAGCAGATTCAGTAGGAGCATCATGTGGTGGTGGTGAGGCAAACTTACTCATAACGGAAGGTGAATCAAGTGTAGCACTAGTGCTCAGAGCAGTACCTCTTCTTGTAGTAGATAGTAAGATCGAAACCTTGGGGTCTCCTTTCTTACCCATAGTAGATAAAGTGCAGCAGGTAGGATACCTCAAGTAGACTTGTAAATATTGCTATGCTCCCCGGCAACGGCGCCAGAAAACGGTACTTGATAACCCTCAACCGTAAGGGATCGAGATAGTCTTCGCGGGTAAGAATAACCCAATTTATTGATTCGACACACGGGGAGCCAAAGAGTATTTATAAGCTTTGACAGTTGAGTTGTCAATTCAACCGCACCTGAAATATACTTACTTGCAACAAAAGATAAGTGGTAACAGTGATATGATAGTGATGATAGTAATAATAAAAGTAAACAGCAAAAGTAAATAGCAGTAGTAAATGGCAAAAGTAGCAACTAGTGACAAGCAGGGTTTAAAACACTGTAGGCTAGGGAGATGGATGGTTGGGCGCTGCATGCATGAGATAGATTCTAACTTGGGGCACGGCACACGGAAAAGTAATGATCATCTAGGGAAATATCAAACATTAGGCATGTATCCCGTAGGTAGTTGTACGTGCTTGCAATAAGAACTTGCACAACATCTTTTGTCCTACCATCCCGCTACGAACGGTGCCAAAAGGAACTTATGGATATTAAGGTGCTCCTGTCAAAGAGCACCGGAACAAAGCAATGAACTCAATGGATACATGTAATCCTCAAACTACGGACCATCCCCTTTGGTGTCCCAAGCTGTCACTTTTGGGATCGCCGGTTCCGGACCGTAACAGGTGCAAACAACTCATAGATAGGATCACAAACACAAATATATTCATGCAAACACATATGGTTCAGATCTAAAATCATGGCACTCGGGCCCTAAGTGTCAAGCATTAAGAATAACAAGTTGTAGCAAAGATGATAAACACCATAGTAGATGATAGGCAACATGCCCCCAACGATCTGATAAACTATTACATGATCTAACTCATCCAATCCCTACCACCCCCTTCGCCTACAGCGGGGGAATTACTCACACATGAAGGGAGAAGTCATGGAGGGATGATGGAGTGGTGATGATGATGACGATGGCGACGATCTCCCCTCTCCGGAGGCCAATTCAGCCTCCAGATTAGCCCTCCCAAGGAAGAACAGAGGGTGGCGGCGGCTCCGCGACGAAAAACAGCGAAAGAACTTCTGATCTGGGGTTTCTGCGTCGGGAGTAAAAATACGGGGTAAAGTAGGGCACCAGGGGGTGTGGGCCCCACCCAGGCGACCCCTCGGCGCGGCCCAGGGGGGGAAGCGCGCCCACAGGGCGCCTGGGCACCCCCTGGCCCCCCTCTGGTCCCACTTCTGGCCCCTGGTTCCTTCGGGTGCATGGATTTTCTGTGATTTTTCGTGGATTTTTATGAGATACCTAAAAATCCGTTTTCCTGCGCACAAATAAACCATACAGGCAGCTCTGCTGAAAACAGCGTCAGTCCGGGTTAGTTTAGTCCAAATCATGCAAGAATGAGGCCAAAACAATATCAAAAGTGTTTGGAAAAGTAGATACGTTTGAGACGTATCAGGTCCCCTAGGCCGCAAGGGGAAGGGGGCCAGCCCCTGGTGGGCTGGCGCACCCATATGGGCCCCCCTCCATGCGCCTAGGGTTGAAACCCTAGGGGGAGGGGGCGCCCCCTATGCCTTGGGGGGAAAGTTTCCCCTCCTTGGCCACCGCCCCCTCTGGAGATCAGATCTCCCAGGGCCGGCGCCCCCTGGCCCCTATATATAGTGGGGGGAGAGGGCAGCCGCACCCCAAGCCTCTGGCGCCTCTCCCCCCTCCCGTCACACTTCCTACTCCTCCGCAGGGCGCCGGCGAAGCCCTGCAGGTTTTCCTGTTGCATCCACCACCACGCCGTCGTGCTGCTGGATCTCCGACGACCTCTCCTCCGCCCTTGCTGGATCAAGAAGGAGGAGACGTTGCTGTACCGTACGTGTGTTGAACGCGGAGGTGCCGTCCGTTCGGCGCTAGGATCATCGGTGACGAAGAACGCGAAGAGTACGACTACTTCATCCACGCTTCTTCGAACGCTTCCGCACGCGATCTACAAAAGGGTATGTAGATGCACTCTAGTATGCTCGTTGCTAGATGACTCCTTAGATTGATCTTGGTGAAGCGTAGGAAATTTTTGAATTCTGCTACGTTCCCCAACAGTGGTATCAGAGCTAGGTCTTTGCGTAGCATCTTGCACGAGTAGAACACAAACAAGTTGTGGGCGTTGAGTTTGCTCAATTTTCTTGCCGTCACTAGTCCAATCTTGATTCAGCGGCATTGTGGGATGAAGCGGCCCGGACCGACCTTACACGTACGCTTACGTGAGACTGGTTCCACGGACAGACATGCACTAGATGCATAAGGTGGCTGGCGGGTGTCTATCTATCCCACTTTAGTCGGATCGGATTCGATGAACAGGGTCCTTATGAAGGGTAAATAGAAATTGACAAATCACGTTGTGGTTTTGGCGTAGGTAAGAAACGTTCTTGCTAGAAAACCTATAGAAGCCACGTAAAACTTGGAACAACAATTAGAGGTCATCTAACTTGTTCTTGCAGCATGTGCTATGTGATATGGTATGGCCAAGAAGATGTGATGAATGATATATGTGATGTATGAGATTGATCATGTTCTTGTAATAGGGAATCACGACTTGCATGTCGATGAATTTGACAACCGGCAGGAGCCATAGGAGTTATCTTAATTATTGTATGACTTGCGTGTCACTGAATAACGCCATGTAATTACTTTACTTTATTGCTAACCGTTAGCCATAGTAGTAGAAGTAATAGTTGGCGTGACGACTTCATGAAGACACGATGATGGAGATCATGATGATGGAGATCATGGTGTCGAGCCGGTGACAAAGATGATCATGGTGCCCCGAAGATGGAGATCAAAGGAGCAAGATGATATTGGCCATATCATGTCACTTTAATTGATTGCATGTGATGTTTATCATGTTTATGCATCTTGTTTACTTAGAACGACGGTAGTAAATAAGATGATCTCCCACTAAAATTTCAAGAATTGTGTTCCCCCTAACTATGCACCGTTGCTAAGGATCGTTGTTCCGAAACACCACGTGATGATTGGGTGTGATAGGTTCTAACGTTTGCATACAACGGGTGTAAGCCAGATTTACACAAGCAATACACTTAGGGTTCATGAAAGTGCAACTAATCCCCGGGTGGTTTTGGCAATTAATAACAACATATATATCATTGAACTAATAGTTACTTGAGAATCATTTCAGAGAAGTTCAGTGATATGGGTATGGCAATGACTGAAGAAGTGGACCCCTCAAAATGCTAAGGCAAGCATTGGCAGAAGCTCAAGACTCCATTTTTGGTTTAGTGATCCAAGATCACATTGAGTTCATAGGAAAAGCCAATACTATTAAAAGGGGATGAGGTTGTGTTGATGATCTGGTTTCTCAAGTGCTTAGTGATATATCTCCTTCAACTATCAGCAACTTTCACTACAATACACACTCATAAGTAATCTCGGACCAACCGATTTTCCAAACTCAGTCACACCGAGATGAACCACCTCAGCCATAAGCCAAACCCTAGAAAAATCGGACATTCCGAGTTTGAGTTCGGTCTCACCGAAACATGGGCTGCCAAGCTTCTGTAACCGTCTGTCATCAAATCGGAATAACCGAGATGATATTTTCGGTCCCACCGAAACTGGCAAGCTCCTATTTTTGCTCAAATCGGACTAACCGAGATGGTATTTTCGGTCCCACCGAAAACCCCAACGTTCACATTATTTGAACTTTCGGTCTGACCGAGTTGTCCACTTCGGTCTCACCGAGATTGCTCAATTATGTGTGTAACGGTTGGATTTTGTGTGGAGGCTATATATACCCCTCCACCCCCTCTTCATTCGTGGAGAGAGCCATCAGAAAGAACTACCACTCCTACCTTACACTTTCTGAGAAGAGAACTACCTATCCTTGTGTTGAGATCAAGTTGCTCCACTCCTACCATATGAAACTTGATCTCTAACCTTCCCAAGTTGCTTTCCACTCAATCCTTTCTTCCACCATAGCCAAATCAGTGAGGAGAGTTGAGTGTTGGGGAGATTATCATTTGAAGCACAAGAGCAAGGAGTTCATCATCATCTACAACATCTATTACCTTTTGGAGGGTGGTGCCTCCTAGATTGGTTAGGTGTCGCTTGGGAGCCTCCATCATCGAGATGTGGAGTTGAACCAAGAAGTTTGTAAGGGCAAGGAGATCGCCTACTTCGTGAAGATCTACCCCGAGTAAGGCTAGCCCTCCGTGGGCGTAGGCCATGATGGAATAGACAAGGTTGCTTCTTCGTGGACCCTTCGTGGGTGGAGCCCTCCGTGGACTCGCGCAGCCGTTACCCTCCGTGGGTTGAAGTCTCCATCAACGTGGATGTACGATAGCACCACATATCGGAACCACGGGAAAAATCACCGCGTCTCCAAATTGCGTTTGCTCTTCTCCACCTCTCTTTACTACATGTGCAATTTACTTTCCGCTGCCTATACTCTAGAATTGCATGTGTAGGGTGATACTTGACTTGATCATAATTGTGAATCTGCCAAAAACTGTTCTTGATCAAAAGGCAGAATTTTTATATTTACAAGTAGTCTAATCACCCCCCCCTCTAGACATACTTTCGATCCTACAAGTGGTATCAGAGCTTTGGTCTCCATTGTTTTGGTTTCCATTGCATTGGACTCCATAAGCTTGGTTTCACAACCTAGGAGAGTATGGCGTCTAGTGAGGGTAATTATCGTAGAGGTCCTTACTTTGATGGTACAAATTTTGCTAGTTGGAAGCATAAAATGAAAATGCATATTCTTGGTCATAACCCAGCCGCATGGGGCATTATTTGTGTTGGCATGCAAGGTGAATTCTTCGAGGAAGGAAAAGTTCCGGATCGCGAAGCCACACCTGAAGAATTGCGGATGTTGCAAAACAATGCTCAAGCTTGTGACATTCTCTTCAATGCCTTGTGTCCCGAGGAGTTCAACAAAATCAGCCGTCTTGAAAATGCAAAAGAGATTTGGGATACTTTGGTTGAAATGCACGAAGGTACCGAGTCTGTGAAGGAATCAAAGCTAGATATTCTTCAAGGTCAACTTGACAAGTTCAAGATGAAGGATGGTGAAGGAGTCGCTGAAATGTACTCTAGGCTTGCTCTCATCACAAATGAGATTGCCGGCTTAGGAAGCGAAGAAATGACCGACCGATTCATCATCAAGAAGATTCTCAGAGCTTTGGATGGAAAGTACGACACCGTGTGCACTTTGATCCAAATGATGCCAAACTACAAGACTCTCAAGCCAACTGAAGTCATTGGAAGAATTGTTGCTCATGAGATGACCCTTAAGGATAAGGAAGAGCTTCACAACAAGTCAAGCGGTGCTTACAAAGCTACAAGTGACGCTCCCACAACCTCAAGTGATAAGTTAGTTTCCAATGAAGAGATAAGCCTAATGGTTAAGAACTTCAACAAATTCTACAAGAATAGAGGCAAAGAGAGAAGCTCAAAGTCTAGATCATATGATGAAAAGAGATCTTCTAGTCGTGATCGAAACTGCTACAATTGTGGAAGACCCGGACACTACTCAAATGAGTGTACGGCTCCCCACAAGAGAAGAGAAGAATCTCCAAGAAGAAGATCAAGAGATGAGTCACCTCGGAAAGAGAGAAGGAGTAGAGATGATCGTTATGAACGAAGACCCTCTCGGAGAAGCAAGGATTCGGAGAGGAAAGACAAGTCATCAAGGAGCTACACAAGAAGAAGACATCAAGCTCATGTAGGTGAATGGGTCACCGGCTCCGACTCCGACAATCAATCCGATGGAAGCTATCACTCCGACTCTGACTACAGTCAAGATGAAGGTGTTGCCGGTCTTGCTCTCGTATCCTCCAACTCCAACTCCTACGACTTATTTGATTCACCAAATGAGGGAATTGGAAGATGCTTCATGGCTAAAGGCCCCAAGGTATCACACCCTGAATTCATTGACTTCAATAGTGATGAGGATGACTTGCTTGGTGAAGATGAGCTCTTGCATGATAAATCTAGTGAGCTTAGTAACGATGAAAATGCTAGTAGTCTTTATAGTCGAGAAGAGTCGAATGACAATGCTATGAAGGAGATTGAGCGTCTAACTAAAGAACTAAACACTCTTAAGTTAGCTCATGAAACAACTCAAGAAGATCATAGAGAGCTCCTAAGATCTCATGAGAAGCTACGCTTCGAGAAGCTCACTCTAGAGCAAGAACATGAGTTTCTAAAAGCGATCAATGACGATCTTCGAAAGAAGAGTTCTTCATATCTTGCCAAACGACTTCTCTTGTCTAATTTCTTGCCACCTATTAAGACTAAGCATGACAAGCATAAGAAAAATTCTTCCTCTAGTAGTAACAATAACCATGTTAAATCTAATATTGTTGCTTCTAGTAGTTCTCTTGATTCCACTAACAATGTTTCAAGCCAAGTTACACTTGAGCAAGAGAATAGTTTATTGAAAGGGATCATAGAGAAAGGTGTCTACAAGAGTCTTTCCGGAAGCAAGAACTTTGAGGAAATTGTTCGCAAGCAAGGAAGGCACCGGAAGAATCAAGGAATTGGTTTTGAGCGAAAGTTCAACGCCGAAGGTGTTGAGTGGGAAGAAGGTCAATATCCTACTCCACAGTTTGTTTCTCAAAAGGAGAAGTATGATCCTACTGTTGGAGATATGCCCTAGAGGCAATAATAAAAGCATTATTATTATATCTCCTTGTTCATGATAATTGTTTGTTATTCATGCTTGAACTGTATTGTACGGAAACAGCGATACATGTGTGAATACACAGACCACAATGAGTCCCTAGTAGGCCTCTAGTAGCCAGCTCGTTGATCAACAGATGGTCACGGTTTCCTGACCATGGACATGAGATGTCAGTGATAACGGGATCACATCATTAGGAGAATGATGTGATGGACAAGACCCAAACTTGAGCATAACACGAGATCGTATAGTTCGTAATGCATAAGCTTTTCGGTGTCAAGTATTTATTCCTTAGACCATGAGGTTGTACAACTCCCGGATACCGTAGGAGTACTTTGGGTGTGCCAACCGTCACAACGTAACTGGGTGGCTATAAAGGTACGCATCGGGTATCTCCGAAAGTGTCTGTTGAGTTGGTACGAACCGAGACTGGGATGTTGTCACTCCGTATGACGGAGAGGTACCTCTGGGCCCACTCGGTAATACATCATCATAATGAGCTCAATGTGACTAAGTAGTTAGTCACGGGATGATGGATTACGGATCGAGTAAAGAGACTTGCCATAACGAGATTGAACAAGGTATTGGGAATACCGACGATCGAATCTCGGGCAAGTACCGTACCGATGGACAAAGGGAATAACATACGGGATTGAGTGAATCCTTGACACAGTGGTTCATCCGATGAAGATCATCGAGGAACATGTGGGAACCAACATGGGTATCTAGATCCCGCTGTTGGTTATTGACCGGAGAGTGGTCTCGGTCATGTCTACGTGTCTCCCGAACCCGTAGGGTCTACACACTTAAGGTTCGGTAACGCTAGGGTCGTAGAGATTAATGCACGTGGAAACCCGAATGTTGTTCGGAGTCCCGGATGAGATCCCGGACGTCACGAGGAGTTCCGGAATGGTCCGGAGGTAAAGATTGATATATGGGAAGTCCAGTTTCGGCCAACGGGTGATCTCCGGGGGTCACCGGGAGCGTCCCGGGACCACCGGAGGGGCCCCGGGGGTCCACCGGGTGGGGCCACCCATCCCGGTGGGGCCCCTAGGCCGCAAGGGGGTGTGTGCAGCCCTCTGGGCTGGCGCACCACAAGGGGGCCCCACCTCCCCATGCGCCTAGGGATAAAACCCTAAGGGGAGGGGGGCCACCACTTGCCTTGGGGGAGGGGGACTCCTCCCTGGCCGCCGCCCCCCCTTGCAGATTGGATCTGCAAGGGGCTGGCGCCCCCCCTGGCCCCCTATATATATGTGGAGGGGGAGAGGGCAGCCGCATCTCAGCCCTGGCGCCTCTCCCCCTCCCGTCACACCTCCCAACTCCCACGCAGGGCGCCCGGCGAAGCCCTGCTGCGATCTCCACTGCATCCGTCATCACGCCGTCGTGCTGCCGGATCTCTGACGACTTCTCCTCCCCCCTTTGCTGGATCAAGAAGGAGGTGACGTTGCTGCACCGTACGTGTGTTGAACGCGGAGGTGCCGTCCGTTCGGCGCTAGATCATCGGTGACGAAGAACGTGAAGAGTACGACTACTTCATCCCCACTTCGTTGAAAGCTTCCGCACGCAATCTTCATAACGGTATGTAGATGCACTCTTAGTTGCTCGTTGCTAGATGTCTCCATAGTTGGATCTTGGTGAAGACGTAGAAATTTTTTGAATTATGCTACGTTCCCCAACAGTGGCATCTGAGCCTAGGTTTTATGCGTAGCATCTTGCACGAGTAGAACACAAAGCAGTTGTGGGCGTATGATCTTGTTCAACTTTCTTACCGTTACTAGTCAATCTTGATTCGGCGGTATTGTGGGATGAAGCGGCCCGGACCGACCTTACACGTACGCTTACGTGAGACTGGTTCCACCGACAGACATGCACTAGATGCATAAGGTGGCTGGCGGGTGTCTGTCTCTCCTACTTTAGTCGGATCGGATTCGATGAAAAGGGTCCTTATGAAGGGTAAATAGAAGTTGACAAATCACGTTTTGGTTTTGGCGTAGGTAAGAAACGTTCTTGCTAGAAATCCTATAGAAGCCACGTAAAACTTGCAACAACAATTAGAGGACGTCTAACTTGTTTTTGCAGCATGTGTTTTGTGACGTGGTATGGCCAAGAACGAAGATGTGATGAATGATATATGTGATGTATGAGATTGATCATGTTTTTGTAATAGGGAATCACGACTTGCATGTCGATGAACTTGACAACCGGCAGGAGCCATAGGAGTTGTCTTAATTATTGTATGACCTGCGTGTCACTGAATAACGCCATGTAATTACTTTACTTCATTGCTAAACGTTAGCTATAGTAGTAGAAGTAATAGTTGGCGTGACAACTTCTTCAAGACACGATGATGGAGATCATGATGATGAAGATCATGGTGTCGAGCCGGTGACAAGATGATCATGGTGCCCCGAAGATGGAGATCCAAGGAGCAAGATGATATTGGCCATATCATGTCACTTTAATTGATTGCATGTGATGTTTATCATGTTTTTGCATCTTGTTTACTTAGAACGACGGTAGTAAATAAGATGATCTCTCACTAAAATTTCAAGTATTGTGTTTCCCCTAACTGTGCACCGTTGCTAAAGCTTGTTGCTCCGAAGCACCACGTGATGATCGGGTGTGATAGGTTCTAACGTTCGCATACAACGGGTGTAAGACAGATTTACACACGCAATACACTTAGGGTTCACTTGACGAGCCTAGCATGTACAGACATGGCCTCGGAACACGGAAGACCGAAAGGTCGAACACGAGTCGTATAGAAGATACGATCAACATGAAGATGTTCACCGTTTTTTGACTAGTCCGTCTCACGTGATGATCGGACACGGACTACTCGATTCGGATCGTGTATCACTTGGATGACTTGAGAGATGTCATTCTGAGTGGGAGTTCATTATAATTTGATTAAGATGAACTTAATTATCATGAACTTAGTCTAAATTCTTTACAATATCTCTTGTAGATCAAATGGCCCACGCTCAGGTTTCCCTCAACTTCAACGCGTTCCTAGAGAAAACCAAGCTGAAAGACAATGGTAGCAACTATACGGATTGGGTCCGTAACCTGAGGATTATCCTCATAGCTGCCAAGAGAACTTATGTCCTAGAAGCACCGCTAGGTGATGCACCCGTTCTCCCAGCGACCCAAGACGTTATGAACGCCTGGCAGTCGCGTAGTGATGATTACTCCCTGGTTCAGTGCGGCATGCTTTACAGTTTAGAATCGGGGCTCCAAAAGCATTTTGAGCACCATGGAGCATATGAGATGTTCGAAGAGCTGAAAATGGTTTTCCAAGCTCATGCCCGAGTCAAGAGATATGATGTCTCCGACGCATTCTACAGCTGTAAGATGGAGGAGAACAGTTCTGTCAGTGAGCACATCCTCAAGATTTCAGGATTGCACAACCGCTTGTCTCAGCTGGGAATGAATCTCCCAGATGAAGCGGTCGTTGACAGAATCCTCCAGTCGCTCCCACCAAGCTTCAAGAGCTTCGTGTTGAACTTCAATATGCAGGGGATGGAGAAGTCCATTCCCGAGGTGTATTCGATGCTGAAATCAGCGGAGGTAGACATCAAGAAAGAACATCAAGTGTTAATGGTCAATAAAACCACTAAGTTCAAGAAAGACAAGGGTAAGAAGAACTTCAAGAAGGACGGCAAGCAAGTTGCCGCGTCTGGCAAGCCTGTTGCCGGGAAGAAGCCAAAGTATCGACCCAAGCCAGAGACTGAGTGCTTTTATTGCAAGGGAACGGGTCACTGGAAGCGGAACTGCCCCAAATACTTAGCAGACAAGAAGGCCGGCAACGTCAAAGGTATATATGATATACATGTTATTGATGTGTACCTTACCAGCACTCGTAGTAGCTCCTGGGTATTCAATACCGGTGCAGTTGCTCACATTTGTAACTCAAAACAGGAGCTGCGGAATAAACGGAGACTGGCGAAGGATGAGGTGACGATGCGCGTCGGGAATGGTTCCAAGGTCGATGTGATCGCCGTCGGCACGCTGCCTCTACATCTACCCTCGGGATTAGTTTTGAACCTGAATAATTGTTATTTAGTACCAGCTTTGAGCATGAACATTGTTTCTGGATCTCGTCTTATGCGAGATGGATATTCTTTCAAATCGGAGAATAATGGTTGTTCTATTTATTTGAGAGATATGTTTTATGGTCATGCCCCGCTGGTCAATGGTTTATTTTTGATGAATCTCGAACGTAGTGATACACATATTCATAGTGTAGATGCCAAAAGATGTAAAGTTGATAATGATAGTCCCACATACTTGTGGCATTGCCGCCTTGGTCATATTGGTGTCAAACGTATGAAGAAGCTCCATTCGGATGGACTTCTAGAGTCTCTTGATTATGAATCATTTTACACGTGCGAACCATGCCTCTTGGGCAAGATGACCAAGACTCCGTTCTCCGGAACAATGGAGCGAGCAACCAACTTGTTGGAAATCATACATACCGATGTGTGCGGTCCAATGAGTGTTGAGGCTCGCGGAGGCTACCGTTATGTTCTCACCCTCACGGATGACTTGAGTAGATACGGGTATATCTATTTGATGAACACAAGTCTGAGACCTTTGAAAAGTTCAAGGAATTTCAGAATGAGGTTGAGAATCAACGTGACAGAAAAATAAAGTTCTTGCGATCGGATCGTGGGGGTGAATATTTAAGTCATGAATTTGGCACACACCTTAGAAGCTGTGGAATTGTTTCACAATTGACACCGCCCGGAACACCTCAACGTAACGGTGTGTCCGAACGTCGAAATCGTACTCTGTTGGACATGGTGCGATCTATGATGTCCCTTACCGATTTACCGCTATCTTTTTGGGGTTATGCTTTAGAGACTGCCGCATTCACTTTAAATAGGGCTCCGTCGAAATCCGTTGAGACGACTCCGTATGAACTTTGGTTTGGCAAGAAACCGAAGCTGTCGTTTCTAAAAGTTTGGGGTTGCGATGCTTATGTCAAGAAACTTCAACCTGAAAAGCTCGAACCCAAATTGGAGAAATGCGTCTTCATAGGATACCCAAAGGAAACAATTGGGTACACCTTCTACCACAGATCCGAAGGCAAAGTCTTTGTTGCCAAGAATGGATGCTTTCTGGAGAAAGAGTTTCTCTCGAAAGAAGTGAGTGGGAGGAAAGTGGAACTTGATGAGGTGACAGTCACCCCTCCTGTACCGGAAAGTAGCGCAGCGCAGGAAACTGTTCCTGAGGTGCCTGCACCGACAAGGGAGGAAGTTAATGATAATGATCATGAAGAAACAGATCAAGTTACTACTGAACTTCGAAGGTCCACAAGGGTACGTTCCGCACCAGAGTGGTACGGCAACCCTGTACTAGAAATCATGTTGTTAGACAACGGTGAACCTTCGAACTATGAAGAAGCGATGGCGGGCCCAGATTCCAATAAATGGCTTGGAGCCATGAAATCCGAGATAGAATCCATGTATGAAAACAAAGTATGGACTTTGGTGGACTTGCCTGATGATAGGCACGCCATAGAAAATAAATGGATATTTAAGAAGAAGACAGACGCGGATGGTAATGTGACCATCTATAAGGCTTGGCTTGTCGCTAAGGGTTATCGACAAGTTCAAGGGATTGACTACGACGAGACTTTCTCTCCCGTAGCGATGCTGAAGTCAGTCAGAATCATGTTAGCTATTGCCGCATTCTATGATTATGAGATATGGCAAATGGACGTCAAAACAGCATTCCTTAATGGCTTCCTCAAGGAAGAGTTGTATATGATGCAACCGGAAGGTTTTGTCGATCCAGAGAACGCTAACAAGGTATGCAAGCTCCAGCGCTCAATTTACGGGCTGGTGCAAGCATCTCGGAGTTGGAATATTCGCTTTGATGAGGTGATCAAAGCGTTTGGCTTTATACAGACTTATGGAGAAGCCTGTATTTACAAGAAAGTGAGTGGGAGCTCTGTAGCATTTCTCATATTATATGTGGATGACATATTGCTGATGGGAAATGATATAGAATTCTTGGAAAATGTAAAGGCCTACTTGAATAAAAGTTTTTCAATGAAGGACCTTGGAGAAGCTGCTTACATATTAGGCATCAAAATCTATAGAGATAGATCGAGACGCCTCATTGGTCTTTCACAAAGTACATACCTTGACAAAATATTGAAGAAGTTCAATATGGATCAGTCAAAGAAAGGATTCTTGCCTGTTTTGCAAGGTATGAGAGTGAGCAAAGCTCAGTCGCCGACCACGGCAGAAGATAGAGAAAAGATGAGTGTCATTCCCTATGCCTCGGCCATAGGTTCTATCATGTATGCCATGCTGTGTACCAGACCTGATGTGAACCTTGCCATAAGTTTGGTAGGGAGGTACCAAAGTGATCCCGGTACGGAACACTGGACAGCGGTCAAGAACATCCTGAAGTACCTGAAAAGGACTAAGGATATGTTTCTCGTTTATGGAGGTGACGAAGAGCTCGTCGTAAAGGGTTACGTCGATGCTAGCTTCGACACAGATCTGGATGACTCTAAGTCACAAACCGGATACGTGTATATTTTGAATGGAGGGGCAGTCAGCTGGTGCAGTTGCAAGCACAGCGTGGTGGCAGCATCTACATGTGAAGCGGAGTACATAGCTGCTTCTGAAGCAGCGCAGGAAGGAGTCTGGATGAAGGAGTTCATCACCGACCTAGGAGTCATTCCAAGTGCGTCAAGCCCGATGACTCTCTTCTGTGACAACACTGGTGCTATTGCTATTACCAAGGAGCCCAGGTTTCACAAGAAGACCAAGCACATCAAGCGCCGTTTCAACTCCATCCGGAATTATGTTCAGGATGGAGACATAGATATTTGTAAAGTGCATACGGATCTGAATGTAGCAGACCCGTTGACTAAACCTCTTTCACGAGCAAAACATGATCAACACCAGAACTCTATGGGTGTTCGATTCATCACAATGTAACTAGATTATTGACTCTAGTGCAAGTGGGAGACTGTTGGAGATATGCCCTAGAGGCAATAATAAAAGCATTATTATTATATCTCCTTGTTCGTGATAATTGTCTGTTATTCATGCTTGAACTGTATTGTACGGAAACAGCGATACATGTGTGAATACACAGACCACAATGAGTCCCTGGTAGGCCTCTAGTAGCCAGCTCGTTGATCAACAGATGGTCACGGTTTCCTGACCATGGACATGAGATGTCAGTGATAACGGGATCACATCATTAGGAGAATGATGTGATGGACAAGACCCAAACTTGAGTATAACACGAGATCGTATAGTTCGTAATGCATAAGCTTTTCGGTGTCAAGTATTTATTCCTTAGACCATGAGGTTGTACAACTCCCGGATACCGTAGGAGTACTTTGGGTGTGCCAACCGTCACAACGTAACTGGGTGGCTATAAAGGTACGCATCGGGTATCTCCGAAAGTGTCTGTTGAGTTGGTACGAACCGAGACTGGGATGTTGTCACTCCGTATGACGGAGAGGTACCTCTGGGCCCACTTGGTAATACATCATCATAATGAGCTCAATGTGACTAAGTAGTTAGTCACGGGATGATGGATTACGGATCGAGTAAAGAGACTTGCCATAACGAGATTGAACAAGGTATTGGGAATACCGACGATCGAATCTCGGGCAAGTACCGTACCGATGGACAAAGGGAATAACATACGGGATTGAGTGAATCCTTGACAC
>LR738711.1:153743963-153796643 GCA_902687465.1 Secale cereale | reverse complement strand
CGTCGGGAATGGTTCCAAGGTCGATGTGATCGCCGTCGGCACGCTGCCTCTACATCTACCCTCGGGATTAGTTTTGAACCTGAATAATTGTTATTTAGTACCAGCTTTGAGCATGAACATTGTTTCTGGATCTCGTCTTATGCGAGATGGATATTCTTTCAAATCGGAGAATAATGGTTGTTCTATTTATTTGAGAGATATGTTTTATGGTCATGCCCCGCTGGTCAATGGTTTATTTTTGATGAATCTCGAACGTAGTGATACACATATTCATAGTGTAGATGCCAAAAGATGTAAAGTTGATAATGATAGTCCCACATACTTGTGGCATTGCCGCCTTGGTCATATTGGTGTCAAACGTATGAAGAAGCTCCATTCGGATGGACTTCTAGAGTCTCTTGATTATGAATCATTTGACACGTGCGAACCATGCCTCTTGGGCAAGATGACCAAGACTCCGTTCTCCGGAACAATGGAGCGAGGAACCAACTTGTTGGAAATCATACATACCGATGTGTGCGGTCCAATGAGCGTTGAGGCTCGCGGAGGCTACCGTTATGTTCTCACCCTCACGGATGACTTGAGTAGATACGGCTATATCTATTTGATGAAACACAAGTCTGAGACCTTTGAAAAGTTCAAGGAATTTCAGAATGAGGTTGAGAATCAACGTGACAGAAAAATAAAGTTCTTGCGATCGGATCGTGGGGGTGAATATTTAAGTCATGAATTTGGCACACACCTTAGGAGCTGTGGAATTGTTTCACAATTGACACCGCCCGGAACACCTTAACGTAACGGTGTGTCCGAACGTCGAAATCGTACTCTGTTGGACATGGTGCGATCTATGATGTCCCTCACCGATTTACCGCTATCTTTTTGGGGTTATGCTTTAGAGACCGCCGCATTCACTTTAAATAGGGCTCCGTCAAAATCCGTTGAGACGACTCCATATGAACTTTGGTTTGGCAAGAAACCGAAGCTGTCGTTTCTGAAAGTTTGGGGTTGCGATGCTTATGTCAAGAAACTTCAACCTGAAAAGCTCGAACCCAAATCAGAGAAATGCGTCTTCATAGGATACCCAAAGGAAACTATTGGGTACACCTTCTACCACAGATCTGAAGGCAAAGTCTTTGTTGCCAAGAATGGATACTTTCTGGAGAAAGAGTTTCTCTCGAAAGAAGTGAGTGGGAGGAAAGTAGAACTTGATGAGGTGACAGTCACCACTCCTGGAACGGAAAGTAGCGCAGCGCAGGAAACTATTCCTGAGGTGCCTGCACCGACAAGGGAGGAAGTTGATGATAATGATCATGAAGAAACAGATCAAGTTACTACTGAACTTCGAAGGTCCACAAGGGCACGTTCCGCACCAGAGTGGTACGGCAACCCTGTCCTGGAAATCATGTTGTTAGACAACGGTGAACCTTCGAACTATGAAGAAGCGATGGCGGGCCCAGATTCCAATAAATGGCTTGGAGCCATGAAATCCGAGATAGAATCCATGTATGAAAACAAAGTATGGACTTTGGTGGACTTGCCTGATGATAGGCACGCCATAGAAAATAAATGGATATTTAAGAAGAAGACAGACGCGGATGGTAATGTGACCATCTATAAGGCTCGGCTTGTCGCTAAGGGTTATCGACAAGTTCAAGGGATTGACTACGATGAGACTTTCTCTCCCGTAGCGATGCTGAAGTCAGTCAGAATCATGTTAGCTATTGCCGCATTCTATGATTATGAGATATGGCAAATGGATGTCAAAACAGCATTCCTTAATGGCTTCCTCAAGGAAGAGTTGTATATGATGCAACCGGAAGGTTTTGTCGATCCAGAGAACGCTAACAAGGTATGCAAGCTCCAGCGCTCAATTTACGGGCTGGTGCAAGCATCTCGGAGTTGGAATATTCGCTTTGATGAGGTGATCAAAGCGTTTGGCTTTATACAGACTTATGGAGAAGCCTGTATTTACAAGAAAGTGAGTGGGAGCTCTGTAGCATTTCTCATATTATATGTGGATGACATATTGCTGATGGGAAATGATATAGAATTCTTGGAAAATGTAAAGGCCTACTTGAATAAAAGTTTTTCAATGAAGGACCTTGGAGAAGCTGCTTACATATTAGGCATCAAAATCTATAGAGATAGATCGAGACGCCTCATTGGTCTTTCACAAAGTACATACCTTGACAAAATATTGAAGAAGTTCAATATGGATCAGTCAAAGAAAGGATTCTTGCCTGTTTTGCAAGGTATGAGATTGAGCAAAGCTCAGTCGCCGACCACGGCAGAAGATAGAGAAAAGATGAGTGTCATTCCCTATGCCTCGGCCATAGGTTCTATCATGTATGCCATGCTGTGTACCAGACCTGATGTGAACCTTGCCATAAGTTTGGTAGGGAGGTACTAAAGTGATCCCGGTACGGAACACTGGACAGCGGTCAAGAACATCCTGAAGTACCTGAAAAGGACTAAGGATATGTTTCTCGTTTATGGAGGTGACGAAGAGCTCGTCGTAAAGGGTTACGTCGATGCTAGCTTCGACACAGATCTGGATGACTCTAAGTCACAAACCGGATACGTGTATATTTTGAATGGAGGGGCAGTCAGCTGGTGCAGTTGCAAGCAAAGCGTGGTGGCAGCATCTACATGTGAAGCGGAGTACATAGCTGCTTCTGAAGCAGCGCAGGAAGGAGTCTGGATGAAGGAGTTCATCACCGACCTAGGAGTCATTCCAAGCACATCAAGCGCCGTTTCAACTCCATCCGGAATTATGTTCAGGATGGAGACATAGATATTTGTAAAGTGCATACGGATCTGAATGTCGCAGACCCGTTGACTAAACCTCTTTCACGAGCGAAACATGATCAACACCAGAACTCTATGGGTGTTCGATTCATCACAATGTAACTAGATTATTGACTCTAGTGCAAGTGGGAGACTGTTGGAGATATGCCCTAGAGGCAATAATAAAGCATTATTATTATATCTCCTTGTTCATGATAATCGTTTGTTATTCATGCTTGAATTGTATTGTACGGAAACAGCGATACATGTGTGAATACACAGACCACAATGAGTCCCTGGTAGGCCTCTAGTAGCCAGCTCGTTGATCAACAGATGGTCACGGTTTCCTGACCATGGACATAGGATGTCGGTGATAACGGGATCACATCATTAGGAGAATGATGTGATGGACAAGACCCAAACTTGAGCATAACACGAGATCGTATAGTTCGTAATGCATAAGCTTTTCGGTGTCAAGTATTTATTCCTTAGACCATG
Organism: Secale cereale; assembly: GCA_902687465.1. Lineage (NCBI taxonomy): Eukaryota > Viridiplantae > Streptophyta > Magnoliopsida > Poales > Poaceae > Secale > Secale cereale. The sequence continues at coordinate 153,793,358 of LR738711.1, read as the reverse complement.
AGGTTGTACAACTCCCGGATACCGTAGGAGTGCTTTGGGTGTGCCAACCGTCACAACGTAACTGGGTGGCTATAAAGGTACGCATCGGGTATCTCCGAAAGTGTCTGTTGAGTTGGTACGAACCGAGACTGGGATGTTGTCACTCCGTATGACGGAGAGGTACCTCTGGGCCCACTCGGTAATACATCATCATAATGAGCTCAATGTGACTAAGTAGTTAGTCACGGGATGATGGATTACGGATCGAGTAAAGAGACTTGCCATAACGAGATTGAACAAGGTATTGGGAATACCGACGATCGAATCTCGGGCAAGTACCGTACCGATGGACAAAGGGAATAACATACGGGATTGAGTGAATCCTTGACACAGTGGTTCATCCGATGAAGATCATCGAGGAACACGTGGGAACCAACATGGGTATCTAGATCCCGCTGTTGGTTATTGACCGGAGAGTGGTCTCGGTCATGTCTACGTGTCTCCCGAACCCGTAGGGTCTACACACTTAAGGTTCGGTAACGCTAGGGTCGTAGAGATTAATGCACGTGGAAACCCGAATGTTGTTCGGAGTCCCGGATGAGATCCCGGACGTCACGAGGAGTTCCGGAATGGTCCGGAGGTAAAGATTGATATATGGGAAGTCCAGTTTCGGCCAACGGGTGATCTCCGGGGGTCACCGGGAGCGTCCCGGGACCACCGGAGGGGCCCCGGGGGTCCACCGGGTGGGGCCACCCATCCCGGTGGGGCCCCTAGGCCGCAAGGGGGTGTGTGCAGCCCTCTGGGCTGGCGCACCACAAGGGGGCCCCACCTCCCCATGCGCCTAGGGATAAAACCCTAAGGGGAGGGGGGCCACCACTTGCCTTGGGGGAGGGGGACTCCTCCCTGGCCGCCGCCCCCCCTTGCAGATTGGATCTGCAAGGGGCTGGCGCCCCCCCTGGCCCCCTATATATATGTGGGGGGGGGAGAGGGCAGCCGTACCTCAGCCCTGGCGCCTCTCCCCCTCCCGTCACACCTCCCAACTCCTAACGCAGGGCGCCCGGCGAAGCCCTGCTGCGATCTCCACTGCATCTGTCATCACGTCGTCGTGCTGCCGGATCTCTGACGACTTCTCCTCCCCCCTTGCTGGATCAAGAAGGAGGTGACGTTGCTGCTGTTGGGGAACGTCGCATGGGAAACAAAAATTTTTCCTACGTTCACCAAGATCAATCTAGGAGATGCATCTACGAGAGGAGAGTTGGATCCACATACCCTTGTAGATCGCTAAGCGGAAGCGTTCAAGAACGCGGTTGATGGAGTCGTACTCGCCGCGATTCAGATCGCCGAAGATCCTAGCACCGAACGGACGGTGCCTCCGCGTTCTTCACACGTGCAGCCCGGTGACGTCTCCCACGCCTTGATCCAGCAAGGAGAGAGGGAGAGGTTGGGAAAACTCCAACCAACAGCAGCACGACGGCGTGGTGGTGGTGGAGGAGCGCGGGACTCCAGCAGGGCTTCGCCAAGCGCTGCAAGAGACGAGGAGAGAGAGGGGTAGGGCTGCACCAAGAGGGAGAGGTTCTCGTGTCTCCAACAGCCCTAAAACCTCACATATATATAGGGGGAAGGGAGGGCTGCGCCCCCTTTAGGGTTTCCCACCCCTAGGGGGGGCGGCCAGCCCTAGAAACCCTAAAAGGGTGCGGCCAAAGGGGGGGAGAGAGAGGGGGCGCCCTAGGGTGGGCCTTAAGGCCCATCTGGACCTAGGGTTTGCCCCCTTCCCCTCTCCTTGCGCCTAGGAACTTGGTGGGGGGGCGCACCAGCCCCCTTGGGGCTGGTCCCCTCCCACACTTAGCCCACGCAGCCACCTGGGGTTGGTGGCCCCACCTGGTGGACCCCCGGGACCCTCCCGGTGGTCCCGGTACATTACCGATATCGCCCGAAACTTTTCCGGTGACCAAAACAGGACTTCCCATATATGAATCTTTACCTCCGGACCATTCCGGAACTCCTCGTGACGTCCGGGATCTCATCCGGGACTCCGAACAACATTCGGTAACCGCGTACATACTTTCCCTATAACCCTAGCGTCATCGAACCTTAAGTGTGTAGACCCTACGGGTTCGGGAACCATGTAGACATGACCGAGACAACTCTCCGGCCAATAACCAACAGCGGGATCTGGATACCCATGTTGGCTCCCACATGTTCCACGATGATCTCATCGGATGAACCACGATGTCAAAGATTCAATCAATCCCGTATACGATTCCCTTTGTCTTTCGGTATAGCACTTGCCCGAGATTCGATCGTCGGTATACCGATACCTTGCTCAATCTCGTTACCGGCAAGTCTCTTTACTCGTTCCGTAACACATCATCCCGTGATCAACTCCTTGATCACATATTGTGCACATTATGATGATGTCCTACCGAGTGGGCCCAGAGATACCTCTCCGTCATACGGAGTGACAAATCCCAGTCTCGATTCGTGCCAACCTAACAGACACTTTCGGAGATACCTGTTGTGCACCTTTATAGCCACCCAGTTACGTTGTGACGTTTGGTACACCCAAAGCATTCCTACGGTATCTGGGAGTTGCACAATCTCATGGTCTAAGGAAAAGATACTTGACATATAGAAAAGCTTTAGCATACGAACTACACGATCTGTGCTAGGCTTAGGATTGGGTCTTGTCCATCACATCATTCTCCTAATGATGTGATCCCGTTATCAAATGACAACTCATGTCTATGGCTAGGAAACCGTAGCCATCTTTGATCAACGAGCTAGTCTAGTAGAGGCTCACTAGGGACACGGTGTTGTCTATGTATCCACACATGTATCTCAGTTTCCTATCAATACAATTCTAGCATGGATAATAAACGATTATCATGAACAAGGAAATATAATAATAACCAATTTATTATTGCCTCTAGGGCATATTTCCAACAGTCTCCCACTTGCACTAGAGTCAATAATCTAGTTCACATCGCCATGTGATTAACACTCACAGGTCACATCGCCATGTGACCAACATCCAAAGAGTTCACTAGAGTCAGTAATCTAGTTCACATCAATATGTGATTAACACTCAATGAGTTCTGTGTTTGATCATGTTATGCTTGTGAGAGAGGTTGTAGTCAACGGGTCTGCAACATTCAGATCCCTATGCACTTTGCAAAACTTTATGTCATATCGTAGATGCTGCTACCACGTTCCACTTGGAGCTATTCCAAACTGTTGCTCCATTATACGTATCCGGTATCTCCACTTAGAGTTATCCGGATAGGTGTTAAGCTTGCATCGACGTAACTCTTTACGTCGAACTCTTTATCACCTCCATAACCGAGAAACATTTCCTTATTCCTCTAAGGATAATTTTGACCACTATCTAGTAATCCACTCCTGGATCATCTTTGTACCCTCTTGCCAGACATGTGGCAAGGCACACATCAGGTGCGGTACTTAGCATGGCATACCGTATAGAGCCTATGACAAAAGCATAGGGGACGACCTTCGTCCTTCCTCTTCCTTCTGCCGTGGTCAAGTTTTGAGTCTTACTCAACTTCACACCTTACAACTCAGGTAAGAACTCCTTCTTTGACTGATCTACTTTGAACTCCTTCAAAATCATGTCAAAGGTGTGTGTTCTTTTGAAAATATCATCAGGCGTCTTGATCTATCTGTATAGATATTGATGCCCAATATGTAAGCAGCTTTATCCAGGTCTTCCTTTGAAAAACTCATTTCAAACAACCCTTTATGCTTTCCAGAAATTCAACATCATTTCGGATCAACAATATGTCATTCACATATACTTATCAGAAATGTTGTAGTGCTCCCACTCACTTTATTGCAAATACAAGTTTCCAACAAACTTTGTATACCCAAAAACTTTGATCACTCCATCAAAGTGTATATTCCGACTCCGAGATGCTTGCTCTAGTCCATGGAAGGATCGCTGGAGCTAGCATACCTTTTAGCATCCTCAGGATCAACAAAACCTTTCTGATTGTATCACATACAACCTTTCCTTACGAAAACTGGTAAGAAAACTTGTTTTGACATCCATCTGCCAGATTTCATAAATGCAGCTTATGCTAACTTGATTCCGACGGACTTAAGCATCGCTACGGGTGAGAAAATCTCATCGTAGTCAACTCCTTGAACTTGTGAAAAACTCTTCGCCACAAGTCGAGCTTCATAGACGGTGACATTACCGTCCATGTCCGTCTTCTTCTTAAATATCCATTTATCTCAATGGCTTGCCGATCATCGGGCAAGTCCACCAAAGTCCATACTTTGTTTTGATACATGGATCCTATCTCGGATTTCATGGTTTCTAACCATTTGTCGGAATATGGGCCCACCATCGCTTCTCCATAGTTCGTAGGTTCATCGTTGTCCAACAACATGACCTCTAAGACAGGATCACCGTACCACTAAGGAGTAGTACATATTCTTGTCGACCTACGAGGTTCGATAGCAACTTGATCCGAAGCTTCATGATCACTATCATTAGTTTCCTCTTCAACAGTCGTAGGTTCCACAGAAACATCTTTCTGTGTTGCACTACTATCCGGTTGAAGTGAGGGTTCGACAACCTCATCAAGTTCTATCTTCCTCCCACTCAATTCTTTCGAGAGAAACTCCTTCTCGAGAAAGGACCCATTCTTAGGGACAAACATTTTTGCCCTTGGATCTGAGATAGGAGGTATACCCAACTGTTACCTTTGGGTATCCTATGAAGATGTATTTGTCCGCTTTGGGTTCGAGCTTTTCCCGGCTGAAGCCATAAGCATCGCAGCCCCAAACATTAAGAAACGACAACTTTGGTTTCTTGCCAAACCTTAGTTCATATGGCGTTGTCTCAACGGACTTAGATGGTGCCCTATCTAAAGTGAATGCAGCTGTCTCTAATGCATAACCTCAAAATAACAGCGGTAGATCGGTAAGATACACCATAGATCGCACCATATCTCATAAGGTTCGATTACGATGTCCGGACACACCATTACGCTGTGGTGTTCCAGGGGACTTCAACTGCGAAACAATTCCACAATGTCTTAAGTGATTGCCAAACTCATAATTCAGATAATATCCCCTTGATCAGATCGTAGGAACATGATCTTCTTGTTATGATGATTCTTAATCTTCACTCTGAAATTTTTTGAACCTTTCAAACGTTTCAGACCTTTGCTTCATTAAGTAAATATACCATATCTACTCAAATCGTCAGTGAAGATGAGAAAATAACGATATCCACCACTCGCCTTAATTCTCATTGGATCACATACATCAGCATGTATGATTTCCAATAAGTCACTTACCCGTTTCATTGTACCTGAAAACGAGATTTCAGTCATCCTGCCCATGAGGCATGGCTCGCATGTGTCAAGCGATTCAAAATCAAGTGACTCAAAACATCCATCAGCATGGAGTTTCTTCATGCATTTTATGCCAAAATGACCTAAGCGGCAGTGCCACAAGAAAGTGGTACTATCATTATTAACTCTACATCTTTTGGCATTAATATTATCATCATGTGTATTACTATGATCGAGATTCAACGAACCATTGGGTGCATGACCATAAAGGTATTATTCATGTAAACAGAATAACCATTATTCTCTAACTTAAATGAATAACCGTATTGCGATGAACATGATCTAATCATTTTCACGCTCAACGTAGACACCTGATAACATTTATCTAGGTTCAACACTAATCTTGAAAATAGAGGAAGTGTGCGATGGTGATCTTATCAAACTTGGAAACACTTCCAACACACATCGTCACCTCGCCCTTAGCCAGTCTCCGTTCAGTGCGTAGCTTTTGCTTTAAGTCACTAATAATAGCAACTGAACTGGTATCCAATACCCAGGTGCTACAAGGAGTACTACTAAGGTACACATCAATAACACGTATATCAAATATACTTTGTTGAAGTAGCCAGCTATCATATCTACCATGTATTTGGGGTGGTTCCGCTACCATGTGACCGTTTCCCTTACAATAGAAGCACTTAGTCTCGAGGTTTGGGTTCAACCATGGGTTCCTTCATCAGAGCGACAACAGGTTTGCCATTCATGAAGTTTCCCTTCTAGCCCTTGCCCTTTTGAAACCAGTGGTCTTGTTAAACCATCTACACTTGATGCTCCTTCTTGATCTCTACTTTTGCGGTACTAAGAACCGCTGACAGCACCGGGATCATCCATCCTTTGCATGTCATAGTTCATCACGAAGTTCTAGTAGCTTGGTGATAGTGTCTAGAGAATTCTGTCAACCACTATCTCACCTGGAAGATTAACTCCCACTTGGTTCAAGTGATTTCAGCACCCAGACATTCTGAGCACATGCTTACTAGTTGAGCCATTCTCCTCCATCTTTTTGGCAAAAGAACTTGTCAGAGGTCTCATACCTCTCAACACGGGCATGAGCCTGAAATCCCAATTTCAGCTCTTAGAACATCTCATATGTTCTATGGCGTTCAAAACGTCATTGGAATCCCGATTCTAAGCCGTAAAGTATGGTGCACTAAACTATCAAGTAGTCATCAGGACGTGTCTCTCAGGTGTTCACAACATCCACAGACAACGTTGTAGGGGTTTGCACATTGAGCGGTGTATCAAAGACGCAAACTTTCTGTGCAGCAGTGAGGACACTCCTCGGACTACGGACCCAGTCCGCATCCTTGCTTACAATATCTTTCAACTTAGTCTTTCTCTAGGATCGTATTAAACAGGGAGCTACAACGCAAGCTATTGATCTACAACATAATTTGCAAAGACAACTTAGACTATTGTTCATGACAAGTGAGTTTTAACTAATCAAATTACTTATAACTCCCACTCAAATTGACATCCCTCCGGTCATTCGAGCGTGACATGATCCAAATTCACCAACCCAAGTCCGATCATCACGTGAGATGAGGTGGTGTCAATGGTGAACATCAACATGTTGATCATATCTACTATATGACTCATGCTCGACCTTTCGGTCCTCCGTGTTCCGAGGCCATGTCTGTACATGCTAGGCTCGTCAAGTCTAACCCGAGTGTTCTGCATGTGCAAAACTGGCTTGCACCCGTTGTATGCGAACGTAGAGTCTATCACACCCGATCATCACGTGGTGCTTCGAAACGACGAACCTTCGCAACGGCGCACACTCGGGGAGAACACAATTTTATCTTGAAATTTTAGTGAAGGATCATCTTATAATGCTACCGTCGTCCTAAGCAAAATAAGATGCATAAAAGGATTAACATCACATGCAAATCATAAGTGACATGATATGGCCATCAACTCGTGCTTTTGATCTCCATCTCCAAAGCACCGGCATGATCTCCATCGTCACCGGCGCCACACCATGATCTCCATCATCATGATCTCCATCATCGTGTCGCCATCGGGGTTGTCGCGCGCCCACCATGCTCTTACTACTATTGCTACCGCTTAGCGATAAAGTAAAGCATTACAAAGCGCTTAATGATTGACACGCAGGTCATACAAAAATTAAAGACAACCCTATGGCTCCTGCCGGTTGCCGTATGCATCGACATGCAAGTCGATATTAACTATTACAACATGATCATCTCATACATCAAATATATCTCATCATGTCATTGGCCATATCATATCACATACATACCCTGCAAAAACAAGTTAGACGTCCTCTAATTTGTTGTTGCATGTTTTACGTGGCTGCTATGGGTATCTAGCAAGAACGCTTCTTACCTACGCAAAGCCACAACGGTGATATTCAAGTTGCTATTTAACCTTCTACAAGGACCGCCTTGTTCTATTCCGATTCAACTAAGATAGGAGAGACAGACACCCGCCAGCCATCTTATGCAACAAAAGTCACATGTCTGTCGATGGAACCGGTCTCATGTACGTGGACATGTAAAGTTGGTCCGGGCCGCTTCATCCCATAATACCGCTGAATCAAGAAAGACTAAGGAGGGCAGCAATTTAAACATCAACGCCCACAAACCCTTTTGTGTTCTACTCGAGAAAGCATCTACGCAAGAACCTAGCTCATGATGCCACTGTTGGGGAACGTCGCATGGGAAACAAAAATTTTTCCTACGTTCACCAAGATCAATCTAGGAGATGCATCTACGAGAGGAGAGTTGGATCCACATACCCTTGTAGATCGCTAAGCGGAAGCGTTCAAGAACGCGGTTGATGGAGTCGTACTCGCCGCGATTCAGATCGCCGAAGATCCTAGCACCGAACGGACGGTGCCTCCGCGTTCTTCACACGTGCAGCCCGGTGACGTCTCCCACGCCTTGATCCAGCAAGGAGAGAGGGAGAGGTTGGGAAAACTCCAACCAACAGCAGCACGACGGCATGGTGGTGGTGGAGGAGCGCGGGACTCCAGCAGGGCTTCGCCAAGCGCTGCAAGAGACGAGGAGAGAGAGGGGTAGGGCTGCACCAAGAGGGAGAGGTTCTCGTGTCTCCAACAGCCCTAAAACCTCACATATATATAGGGGGAAGGGAGGGCTGCGCCCCCTTTAGGGTTTCCCACCCCTAGGGGGGGCGGCCAGCCCTAGAAACCCTAAAAGGGTGCGGCCAAAGGGGGGGAGAGAGAGGGGGCGCCCTAGGGTGGGCCTTAAGGCCCATCTGGACCTAGGGTTTGCCCCCTTCCCCTCTCCTTGCGCCTAGGAACTTGGTGGGGGGGCGCACCAGCCCCCTTGGGGCTGGTCCCCTCCCACACTTAGCCCACGCAGCCACCTGGGGTTGGTGGCCCCACCTGGTGGACCCCCGGGACCCTCCCGGTGGTCCCGGTACATTACCGATATCGCCCGAAACTTTTCCGGTGACCAAAACAGGACTTCCCATATATGAATCTTTACCTCCGGACCATTCCGGAACTCCTCGTGACGTCCGGGATCTCATCCGGGACTCCGAACAACATTCGGTAACCGCGTACATACTTTCCCTATAACCCTAGCGTCATCGAACCTTAAGTGTGTAGACCCTACGGGTTCGGGAACCATGTAGACATGACCGAGACAACTCTCCGGCCAATAACCAACAGCGGGATCTGGATACCCATGTTGGCTCCCACATGTTCCACGATGATCTCATCGGATGAACCACGATGTCAAAGATTCAACCAATCCCGTATACGATTCCCTTTGTCTTTCGGTATAGCACTTGCCCGAGATTCGATCGTCGGTATACCGATACCTTGCTCAATCTCGTTACCGGCAAGTCTCTTTACTCGTTCCGTAACACATCATCCCGTGATCAACTCCTTGATCACATATTGTGCACATTATGATGATGTCCTACCGAGTGGGCCCAGAGATACCTCTCCGTCATACGGAGTGACAAATCCCAGTCTCGATTCGTGCCAACCTAACAGACACTTTCGGAGATACCTGTTGTGCACCTTTATAGCCACCCAGTTACGTTGTGACGTTTGGTACACCCAAAGCATTCCTACGGTATCTGGGAGTTGCACAATCTCATGGTCTAAGGAAAAGATACTTGACATATAGAAAAGCTTTAGCATACGAACTACACGATCTGTGCTAGGCTTAGGATTGGGTCTTGTCCATCACATCATTCTCCTAATGATGTGATCCCGTTATCAAATGACAACTCATGTCTATGGCTAGGAAACCGTAGCCATCTTTGATCAACGAGCTAGTCTAGTAGAGGCTCACTAGGGACACGGTGTTGTCTATGTATCCACACATGCATCTCAGTTTCCTATCAATACAATTCTAGCATGGATAATAAACGATTATCATGAACAAGGAAATATAATAATAACCAATTTATTATTGCCTCTAGGGCATATTTCCAACAGCTGCACCGTACGTGTGTTGAACGCGGAGGTGCCGTCCGTTCGGCGCTAGATCATCGGTGACGAAGAACGTGAAGAGTACGACTACTTCATCCTTGCTTCGTTGAAAGCTTCCGCACGCAATCTTCATAACGGTATGTAGGTGCACTCTTACTTGCTCGTTGCTAGATGCATCCATAGTTGGATCTTGGTGAAGACGTAGAATTTTTTTTGATTTATGCTACGTTACCCAACACCTACTTCTTCCAATGTGGAACAAGCTCAAGATGACCTTCCACCACAAGACCACAAGCTAAAAGCCAAGGACAAGCTTCAAGAGGAGATTGATGCATTCATTGAAGCACCTCAAGCCATGGTCAAGTGGGTTCCCAAGGACACGTCAAGTTCTACTTCGTCAAGCTCAACTACAACCCCAAGGATTCCCATCAAGATGATGTGGATCCCGAAGAAGAAGAACTAGAAGGTTCTTGAGGGTGACTCCGCCAACATACTTCACTCACATTCATTTTGGCAACTTGTGCAATCAACTTCCACATCATGCACTAGTTCATGGAGTCACAAACCCTCTTGTTGGTAAGTCAAGGGACAAGGTAATCATTGCTTTCATGGACATCATCTATTGTGAACTTCAATCTATGTCTATGGATATCCTTGTTTGTTCCTTGTGGGACTAACCCATGTAGGTATTGAAAGTGCCCTAATCCAAAGGATAGCTCCCAACTCTTGATGATCTACATCAACATTGAGCATCCACATCTTCAACATCTACATGAAGTCTTCTACGACAACCCAAGGTTAGTTTGACCCTTTAAAAGGGGTTCTCACATCTAGGGGGAGCTTTGCTCTAAAAATTGAGCTAAAGCATCTCCGAATGATGTGAACACATCAATGCTTTATGTAAAAGTGGTAACCCCACTTGTGCTTAAACGATGAGTATGACCTATGATCAAATGTTCTCATTTGGCTCCTAAGTCAAAATACTCATATAAAGATGACCTAGTCATCGACAAATTGTGTGCTAGTAGCTAGAGTGTTGGTTGTGCATGTTTGACACATATTTCATTTGCTATCTTATTGTGTGAGCATGTTGAATGCATGATTTTATCCATTCGAGGACATCCATTTGTTGTTTTGGTTGTTTTGTTTTTTTCTGGCCAAATGGATGGACAAGAATGCCTAAGTACCTCCCCTAGCTATCTATGCTTTCTTGTCTCAAATTCTATTCATGCTCATATCACAAACTTTGAACAAGTCATTTTCGGACCCTCCGAGTGAGGAGCACTCGGAGCCACCGATCCGTCTAAGGCTGACTTCCAAAACCTTCTAAGTGATTTTCGGTCAAACCAACTTTCTCAAACTCGGTCAAACCGAAAGCACTTAGACTGATCTAGGTTTCATCTCGGTGAAACCGAGTTCTAAATCTCGGCGTGACCGAAATGCGTAACTGCCTAGCAGTTATCCATCTCGGTGCCACCGAGTTTTCCAACTCGGTCCCACCGACAGCAAAGGGATATATATACTGAGGGCAGCGCGCGTTGATTATTCCTTCAAACGTTTTCGCCCCACGTCCCTTGCTGCCGTCGCCCTGATCTCCGGATCGTCGCCGTCGTCGCCTGTACGTCCTCGCCGCAGGTCTCCATCGCCGTCAACGGACTTCTCCTCCGCGCCGTTGCCGCCGTAGAGGGACTCCACCAAGTTAGGGTGAGTCTCGATCCCACTCGTGCTCCCATCTCCGATTCAATGCACGTTTGGTTTGCCCTATATCTGGCCACGATTGAAAACTTCTTTTCCACCAGATCGGTTCTAGTTTCGAGTAAAATTCTTAGGGTTAGGTTTCCACGGAACACATCTCGGTGAAACCGATTTTGAAATTTTGGTGTGACCGATTCGGCCTCTGGCCATTGCACTGCACCTTTCGGTCCAACCGAGTTGTGCAAATCGGTGTGACCGAAACACAGTTTTAGTGAAACCCTAGTGTATCGGCAGGACCGAAACCCACTTCGGTCCAACCGAAAGTGGTGTGTAAAGTTTCTGTTATACACTTCGGATTCACCGAAACTGAAAATCGGTCTGACCGAAATGCATTCTGTGAAAACTTAAAACTAAAATTTGAACTCATTTTTTTTTTGCAAAAACCTCTGCAGTTTGTGATAACTCTTCTTCTCTGCCTATACCTTATCTATTCACAGGTTGTCAGCCATGTCAGATGCCAGTGACAGTCAGAACAGGTCAGAGTCACCTTTTGCAGACATTCCTGAGGCAGACACTAGTCCTGAGGCTAGTAGTCCAGTTGATGATGGTGAGAGGAGTACACCTAGTGGCTTGCCTCCTGCAGCCACCAGAGCCAGAAAGGAGAGGAATTCTGATGATGAGGATTCTGATTTCATTGCTGAGGAAGAGGTGTCCTCCAAGCCTAAGAGAAAGGTTGTTGCCAAAGAGCAACAAGGTCAGCAGTCAAAGAAGGGCACCAGCAAAGTCAAGCAATCAGTTGTTGCCAAGAAGCTGAACTTGGGAGAGCCAGCCCCAAGCAAAGTGAAGAAAACCTCCAAGAGAAAGAGGGTTGTGTATAGTGATCCTCATGCAGATGCAGCAGTCGAGGAAGAAGAAGAAGAAGAAGCACCCCAGCCTGCTCCTCAGAAGCAGAAGCTCATGGGTGATGCCATTAGGGCTGGAGCCACTTCAAAGCCCAAGAAGTCTGCTCAAGCTAAGGCAGCTCCAGCAAAGCCTACTGCCAAGCCCAAGAGGACTACCAGGAACATTCCAGCATCTGAGAAGAACAAGGGTGATGTGCCACCATCTGAGTCTGATGAGGAAGGACAAGTGTTGCTGAAACTCCGTCCAAAACTGCCACTTCACAATGATGCTCATCCTCAAGCCGAGGATATGAAGGCAAGGAAAGATAGAGGTCTCAGGCTATGGAGACAGACTGATCCATATGCCGTGAGGAGAAGGACTGCTGTGGATCCCAGATTTCACACCAGAGAGCAGCAGGACTTCTATGAGACTGTGCTGATGGACAAAAAGCCAATAGTTGCAGATACCAGATATGTTGACTGGGAATAAATTGACAGTGAAGAGCACAGAGACTTCTTTCCCCATGTGCATGAAAGCTTCACTGCATGTGGAGTTGCTGAGTTTGTGGGTCAGAAGCTGACAGATTGGAACGATGAGATGATTATGCAGTTCTATGCCACAGCTCATTTCTATCCTGATGGGAAGATCACCTGGATGACTGAAGGTCAAAGGTTTTCTTCTACTGTTGAAGAATGGGCAGAACTTCTGAATGCTCCAGTGCAACGAGAGGATGACATTGATGTCTATGGGATTCCAAAGAAGAATCATGATTCCATGAAGAACATGTACAAGGAGATCCCCGCAGCAGATTTGGAAGTGTGGAAGCTCGGCTCAGTCTACTATCTCCAGGCAGGTCTACCTACCACTAACACTATTCTGAGGCATACCTTGATGCCCAAGTCTGGAGATCATCGCATGATCAGAGGGTATTCTATCAACATGCTGCATATACTTGATGAGAAGGCACCTTTCAAGGTGATGGACTTAATGGTAGAGACCATTAAGAGGACTGCAGCTGACCAGAAGAGGTCATGTGGATTTGCCCCACAGATTCAGATGCTTATCAATGCCAAGTTTGGCACGGGCAAATTCCTGTTGGATAGGAAACACTTACCACTGCAGCCAGAGCATGAAGACAATGTTGTTGTGATGGACGAGGAGGATCCAACATCGGTTGAAGGTCAAGCCAAGATTGAAGCTGCTAGGAAAGCCAAAGCTGATAAAGAGGCAGCAGCAGCAGCAGCTAAACCAAAGAGCTTCGGAGAGCAGATTCTTGAAGCTACCCAAAGGATTGAACAACGCCTGGCCAGCATTGAACAATCTCAGGAGAGCCTAGAGAGGATTGTTGACGAGAAGATCCACGCTCTGGACATGAAGCTGACTGAACTTCAAGTGACCGTCAACAAGCTTGAGGCAGACATGGAGGAAGCAAAGCAGGACAGGGCAGAGCTCATGCAGGATGACTTAGTCCAGGATTCTCAGCGACAGACTGCTCCGATTCCCAGAGGATCCCAATCAGCTGCTATTCCAGTGACTGACACCAGGACTACAACTTCAGCACCTCCAGCTATAGCTCCAGTATCCACTCCTCCAGCGCAGACATCAGCTGAAGTCTTCGCCGATGCCGTCATATCTACTCCGACATCTACCCAGACGGGAGCCGCCAGCAGAGTCCACAGTGACGTTTAGCTCTATGCTTTTCAAACTTTTTGGTAACTTGTTGCCAAAGGGGGAGAAATTGTATAGATCATAGGGCTTCGAGAGAGAGAGTGCTCTTTCGTTCTTTTGCGGTTTCTTTGAGATACTTTTGGTTTTCGAAACTTTCAGTGTGCTTGATACTATGTTTGATGCTACCTTAATGAGTGCTTAGTCATACTATGCTTTAATGTGTGCTTAATGCTTATCATATGCTATTCCTATCTTGTATGGCTATTTACTCATGTCTTGGTGTTTGGGTGCATGTTATTCATTCTTATCATTTTGTGCGCTCCACCAAGATGTATGTGACATGGAAGAGTGACCCATGATCCTAATCGATTGTGCATTTGCATTCAAACGCAAATTTTAAATAATGCACAAATTTAGGGGGAGCTCTTGCTTATCACATACTTCTCAAAGCGACGATATTATTCATTGTTTATATCTTTTGTCGAAGCTTTGATCTATATGTTGTCATCAATTACCAAAAAGGGGGAGATTGAAAGTGCAACTAATCCCCGGGTGGTTTTGGCAATTAATAACAACATATATATCATTGAACTAATAGTTACTTGAGAATCATTTCAGAGAAGTTCAGTGATATGGGTATGGCAATGACTGAAGAAGTGGACCCCTCAAAATGCTAAGGCAAGCAATGGCAGAAGCTCAAGACTCCATTTTTGGTTTAGTGATCCAAGATCACATTGAGTCCATAGGAAAAGCCAATACTATTAAAAGGGGATGAGGTTGTGTTGATGATCTGGTTGCTCAAGTGCTTAGTGATATATCTCCTTCAACTATCAGCAACTTTCACTACAATACACACTCATAAGTAATCTCGGACCAACCGATTTTCCAAACTCAGTCACACCGAGATGAACCACCTCAGCCATAAGCCAAACCCTAGAAAAATCGGACATTCCGAGTTTGAGTTCGGTCTCACCGAAACATGGGCTGCCAAGCTTCTGTAACCGTCTGTCATCAAATCGGAATAACCGAGATGATATTTTCGGTCCCACCGAAACTGGCAAGCTCCTGTTTTTGCTCAAATCGGACTAACCGAGATGGTATTTTCGGTCCCACCGAAAACCCCAACGTTCACATTATTTGAACTTTCGGTCTGACCGAGTTGTCCACTTCGGTCTCACCGAGATTGCTCAATTATGTGTGTAACGGTTGGATTTTGTGTGGAGGCTATATATACCCCTCCACCCCCTCTTCATTCGTGGAGAGAGCCATCAGAAAGAACTACCACTCCTACCTTACACTTTCTGAGAAGAGAACTACCTATCCTTGTGTTGAGATCAAGTTGCTCCACTCCTACCATATGAAACTTGATCTCTAACCTTCCCAAGTTGCTTTCCACTCAATCCTTTCTTCCACCATAGCCAAATCAGTGAGGAGAGTTGAGTGTTGGGGAGATTATCATTTGAAGCACAAGAGCAAGGAGTTCATCATCATCTACAACATCTATTACCTTTTGGAGGGTGGTGCCTCCTAGATTGGTTAGGTGTCGCTTGGGAGCCTCCATCATCGAGATGTGGAGTTGAACCAAGAAGTTTGTAAGGGCAAGGAGATCACCTACTTCGTGAAGATCTACCCCGAGTAAGGCTAGCCCTCCGTGGGCGTAGGCCATGATGGAATAGACAAGGTTGCTTCTTCGTGGACCCTTCGTGGGTGGAGCCCTCCGTGGACTCGCGCAGCCGTTACCCTCCGTGGGTTGAAGTCTCCATCAACGTGGATGTACGATAGCACCACCTATCGGAACCACGGGAAAAATCACCGCGTCTCCAAAATTGCGTTTGCTCTTCTCCACCTCTCTTTACTACATGTGCAAGTTACTTTCCACTCAATCCTTTCTTCCACCACAGCCAAATCAGTGAGGAGAGTTGAGTGTTGGGGAGATTATCATTTGAAGCACAAGAGCAAGGAGTTCATCATCATCTACAACATCTATTACCTTTTGGAGGGTGGTGCCTCCTAGATTGGTTAGGTGTCGCTTGGGAGCCTCCGTCATCGAGATGTGGAGTTGAACCAAGAAGTTTGTAAGGGCAAGGAGATCGCCTACTTCGTGAAGATCTACCCCGAGTAAGGCTAGCCCTCCGTGGGCGTAGGCCATGATGGAATAGACAAGGTTGCTTCTTCGTGGACCCTTCGTGGGTGGAGCCCTCCGTGGACTCGCGCAGCCGTTACCCTCCGTGGGTTGAAGTCTCCATCAACGTGGATGTACGATAGCACCACCTATCGGAACCACGGGAAAAATCATCGCGTCTCCAAATTGCGTTTGCTCTTCTCCACCTCTCTTTACTACATGTGCAATTTACTTTCCGCTGCCTATACTCTAGAATTGCATGTGTAGGGTGATACTTGACTTGATCATAATTGTGAATCTGCCAAAAACTGTTCTTGATCAAAAGGCAGAATTTTTATATTTACAAGTAGTCTAATCACCCCCCCCCCTCTAGACATACTTTCGATCCTACAGTTCACTTGACGAGCCTAGCATGTACAGACATGGCCTCGGAACATGGAAGACCGAAAGGTCGAACATGAGTCGTAGAGAAGATACGATCAACATGAAGATGTTCGCCGTTGATGACTAGTCTGTCTCACGTGATGATCGGACACGGGCTAGTCGATTCGGATCATGTATCACTTAGATGACTAGAGAGATGTCAATCTGAGTGGGAGTTCATTAAAATTTGATTAAGATGAACTTAATTATCATGAACTTAGTCTAAAATTCTTTACAATATGTCTTGTAGATCAAATGGCCCACGCTCATGTCACCCTCAACTTCAATGCGTTCCTAGAGAAATCCAAGCTGAAAGACGATGGTAGCAACTACACGGACTGGGTCCGTAACCTGAGGATCATCCTCATAGCTGCCAAGAAAACTTATGTCCTAGAAGCACCGCTAGGTGACGCTCCCGCCCCGGCAAACCAAGATGTTATGAACGCTTGGCAGTCGCGTTGTGATGATTACTTCCTTGTTCAGTGCGGCATGCTTTACAGCTTAGAATCGGGGCTCCAAAAGCGTTTTGAGCACCACGGGGCATATGAGATGTTCCAAGAGCTGAAAATGGTTTTCCAGGCTCATGCTCGAGTTGAGAGATATGATGTCTCCAACGCATTCTACAGCTGTAAGATGGAGGAAAACAGTTCTGTCAGTGAGCACATCCTCAAGATTTCTGGGTTGCACAACCGCTTGTCTCAGTTGGGAATGAATCTCCTAGACGAAGCGGTTGTTGACAGAATCCTCCAGTCGCTCCCACCAAGCTACAAGAGCTTCGTGTTGAACTTCAATATGCAGGGGATGGAGAAGTCCATTCCCGAGGTGTATTCAATGCTGAAATCAGCGGAGGTGGAGATCAAGAAAGAGCATCAAGTGTTGATGGTCAATAAAACCACTAAGTTCAAGAAGGGCAAGGGTAAGAAGAACTTCAAGAAGGACGGCAAGGGAGTTGCCGCGCCCGGTAAGCCAGTTGCCGGGAAGAAGCCAAAGTATGGACCCAAGCCTGAGACAGAGTGCTTTTATTGCAAGCGAACGGGTCACTGGAAGCGGAACTGCCCCAAATACTTAGCGGACAAGAAGGCCGGCAACGTCAAAGGTATATGTGATATACATGTTATTGATGTGTACCTTACCAGCGCTCGTAGTAGCTCCTGGGTATTCGATACCGGTGCAGTTGCTCATATTTGTAACTCTAAGCAGGAGTTGCGGAATAAGCGGAGACTGGCGAAGGACGAGGTGACGATGCGCGTCGGGAATGGTTCCAAGGTCGATGTGATCGCCGCCGGCACGCTGCCTCTACATCTACCCTCGGGATTAGTTTTAAACGTTAATAATTGTTATTTAGTACCAACTTTGAGCATGAACATTGTATCTGGATCTCGTCTTATGCGAGATGGCTACTCATTTAAATCCGAGAATAATGGTTGTTCTATTTATTTGAGAGATATGTTTTATGGTCATGCCCCGCTGGTTAATGGTTTATTTTTGATGAATCTCGATCGTGATGATACACATATTCATAGTGTGAATGCCAAAAAATGTAAAGTTGATAATGATAGTCCCACATACTTGTGGCATTGCCGCCTTGGTCATATTGGTGTCAAACGTATGAAGAAGCTTCATGCAGATGGACTTCTGGAGTCTCTTGATTATGAATCATTTGACACGTGCGAACCATGCCTCTTGGGCAAGATGACCAAGACTCCGTTCTCCGAAACAATGGAGCGAGCAACCAACTTATTGGAAATCATACATACCGATGTGTGCGGTCCAATGAGTGTCGAGGCTCGCGGAGGCTATCGTTATGTTCTCACCCTCACAGATGACTTGAGTAGATATGGGTATATCTACTTGATGAAACACAAGTGTGAGACCTTTGAAAAGTTCAAGGAATTTCAGAATGAGGTTGAGAATCAACGTGACAGAAAAATAAAGTTCTTGCGATCGGATCATGGGGGTGAATATTTAAGTCATGAGTTTGGCACGCACCTTAGGAACTGTGGAATTGTTTCACAATTGACACCGCCCGGAACATCTCAGCGTAACGGTGTGTCCGAACGTCGAAATCGTACTCTGTTGGACATGGTGCAAGCTATGATGTCCCTCACCGATTTACCGCTATCTTTTTGGGGTTATGCTTTAGAGACTGCCGCATTCACTTTAAATAGGGCTCCGTCGAAATCCGTTGAGACGACACCGTATGAACTTTGGTTTGGCAAGAAACCGAAGCTGTCGTTTTTGAAAGTTTGTGGTTGCGATGCTTATGTCAAGAAACTTCAACCTGAGAAGCTCGAACCCAAATCGGAAAAATGTGTCTTCATAGGATACCCAAAGGAAACGATTGGGTACACCTTCTACCACAGATCCGAAGGCAAAGTCTTTGTTGCCAAGAATGGATCCTTTCTGGAGAAAGAGTTTCTCTCGAAAGAAGTGAGTGGGAGGAAAGTAGAACTTGATGAGGTGACAGTCACCCCTCCCGAACCGGAAAGTAGCGCAGCGTAGGAAATTGTTCCTGAGGTGCCTGCACCGACAAGGGAGGAAGTTAATGATGATGATCATGAAGAAACAGATCAAGTTACTACTGAACTTTGAAGGTCCACAAGGGCACGTTCCGCACCAGAGTGGTACGGCAACCCTGTCATGGAAATTATGTTGTTAGACAACGGTGAACCTTCGAACTATGAAGAAGCGATGGCGGGCCCGGATTCCAATAAATGGCTTGGAGCCATGAAATCCGAGATAGAATCCATGTATGAAAACAAAGTATGGACTTTGGTGGACTTGCCTGATGATAGGCACGCCATAGAAAATAAATGGATATTTAAGAAGAAGACAGACGCAGATGGTAATGTGACCATCTATAAGGCTCGGCTTGTCGCTAAGGGTTATCGACAAGTTCAAGGGATTGACTACGATGAGACTTTCTCTCCCGTAGCGATGCTGAAGTCAGTCAGAATCATGTTAGCTATTGCCGCATTCTATGATTATGAGATATGGCAAATGGACGTCAAAACGGCATTCCTTAATGGCTTCCTCAAGGAAGAGTTGTATATGATGCAGCCGGAAGGTTTTGTCGATCCAGAGAATGCTAACAAGGTGTGCAAGCTCCAGCGCTCGATTTACGGGCTGGTGCAAGCATCTCGGAGTTGGAATATTCGCTTTAATGATGTGATCAAAGCGTTTGGCTTTATACAGACTTATGGAGAAGCATGTATCTACAAGAAAGTGAGTGGGAGCTCTGTAGCATTTCTCATATTATATGTGGATGACATATTGCTGATGCGAAATGATATAGAATTCTTGGAAAATGTACAGGCCTACTTGAACAAGAGTTTTTCAATGAAGGACCTTGGAGAAGCAGCTTACATATTAGGCATCAAAATCTATAGAGATAGATCAAGACGCCTCATCGGTCTTTCACAAAGTACACACCTTGACAAGATATTGAAGAAGTTCAATATGGATCAGTCCAAGAAGGGGTTCTTGCATGTTTTGCAAGGTATGAGGTTGAGCAAGGCTCAGTCCCCGACCACGGCAGAAGATAGAGAAAAGATGAGTGTCATTCCCTATGCCTCAGCCATAGGTTCTATCATGTATGCCATGCTGTGTACCAGACCTGATGTGAACCTTGCCATAAGTTTGGTAGGGAGGTACCAAAGTGATCCCGGTATGGAACACTGGACAGCGGTCAAGAACATCCTAAAGTACCTGAAGAGGACTAAGGATATGTTTCTCGTTTATGGAGGTGACAAAGAGCTTGTCGTAAAGGGTTACGTCGATGCTAGCTTCGACATAGATCTGGATGACTCAAAGTCACAAACCGGATACGTGTATATTTTGAATGGTGGAGCAGTCAGCTGGTGCAGTTGCAAGCAGAGCGTCGTGGCGCATTCTACATGTGAAGCGGAGTACATAGCTGCTTGCGAAGCAGCGCAAGAAGGAGTCTGGATGAAGGAGTTCATCACCGACCTAGGAGTCATTCCAAGCGCGTCAAGCCCGATGACTCTCTTTTGTGACAACACTGGAGCTATTGCCATTGCCAAGGAGCCCAGGTTTCACAAGAAGACCAAGCACATCAAGCGCCGTTTCAACTCCATCCGGAATTATGTTCAAGATGGAGACATAGATATTTGTAAAGTGCATACGGATCTGAATGTGGCAGACCCGTTGACTAAACCTCTTCCACGGGCAAAACATGATCAACACCAGAACTCTATGGGTGTTCGATTCATCACAATGTAACTAGATTATTGACTCTAGTGCAAGTGGGAGACTGTTGGAAATATGCCCTAGAGGCAATAATAAAAGGATTATTATTATATTTCCTTGTTCATGATAATTGTCTGTTATTCATGCTTGAATTGTATTGTACGGAAACAGCGATACATGTGTGAATACATAGACCACAACGTGTCCCTGGTAAGCCTCTAGTTACTAGCTCGTTGATCAACAGATGGTCACGGTTTCCTGACCATGGACATTGGATGTCATTGATAACGGGATCACATCATTAGGAGAATGATGTGATGGACAAGACCCAATCCTGATCCTAGCACGAGATCGTATAGTTCGTAAAGCATAAGCTTTTCCGGTGTCAAGTATTTATTCCTTAGACCATGAGGTTGTGCAACTCCCGGATGCCGTAGGAATACTTTGGGTGTGCCAAACGTCACAACGTAACTGGGTGGCTATAAAGGTACGCAACGGGTATCTCCAAAAGTGTCTGTTGAGTTGGTACGAACTGAGACTGGGATGTTGTCACTCCGTATGACGGAGAGGTACCTCTGGGCCCACTCGGTAAGACATCATCATAATGAGCTCAAAGTGACTAAGGAGTTAGTCACGGGATGATGGATTACGGAACGAGTAAAGAGACTTGCCATGACGAGATTGAACAAGGTATCGGGCATACCGACGATCGAATCTCGGGCAAGTATCGTACCGATGGACAAAGGGAATAACATACGGGATTGAGTGAATCCTTGACACAGTGGTTCATCCGATGAAGATCATTGAGGAACACGTGGGAACCAACATGGGTATCCAGATCCCGCTGTTGGTTATTGACCGGAGAGTCGTCTCGGTCATGTCTACGTGTCTCCCGAACCCGTAGGGTCTACGCACTTAAGGTTCGGTGATGCTAGGGTTGTAGAGATACATGCACATGGAAACCCGAATGTTGTTCAGAGTCCTGGATGAGATCCCGGACGTCACGAGGAGTTCCGGAATGGTCCGGAGGTAAAGAATGATATATAGGAAGTCCAGTTTCGGCCATCTGGTGAACTCCGGGGGTCACTGGGAGTGTCCCGGGACCACCGGAGAGGTCCCGAGGGTCCACCGGGTGGGGCCACCCATCCCGGTGGGTCCCCTAGGCCGCAAGGGGAAGGGGGCCAGCCCCTGGTGGGCTGGCACACCCATATGGGCCCCCCTCCATGCGCCTAGGGTTGAAACCCTAGGGAGAGGGGGCGCCTCCTATGCCTTGGGGGGCAAGTTTCCCCCCCCCCTTGGCCGCCGCCCCCCTTGGAGATCAGATCTCCCAGGGCCGGTGCCCCCTGCCCCCTATATATAGTGGGGGGGGATAGGGCACCCGCACACCAAGCCTCTGGCGCCTCTCCCCCCTCCCGTCACACTTCCTACTCCTCCGCAGGGCGCCGGCGAAGCCCTGCAGGTTTTCGTGTTGCATCCACCACCACGCCGTTGTGCTGCTGGATCTCCGACGACCTCTCCTCCGCCCTTGCTGGATCAAGAAGGAGGAGACGTTGTTGTACCGTACGTGTGTTGAACGCGGAGGTGCCGTCCGTTCGGCGCTAGGATCATCGGTGACGAAGAACGCGAAGAGTACGACTACTTCATCCACGCTTCTTCGAACGCTTCCGCACGTGATCTACAAAAGGGTATGTAGATGCACTCTAGTATGCTCGTTGCTAGATGACTCCTTAGATTGATCTTGGTGAAGCATAGGAAATTTTTGAATTCTGCTACGTTCCCCAACAAATACTACCCGGACTAAGTTCATGATAAATTAAAGTTCAATTAATCATATTACTAAAGAACTCCCACTTAGATAGACATCCCTCTAGTCATCTAAATGATCACGTGATCCAAATCAACTAAACCATGTCCGATCATCACGTGAGATGGAGTAGTTTTCAATGGTGAACATCTTATGTTGATCATATCTACTATATGATTCACGCTCGACCTTTCGGTCTCCAGTGTTCCGAGGCCATGTCTGTACATGCTAGGCTCATCAAGTTTAACCCAAGTATTCTGCATGCTCAAACTGTCTTACACCCGTTGTATTTGAACGTAGAGCTTATCACACTCGATCATCACGTGGTGTCTTGGCACAACGAACTTTCGCAATGGTGCATACTCAGCGAGAACACTTGTACCTTGAAATTTTTGTAAGGGATCATTGTATAATGCTACCGCCGTTCTAAGCAAAATAAGAAGCATAATAAGATAAACATCACATGCAATCAAAATATGTGACATGATATGGCCATCACCATCTTGTGCTTTTGATCTCCATCTCCAAAGCATCGTCATGATCTCCATTGTCATCGGCTTGACACCATGATCTTCATCATAGCGTCGTGGTCGTCTCGTCAACTATTGCTACTACTACTATCGCTAACTCATAGTGATAAAGTAAAGCAATTACATGCCCTTCGCAATTCATACAATAAAGAGACAACCATAAGGCTCATGCCGGTTGCCGATAACTTTACAAAACATGATCATCTCATACAATAATGTATAACTCATCACGTCTTCACCATATCACATCACAAAATGCCCTGCAAAAACAACTTAGACGTCCTCTAGTTTGTTGTTGCAAGTTTTACGTGGCTGCTACGGGCTTAGCAAGAACAGTTCTTGCCTACGCATACAAAAACCACAATGATTTTTCGTCAAGTGTGATGTTTTAACCTTCACAAGGACCGGGCGTAGCCACACTCGATTCAACTAAAGTGAGAGGGACAGACACCCGCCGGTCACCTTTAAGCAACGAGTGCTCGTAACGGTGAAACCAGTCTCGCGTAAGCGTACACGTAATGTTGGTCCGGGCCGCTTCATCTCACGATACCGCTGAATCAAAGTATGACATGCTGGTAAGCAGTATGACTACTATTGCCCACAACTCATTGTGTTTTACTCGTGCATATCATCTACGCATAGACCTGGCTCAGATACCACTGTTGGGGAACGTAGTATTTCAAAAAAAAATCCTACGATCACACAAGATCTATCTAGGAGAAGCATAGCAACGAGCGGGGAGAATGTGTCTACGTACCCTCGTAGACCGAAAGCGGAAGCGTCCAGTGACGCAGTTGATGTAGTCGAACATCTTTGTGATCCAATCGATCCAAGCACCGAACGTACGGCACCTCCGCGTTCAGCACACGTTCAGCTCGATGATGTCCCACGAGCTCTTGAACCAGTTGAGCATCACGGGAGTGTTTCGTCAGCACGACAGCGTGGTGACGGTGATGATGAAGCTACCGGTGCAGGGCTTCGCCTAAGCACTGCAACGATATGACTGAGGTGTGTAGCTGTGGAGGGGGGCACTGCACACGGCTGATACGTCTCCAACGTATCTATAATTTTTGATTGTTCCATGCTATTATATATTCTGTTTTGGATGTTTAATGGGCTTAATTATACACTTTAATATTATTTTTGGGACTAACCTACTAACCCAAGACCCAGTGCAGATTGCTGTTTTTTTGCCTATTTTAGTGTTTCGTAGAAAAGGGATATCAAACGGAGTCCAAACAGAATGAAACCATATGGGAGAGTTATTTTTGGAATGATATCTTCACGAGAGACTTGAGCACCAAGCCAGAGAAGAAACATGGTGCCCACGAGGGTCCAGGGCGTGCCCCCTCCCCCTGGGCGCCCCCCCACCCTCGTGGGCCCCACGTTGCTCCACCGACATACTTCTTCCTCCTATATATGTCCACGTACCCTGAAAATATCGAGGCAACAGAGAAAACCCTAATTCCACCGCCGCAACCTTCTGTTCCCGTGAGATCCCATCTTGGGGCCTGTTCTGGAGCTCCACCGGAGGGGGGATCTACCACGGAGTGCTTCTACATCAACACCATAGCCTCACCATGAGTTGTGAGTAGTTTACCACAGACCTTCGGGTCCATAGTTGTTAGCTAGATGGCTTCTTCTCTCTTTTTGGATGTCAATACCAAGTTCTCCTCGATCTTCGAGGAGATCTATTCGATGTAATCTTTTTGCGGTGTGTTTGTCGAGATCCGATAAATTGTGGGTTTATGATCAAGATTATCTACGAGAAATATTTGATTCTTTTCTGAAATCTTTTATGTATGATTATAATATCCTTGCAGGTCTCTTTAAATTATTGGTTTGGTTTGGCCTACTAGATCTATAGTTCTTGCAATGGGAGAAGTGCTTGGCTTTGGGTTCAATCTTGCGGTGTCCTTTCCCAGTGACAGCAGGGGCAGCAAGGCACGTATTGTATTGTTGCCATCGAGGATAAAAAGATGGGGTTTAGATCATATTGCTTGAGTTTATCCCTCTACATCACGTCATCTTGCTTAAAGCATTACTCTGTTCTTATGAACTTAATACTCTAGATGCATGCTGGATAGCGGTCGATGTGTGGAGTAATAGTAGTAGATGCAGAATCGTTTCGGTCTACTTGTCACGGATGTGATGCCTATATATAATGATCATGCCTAGATATTCTCATAACTATGCGCTTTTCTATCAATTGCTCGACAGTAATTTGTTCACCCACCGTAGAATTCTGCTATCATGAGAGAAGCCACTAGTGAAACCTATGGCCCCCAGGTCTATTCTCAACATATTAAAACTTTCATCTACTTTACTTTGCTTTATTTACTTTGTGTTCTTATATCCAAAAATACCAAAAACATTACACTATCCTATCTATCAGATTTCACTTTCGTAAGTGACCGTAAAGGGATTGACAACCCCTTATCGTGTTGGCTGCGAAGTTCTTATTTGTTTGTGCAGGTGCAAGGGACTTGTGCGTGGTCTCCTACTGGATTGATACCTTGGTTCTAAAAAACTGAGGGAAATACTTACGCTACTGTGCTGCATCACCCTTTCCTCTTCGAGAGAATACAACGCAAGCTCGAGAAGTAGCAAGAAGAATTTCTAGCGCCATTTTCGGGGAGGCTTATGCAAAAGTCATATACCAAGTACCTATCACAAACCCTTATCCTTCGCATTACATTTATTTGCCTCTTGTTTTCCTCTCCCCCACTTCACCCTTGCCGTTTTATTCACCTTTGCCTTTTTCCGTTCGCCTTTCTGTTTGCTTGTGTTGCTATGTGCCCTCTATTAGCTTGCATATTTGCTTGCTAAATTATGGATCCTCATCCACTTGCTAATCTTTTTAAGAGATCCAATTATGATGAACCAATTGCTAGTGAGCTGCGTGCACTAGATTATCTTTATGAGGTTTTGGTTGAAATTTGTGAGTCCGAAAACTGTGATGAAGTGTTGAAAGAAGAAGATTATAAAGTGATTCACGATAGCTCCTTGAATGAAAAGCATGATTGCAATGATGTTACTATAAATTCTATTGATGTTAATTGTGCTAATAATATGCAAAACCCTAAGCTTGGGGATGCTAGTATTGCTATGTCCACTACTTGTTGCAATGATCATGATTGGGGTGATTCTTCTTATGATCTTGAAAATTTATTTAAGCCCCATGATGAATATGAGATTGAAAATAGTGTTTGCAATAATATTGAAAGTGGGTTTGGAGAGGTCATGACTTTAGTTAATGTTGATCCCACTATTTTGGAAGAGTGTCAACTTCGTATGCATGTGGATCGTGTTGAGAATTTGTTTTGTGATAGCTATATTGTTGAATTTTCTTATGATCCTACATTCAATTATTATGAGAGAGAAAAATATGGTTGTAGAAATTTTCATGTTACTAAATTACCTGTCGTTGTGTTAAGATTGCTATTGTTTATTTCTTCTTCCTTGCATATGCTAGATCTTGCTAGTATTGATAATTTGTTTTCCTATAAAATGCCTATGCATGGGAAGTATGTTAGACTTAGATGTGATTTTCACATGCTATATGATGCTATCTTTGTGCTTCAATTCTTATCTTGCATGTGAGCATCATTGAATTCTCAAGCCTATCTTAATGGCTATAAACGATAGCGCTTGTTGGGAGGCAATCCAATTTTCTTTTCTTTGTTTTTGCTTCTGTTTAGGAATAAATATTGCATCTAGCTTCTGTTTAGATGTGGTTTTGTGCTTTAATTAGTGTTTGTGTCAAGTAGAACCTTTGGGAAGACTTGTGTGAAGTTTATATGATCATGATGTAGAAAACAGAAACTTTAGAGCTCACGAGATTAGCCACCATATTTTACTAGAGAGTGCTATTTAATTGATTCTTTTTGCAGATGATTCATAGACAAATTCCCCACGTTTACCAATTTATTTCAATTTTTGGAGTTACAGAAGTATTCGAAAGTTACAGATTACTACATACTGTTCTGTTTTTGATAGATTCTGTTGTTCGTGTGTTGTTTGCTTATTTTGATGCATCTATGAGTAGTATAGGAGGATAATCATAGAGAAGTTGGAATACAGTAGGTTTAACACCAATATAAACAAAGAATGAGTTCATTGCAGTACCTTTGAGTCGTGGTTTGTTTTCTTATACTAACGGAGCTAACGAGAATTTTGGCTAACTTTTGTGTTGTGAAGTTTTCAAGTTTTGAGTATGGCTTTGATGGACTATGGAACAAAGAGTGGCAAGAGCCTAAGCTTGGGGATGCCCAAGGCACCCCAAGGTAAAATTCAAGGACAACCAAAAGCCTAAGCTTGGGGATGCCCCGGGAAGGCATCCCCTCTTTCGTCTTCATCTATCGGTAACTATACTCGGGACTATAATTTTATTCACCACATGGTATGTGTTTTGCTTGGAGCGTCATGTATGATTTGAGTCTTTGCTTTTTAGTTTGCCACAATCATCCTTGATGGACACATCTTTTGAGAGAGATAAATATGGTTTAAAATTTTATTAGAATACTCTATGTGCTTCACTTATATCCTTTGAGCTAGATAGTTTTGCTCTAGTACTTCACTTATATCTTTTAGAGCACGGTGGTGGTTTTATGTTTTAGAAATTGTTGATATCTCATGCTTCACTTATATCCTTTTGAGAGTCTTTTAGAACAGCATGGTAATGTGCTTTGGTTATAAAACTAGTCCTAATATGATAGGCATCCAAGATGAATATAGTAAAAACTTTCATATAAAGTGCATTGAATATGATGAGAAGTTTGATACTTGATGATTGTTTTGAGAAATGAGGATGGTGATATTAGAGTCATGCTAGTGGAGTAATTATGAATTTGAGAAATACTTGTGTTAAAGTTTGTGATTCCCGTAGCATGCACGTATGGTGAACCGCTATGTGACGAAGTTAGAGCATGAGGTATTTATTTATTGTCATCCTTTGTGTGGAGGTCGGGATCACGCGATGGTTAACTCCTACCAACCCTTCCCCTAGGAGCATGCGTTGATTACTTTGTTTTGATGACTCGTAAATTTTTGCAATAAGTATATGAGTTCTTTATGACTAATGTTGAGTCCATGGATTATACGCACTCTCACCCTTCCACCATTGCTAGCCTCTCTTGTACCGCACAACTCTCGCCAGTACCATACACCCACCATATACCTTCCTCAAAACAGCCACCATACCTACCTATCATGGCATTTCCATAGCCATTCCGAGATATATTGCCATGCAACTTTCCACCGTTTCGTTCATATGACACGCTTCATATTGTCATATTGTCATGCATGATCATGTAGTTGACATCGTATTTGTGGCTAGGCCACCATGCATAATTTTTCATACATATCACTCTTGATTCATTGCACATCCCGGTACATCGCCGGAGGCATTCATATAGAGTCATACTTTGTTCTAGTAACGAGTTGTAATCTTTGATTTGTAAGTCAATAAAAGTGTGATGATCTTCATTATTAGAGCATTGTCCCATGTGAGGAAAGGCCAAAAAAAGAGATGGCCCAAAAAAATAGAGAGGGGCTAAATAAAAAAATAAAGCCCCTCCAAAAAAATGAGAGAAAAGAGAGAAGGGACAATGCTACTATCCTTTTCCACACTTGTGTTTCAAAGTAGCACCATGATCTTCATGATAGAGAGTCTCTTGTTTTGTCAATTTCATATACTAGTGGGAATTTTCATTATAGAACTTGGCTTGTATATTCCAACGATGGGCTTCCTCAAATGCCCTAGGTCTTCATGAGCAAGCAAGTTGGATGCACACCCACTTAGTTTCTTTTTGATGAGCTTTCATACACTTATAGCTCTAGTGCATCCGTTGCATGGCATTCCCTACTCACTCACATTGATATCTATTGATGGGCATCTCCATAGCCCATTGATACGCCTAGTTGATGTGAGACTATCTTCCTCATTTTTGTCTTCTCCACAACCACCACTCTATTCCACCTATAGTGCTATATCCATGGCTCACACTCATGTATTGCGTGAAAGTTGAAAGGTTTGAAAAAATTTGAGTATGAAAACAATTGCTTGGCTGAAACCGGGGTTGTGCATGGTATGAATATTCTGTGTGATGAAGAGGAAGCATAGCCAGACTATATGACTTCGTAGGGATAACTCTCTTTGGCCATGTTATTTTGAGAAGACATGATTGCCTTGTTAGTATGCTTGAAGTATTATTATTCTTGTCAATATAGACTTTTGTCTTGAATCTTTCGGATCTGAGCATTCATGCCACAATAAAGAAATTACATTGAGAATTATGTTGGTTAGCATTCCACATCAAAAATTCTGTTTTTATCATTTACCTACTCGAGGACGAGCAGGAATTAAGCTTGGGGATGCTTGATACGTCTCCAACGTATCTATTATTTTTTATTGTTCCATGCTATTATATATTCTGTTTTGGATGTTTAATGGCCTTTATTATACACTTTTATATTATTTTTGGGACTAACCTACTAACTCAAGGCCCAGTGCAGATTGCTGTTTTTTTTTTTGCCTATTTCAGTGTTTCGCAGAAAAGGGATATCAAACGGAGTCCAAACGGAATGAAACCTTTGGGAGAGTTATTTTTGGAACGATATCTTCACGAGAGACTTGAGCACCAAGCTAGAGAAGAAACGTGGTGCCCACGAGGGTCCAGGGCGTGCCCCCTCCCCTTGGGCGCGCCCCCACCCTCATGGGCCCCACGTTGCTCCACCGACATACTTCTTCCTCCTATATATGTCCACGTACCCTGAAAACATCGAGGCAACAGAGAAAACCCTAATTCCACCGCCGCAACCTTCTGTTCCCGTGAGATCCCATCTTGGGGCCTGTTCCGGAGCTCCATCGGAGGGGGGATCTACCACGGAGTGCTTCTACATCAACACCATAGCCTCACCATGAGTTGTGAGTAGTTTACCACAGACCTTCGGGTCCATAGTTATTAGATAGATGGCTTCTTCTCTCTTTTTGGATCTCAATACCAAGTTCTCCTCGATCTTCGAGGAGATCTATTCGATGTAATCTTTTTGCGGTGTGTTTGTCAAGATCCGATGAATTGTGGGTTTATGATCAAGATTATCTACGAGAAATATTTGATTCTTTTCTGAAATCTTTTATGTATGATTATAATATCCTTGCAAGTCTCTTTAAATTATTGGTTTGGTTTGGCCTACTAGATCTATAGTTCTTGCAATGGGAGAAGTGCTTGGCTTTGGGTTCAATCTTGCGGTGTCCTTTCTCAGTGACAGCAGGGGCAACAAGGCACGTATTGTATTGTTGCCATCGAGGATAAAAAGATGGGGTTTAGATCATATTGCTTGAGTTTATCCCTCTACATCATGTCATCTTGCTTAAAGCATTACTCTGTTCTTATGAACTTAATACTCTAGATGCATGTTGGATAGCGGTCGATGTGTGGAGTAATAGTAGTAGATGCAGAATCGTTTCGGTCTACTTGTCACGGATGTGATGCCTATATATAATGATCATGCCTAGATATTCTCATAACTATGCGCTTTTCTATCAATTGCTCGACAGTAATTTGTTCACCCACCGTAGAATTCTGCTATCATGAGAGAAGCCACTAGTGAAACCTATGCCCCCCGGGTCTATTCTCAACATATTAAAACCTTCATCTACTTTACTTTGCTTTATTTTCTTTCTGTTCTTATATCCAAAAATACTAAAAACATTACACTATCCTATCTATCACATTTCACCTTCGTAAGTGATCATAAAGGGATTGACAACCCCTTATCGTGTTGGCTGCGAAGTTATTATTTGTTTGTGCAGGTGCGAGGGACTTGCGCGTGGTGTCCTACTGGATTGATACCTTGGTTCTCAAAAACTGAGGGAAATACTTGCGCTACTGTGCTGCATCACCCTTTCCTCTTCGAGGGAATACAACGCAAGCTCAAGAAGTAGCATCGGCTTGCAAATCAACTTGTGTCTCCATGGGGTGCCCCCTGGCCACGTATATAAAGGATGGAGGGAGGAGGAGGCCGGCCCTCATAGGGCGCGCCAAAGTGTGGAGTCCTACCAGGACTCCCTAGTCCTAGTAGGATTCCACCTCCCACATGGAATAGGAAACGGGAAAGGGAGAAGGAGAAGGAAGGAAGGGGGCGCCCCGTTTCCCTAGTCCAATTCGGACCACTCCATGGAAAGGGGTGCGGCCACCCTTGAGGCCTTTCTCTCCTTTCCCGTATGGCCCATTAAGGCCCAATACGAATTCACGTAACTCTCCGGTACTCTGAAAAATACTCGAATCACTCGGAACCTTTCCGATGTCCGAATATAGCCTTCCAATATATCGATCTTTACGTCTCGACCATTTTGAGACTGTTCGTCATGTCCGTGATCTCATCCGGGACTCCGAACAAACTTCGGTCATCAAAGCACATAACTCATAATACAAATCGTCATCGAACGTTAAGCGTGCGGACCCTACGGGTTCTAGAACTATGTAGACAGGACCGAGACACATTTCCAGTCAATAACCAATAGCGGAACCTAGATGTTCATATTGGCTCCTACATATTCTACGAAGATCTTTATCGGTCAAACCGCATAACAACATACGTTGTTCCCTTTGTCATCGGTATGTTACTTGCCCGGGATTCGATCGTCGGTATCATCATACCTAGTTCAATCTCATTACCGGCAAGTCTCTTTACTCATTCTGTAATGCATCATCCCGCAACTAACCTATTAGTCACATTGCTTGCAAGGCTTATAGTGATGTGCATTACCGAGAGGGCCCAGAGATACCTCTCTGACAATCGGAGTGACAAATCCTAATCTCGATCTATGCCAACTCAACAAACACCACCGGAGACACCTGTAGAGCATCTTTATAATCACCCAGTTACGTTGTGACGTTTGATAGCACACAAAGTGTTCCTCCGGTATTCGGGAGTTGCATAATCTCATAGTCATAGGAACATGTATAAGTCATGAAGAAAGCAATAGCAACATACTAAACGATCAAGTGCTACGCTAACGGAATGGGTCAAGTCAATCACATCATTCTCTAATGATGTGATCTCGTTCATCAAATGACAACTCATGTCTATGGCTAGGAAACTTAACCATCTTTGATTAACGAGCTAGTCCAGTAGAGGCATACTAGTGACACTTTGTTTGTCTATGTATTCACACATGTACTAAGTTTCCGGTTAATACAATTCTAGCATGAATAATAAACATTTACCATGATATAAGGAAATAAATAATAACTTTATTATTGCCTCTAGGGCATATTTCCTTCAGCAAGTACATGGTTGTAAGAAACAAGTCCTCATACCCATGCCTATTTTTATTATAAGTGTTCACCGTTGCAACTTGATTACGATCCGGTCTAAAAACTGGAGTTTAATACTGCTGCAAAAGCTTACTAGAAACCCTTGTCTTCAAGGTGCACCTCCTCTCATGGGTTCGACAACTCACGGTTAGCTCTAAGGAAAAATGCGAGAATCCTTTTTGCTATTTGTTAACCGTATCACTAAATGGTCTCATTAAATAGGAGAGCTTTTCTCCAACATGAAACCCCCGCTTCAAAATCTTACTATCATACTATGTCTTAACTTTTTTATTTTAAAAAACAGGCACTTTCATACGCTTCATTCCTAAATTCATCAATACCATGCATATCCAATGATCGCTTTTCTCCTCGGTTTTTAAGATCAAATTTTAAAGTCTTAATGGCCCAAAAAGTTGTATACTCTAGATTCATACCCATGTGATTTTTGTACGCGGTGTAATATGCCTAAAGTGTATCGTTGAGCTTTCGTGCCCAATTCTTCCTTGATTTCTGCACTGTCTTTTGAAGTATGGTTTTCACCTCTCGGTTTGACAACTCCACATGCCCGCCTATTTGTGGATGGTAGGGTGACGCCACGCGGTGTGTAACTCCATACTTGCGGAGGATCCTTTTAAATATACCTTGTATAAAATGAGATCCTCCATCAATAATAAGAACTTTAGGTACTCCAAACCTGGGGAAGATGGTGTCATTGACCATCTTTACGGAAGTAGCGGCATTGACATGATGCATCGGAATATCTTCCACCCGCTTGGTAACATAATCTACAACTAAAAGAATAGGAGTATGCCCATATGAAGCAGTGACTGGACCCAAAGAGTTTAGCCCCCAAACATCAAAAGGTTCACAAACCAAATTATAATTCGTAGGCGTTTCTTGTCTCCTTCCTATGTTACCGGTGCGTTGGCAAGCAGAGCAATTTTTTGCATACCTATGTGTGCCCTTGAGTAGGGCAGGCCGCGGGGTTGAGGTGGCAATGTGGTTTGCCTCACATGTGTGTTTTAACTAATAACGAGAAGACAATGGGGCATGGGCGTGGACATGAACTTGAAAATATCCAGACATAAGCTAAGTGTTTCCTGTCGATCACTCGGCTTACGAGAGACGAAGAGTTTTGCATTGTTAGAGGGCACCCAGCCTATAGCGCCCGCCGTCATGGACTCGCCATGTGCAGCGAGCATGCCCACATGGTAGCTATTTTATCGAGCATAGTGTATAAGCCGAGTGCCTTTCCTGAAATATGCCGAGGGTTCCTATCTAACCGAGCGTTTCTCAAACTTTGCTTGGTGTACGGTGGTCCGTGTGTTAGGGGCAGTTCTTTTGTAGCTTTTAGCAGCTTATTGTCAAAATAAGCTAGAAGCTCAAAAGAACTCGTTTAAAAAAAGCTAGCTTAGCTTATTTCCATCACCCCCTCCTTCACAATGGAACAAAGCTGGGGGAGGGTAGCTTCCCGCAGCTTCTCACTTAAAACCGAAAGGGTATAGCTTGTTGCCATCGTTGTTTGCATCATTTTACACGAAAAATGCCACCGCCCCGATCCCCTAGAGGAAAACGATTCGCTCGTCCTCTCGCTCGCTCGTCTCGCACGGGAGAGGCGCTCCCAGCGACAGACAAGCTAGGGTTCCTCCCTAGGCCAGCAGCCGCCGCCGGTCGTCGTCGATCCCATCCCTCCCTCCGGCGCTCCAAGATGGACGGTGGGTTGGCCATCCGCCGTTGCCGCACCTCCCTCTCGCGCAGGCAACCCTTATTCCCCATCTGCTTCCCGCCTTTCCGATTGCTCCGGCCGACGCCCCACTCCGGCAGCCTCTGCCGCCAAGACATGGACGGAGAGAAGCAGCTCCAGCGCCCTCTTCTGCCACTCAATCCGCAACATTCTTCATGCGGGAGCAGCAACCCGTCGGAGCAAGGCTCCTTTGCCTTTTCTCCCCCACAAATTTTTGCTTTTCCCCTTTAGATTTGATGTACTCCCGGATGTGCTGCTGCTAGATGTTGATGTGTGATGCTAGATGCAGCTGATTATGTGTTAGTAGCCCTCATGTGGTCAATTTGATAAACTAATTTCAGTTTGGGATGCACTACTATATTTTGTTTTTCCTCTAGATTAGATGTACCTCTGAATTGCTAGATGACGTTGATGCACTGGTAGGTGAGTATTATTTGTATATTTGACAATGGGGCTATTTCAATTAATATGAATAAATTCTCTGTTTCAAAGAATATCGATTAATAAGACAACATTATACTTCAAGGGCATTACAGATTTTTCATTGACTATACCACATATAAGCTGCATTGAAAAGAACTCGCTAACTTATTATCTGAGGCTTATTTCCACATGAGCTTATTTGGGGCTTATTTCCACAGGAGCTTATTTCCACAGCATAGCTCAAAAGAACTGGCCCTTAGGGTTGGCCCTTGGCTTACGTCGTTGTAAGTCAAGTGGCCCACAAATTACACTTTTTTTATGGTAATACGTGTCTCATTTATATCATAATGATCGTAGTACAAGTCACGTACATACCGACCTGACAAAACTGAAAAGACAGCAGAACACTAGCCTTTGCGCACAGGAATATCAGCCAAGAAGTAAAATTACAAACAAGACTGAAGAATCCTCCAAGCTTGACACCAACGCCCGCAATCTGCCTCTGGCACCACCATAGCAGCCACCAAAGGAGACAATGACGGATCACCTCCACACCGAGCTCGACGCGGCTCCATCGCTGATATGCAGCTTTGCGAACCTCCAAGGTGGCTCGCCAATAAAGACGAAGCCATTGCCGTTGAACGAATCAGACCGGGGCAACACCCCGGACACGCCATCGAACTCTAGATCTGGCACCCCCGCCCAACTAAGACGTTGGAGGAGGAAACCATACCTGCCTGCCACGAACCACGAACCCAGATCCACTATCTTCTACATGCCGTCGATGCAGGCCACAATCTGCATCCGCTTCTGGACTACCTCCCAAGCTCCACGATGGCGTTGGAGCAAACGCCGTTGCAACACAAGGCAACATTTTTTTAGTGCTTTGTGCCGAGTGCCCATGGAAATACACTCCTCGGCGTAAAAAAATTTGCATGTAGTGTTTCTTTCACGAGGTAATATCACCGGGAGTCACATAACTTGCATTAGATGTTCAGTTTGGTTACAAAACTTATAAAATACAGAATTATGATCACATAACTTGTCATCTCATACAAATACGGTCACTTCGGGTGACCCCATCAGCACGTATGGATCCCACTTGTCAGCATGACGTGGGTGAGAGAAGTGAGAAATAAAAATGGGCCACATGTGAGGATTCGAACTCCTGACCAAAAATACACGCACAAACAAGTGAACCACCACACCAAAGACAATCCCACAGCAATGATGAGATACGTTTGGTTATAGACTGGTTCCGTTTTCCCAGGTTCGGCCACAAACATGGGTTTACGAAAAAACTTTTTTGCAAGAAATTTTTAAATGAAATTCAAATTATAAAACGCTTCAAAATGTATAATGTTTAACCCAAAATGTAACAAACTTGATCATGAGCAAGATAGTTTTTTTTTATTTTGTTTCTTTGGAAGGGGCTGCAAGATCCGATTTTCGAAATATCTCAGCAATTTCAGGTTTTTAGCATGAAATTTTGACTTCATTTTTTAATGTCTAAATATATTTATTTTAAAACATTACTTTAAATGTGCTTCCTGTACAGTGGTCAGCATGACTCCTTTCTTATAGAAAGTCGTGAATCCAATTCATTGTTGAGACACCGAGAGCAATATTTTAAATAACACAATTTTTTTAAATGAGCGTGAATAATACAATTTTTTCCAATAGAGGGTCTGATATTGTATGCGTATCTAGGGATTTAAGTTACGTCCATGTATTTTTAGACTTGGTTCTCTCATTCAAATTCAAAAATTTCAGCCTCTAATATTTTTTCTCTTAATAAAAATTCATTCCAAAATATATATTTCAATACGGATAGTCGTCATTTCAAAAATATAAATTTCAGTATCTCTCTTTATGAACACAAATAGGTACTTGGTGCAGTGGTTAGCTCATGTGCGGCCATGTTCAAGGTCGAGAGATCAACTCCGCCAAGTCACCCTGTGCATTTTGAAACCGAACCGAAAAACCGTATCGAAAATAAACTGAACCGAACCAATTTTACGGTTTTTATGGTTTATGGTTTTGGTATGGTATGAAATTTTCATACCGTTTTGAACTTTGGTTTTTATGATATATACCGAAAAATCGAACGGTTAACCGAATAAACCGAAGTAAAAAATAAATTTATATTTCTTGAGAGAAACAACCATACAAATTGTCATTTTTCTTGTACATGAGTCAAATTCACTACTAAGCATGTACATTTTTCTTGTAACATACTCCCTCCGTCCCATAATATAAGAACGTTTTTAACACTACACTAGTGTGAAAAATGTTCTTACATTATGGGACGGAGGGAGTAGTTATTTTTCTCTTTAAAAGATGTTAAGCACGTCCATAATCATTAAGGGATGAATATATGCATGCATATATACTTAAGTGATCGTAAGATTACCTCAGGTGAAGAATAACTTATTCTGCCCCCTGGGTGATGAATAGTATCACTATATATATATATATATATATATATATATATATATATATATATATATATATATATATATATATATAGGACTCCTTTTTTATACTCTCAAGAGTACGTACTCCCTAAATGGATAAGGTAGGTACAGGATATCCGTTGAGCACGTCCATACAAGAACCAAAACCAACTAATTTATGCATGCATAACTACTGCCTATAAGCAAGGGCATGCAGCCGGTGCCTTGAGTTTTAAAATATTGGAAGCTTTTCCTAGACGTCACGTTTTGCATATACCTTAGGTATTTTTGCACTGGTGAACAGGACTATATGGCATACATATGAACCATGCGCTAGAAATTACACCTGCAATTAACGAGTAGGTATATCTGAAACTCAAGAAGGGCATACAGTTATATCTTTCCTTTGCATTGTCTAATGGAGTATATACTGACTTTTTCCCTAAAAAGAGTATATAGTGCTATTTTTGAAGAGTATAAATTGCATATATGTAAGGACTATATACTGATTCCTTTGACCTTTTTTTTTCGAGTAGTATATACTGAATTATCTAGAGAGTACATACTGAATTTGTTTTTGAAGGAATATATACTTTTTTTGCGAGGAGTATATACTGACATGTATTTGTATATACTGAATTTGTATTGAGAGAGTACATGCTGAACTTGCTTTTGATACTCCTAGAATATGTAGAAAAATAGGTTAATACTCCTAGAATATACCACATCATGTGTGAGGAGGCAGATACTTAATTTTCATGAGAGAGTATATAGAACATTTCTATTTCGAAAGAAGTATATACTTCATTACCATAAAGATCCAAAGAAGTATATGTGGCCCTAAAAAAGGAAGTACATGTTAAGTAGTATATAGGTGTCCAAAAATAAATTGTACTCCCTCCGTCTCATAATGTAAGACGATTTTTAACTCTAGTGTAGTGTCAAAAAACGTCTTACATTATGGGACGGAGAAAGTACTATATAGTACAGTTGAACGGCAAACTGTACGTTGTTCTTGATGCTTTTGATCCTGGCAGCATATTTCCGGCCACCCACGTGAGTGCTGGATTAGTAGAGAGGTAGGCAAACACGGAGCAAGCTAGTCTAGGTGCCATGCATGAATTCATTTAACAATGTTGGACACGCCAGTCGTTGGTCTTCACGTTGCCACCAGCCCACCGCACTAATTAATTGAGATGAGACAACATAATCGCTGGTCTTGTTTGGCCGCGCACCACGGTACCTCGTCGTCAAGCCACCGTCGGATGAGTCTTGTCTTCGTCGTTGAGCCACTGTCCGCATCCCATCATAATACTCCCTCTGTCTAGGTGAGTAAGTCATATTAGAAGATGCATCACAACCTAGATGCAAGCGGATTGGTGGAAAAGAAGAATATATGTCTCTTCTAAACACAACATTTAATCACAGCAGTTAAGAGGATGCCTTATTAGCTATCCATGCAGGCCCACGTAATTCATAGCATGCAAAGCGGTTTGATCTCTTGCCTAATTACCGCATGGAGGTGCTGCATGCATTGGTCCTTGCCCGAGCTAAAAACGCGAGGAAAGGGGTTTCCACGGTAGACAACGAGGCAGAGGTGGAAGTGCTCGCTGGCGAACGAGGCAGGGCGGGCATCGAGATGGAAAATTAATGAACGACGCCTAAACATTTTGGGAATATCTGATTTTCGTAAGGTGACTTATTCACCTAGACGGAGGGAGTATCATTATATCAATGGATGCAAGGAAGTAACAATAATACGTACAAATTCTTTCGTCTCCAGCCGGCAGCTTGAATTAGTACTATATATAATATAGAAGGAATAAGGGATGCATGTAATCTCCTAATACATGCATGCATGTGAATCAGCCGAAGGATGCTGATAATTTGATCACTTCTAGTTGCATGCATGCGCGGATCGATCCCGACTGGGATAAAGATGCGCACCATCAACTTCTCTTTGGCTGCGTGAGGATGTCAGTTGTACATCTCGCCGCACTGCATCTAATTGCCAGCCATCGGCGTCGCCGCCGCCGCTGCCTTCTACTTTTTTTTTTTAACGCGAGGCCGACATGGCATGAGCATATATATTTTCCTAATACACCTGCATCTCAGTTTTCCAGCAAGATACAGCGAGCCCACCCTATTTACGCGGACATGCTAACAAATTCTCAAAGAGAGGTTTGCATGAGATATTATCCTTTCTATATTTTAATTAAAAAACAACAAATTCTCAAGTGGTATGGCAGGGAATTGAAGCAACGTGGGACACCTCCGCATAGGAGTACGTACTCCTAGGAGTACTAACCTATTTTCCTATATACTCCCTCCGTCCCAAAATTCTTGTCTTAGATTTTTCTAGATACGGATGTATCTAATACTAAAGTATAACTAGATACATTCGTATTTGGACAAATGTAAGACAAGAATTTTGGGACGGAGGGAGTATATATATATATATATATATAGAGTATGTACTCCCATCCTCAATATACCTCATATACGCATTAATTATACATCTTTATCATTCTCAATATACTTCATTAAATATTCTAAAATACCCCAATACGAGTTTTATTGAAAAAAATATTATCTGTGACGTATTTTTTGTAATATACCTTTTTCACGTACAAACACATCAGTATATGCGTAAACATTTAAAATATGTAGACTCGCATGAAATTTTTCATGAAAATCATTTTGGGGTATCTAATAATTACTAATGAAATATATTAAAAATAATAAAGAGGTATAAAAGATTCATCTATATGGTATATGAGGAGCGGGAGTATGTACCCCCAGGAGTACACAACCATTTTCCTATATATATATATATATATATATATATATATATATATATATATACAGTTATATGCTATTTATGTAAAATAGTATGTGTTTTGATTGGTTTTGAGTCATAAATTTGTAAATTATTATTACGTCATTTTCAAATTCGTGTCAACTTTGGTTTTTATGGTATATACCGAAACCATACCGAAATCATACCGAAATAATTAGGTATATACCGAAACCGAACCTTATTTTTATTTCATACCGTATTTACCGAAGTATTAATATCGTACAAACAGAAAAATCGTATAAACCGAACCATGTAAACCGAATAAACCGAATGCACAGAGTGACCGCCAAGCACCTTCTCTGGAAAAATTATCCACGTGCGGGTGAAGAACCCATGGTTAACCGACTGGCGGGCCCTGCGTAGACTAGCCTAACATCTTACTGTCCCACTGACTTGTGGCCCCAATCTTACATTATATATCCAGTTAGACTCTAACCTTAATAATCAGTTAATGTCACGTGGGCCCATTTATCTGATTGACCAAGAAAAGTTGACAGTGTTGACCACAATCCTATTGCACCCGTCATTCACACTCGGGGCTTATATGTTTATAATTAAATATTTAGTAGTGCACTTTTAAGGTCACCATGCGCTGGTGAGGTGGGTTTACATGCGAGTGTATTATTAGGTGGTCGTGGGTTCAAACCCATCGGCTGCAGCCGTTTTTATTTTATCTGAGAAACTTTGTTCATAATAAAATAAAATCAAGGGGCTTCTGTGTAAAAAGTGCATGCTTATGCATGCACACGCCGGCGGCTGATACACATGCAGACATCGGAGTGACCGTATTTGCACCTAAACACAAGTTAGATGATTAGAAAATCGTATTTTAAAAGTTTTAGCACCAAACTGCACATCCGACGTAAGTTATGTGACTATCCATGATATTACCTCTTCTTTCACAATCCTATTAATTCTAGAGCCACCCCTTTATTCATGGAAGTGCTTTGATTGGATATCATTTGATCCCATGCTGCCATGCATGAAAAAATAGTGCATCGTTTTAAAGTGTACAAGTAGACCTCAGAGCTTACTACAGTCGGTGGGGACAAATGACAATTGCCCTACGGTGATGTCAAACAACATCTGTATGTTCTGTTGCTGGAAATTGCCCAGCACCGAAGTCGAATCCGACGTCGTCCCAACAATGTTTAAGCAGAATGACGAGTCCTCTTCGTTAAAGGACATGTAGTTGTCCCCATGCAGCCTCATGTCCGCACCGCCGGCGAAGTGCAGCACCATGTCCGGCATGGCCGGGAGCTGCCGCTCACCGGCAGGAGCCGGGAAGCAAGGGCTCTCCAGGCTCGTCGTGTTGAGCGCCGGCTGGTCGAGCACCGCGGCCACGTGG
The DNA here is from genome assembly GCA_902687465.1 of Secale cereale. NCBI lineage: Eukaryota > Viridiplantae > Streptophyta > Magnoliopsida > Poales > Poaceae > Secale > Secale cereale. Next base: position 153,752,079 of record LR738711.1, on the reverse strand, counting down.
TTGGCGACCACCCTGAAAGCACTTTCCACGAGGACCGTGAAGATGGTGCCGGAGTCCACAATCATCCCACCCGTGCCGTCGGCGTGTAGCTCGAAGGTTTGGTTCGGGATCGGCAGGCGAACGTCACCGAGCGATATGCCCTCGAGAGAGACATAGTACCGCGATGGACTCTGCAGGCTCTGCAGAAGCGGCGTCGACTGCACGGCGGCGCCGCCGCCGTGGGCCAGCTCCGCGAGGGAGCCGAACAAGACATGGCTGCCCATACTGGTATTGAAGAAATCTGTGAGGCAGTAGGAAAACTTCCCGAACCCTAGCTGCGCCACGAGGGACAGGCTCCCGCGGCCGAAGCCGACCAGCCCGGTGGAGTTGTACCAGTCGCCCCCGTTGTCTCTGCCGCAGCCAAACGCGACAGCTCCGGCAAAGGCGGCCGGTACTTGGCCGGGGCCAGAGCCGAACGTGAGCTTCTCCGTGCCCAGGACGCCGGCCGAGTGGGAGCCGTCGCCGTAGGCGTAGCGGTAGCCGCAGAGGGAGCTAGGGGTGCATCCACGGCTCCACACGGGCAGGCACGCGTCGCTGGAGCAGGTCAGAGGGGAGAAGCTGGACGAGGCGGTGGGGTCGTAGACGGGCGTGTCCTGCGAGAAGCAGAGCTTGCACGGCTGACACTGCGTCCAGGTGAGGTCGCTGCCGGTGTCGAAGAGGGCGACGAACGGCACCGGCGGCGTCCCGATGGCGAGCTCCATGAGGTACTCGGCTTGGCCCGAGCGGAGCCTTGGCCCGGCCTCCGAGCTGGAGAATGCCGACGTGGCCACTCGGAGGCGGCTTCTGTGTGCGGCTCGGCGCATCAGCTCTGCCTTGGTGAAGCCGCCTTTGGAGTCAATGTGGGTGAGCGTGAAGCGGTGGCCGGGGCCGGACGGTGGTGGCGCCGCTGAGCTGACCAGTGAGGCAAGTAGTACAAGCAAGCTCAGAGCTTGCAAGGGACCCATGAAACTGAGCATGTGGATGATCGGTGCAAAGCTGGCTAGTGTAAACTTCAAAGAGCTCTGCGGTCCGGGCTTGAGGAGTCATGTTCAAACTTTCATGTCACTAGATGACCAGTTGCGCCAAATGGCGCAAAGACCCGTTTAAAATCATGTTCGTGTTGAAAATATTTGCATTTTTTCAATAACCGTATATTTGAGTACATTTGGTAAGAACTTATACCCATATATATAAAAGAAATTAAATGCAAATATTTTCTTAAGGTAATAATGCCACAAATTAGATCATCGGTAGGTCAAGATAGTTGAGTCTACAATTAGGAACTCCGAGTAGCTGTAAACTTGTATTAAAAAAAGAGTAAACACAAGTGACACAATAAAATGTACTTAATACATGAACTCGTGAACATTGTGTATAGGAGAAGTTCATAGAAATAGTGGTCTCTTGCATCATATAATTTGGTTCTATACTTTTTTATGTATATATCCTGAATGCTACCCCTTTGTGATCAGCTCTTTGTCCTTTGAATCAAATGGCACAGCTACCGCCCCTTGTGGAAAAAGAAAGGACTCTGTAATACTCATAAACGTAAAAGGAAAACATCATGTGATGCATCTCAACCTGCGCAAAACAATGTAAAAACCATACATGCTATCTACACTCTCATTGTCTAGCAAATCATAAGTAGCTGAGGGACCCTATACAAAAGAATTGACAATTAGCAAGAAAGAAGCATGCCATCAGTTGTCTAGACAACCATAAACAATTAGTGGCAAAAAAAACATCAGAATTAGCATTTGCCATCTAGTTTATGAGCTAAAGTTGAGCATTCACAAGTTGATACAACATATTAAGCATCAGCTATTAAACAAAATCTATTTTCCTAATAAGACAACATAGATATGAAATGCGCAAACTCTATTTTGCCATCCAGTTTATGAGCTAAAGTGGAAAGCTATGGTCACAAATGCATAAATAAGCAATATAGAAAATTAGTTAAACAGATTATGGTTTTCCCTTGAAATACCTGAAGGAACCCGCTAATTCCCATGCGCTTTGAAAAAAGTACAATGTATTACTTGTTTTATTCGTGGGCAAACACATTCTGCCTTATAACCTTTGATAATAAGATATACATAGTTTTGAAAAGGATGTGCATTTTTTGAAGCATGTGTATTTTGAAGTAATTTTCTATGTGAGCAAGGATGCATGGTAAAAAATTAAAGCCTTGCTTGTAGTGCTCGTTCTGGCCCAAGATGAGCGAACACCTTGATTGTATGAACCGTGGACACACACAGCAGCTGGCCTGGTTGCACTCGTCCAACTTGACAGCATGCCTCGGGTGCTCGCTCAGGGTGCCCCTACTGGTCTGGTTCCGGACACAACTCAGGATGAAGATGCACAGCTGGTGTCCAACTTGACAGCATGCCTCGGGTGCTCGCTCAGGGTGCCCCTACTGGTCTGGTTCCGGACACGACTCGGGATGAAGATGCACAGCTGGTAGCACGGCTGTCAAGGCTCATCAGAGGCTCGTCTTGAACACGAAGGGCCGGTTGACCCAGCCCTGCCAGGTCTTGAACGCCTACAGCAGCAAAGGTGAATATTCCTCTCAACTACTAAAAAATATGTGTCGAGGATTTGGGCAATAGTGTCATTCCTGCAACAGAAAAGAAATCTCCAACATATCTGCCACTACTTTTTCCTGAAGATGCCACTACCTATTGTGAAGTTCAATATCAATGGACCAATACTCATTTCAAACTGCGAAAATAGAATGCCGACAGAGACCAATGATATTCAACTATCTAACAATCTCATGAGTTAAAAAGAGGAAGGCGAGAATATAGAAACATCTGCGCGATTTGAGTACAGTTCGAACAAAACCTACATAGGTAGCCATATGGAGCTGTAAACCAAGACAGAGGCCACCCAAGGCAGAACATCAAACAGTGACAAAGGAACATCAAAGCAATATATAGAACACTTGGCAATACACAGAGCAGAGAGCCTAATGCTTGAACTCTGATGGAGTTATCAATATAAGCTTTAAATACTATTGTGAAGGAGCTTTACCTAGGCTGTAGCACCAGAGTACATGAATCCAAAAAAACTAACCATTACAATTAAGTCCCAACAGCCTAGTATTTAGAAACCTATAACTCTGGGTGAACATAAGATCATTCATACAGTCAATCCGCTAATAACTAAGCAACACGTAGTAGTTATCTTCCTGCTAGTAAAGAGAGCCAACCAAACAACCAATATGCCTAGGCTTCAGAGAAAAAAATTGCCTGAAGGATAACCTTGGCAGATAATTTATAAATACACCTCGAAAATCATCACCAAGTTTAACAGGTACGTGTTACTTTAAATCAAGAGAACACAAAAGGATAATGTAACATGGTTCTTACCTTCTACCATTTTGGAAGTTATTGTACGCTGAAATCTACAGCTTGTGTTGGACAATGAACATATGTTAAGAAGAAAAGTATATTTTAGGAAGGTGTGCATAACAAAATATGGAGCGCGCGTCCCCTCCTCCCATTCTCTTCTACCCTGCAACGATAGAGAGTAAAATTCCTCAGTTCTTCGGCTATCTATGAATCAAGCTTTTGGTCCTAGGATGCACAACCAATAAAAAGCATTACAATTTTATAAGGCACGAACAACTGTACCTTGAAGCACGATCAACATGCAGGACCTAGCTCGTAATTCTATTTAGGAATCATCATCTTCATAAAGTAACAAGTAAACTTGATCATCCATGCACCGACTGTAGCTTGCTTGCTAATTTTCACCTATGTCACAAATAAGACAATCATGTTCAAACCGAAGGTGAAAGCAGTACACATTCAATTTCTTATTTAATTTAGTATACTCATAAAATCTCTATGAAGAAGCAGACCAACTGCTGGAAATAAACTGGCATGGAATGAAATCAGTGCCACAAAACCATATAGACATGCATGCTTCGGCCTTGCAATGATGACTGGGATATGAAAAAAAGATAGAAAAATGCATTGAAAGCTTAGACCTGAAATGTAGAAGATTACCCCCTTGATCTACCGATGGGAAATAAACGTAAGCGTCAACCAAATGCAATCACAGTCAAGTATGATTCCTTTAATCTATTTAGGGTGTTTTTCACATACTGTGCAAGTAGCAATCACTGTCTTGCTGGAATCACATCCTCTATCTGCAAACTGAAATAATTGCAACATCAAATCCCTCTTCAAGGTCTCACCCTGGACCTTCCCCCTGTTGATCTGCACACGCATGGCATTCCATTAACCAAGCAAACTCAACAATCCACACCATGCATATAATATCTCAAGTAAACTTCTTCAGGAAATTCACAGCACACTTCAAACTTAACGGGATATGAGCATTTACACACAACAATTCATGGTTAATGTGGAACTGAAGCGACAAATTGAGACAATCAAAATATTACCTTAATGAATAAGCCGGGCAAGGAGGAGACTTCAGGGGCAACTACTTGCGTACTATGAACAACAGAATGACCATATTCATTAATATCACATTCAGCATACCCTCAAATTGACTGATGTAGATTATTGGTCTAATCTGCAAAAAGAAAATCTAACAGGGGCTCTTCTCCTTGTGAAGACGTGTACTGAATTGGAAGGTTGACTTGCCTAAAGTACTGCCCAGCGACAGCAGGCATAGCACTGACCCAAATATGCAGTTACTGCTAATCAAAAGAGGAGAGCAGCAGGAAGGAAGAAGGAACCTGCGGACGTGTGGGCTGTACAGAGCCATCTCTGGCCCAGCGCGGTGTGAACGATGACCAGCTGTTCCTTCTGGTGACCCACTCCCGTCCGCCGCCACACATCCCTCTCCTCTTTCCTCTCTATTTCTCCCTCCCCTCCTTCCTTCTCTCTCTCCCTCTCATCTTCTCTCTCTCCTGTAGATCAAATCGAGCGCCGACGCCGTCGCCCTTTGACTGCAGGTCGCCGCCGCCGCAGAGAAGCTCACCTCCGTGCTCACATGAGATGAGGAGGGATGGGCAGCGGTGGCGTAGGAAAGGAGAAGCCAGCGCTGCCGGATGCCTTGCTTGGGAGCCGCCTTGTCTCTCCGGATGGGGGGCGCTCCACGGCCACCCTATCGTGCCGAGCTCTCCTAGGAGGCGACTGAGGTGGGAGGAGAAGGAGGAGGCGGCAGTGACTGAGGTGGGAGGAGGAGGGGGCGGCGGCTAGGGTTGTGAGGAAGGACGGGAGGAGGAGGAGGGGGCATGGGAGGACATGGGTCATTTCTTTTTCTTTCGCTGCTACTTTTTGTTCGCTTCCGCCCGAGTCGCAGGACTATTCACAGTCGACGTGGATGCTGTGGTTGTGACTACCAACCCGCTCATCCTTTATAAGTTCAACTAGATGACCTGGTTGCGCCAATGGCGCAAGAAGCCAGTTAGAAGCGATGTTAGTAATGCATAAGTAGGAGACGTAAATGGAAAGATGATGCAATGTGGATTGTATTACAGTAGTAGAATGGCTTAAACCGGTTAGAGCAAGAAAATAATTAAAACCAAGAATTATGGTATCGATAACCATTTTATATGCACGAATATCATTTCATTATTGGCCAAAGAGAAAAAAATATGTTCATGCCATATAGTTCGAAGCCACTCTCAATAAAATAGCATCCAATATGACATGAACCATTTTGAATAATTTGGATTCATAGATATCTAAACAAGCAACATCCACCTTCAGGTCCTGATGCATAAGAAATGGTCTCTCAGGAACCATATCCATTCAAGTAGGCTGTAAGGGGAAAGAAAGATAAAGATAAACGAGTAACAATGTTGATAGCATGAAGCAAGACATATGGAAACTGAAGCAAATGTGTCACAGATTGCAGAAAAGTATTTCAACCATGAAGAATAAACAAGTGAAGCATTCATTGGTGTACAATATTAGCATGTAGGCCTAGGATATGGTTCCACTCTTAGTCCATCTGGAGCAGCCCGTATAATTATTATCTCTAGCATATCTTGGTTTTTAGATCATCTGCAGATGCCCATATAGTTAAAAGGCCAAATGGCACAAAATACGAATTAAGGTGAGCAGATATTAGCAAATGAATGCTTAGCATTAGAGATAAGTACATAACAATCAAAATTTTGCTATTGGAGTGCATGTCCTTTTCTCTGAAATTAATGGTCGGGTGAAACATATATATTCACCAAGTATATCCCCTCTTCGCAGACCTATACGACACAATGAGGTACCATCTGTTTCCTAATTATATTGTAACCTGAAATCTGTGTTCATACGTGCATGGGCATATCCATTTATTCCTAATAGGAAAACATGCCAAAACATCGGTCACTTTCTCTTTTGAGCTGGAAAGACCGATCACTTGGCTAAAATGCATGCAGACACCTCTAATCTAAATAGAGGAACTGAAAAAATCAGTCACTATGATTTTATTAATAACTATATACATATACATTCCAGTCAAGCGCCTTTCTAGAGAGTGACATGCTTAGCTGTGTTTTTCTTAAACATGCGCCACCAAACACTGAAAGGTAGAATAATATCACCATCCTTTTAGTTTCCATCCATACGGAGGAGCATAAAGATAGCAAAATTGTTAGTACTGTATGCACCTTTTACTAAAGTATCACCTTCATGGCTAGCAAGAAAAAAAGGAGCTTGAAAGTTCTGAATCTTCTGGTCACAACAATGGTGTGAACTGATTGGATAAGAACATAACATATATTTGATATATTCATCTGCAAATAGAGAACATATTCACATGATAAATTAGCAGCCAATTGTCCAAACTTAAATACATAATGCAATGCGAAGAACCGCCCACCCAATCATTACCAACTACATCGCCAACAGTATATTGAGAGAAATCATCAAATCTGGCCAGAACAAAAGGTCCCCATGTAGCTACCTTAATTAGTATATGTCCAAAAGATTGTTTCCAAAAAGAAACATGAGTTACAATTTAGTACGACCGAGAAGGATTCAAGATTATAAAAGGAGCTGGGATACACATTCTTATTAAAGTTATTGGTTCAGATCTGTGTAGCCTTCAGGGGGCTACCAATCAATCCATATGTCCATCCCTACAATACTTTCAGGAGGGTACCACTCAATCCATTTGAGCATCTTATTTTTGCATTAATAGAAGAGGACCTAGCATACCTGCAGATGTGTTGGTGATGGTGAGGTCGCCAGCAAGTAGACCTAGCCGCAGAGGACACCGCCTCCCCCGTGCTGTACTGCATCAAACCTGTAAGTGCACATATTAAAGCAAGAGTATATCTGCCACATAAGAAAGCAGATACATAAAAGCAGCAAAAATTGAGTTGGGCACACATGAACATTGACAAACCAAATAAGGAGAAGGCACGCAAGACTGGCTACCGAAAATGAAGGAAACCGAACAAGCATGGATATGAATACATAAATAAATATACACATGGCGAGCCAACCTTGAGTCACATAATCTGTTTTCCTTCAGTCATGCCAGTGCCTCGAGAATTATTTGTCTTCGTACACATGCTGGTGGTTCCCACAATATTTTGTGGTAGAAAATATAAACACTCGACACTTGTTTAAAAGAAGAGAATGCCATGTTCCAAGACTCTAAAAGGACCGACTGAATAGTCATATAGATGCATGTGTGTTAATTGGCTACAATCTTGATGGCATGCAACTTTGTAAACTTCTATTTAGAACAAATTAGGTAGCTAAATTAACAACCAAGAGTACAGTGTCGATCCATATTATCCAAAATATGCTAGCTAGCCGCACTAATGCACAAGTCGACTTCGAATTGAGACGACGCAAATCATATTTGGGAGCTATAGCTGCTAGTGGACACATGGGATTCTACCGTGTCCCACCACAATCATCTTAATTTTGCAAAAGCAAACCAGTTTATTAGAACCAAGCTTCTACGGTTATACAATTGAAAAACTACAAACTGGTTTATCTTGAACTGAACAATGAATTTTACCTAGAGCTAATGAAATTCGTCTTGTTCTTTTTTCTACTATTACCGCCATCCTCCCTTTATAGGTAAATGAAGATCAGCTAGTCAGTTAGAAGAAAGAGAGATCAACGAGTCCTAAAAGCCTTCCAACTGATTGGGGGGG
>LR738711.1:153652550-153743863 GCA_902687465.1 Secale cereale | reverse complement strand
GAGGTTTAGTCAATGGGTTTGCCACATTCAGATCTGTATGTATTTTGCAAATTTATATGTCTACAATGCTCTGCACGGAGCTACTCTAGCTAAATGCTCTCACTTTCAATATGTATCCAGATCGAGACTCAGAGTCATCCAGATCGGTGTCAAAGCTTGCATTGACGTAACTCTTTAAGACAAACTCTTTATCACCTCCATAACCGAGAAATATTTCCTTATTCCTCTAAGGATAATTTTGACCGATGTCCAGTGATCTACTCCTAGATCAAAATTGTACTCCCTTGCCAAACTCAGGGCAGGGCATACAATAGGTCTAGTATACAGCATGGGATACTTTATAGAACCTATGGTTGAGGCATAGGGAATGACTTTCATTCTCTCTCTATCTTTTGCTGTGGTCGGGCTTTGAGTCTTTCTCAACTTCACACCTTGCAACACAGGTAAGAACTCTTTCTTTGACTGTTCCATTTTGAACTACTTCAAAAACTTGTCAAGGTATGTACTCATTGAAAAAACTTATCAAGCGTCTTGATCTATCTCTGTAGATCTTGATGCTCAATATGTAAGCAGCTTCACCGAGGTCTTTCTTTGAAAAACTCCTTTCAAACACTCATTTATGCTTTCTAGAAAATTCTACATCATTTCCGATCGACAATATGTTATTCACATATACTTATCAGAAAGGTTGTAGTGCTCCCACTCACTTTCTTGTAAATACAGGCTTCACCGCAAGTCTGTATAAAACTATATGCTTTGATCAACTTATCAAAGCGTATATTCCAACTCCGAGATGCTTTCACCATTCCATAGATGGATCGCTGGAGCTTGCACATTTTGTTAGCACCTTTAGGATTGACAATAACCTTCTGGTTGTATCATATACAACTCTTCTTTAATAAATCCATTAAAGAACGCAGTTTTGTTATCCATTTGCCAGATTTCATAAAATGCGGCAATTGCTAACATGATTCGGACAGACTTAAGCATCACTACGAGTGAGAAAATTTCATCGTAGTCAACTCCTTGAACTTGTCGAAAACCTTTCGCAACAAGTCGAGCTTTGTAGATAGTAACATTACCATTGGTGTCAGTCTTCCTCTTGAAGATCCATTTATTTTCAATGGCTTGCCGATCATCGGGCAAGTCAACCAAAGTCCATACTTTGTTCTCATACATGGATCCCATCTCAGATTTCATGGCCTCAAGCCATTTTGCGGAATCTGGGCTCATCATCGCTTCCTCATAGTTTATAGGTTCATCATGGTCTAGTAACATGACTTCTAGAACCGGGTTACCGTACCACTCTGGCGCGGAACGCACTCTGGTTGACCTACAAGGTTCAGTAGTAACTTGATCTAAAGTTTTATGATCATCATCATTAGCTTCCTTGCTGATTGGTGTAGGAATCACTAGAACTAGTTTCTGTGATGTACTACTTTCCAATTCGGGAGAGGGTAAAATTACCTCATTAAGTTCCACTTTCCTCCCACTCACTTCTTTGGAGAGAAACTCCTTCTCTAGAAAGGATCCATTCTTAGCAACGAATATCTTGCCTTCGAATCTGTGATAGAAGGTGTACCCAATAGTTTCCTTTGGGTATCCTATGAAGAAACAATTCTCCGACTTGGGTTTGAGCTTATCAGGTTGAAGTTTTTTCACATAAGCATCGCAGCCACAAACTTCAAGAAACGACAACTTTGGTTTCTTGCCAAACCACAGTTCATACAGTGTCGTCTCAACGGATTTAGATGGTGCCCTATTTAACGTGAATGCAGCTGTCTCTAATGCATAACCCAAAACGATAGTGGTAAATCGGTAAGAGACATCATAGATCGCACCATATCTAATAAAGTACAGTTACGACGTTCGGACACACCATTACGCTGTGGTGTTCCGGGTGGCGTGAGTTGTGAAACTATTCAACATTGTTTTAAATGAAGACATGATGTCTACTACACAACCTTCTTATTGTAGACGTTGTTGGGCCTCCAAGCGCAGAGGTTTGTAGGAAAGTAGCAAATTTCCATCAAGTGGATGACCTAAGGTTTATCAATCCGCGGGAGGCGTAGGATGAAGATGGTATCTCTCAAGCAACCCTGCAACCAAATAACAAAGAGTCTCTTGTGTCCCCAACACACCCAATACAATGGTAAATTGTATAGGTGCACTAGTTCGACGAAGAGATGGTGATACAAGTGTAATATGGATGGTAGATATAGGTTTTTGTAATCTGAAAATATAAAAACAGCAAGGTAGCAAGTGGTAAAAGTGAGCATAAACGGTGTTGCAATGATAGGAAACAAGGCCTAGGGTTCATACTTTCACTAGTGGAAGTTCTCTCAACAATAATAACATAACTGGATCATATAACTATCCCTCAACATGCAACAAAGAGTCACTCCAAAGTAACTAATAGCGGTGAACAAACGAAGAGATTATGGTAGGGTACGAAACCACCTCAAAGTTATTCCTTCTGATCGATATATTCAAGTGTCCATAGTAAAATAACACGAAGCTATTCTTTCCGTTCAATCTATCATAGAGTTCGTACTAGAATAACACCTTAAGACACAAATCAATCAAAACCCTAATGTCACCTAGATACTCCATTGTCACCTCAAGTATCTGTGGGCATCATTATACGATATGCATCACACAATCTCGGAATCATCTATTCAACCAGCACAAAGAACTTCAAAGAGTGCCCCAAAGTTTCTACCGGAGAGTCAAGACGAAAACGTGTGCCAACCCCTATGCATATATTCCGAAGGTCATGGAACCCGCAAGTTGATCACCAAAACATACATCAAGTAGATCACGTGATATCCCATTGTCACCATAGATAAACACATGCAAGATATACATCAAGTGTTCTCAAATCCTTAAAGACTCAATCCGATAAGATAACTTCAAAGGGAAAACTCAATCCATTACAAGAGAGTAGAGGGGGGAGAAACATCATAAGATCCAACTATAATAGCAAAGCTCGCAATACATCAAGATCGTGCCATCTCAAGAACGAGAGAGAGAGAGAGAGAGGAGAGAGATCAAACACATAGCTACTGGTACATACCCTCAGCCCCCGAGGGTGGACTACTCCCTCCTCGTCATGGAGAGCGCCGGGATGATGAAGATGGCCACCGAGAGGGATTCCCCCTTTGGCAGGGTGCCGGAACGGGGTCTAGATTGGTTTTTGGTGGCAACGGAGGCTTTCGGTGACGGGACTCCTGATCTAGGTTATTTTCTGGAGGTTTCACACTATATAGGAGGTGTTGGAGTCGGGGCCAAGTAAAGGGGGTCTACGGGCTGTCCACGAGGCAGGGGGCGCGCCCCCCACCCTCGTGGGCAGCCCGTGGATCTTCTCGTCCCCCTTCGGCACTTCTTGGGCTTCTTTTGGTCCAAAAATAACCTCCGTTCAGTTTCAGGTCAATTGGGCTCCGTTTGATATTCCTTTTCTGTGAAACCCTAAAACAGGAGAAAAACAGAAACTGGCACTGGGCTCTGGGTTAATAGGTTAGTCCCAAAAATCATATAAAAGTGTATATAAAAGCCCATAAAACATCCTAGAAGGATAATATAATAGCATGGAACAATCAAAAATTATAGATACGTTGGGGACGTATTAAGCATCCCCAAGCTTAATTCTTGCTCGTCCTCGAGTAGGTAAATGATAAAAAACAGAATTTTTGATGTGGAATGCTAACCAACATAATTCACAATGTAATTCTCTTTGTTGTGGCATGAATGTTCAGATCCGAAAGATTAAAAGTCTATATTGACATAATAATAATAATAATACTTCAAGCATACTAACAAAGCAATCATGTCTTCTCAAAATAACATGGCCAAAGAAAGTTATCCCTACAAAATCATATAGTCTGGCTATGCTCCCTCTTCATCACACAAAATATTCATATCATGCCCAATCCCGGTTTCAGCCAAGCAATTGTTTTCATACTCAAGTTTTTTCAAACCTTTCAACTTTCACGCAATATATGAGCGTGAGCCATGGACATAGCACTATGTGGAATAGAGTGGTGGTTGTGGAGAAGACAAAAAGGAGGAAAATAGTCTCACATCAACTAGGCGTATCAATGGGCTATGGAGATGCCCATCAATAGATATCAATGTGAGTGAGTAGGGATTGCCATGCAACTGATGCACTAGAGCTATAAGTGTATGAAATCTCAACAAAAGAAACTAAGTCGGTGTGCATCCAACTTGCTTGCCCACGAAGACCTAGGGCATTTGAGGAAGCCCATCGTTAGAATATACAATCCAAGTTCTATAATGAAAATTCCCACTAGTATATGAAAGTGACTAAACAAGAGACTCTCTATCATGAAGAACATGGTGCTACTTTGAAGCACAAGTGTGGAAAAAGATAGTAGCATTGTCCCTTTTCTTTTCTTTTCTTTTTTTGGCCTTTCCTTTTTTTGGGGACAATGCTCTAACAATGATGATCATCACACTTCTATTGATTTACAACTCGATACTAGAACAAAGTATGACTCTATATGAATGCCTCCGGCGGTGCACTGATGGCTTCTCGCCCCTCGTTGGTTACCCCAAGTGGAAGGTTTGAGATGCAGTGTAGCGGAAGTTTTCCCTTGGCAAAGATACCAAGGATCGATTTCCCCTAAGACTCCTAGTTTCAACAAGAAGGTGTCAACTGCTAACGGCGCCAGATATTAGCAATCAACGTGGACCTGCACACAGATACAAATAACTTTGCTCCCAACGAGTACAGAGAGGTTGTCAATCCCTCCGGCCTTGTCGTTTACAAAGGATCAAACGCAAGTGATAATAGTGATAGGTATTGCTGCAAATAGTAAGTAAAAGCAGAAAGTAAATAGCGGATGTGATCAGTGATGGTAATATGGACCGGGGTCCCATGATGTTCACTAGTGATGTCTCTCTCCCAAAAGACGATAAAACAACTATGTAAGGTAAACGAATTACAGCTGGGCAATTGACAGAATTATGTGCGCAAACCAATGCTAACTATGTTGCAAGAATGGTAGAGGTTCAAAGCATGGGCGGTACGCCAAGGCAAGTAGACCGAAATCCATCTGCATCTACTACTAATCATCCACCTTGAGATATCTATCCAGAACATCTCGCTGGTATTAAGTTGCGAGTCCCACCCATAGTGTAAACTCAAAGCAACAGACAACTGCATTAAAAGAACTTTGCGTAAAGTAAACAATCCTTGCACCCGCGGGCACAAGCACCATTGTTTTCCCCCTTGTGGCAACAGCACATCCCCTAGACTCATGTTTCTGTCACTCAAGCTAGTCATCAGGGGCATGAACCCACAATCAAGCATAACGTTCCCTCTTGGAGTCACTACCTACTACTTGGCCAAAGCAATAAATAACAACGGAGAACATGCAAGAATTACTTACGAACATAAATATGAAAGAGGTGAATCAAATATATTACTCAAACACAATCTGAACATAATCTCACAATCCATCGGATCCCAGCAAACTCAACATAGCAACAGCATAAGGATTACATATGTGCCTCGATCATGTAGGGCAGCTCACGAGGTCTAATTAGTGAAGCACAAGAAGGGGAGGAGAACATCACATAGCTACTGGTCATGGACCCATGGTCCAAGGGAGACTACTCACAACTCATCCGGGAGGCGTCCATGGTGGTGGAGAGGCTCCCGGTGGTGATCCTCCCATCCGGCAGGGTGCTGGGAAGAGTTCTCCTGGTGCTCCAGATCTTGGAAGCGCGGCGGCGGCGGAACAGAGATGAGATCGCGAAAAAGGGTTCCGTCCTCGAGGGTTTCGGGACGCGTGTTAAATATATGCCAAAGGGGGGCATCAGCGGAGGCCTGGGGGGCCCAGGCGCCCCCCCGGCGCGGCCAGGAGGGGGGGCGCGCCACCAGGGCGCCTGGAGCCCTGGTGGCCCCCCTCCGGCCCTACTTCGGCCGTGTGGAAGCTTCCGGAACGCTGATTTTTTATATAATTTTTCCGGGATTTTTCTGGCAGTTTTCGTGACGGGAAAACCTGAAATACAAAAACAGCAGAAAACAGAAACTGGCACTGGGGTGCACTGAGTTAATAGGTTAGTCCAAATATGATCAAAAGTGTATGGAAGTGTATAAATATCATAGCAATATCACACAAAAGAGGCATGGAGCAAGCATAAATTATAGATACGTTTTGGACGTATCAACATCCCCAAGCTTAATTCCTGCTCGTCCTCGAGTAGGTAAATGATAACAAGAATAATTTCTGTGGTGACATGCTATTAACCATATAAGGACTTTTTATAGTCACATGACAAAAGCTTACTGAGACAATGAATCTGTAGTAATTAAGTTGCCTTATGAGAAAATCACAAAGAACTGAAAGTTTTACAATATGATACTGAAACATCAAATAGATTTGTAATGAGCATGGTGTGCAAATATGATAAAGTGATATCTCGCTTGCCCCCTTTAGTGAAGCAAAACATAAATGCAGGGGCACCTCCAAGGTTTAAGTGATGACTAGATACAATGATTTCAGAATAAACGATATCATAATCATGCAAAAGACAATGCTACTTTGGGACAATGCACATTACACTCAGAATGACAATCATGCTCTCAGTAGTTGGTGCTTAAAGAAGGCGGAGACTCTCGAACCGTGGCTTTTGTTGGCAAGGTTGAAAACCCGTGGTCGGAAACAAAGACAAAACATGTACCAGAGCTCTTGGTTTTAAAAACAGAGGTAATAATTATTTTTTAGATTATGCATGTTTCGTCAACGAATGCTAGCAGATAACTCAATCACTTCTTGAGATGGACAAGTTTCGAGGAACGACTCCCGAATGAGGACGATCACATCCTATTAATCTCCTTTGTTTATCACTGCCAAAGTTTTCTGATTTCTCATGAACAAAGCGTGAAGGAGGGTTTGTTTGTTATATTAATTTTGAGCCGGGCACACTCTTTGTCAGTTCCTTCTCGTATTATGGGTTTGCACATTAGACATGCAATCCCGGGGTGAAGCTTGTCCAACTTAAAAATATCATGAATTAACTACTACTTCCTCATGAACTTAAAACAGAGGCACAAAATAGGAATGCTTTTTTTTGAATAATTTCGAGATGGTACATGAAAGTCTCCGTTAGGAATGGCAGGTAAATACCATGTATAGGAAGGTATGGTGGACTCATATGGCATAACTGGTTTAAAGGATTTTGGATGCACAAGCAGTCAGTCCGCTTAGTACAGGTGGAGGTTAGCAAAAGACTGGGAGCGACCAACTAAGAGAGCAATGACGGTCATAATCATGCAGAGCGACAAAGCAACATTGAATCAGGCATGGTAGTTATATCGGTACTCAGAAACAAAAGATCATCAAGGCTTGACAGACTTTCTTTACAGTCTTAAATATGCATGAGCATACGCCAAGTCAATCAAAATAAATTCTTGAAGGAAGATATTACTAAACCATACCACATCATAGGCAAACAAATCATGTTGGTACTCCAATAACACATTGGGAACCCCCCAGCTATTTGAGACTAACCATAAGAAAACATGAACTACTAAGCGCCATTATGCACGTAGCATTTTTATCATAGACATATCAACCAATGCAACAGAAGCAAACTCTCTTAATAAGATAAGCATGATAACTAAAGAGAGTTCAAGCAACCAACTAAACAAAAGCTCTTTAAAAATACAAGCATGAAAACTAAGAGCTGAACATGATAGTAGCTATTGAAAGACCAAGAACATACACAGCAAAGATAGACATGAAAATTCTATGTTGTGTTCTAGGTTGAAGTGGAGCGTGTTTCTCTCCCACACAAAGAAAGCTGAGTTCCAACTCGTTATGAAAATCTAAAGAAAACTAAAAAGGAAACTAAAAGCAAGACGCTCCAAGCATAGCACATAACACATGAAGTGATAAAAATATAGTGGAACGAAAGACGAACTGGTAATGTTGATGGAGAAGGGGATGTACGGGGGGGCATCCCCAAGCTTAGACGCTTGAGTCTCCTTGAATATTTCTTGGGGGTGCATGGGGGCATCCCCAAGCTTGAGCGTTTGACACTCCTGAGTCTTTTTATCATCTTCCCTCGCACACTTGAAAACTCCCTTCATACATAACTCATCATAATCTGATTAGCGAGGTTAGTACCCATAATAAAATAATTGTTCCTTGCTGGAAATAAAGATATTCTTGAAGGTATACTGTTTCTCAAGATTGCCAAAAGGTTTTTGCAAAGAAAAAGCAAGCTCAAGGTTTGCAAAATGAAGGAAAGGCAAAACAGGACAGAATCTGTGAAAAACTGAACAACAGGTAGTAAATGATTTTTTCGGGGCACTTCTACAACTCTAATCAAAAAACTCAGAACAAACGCACGAAAGACAATTGTACAGAGCATGCTGTCGAAACAATTCAGACCAAAAAGATGATCTGGTGATTTTATACGAATTTTTCTATCCAAGGACAGAATCTGTTTCCTGGACAGCACGTCACAACTTTTGAACTTTCTTGCAATCAGAGGCTACACTTGGCACAAAGTTGAAAAGTAAAGATACAATGATGATGCTACTGTAGTAACAACATCAAGACACAACAAAAGCAAAATAAAATTTTATTCATTGTGGGCTGCCTCCCAAAAGCGCTTTCTTTTATGCCTTTAAGCTAGGCATAATGCATAGAGATCAAGTTGTATCAATTGAACCATCATGATCATCAAAAAGCTCTTCAATAGTACAACTAATCTTAAGAGGACTTTCAAATAAAGGCCTCATAGAGATACTTCTAGGGAGAAGACCAAAAGGATAAAAGTCAAGGGAAGATTCATTTATAAATTCATCAAAGAGAGGTGTTTCTTCCAAAGTCTTTACAGTTTCAACCCCTTTGGCAATAGATGGATTACTTTTAGAGCGGGGAGCCTTTGGAACGTGAACGAACTTAGGCTCCTTGTTTGCCAGAGTTTCTACCTTTCTGGTTTTGATTGAGGAGAAAGTGGTTCCTAGAGTATCAAAGATTTCCTCAATTTTGTCTATCCTAGAAGAGTCCAAGTCATGGGATTTGATGGTCTCCAAAGTTTTGAAAATTTTATGCATGGAGCTATCAAGCCTATTCAAATTCCCTTGGATTTTACGATCCAACTCGTTTATCTTATTAATGTTTGGCATCTCTAGCTCTATCTTTTCAAGTTTTTTCATAATGTGAGCTAGGGTGATGTCCTCTTGAATGCTAACAACAGGGGGACTTCCAACAAGATTTTCAATAATACTAAGAGACTCCCAAACTGGGGCCTCTAGGAAATTTCCATTGATAGCAGTATCTAGAATAAACCTATTCCAAGAAGTAATTCCAACATAAAAAAATCTAAGCAGGATAGTAGTAGATTGCTTCTTGGTGGCTCTTTTTTGAGAATCATTAATTCTATACCAAGCATCTTTTAGACTTTCCCCACCTCTTTGTTTAAAGGTGAGAACTTCTGCCTCGCCAAAGACAAAAGGACCCGACATAATGACAACTAAAGAATGAGATAACTATTTTTGTGATTTTTGATAAAAGATACTAACGCAAAACTGAAAGGTAAACTAACAAGACTAAAAGCAAAGGTAAAAGATAGCGTGCAACTCCCCTATCTTGAAGAGTGGAGTTCCCGGCAACGGCGCCAGAAAACTTTGCTTGATGGCTTCTCGCCCCTCGTTGGTTACCCCAAGTGGAAGGTTTGAGATGCAGTGTAGCGGAAGTTTTCCCTTGGCAAAGATACCAAGGATCGATTTCCCCTGAGACTCCTAGTTTCAACAAGAAGGTGTCAACTGCTAACGGCGCCAGATATTAGCAATCAACGTGGACCTGCACACAGATACAAATAACTTTGCTCCCAACGAGTACAGAGAGGTTGTCAATCCCTCCGGCCTTGTCGTTTACAAAGGATCAAACGCAAGTGATAATAGTGATAGGTATTGTTGCAAATAGTAAGTAAAAGCAGAAAGTAAATAGCGGATGTGATCAGTGATGGTAATATGGACCGGGGTCCCATGATGTTCACTAGTGATGTCTCTCTCCCAAAAGACGATAAAACAGCTATGTGAGGTAAACGAATTACAGCTGGGCAATTGACAGAATTATGTGCGCAAACCAATGCTAACTATGTTGCAAGAAAGGTAGAGGTTCAAAGCATGGGCGGTACGCCAAGGCAAGTAGACCGAAATCCATCTGCATCTACTACTAATCATCCACCTTGAGATATCTATCCAGAACATCTCGCTGGTATTAAGTTGCGAGTCCCACCCATAGTGTAAACTCAAAGCAACAGATAACTGCATTAAAAGAACTTTGCGTAAAGTAAACAATCCTTGCACCCACGGGCACAAACACCGTTGTTTTCCCCCTTGTGGCAACAGCACATCCCCTAGACTCATGTTTCTGTCACTCAAGCTAGTCATCGAGGGGCATGAACCCACAATCAAGCATAACGTTCCCTCTTGGAGTCACTACCTACTACTTGGCCAAAGCAATAAATAACAACGGAGAACATGCAAGAATTACTTACGAACATAAATATAAAAGAGGTGAATCAAATATATTACTCAAACACAATCTGAACATAATCTCACAATCCATCGGATCCCAACAAACTCAACATAGCAACAACATAAGGATTACATATGTGCCTCGATCATGTAGGGCAGCTCACGAGGTCTAATTAGTGAAGCACAAGAAGGGGAGGAGAACATCACATAGCTACTGGTCATGGACCCATGGTCCAAGGGAGACTACTCACAACTCATCCAGGAGGCGTCCATGGTGGTGGAGAGGTTCTCGGTGGTGATCCTCCCCTCCGGCAGGGTGCCGGGAAGAGTTCTCCTGGTGCTCCCGATCTTGGAAGCGCGGCGGCGGCGGAACAGAGATGAGATCGCGAAAAAGGGTTCCGTCCTCGAGGGTTTCGGAACGCGTGTTAAATATATGCCAAAAGGGGGCATCATCGGAGGCCTGGGGGGCCCAGGCGCCCCCCGGCGCCGCCAGGAGGGGGGCCGCGCCACCAGGGCGCCTGGAGCCCTGGTGGCCCCCCTCCGGCCATACTTCGGCCGTGTGGAAGCTTCCGGAACGCTGATTTTTTATATAATTTTTCCGGGATTTTTTTGGCAGTTTTCGTGACGGGAAAACCTGAAATACAAAAATAGCAGAAAACAGAAACTGGCACTGGGGTGCACTGAGTTAATAGGTTAGTCCAAATATGATCAAACGTGTATGGAAGTGTATAAATATCATAGCAATATCACACAAAAGAGGCATGGAGCAAGCAGAAATTATAGATACGTTTTGGACGTATCATGCACCGGGGTGTGCAATGAATCAAGAGTGACATGTAAGAAAAATTATGCATGGTGGCTTTGCCACAAATACGATGTCAACTACATGATCATGCATGGCAATATGACAATGATGAAGTGTGTCATAACAAACGGAACGGTGGAAAGTTGCATGGCAATATATCTCGGAATGGCTATGGAAATGCCATGATAGGTAGATATGGTGGCTGTTTTGAGGAAGGTATATGGTGGGTGTATGGTACCGGCGAAAGTTGCGCAGTACAAGAGAGGCTAGCAATGGTGGAAGGGTGAGAGTGTGTATAATCCATGGACTCAACATTAGTCATAAAGAACTCACATACTTATTGCAAAAATTTACGAGTCATCAAAACAGAGAAATCAATGCATGCTCCTAGGGCGGAGGTTGGTAGGAGTTAACCATCACGCGCCCCCGATTTCCACACAAAGGATGACACTCAATAAATACCTCATGCTCTAACTTCGTCACGTAGCGGTTCACCATACGTGCATGCTACGGGAATCACAAACTTTAACACAAGTATTTCTTGAATTCATAATTACCCCACTAGCATAACTCTAATATCACCATCCTCATATCTCAAAACAATCATCAAGTATCAAACTTCTCATAATATTCAATGCACTTGTATGAAAGTTTTTGTTATACCCATATTGGATGCCTATCATATTAGGACTAATTTCATAACCCAAGCCAATTACCATGATGTTCTAAAAGACTCTCAAAATAATATAAGTGAAGCATGAGAGTTCATCTATTTCTTCAAAATAAAACCACTGTCGTGCTATAAAAATATATAAGTGAAGCACTAGAGCAACCAACAAACTACTCCAAAAGATATAAGTGAAGATCAATGAGTAGTTGAATAATTATGTAACTATGTGAAGACTCTCTAACATTTGAGAATTTCAGATCTTGGGATATTATTCAAACAGCAAGCAAAACTAACTAAAATAAAATGACGCTCCAAGCAAAACACATATCATGTGGTGAATAAAAATATAGCATCGAGTAAAGTTACTGATGAACGAAGACGGAAGAGGGGATGCCATCTCGGGGCATCCCCAAGCTTAGGCTTTAGGTTGTCCTTGAATTTTACCTTGGGGTGCCTCGGGCATCCCCAAGCTTAGGCTCTTGCCACTCCTTATTCCATAGTCCATTGAATCTTTACCCAAAACTTGAAAACTTCACAACACAAAACTCAACAGAAAACTCATAAGCTCCGTTAGTATAAGAAAGTAAAACCACCACTTAGGTACTGTTATGAACTCATTCTAAATTCATATTGGTGCAATATCTACTGTATTCCAACTTCTCTATGGTTCATACCCCCCGATACTACTCATAGATTCATCAAAATAAGCAAACAACACATAGAAAACAGAATCTGTCGAAAACAGAACAGTCTGTAGTAATCTGTAACTTTCGAATACTGATGTAACTCTAAAAATTCTGAAATAAATTGGTAAACCTAAGGAATTTGTCTATTAATCATCTGCAAAAAATCAACTAAAAAGCACTCTCCAGTAAAAAATGGTAGCTAATCTCGTGAGCGCTAAAGTTTTTGTTTTTTACAGCATGATCGCATAAACTTCACACAAGTCTTCCCAAAGGTTGAACTTGGCACAAACACTAATTAAAACACAAAACCACATCTAGACAGAAGCTAGATGCAATATTTATTCCTAAACAGAAGCAAAAACAAAGAAAAATAAATAAAGTTGGGTTGCCTCCCAACAAGCGTTATCGTTTAACGCCCCTAGCTAGGCATGATGATTTCAATGATGCTCACATATAAGATAAGAATTGAAACATAAAGAGAGCATCATGAGGAATATGAATAGCACATTTAAGTCTAACCCACTTCCTATGCATAGGGATTTTGTGAGCAAACAACTTATGGGAACAATAATCAACTAGCATAGGAAAGCAAAACAAGCATAGCTTCAAAAATTTAAGCACATCGAGAGGAAACTTGATACTATTGCAATTCCTACAAGCATATGATCCCCTCTCATAATAATTTTCAGAGGCATCATGAATGAATTCAACAATATAACTATCACATAAAGCATTCTTTTCATGATCCCCAAGCATATAAATTTTATTACTTTCCACATAAGCGAATTTCTTCTCATTCGGAATAGTGGAAGTATCATAAGAGACTTGGATACTATAGATTGTTTCCACATTACAAGAGTAATGTTCAAAAAAGGGTAATCATAATCATGACAAGTTTTATAAATATAATCATCACTACTTTTTATAGCATAAGTGGCATCACAATAATCATCATAAATAGGAGGCATGCTATCATCATAATAGATTTGCATATCAAAACTTGGTGGACTAAAAATATCATCTTCATTAAACGTAGCATCCCCAAGCTTGGGACAAACATTAATTGCAGCAAATATATTATCAAACATGTCATCCTCATAAAACATAGCATCCCCAAGCTTGGGCCATTTCATATCATAAGCATAATCACTCTCATCATTAATAGTATGGATAGCACCGATAGTATAGCAATTATCATCATCACAATGAGTAATAGGAGAAAAATCATTTGGGAGGGATACCTTTTTATCTTTACTTATCCGTCTTTTCTTTTTCTTCTTCACATTAAGTATGGGTTTAATCTTCTTTCTGGAGCTCCTTATTAATGAGATTGGTAGAATAAAAGGCTCCTCCTCGTTACCTGATTCATCATAAGAAAGAATAGGAGGATATTGGGAAATCTCTTCCCCTTCATTAGTATTCGCTTCATCTTCTATTTGTTTTCTTGACTTTATGTAATTGGCAATATAAGGATTTTCAATGCAATTCATAGCACAATACATATAAATTTCCTCCAGATCAAAATCAAGAACTTTATCAAGAACAAATTCTGGAAGATCCTTAGTTAAACGTTTCATTTCTTCATAACCCACAAGCAAACTAAGTTCATTATGATGTGCATGAGAAATCAAGTCATCACATTTTTTGGACACGATTCGATCATGAA
This sequence comes from Secale cereale, assembly GCA_902687465.1. Classification (NCBI taxonomy): domain Eukaryota; kingdom Viridiplantae; phylum Streptophyta; class Magnoliopsida; order Poales; family Poaceae; genus Secale; species Secale cereale. The sequence goes on along the minus strand of LR738711.1, from coordinate 153,729,514 downwards.
ACAATTCACATTGGGGATTTAAATGATCACGTTCATTGCAAAGTTCACAAGGATGGCAGAGAAATTTTAAATTTTCAGCACAATCATCTAGCCTCTCTAGCAACCATTTAGTTTCTAAATACATATGCCTCTTGCAAAATCTATCTTCTCTATTTGGTATGTACTTGCAAACTCTATGCACTCCACAAAAATCGACATGCTTATATGAGATATTTTCATCATGACTAGTGCAATCATCATTAGTACTATGGATATTCGAAGAATTCACACTAACAATATTGCAATCATGCTCATCATTCAAGTTTTTAGTGCCAAGCATTCTATGTAATTCTTCTTCTAGTACTTGAGCACAATTTTCCTTTCCATCATTTTCACGAAAGATATTAAAAAGATGAAGCATATGAGGTAACCTTAATTCCATTTTTTTGTAGTTTTCTTTTATAAACTAAACTAGTGATAAAACAAGAAACTAAAAGATTCGATTGCATGATCTAAAGATATACCTTCAAGCACTCACCTCCCCAGCAACGGCGCCAGAAAAGAGCTTGATGTCTACTACACAACCTTCTTCTTGTAGACGTTGTTGGGCCTCCAAGTGCAGAGGTTTGTAGGACAGGAGCAATTTTCCATCAAGTGGTTGACCTTAGGTTTATCAATCCGCGGGAGGCGTAGGATGAAGATGGTCTCTCTCAAGCAACCGTGCAACCAAATAACGAAGAGTCTCTTGTGTCCCCAACACACCCAATACAATGGTAAATTGTATAGGTGCACTAGTTCGGCGAAGAGATGGTGATACAAGTGTAATATGGATGGTAGATATAGGTTTTTGTAATCTGAAAATATAAAAACAGCAAGGTAGCAAGTGGTAAAAGTGAGCATAAACGATGTTGCAATGATAGGAAACAAGGCCTAGGGTTCATACTTTCACTAGTGGAAGTTCTCTCAACAATAATAACATAATTGGATCATATAACTATCCCTCAACATGCAACAAAGAGTCACTCCAAAGTAACTAATAGCGAAGAACAAACGAAGAGATTATGGTAGGGTACGAAACCACCTAAAAGTTATTCTTTTTGATCGATCTATTCAAGAGTCCGTAGTAAAATAACACGAAGCTATTCTTTACGTTCAATCTATCATAGAGTTCGTACTAGAATAACACCTTAAGACACAAATCAATCGAAACCCTAATGTCACCTAGATACTCCATTGTCACCTCAAGTATCCGTGGGCAAGATTATACGATATGCATCACACAATCTCAGAATCATCTATTCAACCAGCACAAAGAACTTCAAAGAGTGCCCCAAAGTTTCAACCGGAGAGTCAAGACGAAAACGTGTGCCAACCCCTATGCATAGATTCCCAAGGTCACGGAACCTGCAAATTGATCACCAAAACGTACATCAAGTAGATCACGTGATATCCCATTATCACCACAGATAAACACATGCAAGACATACATCAAGTGTTCTCAAATCCTTAAAGACTCAATCCGATAAGATAACTTCAAAGGGAAAACTCAATCCATTACAAGAGAGTAGAGGGGGAGAAACATCATAAGATCCAACTATAATAGCAAAGCTCGCAATACATCAAGATCGTGCCATCTCAAGAACACGAGAGAGAGAGAGAGAGAGAGAGAGAGAGAGAGATCAAACACATAGCTGCTGGTACATACCCTCAGCCTCGAGGGTGGACTACTCCCTCCTCGTCATGGAGAGCGCCGGGATGATGAAGATGGCCACCGGAGAGGGATTCCCCCTCTGTTAGGGTGTCGGATCGGGGTCTAGATTGGTTTTTGGTGGCAACAGAGGCTTTCAGCGGCGGAACTCCCGATGTAGGTTATTTTCTGGAGGTTTCAGTATATATAGGAGGTGTTGGAGTCGGGGCCAAGTAAAGGGGGTCTCCGGACTGTCCACGAGGCAGGGGGCCCGCCCAGTAGGGGAGCACGCCCCCCACCCTCGTGGGCAGCCCGTGGATCTTCTCGTCCCCCTTCGGCACTTCCTGGGCTTCTTCTGGTCCAAAAATAACCTCCATTGAGTTTCAGGTCAATTGGGCTCCGTTTGATATTCCTTTTCTGCGAAACCCTAAAACAGGAGAAAAACATAAACTGGCACTTGGCTCTGGGTTAATAGGTTAGTCCCAAAAATCATATAAAAGTGTATATAAAATCCCATAAAACATCCTAGAAGGATAATATAATAGCATGGAACAATAAAAAATTATAGATACGTTGGAGACGTATCAAGAGCAAACTCGTAACTCGAATATTCGCCTCCACGGTCAGATCGTAGAAACTTTATTTTTCTTGTTACGATGATTCTCTACTTCACTCTAAAATTCTTTGAACTTTTCAAATGTTTCATATTTGTGCTTCATTAAGTAGATATACCCATATCTGCTCAAATCATCAGTGAAGGTCAGAAAATAACGATACCCGCCGCGAGCCTCAACACTCATCGGTCCACATACATCAGTATGTATGATTTCCAACAAATCAGCTGCTCGCTCCATTGTTCCGGAGAATGGAGTTTTAGTCATCTTGCCCATGAGCCATGGTTCGCAAGCACCAAGTGATTCATAATCAAGTGATTCCAAAAGTCCATCAGCATGGAGTTTCTTCATGCGCTTTACACCAATATGACCTAAATGGCAGTGCCACAAATAAGTTGCACTATCATTATCAACTTTGCATCTTTTGGCTTCAATATTATGATCGAGATCCAACAAACCAATTTCATTGGGTGTATGACCATCGAAGGTTTTATTCATGTAAACAGAACAACAATTATTCTATGACTTTAAATGAATAACCGTATTGCAACAAACATGATCAAACCATATTAATGCTCAACGCAAATGTCAAATAACATTTATTTAGATTCTATACTAATCCCGAAAGTATAGGGAGTGTGCGATGATGATCATATGAATCTTGGAACCACTTCCAACACACATCGTCACTTCACCTTTAACTAGTCTTTGTTTATTCTGCAACTCCCATTTCGAGTTACTAATTTTTAGCAACTGAATTGGTATCAAATACCCAGGGGTTACTATGAACACTAGTAATGTACACATCAATAATCTGTATATCAAATATACCTTTGTTCACTTTGCCATCCTTCTTATCCGCCAAGTATCTAGGGCAGTTCCACTTCCAGTGATCATTTCCTTTGCAGTAGAAGCACTCAGTTTCAGGCTTGGGTCTAGCTTTGGGTTTCTTCATGGGAGTAGCAACTTGATTGCCATTGTTCTTGAAGTTCCCTTTCTTTTCCTTTGCCCTTTTACTTGATACTAGTGGTCTTGTCAACCATCAACACTTGATGCATTTTCTTGATTTCTACCTTCGTCGATTTCAGCATCACGAAGAGCTCGGGAATTACTTTCGTCATCCCTTGCATACTATAGTTCATCAAGAAGTTCTAGTAACTTGGAGATAGTGACTAGAGAACTATGTCAATTACTATCTTATCTGGAAGATTAGCTCCCACTTGATTCAAGCAATTGTAGTACCCAGACAATCTGAGCACATGCTCATTGGTTGAGCTATTCTCCTCCATCTTGTAGGAAAAGTAATGTCAGAGGTCTGATGCCTCTTGATACGGGCACGAGTATGAAATACCAATTTCAACTCTTAGGAACATCTTATATGCTCCGTGGCATTCAGAACATTTTTGAAGTCCCGGTTCAACATCTGCATCTCCTCCTGCAATAGGTTTGTCACCTAGCGGTGCATTAAGGACATAATACTTCTGTGCATCAATGAGGATAATCCTCAGATCACGGACCTAGTCCGCATCATTGCTACTAACATCTTTCAACTGAGTTTTCTCTAGGAACATATAAAAATAAACGGGGAGAAACATCACGAGTGATACGTCTCCAACGTATCTATAATTTTTTATTGTTCCATGCTATTATTTATGATGTTTTGGATGTTTAATGGGCTTTGTTATACACTTTTATATTATTTTTGGGACTAACCTATTAACTCGAAGGCCCAGTCCAGATTGATATTTTTTTTCCTATTTCAGGGTTTTACAAAAAAGAAATATCAAAGGGAGTCCAAACGGAATGAAACCTTCGGGAGAGATATTTTTGGAGCAAAATCTGCACGGGAGACTTGAGAACCACGGAATAGGGCACACGTGGTGTCCACGAGGGTGGGGGGCGCGCCCCCCTACAGGGCGCGTCCCCCTGCCTCGTGGGCTCCACGTTTGTCCCCCGGTGCCCTCCTTCCTCCTATATATACCCATGTACCCCGAAAACATCAGAGAAAGAGAAAAAACCCTAATTCCACCGCCGCAACCTTCTGTTCCCGTGAGATCCCATCTTGGGGCTTGTTCCGGAGCTCCACCGGAGGGGGGATCTACCATGGAGTGCTTCTACATCAACATCATCGCCTCACCATTTGTTGTGAGTAGTTTACCACAGACCTTCGGGTCCATAGTTAGTACCTAGATGGCTTCTTCTCTCTTTTTGGATCTCAATACCAAGTTCTCCTTGTTCTTCGAGCAGATCTATTCGATGTAATCTCTTTTTGCGGTGTGTTTGTCGAGATCCGATGAATTGTGGGTTTATGATCAAGATTATCTATGAGAAATATTTTGTTCTTTTCTGAATTCTTTTATGTATGATTATAATATCCTTGCAAGTCTCTTCGAATTATTGGTTTGGTTTGGCCTACTAGATCCATAGTTCTTGCAATGGGAGAGGTTCTTGGCTTTGGGTTCAATCTTCCGGTGTCCTTTCTCAGTGACAGTAGGGGCAGCAAGGCACGTATTGTATTGTTGCCATCGAGGATAAAAAGATGGGGTTTATATCATGTTTCTTGAGTTTATCCCTCTACATCATGTCATCTTGATTAAGGCGTTACTCTGCTCTTATGAACTTAATACTCTAGATGCATGCTGGATAGCGGTCGATGTGTGGAGTAATAGTACTAGATGCAGAATTGTTTCGGTCTACTTGTTACGGACGTGATGCCTATATATAATTATCATGCCTAGATAGTCTCGTAATTATTCGCTTTTCTATCAATTGCTCAACAGTAATTTGTTCACCCACCGTAGAATTATGCTATTATGAAAGAAGCCAGTAGTGAAACCTATGGCCCCCGGGTCTATTCTCAACATATCCATCTACAATGTACTTTACGTTTCCGTTTTTACTTTCTGTTCTTATATCCAAAAAATACCAAAAAATCAAACTATCATATCTATCAGATCTCACTTTCGTATGTGACCGTAAAGGGATTGACAACACCTTATCGTGTTGGCTACGAAGTTCTTATTTGTTTGTACAGGTGCGAGGGACTTGCACGTGGTCTCCTACTGGATTGATACCTTGGTTCTCAAAAACTGAGGGAAATACTTACGCTACTGGTCTGCATCACCCTTTCCTCTTCGAGGGAATACAACGCAAGCTCGAGAAGTGGCAAGAAGAATTTCTGGCGCCGTTGCCAGGGAGGCTTACCCAAAAGTCATATACCAAGTACCTATCACAAACCCTTATCCTTCGCATTACATTTATTTGCCTCTCGTTTTCCTCTCCCCCACTTAACCCTTGCCATTTTATTTGCCCTTCTTTTTGCCATGTGTTTATCATTCGCTTGCTTCTTGTTTGCTTGTGTGTTGGATTGCTTGATTGTCACTATGGCTCAAAACAATACCAAATTGTGTGACTTCTCCAATACCAACAATAATAATTTTATTAGCACTCCGATTGCTCCTATTACCGACGCTGAATCTTGTGAGATCAATGGTGCTCTGTTGAATCTTGTCATGAAAGATCAATTTTCCGGCCTTCCTAGTGAAGATGTCGCTACCCATCTAAACAACTTTGTTGATTTGTGTGATATGCAAAAGAAGAGGGATACGGATAATGATATTGTTAAATTGAAGTTATTTCCGTTTTCACTTAGAGATCGTGCTAAAACTTGGTTTTCCTCTTTGCCTAGAAATAGTATTGATTCGTGGAATAAGTGCAAAGATGCTTTTATCTCTAAGTATTTTACTCCTGCTAAGATCATCTCTCTTAGAAACGATATTATGAATTTTAAGCAACTAGATCATGAGCATGTCGCACAAGCTTGGGAGAGAATGAAATTAATGATACGTAATTGCCCTACACATGATTTGAACTTATGGATGATTATTCAAAACTTTTATGCTGGCTTGAATTTTTCTTCTAGAAATCTTTTAGACTCGGCCGCAGGAGGCACTTTTATGGAAACTACCTTAGGAGAAGCTACCAAACTCCTAGATAATATTATGGTTAATTATTCTCAATGGCATACTAAAAGATCTACTAGTAAAAAAGTGCATGCTATTGAAGAGATTAGTGTTTTGAGTGGAAAGATGGATGAACTTATGAAATTATTTGCTGCTAAGAGTGCTTCTTCTGATCATAACTCTTATGGAAAGATGCCTTCTGAATTTGAAACTAGTGTTAAGGAGTTTATGAATTCGCAAAAGAATTTCAATGCTTTGCTTGAAGAAAAATTGCTTAAGATTGATGAATTGGATAGAAGTGTGGATAGAATTACTCTTGATGTTGATTCTATGAAACTTAGATCTATGCCACCTAAGCATGATATCAATGAGTCTCTCAAAGCCATGAGAATTTCCATTGATGAATGCAAAGAAAGAACCGCTAGGATGCATGCTAAAAATAAGAGTTATATAAAAGCGTGTTCTTCTATTTATCATGAAAATAAAGATGAAGATCTGAAAGTTATTGATGTGTATCCTATTAGATCCTTGTTTATAGTATGAATCTTGGTAAAGATGGGATTGGAGATGAGTCTACTTTAACTAAAATGTGTCCCAATGATTCAGAGTTTTTAGATCTTGATGCTAAAATTGTTAAAAGTGGGATTGAAGAGATTAAAACTTTGCATAGTGATGAACCCACTACCTTGGATTTCAAGGGATTCAGTGTGACGCCCGAGACCGACGTCCCAGAAGATTCCAGAAGCTTCCAGAAGATTCCAGATGTTCCGGGTTGCCCGTGTGTCCTTTTGTGCTTGTGTTATTTATTTTTTTGCATCGCATCATGTCATCATGCCATCATGTCATTTTTTTAATTTTGCATCTCAACCTAAATAAACCGTGTGGACCTTCGGTCCATTTAAATCGAGGGAAGGTGACTTCTCTTTATAACATATAAAAGTCTCTCAATATTAGGGAGCTATATAAAAAATATTCCAATTGTTTGGGATCACCATAACACACTTGCAATATTCCCATACCTCTTAATTCGAGTTTCTACTTCTAAACCTCCCCTATATTCTTTTCTCATTTTTTTTTCGAGGCTCCTCTAAAGTCTAGACTCCTTTTAATCTCCTTGAGGCAAGCTATTTATTTTTCTTAGTTTGCACTTCCCTTTTGTTGGAACTATTTTTGAGGGGTTGGTTTTTACTCCATAAAGCCTTTCAAAATGTTCCATCATTTCCCCCCCCTGTTTTGGCCTCTTTTCTTTTTATTTTGGATCCATCTCTATTTATTTCTGCTGAGGAAATAAACAAAAAGGAGCAGCCGCACCAGGCCTCTCCTCCTCCCTCTTTTGGCCCAGGCCCCAGCGGCCCATGCTCCACCAGGCCGGCCCACCATCTCTAACCCTAACTCCCTCAGCCCGCATACCCCCTAACCCTAGCGCATCTCCCTCTCGTCCCGACCGCCGCCGCACCCTCTCGCCACCCTCTCGTCCCTCTCTCTCTTTTCCCTCGAGACCGTTCCCCTCTTCCGACTCCCTCTTCTCACCTTCCTCTGCCCGATCTCCCGCGAGCCTCCCTTCGATCCCGCAACAACCCCGCGCCAGAGCGCTGTCCTCGCGCGCCCGGCCTCCTCCTCGAGTGGCCAGGAGCCCGACGCGCCCGCCGCGCCTCCTCCTCCTCTGGAGCGTGCAGGCCGCGCCCACCTCGCCGGTGCCGCGCGCTCACCGCCGTCGGGCCGGGGCCTCGCCGCTTCGGCGTCCCCCTCTGGTTCTCCTTCGCCATGCCCTCGCTGGTCGGATCCCGTCGCCCCGCCACCTCTGCGTCGACTCCCCTAGCGCCATCCCGCAGCCTGCTTCCTCCTCGCGCGGAGCCGCGCCGGCGGCCGCCATCTCCGGTGAGCGCCGCGCCTCCAGCCGTCCGCGCCAGCAACCAAAGGCCCGCGGCCTCCTCCGCGCGGGCAACGGCCCCGCCGCGCCGGCCCTCTCCCTCCGGCCAGCCCCTGCCTCGGCCGCCACGCTTCGCCCCAAGGCCGCTGGAGCACCCCTGCCGCGGATCCTCCTCTGCCCGTCCCGTGCAGCCTCAGCCTCGCCTCCTCGTCACGCCTTGGAGCGAGCTCCGAGTTTAGTTGCTGCTGCCGTGGCCTCGTCTCTGTGCTGCCGCTGTTGTTTTTTGTTGTTGTTGTGTTTGTTGCCTGTGCTGTAATGTTTGACAGGAGACCCGTGTACCCCTACGAAACATCTTCGACCTAGTACCCCGACGTCGCGAGTACAACGACTACCGATGACGTGAACAACTACCGACGCCGGAAGCGCCAAGTACCACTACTTCCACTACCGTCGCGAAACGAGAACCCCAAGTACCACGACGTCCGAGCTCGTCCGTCCGTGAACCAAGACGTGAACGTGAACAACTACATGACCCGACAAGTACCACTACATGTACAAGTACCTCGACGACCGAACGGCTACGAGCTCGAGAACGACTACTCGGAGACCCAAGTACCACTACCGTCGCCCGAACGTCTACCGTCGCCCGAACGTCTACCGTCGACATGTACATCTACAAAACGACCTCGTGAACGCCTACCGTCGCCGAAGCCCGTGTACCACTACTTCCTCTCCGACGTGAACGACTCCTTCCTCTACGTCTCGAACCGCCTCGAAACGCACGCTTCAAAGGTATAACCCCGAGACGTGACCCGTGTGATGCTTGCTTGTGTTGTATGAAATGCTCCTCGTGTGTGCTTCGAGTCCGTTGTGCCCTCTTTTGTCGTGTTCCTCGGTTGCCTCGTCACCGACTCGTGGGAACCCGGTTACGGGATCACCCCATCATCTCGTTTGACTCGCTCACGTTGTTTCTATCTTTTGCACCGGACTCTCAACGAGTTACCGGAACCGAATTGTTGCGTTGCATCATTTCGGATCGTTGCCGTGGCACCCTTCTTCCACCACGGTGACAAATGCTTCATATCTCTTTTAAGTCAACCTTTTAATAAAACTTGCATAAAACTTGATCATGTCATCCGCATCATGTTAACAACCCTGAATGTTTAATTGTTGTTTGCTTTTCATTTTTAAACATGCTTATGGGGATTTTCCGGACTTGTTGTTGTTATTCTCCGGCCTCATTTAAAATGTCTAAATAGTGTAGTTTTATTATGCTTCACCTCTTGCCATGCTAAAAACATTTAATCTTGTCTTGTAATAATGAGAGTCAACTAAATAATTAATATGTGGTGTTTCGTCAATATGCAACTCGTTGCATATTGATCTCCACTTAACTTGTAGTATTTGTTTGTGCACTTTGCCATGCCATGCATAATTAAACCGGACATGCATCATATTTGTTTGTGCATCTTATGCCATGTTTATGTTTGTGTGTTTACCGTGTTGTTTCTTTCTTTCCGGTTGCCTCTCTTGTTAGCTTCGGTTTCGTTCCGGAGTTGTGAGGTTTCGCTCGATTGTGTTGCTCCTTCTGCTTCATGGATCCGTTCTCCTCCCTTGTGGAATCCCAGGCAAGATGACCGAACCCGGATACCATTACTATTTTTGCCTCTTGCTAGAGTATCGATCTATAGTTATGCCTCGATGCCCATGTCTTTCTTGTCAGCCTCCTACTTGTAACCATTGCCATGTTTAACCACCCTACCTACGCAAACCGTTGCTTGGCTAAGTACGCTTCGCTCAGCCACTCTTATAGCTTTGTTAGTTGCAGGTGAAGTTTGAAGATGCTTGCTTCATGTTGAAGTTTGGTTGGGTTATATCACACTATATATATGCTTAAAAATGAAATCATCTATATACTGGCAGGGTGGAAGGCTAAGCCTTTTGCTTGGTGTTTTGTTCCACTCATGCCGTTAGGAACCGTATAAACCGGTGTTATGTTCCTTGATTTTGCGTTCCTAACACGGTTGGGGTGTATGGGACCCCCTTGATAAACCGCTAAGTGCTAAGTCTTTTCCAGCAAGTCCCAACATTGGTACTATTTGCCTAATAACAAACTAATAAAACTTGCATAAGGGCCTTGCAAACCCTCTTTCTTAATTCAACCCCCCGGGCCAGTGCTCCACATGAGTGTTGGTCCAAACTAGAGTCGTGTGCGGGGCCCCCCTTGGCAACTTGGGTATTTCGGCCACTGTACGCTGTGCTCATCCGGTCGTGGCCTGAGACGAGATACGCGCGGCTACTATCAGGGTGTCGGCACGCCGGGAGGATTTGCTGGATTAGCCTTACCTTAGTTCGGTTTAACTCGAGCACGGGATTCCGAGAATACTCGGGTCTTCCCAACTATGGAGTTGCGACTCCGCGGATCGTGGGCTTGTAATGGGTCAAGTTGGAACACCCCTGCAGGGTTTGAACTTTCGAAAGCCGTGCCCGCGGTTATGTGGCAGATGGGAGCTTGTTAATTCCGGTTGTAGATAACTTGACACAATGTTTCTAATACACTACCAGCGTGTGTACCGTGACTGTCAATTTCCGAATAGGGATTCGGGAGTTGAACACGGTGGGGTTATGTTTGACCGGCTTTAGCTAGGATCCCTTCGTGATCATCTTTCGACCGATGCTCTTCTCTTCTCGCTCTCTTTTGCATAAGTTAGTGCTAGTTGCTGCTGCAGACTCTTGTTTGTTCCTTCACCTCATATTCTTTCTTCAGCCTTGTCCTCACCCAAGGCTTAAATAGTCTTGTTACCCGGGAACGGGATTGCTGAGTCCTCTGTGGCTCACAGTTACTTCACCACACCAGTTGCAGGTTCAGCCGAGTTTGATGCAGGAGCTGGTTCAGTTCTTCACCAGGAGTTCGTTGAAGAGTGACCGTTTGCTTGAGACGTTTCGATGTTCAGTAGTGGTTTCTACTAGGATTCGATCCTGTCCTGTGGCTTTTGTTGTTTTGGTATCTTTCTTTGGTTCTTCACCCGTAGTCGGGTTGTGATGTTCTGAATGATGATTGTTTATGTAATGTATTGTGTGAAGTGGCGAGTGTAAGCCAACTATCTCCTTTTGCAATTTAATCCCTCTTTTACATGAGTCGTGCAAAGATACCAAACTTGAGATCATTCTAGGATGGGCTTATACCTTTAAGTCGTGCCTCGACACGTAGGAGGTATAGTCCCATCCTGGGCATTACATTCAGTTATGATAATTGCTCTTTGATTGATTGTATTTCCTTGTTGCAATCCGTACTAAATTATCCGCATGCTTATAGTCAAAATAAAGCTTTTACCAAACACATAGTTGATACTTTGATGCAATCTTATGAAGAAAAACTTGAATTGGAAATTTCTATCCCTAGAAAGCTTTATGATGAGTGGGAACCTACTATTAAAATTAAAATTAAAGATCATGAATGCTTTGCTTTGTGTGATTTGGGTGCAAGTGTTTCCACTATCCCAAAAACTTTGTGTGATTTGCTAGGGTTCCATGAGCTTGATGATTGTTCTTTAAATTTGCATCTTGCGGATTCTACTATTAAGAAACCTATGGGAAGGATTAATGATGTTCTTATTGTTGCCAATAGGAATTATGTGCCCGTAGATTTCGTTGTTCTTGATATAGATTGCAATCCTTCATGTCCTATTATTCTTGGTAGACCTTTCCTTAAAATGATTGGTGCAATTATTGATATGAAGGAAGGAAATATTAGATTCCAATTTCTGTTAAGGAAAGGCATGGAACACTTTCCTCGAAAGAAAATTAAATTACCATATGAATCTATTATGAGAGTCACTTATGGATTGCCTTCCAAATATGGCAATACCTAGATCTATCCTTGTATCGTGCCTAGCTAGGGGCGTTAAACGATAGCGCTTGTTGGGAGGCAACCCAATTTTATTTTATTCTTGTTTTTTGCTTCTATTTAGGAATAAATATTGCATCTAGCTTCTGTTTAGATTTGGTTTTTGTTTTAATTAGTGTTTGTGCCAAGTAGAACCTTTGGGAAGACTTGTGTGAAGTTTATATGATCTTGCTGTAAAAAAACAGAAACGTTAGCGCTCGCTAGAATAGTCACCAGATTTTACTAGAGAGTGCTATTTAGTTCATTCTTATTGCAGATGATTAACAGACAGATTCACCACGTTTACCAATTTATTTCAATTTTTTGGGAGTTACAGAAGTATGCGATAGTTACAGATTACTACAGACTGTTCTGTTTTTGACAGATTCTGTTTTTCATGTGTTGTGTGCTTATTTTGATGAATCTATGAGTAGTATTGGAGGATATGAATCATAGAGAAGTTGGAATATAGTAGGTTTAACACAAATAATGAGTTCATTACAGTATCTTTGAGTGGTGGTTTGTTTTCTTATACTAACGGAGCTCACAAGATTTTTGTCTAAGTTTTGTGTTGTGAAGTTTTTAAATTTTGAGTATTGCTTTGATGGACTATGGAATAAAGAGTGGCAAGAGCCTAAGCTTGGGGATGCCCAAGGCACCCCAAGGTAAAATTCAAGGACAACCAAAAGCCTAAGCTTGGGGATGCCCCGAGAAGGCATCCCCTCTTTCGTCTTCATCTATCGGTAACTATACTCGGGGCTATATTTTTATTCACCACATGATATGTGTTTTACTTGGAGCGTCATGTATGATGTGAGCTTTGCTTGTTAGTTTGCCACAATCATCCTTGCCGTACACACCTTTTTGAGAGAGATAAATATGGCCTAGGAATTGTTAGAACACTCTATGTGCTTCACTTATATCTTTTGAGCTAAATAGTTTTTGCTCTAGTGCTTCACTTATATCTTTTAGAGCACGGTGGTGATTTTATTTTGTAGAAATTTTTGATCTCTCATGCTTCACTTATATCCTTTTGAGATTCTATTAGAATAGCATGGTAATGTGCTTTGGCTATAAAACTAGCCTTAACATGATAGGCATCCAAGATGAATGTAGTAAAAACTTTCATATAAAGTGCGTTGAATATGATGAGAAGTTTGATACTTGATAATTGTTTTGAGATATGAGGATAGTGATATTAGAGTCATGCTAGTGGATTTATTATGAAATTGAGAAATACTTGTGTTAAAGTTAGTGATTCCCATAGCATGCACATATGGTGAACCGCTATGTGACGAAGTTAGAGCATGAGGTATTTGTAGAGTGTCATCCTTTGTGTGGAGGTCGGGGGCGCGCGATGGTTAACTCCTACCAACCTCCCCCCTAGGAGCATGCATTGATTGCTTTGTTTTGATGACTCGTAAATTTTTGCAATAAGTATATGAGTTCTTATGACTAATGTTGAGTCCAAGGATTATACGCACTCTCACCCTTCCACCATTGCTAGCCTCCCTTGTACCGCGCAACTTTCGCCGGTACCATACACCCACTATATACCTTCCTCAAAACAGCCACCATATATCTTCCTCAAAACAGCCACCATACCTACCTATCATGGCATTTCCATAGCCATTCCGAGATATATTGCAATGCAACTTTCCACCATTCCGTTCTCATGACACGCTTCATATTGTCATATTGCCATGCATGATAATGTAGTTGACATCGTATTTGTGGCAAAGCCACCATGCATAATTTTTCATACATGTTACTCTTGATTGATTGCACATCCCGGTACACCGCCGGAGGCATTCATATAGAGTCATACTTTGTTCTAGTATCGAGTTGTAATATCAAGTTGTAAATCTAGAAGTGTGATGATCATCATTATTAGAGCATTGTCCCAAAGAAAAAGAAAAAGAAGGAAAGGCCAAGAAAAAGAAAGGCCCAAAAGAAAAAAAAGGAAAGAAAAAAGGGACAATTGCTACTATCTTTTTCCACACTTGTGCTTCAAAGTAGCACCATGTTTTTCATGATAGAGAGTCTCATGTCTAGTCACTTTCATATACTAGTGGGAATTTTCATTATAGAACTTGGCTTGTATATTCCAACGATGGGCTTCCTCAAATGCCCTAGGTCTTCGTGAGCAAGCAAGTTGGATGCACACCCACTTAGTTTCTTTTGTTGAGCTTTCATACATTTTTAGCTCTAGTGCATCCGTTGCATGGCAATCCCTACTCACTCACATTGATATCTATTGATGGGCATCTCCATAGCCTGTTGATACGCCTAGTCGATGTGAGACTATCTCCCTCCTTTTTGTCTTCTCCACAACCACCATTCCATTCCACCCATAGTGCTATATCCATGGCTCACGGCTCACACTCATGTACTGCGTGAAAGTTGAAAGGTTTAAAAGAATAGAGTATGAAAACAAGTGCTTGGCTGAAACCGGGGTTGTGCATGATATGAATATTTTGTGTGATGAAGAGGGAGCATAGCCAGACTATATGATTTTGTAGGGATAACTTTCTTTAGCCATGGTATTTTGAGAAGACATGATTGCTTTGTTAGTATGCTTGAAGTATTATTATTTCTTATGTCAATATAGACTTTTGTCTTGAATCTTTCAGATCTGAACATTCGTGGCACAAAGAGAATTACATTGAAAATTATGTTGGTTAGCATTCCACATAAAAAATTCTGTTTTTATCATTTACCTACTCGAGGACGAGCATGAATTAAGCTTGGGGATGCTTGATACGTCTCCAACGTATCTATAATTTTTGATTGTTCCATGCTATTATTTATGATGTTTTGGATGTTTAATGGGCTTTGTTATACACTTTTATATTATTTTTGGGACTAACCTATTAACCCAAAGGACCAGTCCAGATTGATGTTTTTTTTGCCTATTTCAGACTTTTACAAAAAAGGAATAACAAACGGAGTCTAAACGGAATGAAACCTTTGGGAGAGATATTTTTGGAGCAAAATCTGCACGGGGGACTTGAGAACCACATAATAGGGCACACGTGGCGTCCATGAGGGTGGGGGCGCGCCCCCCTACCTCGTGGGCCCCACGTTTGTCCCCCGGTGCCCTCCTTCCTCCTATATATACCCATGTACCCCGAAAACTTCAGAGCAAGAGAAAAACCCTAATTCCACCGCCGCAACCTTCTGTTCCCGTGAGATCCCATCTTGGGGCCTGTTCGGAGCTCCGCCGGAGGGGGGATCTACCACGGAGTGCTTCTACATCAACATTATCGCCTCACCATGAGTTGTGAGTAGTTTACGATAGACCTTCGGGTCCATAGTTAGTACCTAGATTGATTCTTCTCTATTTTTGGATCTCAATACCAAGTTCTCCTCGGTCTTCGAGGAGATCTATTCGATGCAATCTCTTTTTGCAGTGTGTTTGTCGAGATCCGATGAATTGTGGGTTTATGATCAAGATTATCTATGAGAAATGTTTTGTTCTTTTCTGAATTCTTTTATGTATGATTATAATATCCTTGCAAGTCTCTTCGAATTATTGGTTTGGTTTGGCCTACTAGATCTATACTTCTTGCAATGGGAGAAGTGCTTGGCTTTGGGTTCAATCTTGCGGTGCCCTTTCTCAGTGACAGTAGGGGCAGCAAGGCACGTATTGTATTGTTGCCATCGAGGATAAAAAGATGGGGTTTATATCATATTGATTGACTTTATCCCTCTACATCATGTCATCTTGCTTAAGGCGTTACTCTGTTCTTATGAACTTAATACTCTAGATGCATGCTGGATAGCGGTTGACGTATGGAGTAATAGTAGTAGATGCAGAATCGTTTTGGTCTACTTGTTACGGACGTGATGCCTATATATAATGATCATGCCTAGATAGTCTCATAATTATTCTCTTTTCTATCAATTGCTCCACAGTAATTCGTTCACCCACCATAGAATTCTGCTATCATGAGAGAAGCCAGTAGTGAAACCTATGGCCCCCGGGTCTATTCTCAACATATCCATCTACAATCTAATTTACTTTTCCGTTTTTACTTTCTGTTCTTATATCCAAAAATACCAAAAATATCAAACTATCATATCTATCAGATCTCACTTTTGTAAGTGACCATAAAGGGATTGACAACCCCTTATCGCGTTGGCTGCGAAGTTCTTATTTGTTTGTGTAGGTGCGAGGGATTCGCGCGTGGTCTCCTACTGGATTGATACCTTGGTTCTCAAAAACTGAGGGAAATACTTACGCTACTGTGCTGCATCACCCTTTCCTCTTCAAGGGAATACAACGGAAGCTCGAGAAGTAGCGGCGAACTATTGATCTACAACATAGATATGCTAATATTACCAGGACTAAGTTCATGATAAATTAAAGTTCAATTAATCATAT
The DNA here is from genome assembly GCA_902687465.1 of Secale cereale. Taxonomy (NCBI): domain Eukaryota; kingdom Viridiplantae; phylum Streptophyta; class Magnoliopsida; order Poales; family Poaceae; genus Secale; species Secale cereale. The sequence continues at coordinate 153,713,129 of LR738711.1, read as the reverse complement.
TACTAAAGAAGTCCCACTTAGATAGACATCCCTCTAGTCAGCTAAATGATCAAGTGATCCAAATCAACTAAACCATGTCTGGTCATCATGTGAGATGGAGTAGTTTTCAATGGTGAACATCTTATATTGATCATATCTACTATATGATTCACGCTCAACCTTTCGGTCTCCAGTGTTCCGAGGCCATGTTTGTACATCCTAGGCTCGTCAAGTTTAACCTGAGTATTCTGCATGTGCAAAATTGTCTTACACCCGTTGTATTCGAACGTAGAGCTTATCACACCCGATCATCACGTGGTGTCTCGGCATGACAAACTTTCGCAACGGTGCATACTCAAGGAGAACACTTGTACCTTGAAATTTTGTAAGGGATCATCTTATAATGCTACCACCGTACTAAGAAAAATAAGAAGCATAATAAGATAAACATCACATGCAATCAAAATATGTGACATGATATGGCCATCATCATCTTATGCTTTTGATCTCCATCTCCAAAGCATCGTCATGATCTGAAGGAAATATGCCCTAGAGGGAATAATAAAGTTATTATTTATTTCCTTATGTCATGATTAATGTTTATTATTCATGCTAGAATTGTATTAACCGGAAACTTAGTACATGTGTGAATACATAGACAAACAGAGTGTCACTAGTATGCCTCTACTTGACTAGCTTGTTAATCAAAGATGGTTAAGTTTCCTAGCCATAGACATGAGTTGTCATTTGATGAACGAGATCACATCATTAGAGAATGATGTGATTGACTTGACCCATTCCGTTAGCTTAGAACTTGATCGTTTAGTATGTTGCTATTGCTTTCTTCATGAGATATACATGTTCCTATGACTATGAGATTATGCAACTCCCGAATACCGGAGGAACACTTTATGTGCTATCAAATGTCACAACGTAACTGGGTGGTTATAACGATGCTCTACAGGTGTCTTCGATGGTGTTTGTTGAGTTGGCATAGATCGAGATTAGGGTTTGTCACTCCGATTGTCGGAGAGGTATCTCTGGGCCCTCTCGATAATGCACATCACCATAAGCCTTGCAAGCAATGTGACTACTGAGTTAGTTGCGGGATGATGCATTACGGAATGAGTAAATAGACTTGCCGGTAACGAGATTGAACTAGGTATGATGATACCGACGATCGAATCTCGGGCAAGTAACATACTGATGACAAAGGGAACAACGTATGTTGTTATGCGGTTTGACCGATAAAGATCTTCGTAGAATATGTAAGAGCCAATAAGCATCCAGGTTCCGCTATTGGTTATTAACCGGAGATGTGTCTCAGTCATGTCTACATAGTTCTCGAACCCGTAGGGTCCGCACGCTTAACGTTCGATGACGATTTGTATTATGAGTTATGTGATTTGATGACCGACGTTTGTTCGGAGTCCCAGATGAGATCATGGACATGACGAACAGTCTCGAAATGGTTGAGACATAAAGATCGATATATTTTATGGCTATATTTGGACATCGGAAAGGTTCCGAGTGATTCGGGTATTTTTCGGAGTATCGGAGAGTTACGGGAATTCGTATTGGGCCTTAATGGGCCATACGGGAAAGGTGGAAAAGGCTTCAAGGGTGGTCGCGCCCCTTCCCCATGGACTGGTCCGAATTGGACTAGGGAAAGGGGGCGCCCCCTTCCTTCCTTCTCCTTTCCCTTCCCCTTTTCCTATTCCATGTGGGAGGTGGAATCCTACTAGGACCAGGGAGTCCTAGTAGGACTCCACACTTTGGGTGCGCCCTATGAGGGCTGGCCTCCTCCTCCCTCCATCCTTTATATACGTGGCTAGGAGGCACCCCATAGACACACAAGTTGATTTTAGCCGTGCGCGGTGCCCCTCTGCACATATATACACCTGGGTCATATCGTTGCAGTGCTTAGGCGAAGCCCTGCGCCGGTAGCTTCATCATCACCGTCACCACACCGTCCTGCTGACGAAACTCTCCTGTGATGCTCAACTGGATCAAGAGCTCGTGGGACATCATCGAGCTGAACGTGTGTTGAGCGCGGAGGTGCCGTACATTTGGTACTTGGATCGGTTGGATCGCGAAGATGTTCGACTACATCAACCGCGTCACTAGACGCTTCCCCTTTTGGTCTACGAGGGTACGTGAACACACTCTCCCCACTTGTTGCTATGCTTCTAGTAGATAGATCTTGCGTGATCGTAGGAAATTTTTTAAATACTACGTTCCCAACAGTGGCATCATGAGCCAGGTCTATGCGTAGATGATATGCACGAGTAGAACACAATGAGTTGTGGGCGATAATAGTCATACTGCTTACCAGCATGTCATACTTTGATTCGGCGGTATTGTGAGATGAAGCGGCCCGGACCGACATTACGCGTACGCTTATGCGAGACTGGTTTCACCATTACGAGCACTCGTTGCTTAAAGGTGACCGGTGGGTCTCTGTCTCTCTCACTTTAGTTGAATCAATTGTGGCTACGCCCGGTCCTTGTGAAGGTTAAAACAGCACCTACTTGACGAAAAATCGTTGTGGTTTTTGTATGCGTAGGTAAGAACGGTTCTTGCTAAGCCCGTAGCAGCCACATAAAACTTGCAACAACAAAGTAGAGGACGTCTAACTTGTTTTTGTAGGGCATGTTGTGATGTGATATGGTCAAGAAGTGATGAGTTATACGTTATTGTATGAGATGGTCATGTTTTGTAAATTATCGACAACCGACAGGAGCCTTATGGTTGTCTCTTTATTGTATGAGTTGCGAAGGCCATGTAATTGCTTTACTTTATCACTGTGAGTTAGCGATAGTAGTAGTAGCAATAGTTGGCAAGACGACCACGACGCTACGATGAAGATCATGGTGTCTAGCCGATGATGATGGAGATCATGACGATGCTTTGGAGATGGAGATCAAAAGCACAAGATGATGAGGCCATATCATGTCACATATTTTGATTGCATGTGATGTTTATCTTATTATACTTCTTATTTTGCTTAGTACGGCGGTAGCATTATAAGATGATCCCTTACAAAATTTCAAGGTACAAGTGTTCTCCCTGAGTATGCACCGTTGCGAAAGTTTAGTGCACCATGCTTTACGGCTTAGAACCGGGACTGCAAAAACATTTTGAGCGCCACGGAGCATATAAGATGTTCCAAGAGTTGAAATTAGTATTTCATACTCATGCCCGTGGCTAGAGGTATGAGACCTCTGACAGTACTTTGCCTACAAGATGGAGGAGAATAGCTCAACCAGTGAGCATGTGCTCAAATTGTCTGGGTACAACAATTGCTTGAATCAAGTGGGAGTTAATCTTCCAGATAAGATAGTAATTGACAAAGTTCTCTAGTCACTATCACCAAGTTAGTAGAACTTCGTGATGAACTATAATATGCAAGGGATGACGAAAGTAATTCCCGAGCTCTTCGCGATGCTGAAATCAGCGAAGGTAGAAATCAAGAAATAACATCAAGTGTTGATGGTTAACAAGACCACTTGTTTCAAGTAAAGGGCAAAGGGATAGAAGGGCAACTTCAAGAAGAATGACAAGCAAGTTGTCACTCCCATGAAGAAATCCAAAGCTAAACTCAAGCCTGAAACTAAGTGCGTCTACTGCAAAGGAAATGGTCACTGGAAGTGGAAATGCCCTAGATACTTGGCGGATAAGAAGGATGGCAAAGTGAACAAAGGTATATTTGATATACAGATTATTGATGTGTACGTTACTAGTGTTCATAGCAACCCCTGGGTATTTGATACCGGTTCATCTGCTAAAATGTAATGCCCAGGATGGGACTATACCTCCTACGTGTCGAGGCACGACTTAAAGGTATAAGCCCATTCTGGAATGATCTCAAGTTTGGTATCTTTGCACATCTTATGTAAAAATAGGGATGAAAGCGAAAAGATAGTTGGCTTACACTCACCATGTCACACAATTCATTACATATCCAAACATCATTCAAATAACATCACAACCCGTCTACGGGTGAAGATCCAAATGAAAGATACCAAACATACATAAAACCATAGGTCTGAATCGCCCCTAGTAGAAACCTCTACTGATCGTCGGGATAGTGCACATAGTAACGGCTATGGTCCTCGTCATACTCCCAGTATAGCTCTGAGCCGTCACCTGAATAGATCACCTGAGTACCTGCATCTGGTGTGGTGTAGAATCTGTGAGCCACAGAGGACTCAGCAATCCCGTCTCCGGGTAACACAACTATCCAAGCCTTGGGTGTGGAACAAGGCTGAAGAAAGAACAAGAGGTTGCAGCAGCACTAGCACTAACTTACGTAAAAGAGAGCGAGAAGAGAAGTGCCTCGGACGATAGATGATCACGAAGTGATCCTAACTAAGCATGTCAAACATAACCCCACAGTGTTCACTTCCCGAACCCCTTTCGGAAAATGACCGTCACGGTACTCATGCTGGTAGTGTGTTCTGAACATGGTGTCAAGTTTTCTACAACCGAATATTAACAAATTCCCATCTGCCACATAACCGCGGGCACGGCTTTCGAAAGTTCATAACCCTGCAGGGGTGTTCCAACTTGGCCCATGACAAGCCCACGATCCGCGGAGTCGCAACTCCAAGGTGGGAAGGCCCGAGTATCCTCGGAATCCCGTGCTCAAGATACTCCGACTAAGGTAAGTCTAATCCAGCAAATCCTCCCGGCGTGCCGACACCCTGATAGTAGCCGCGCGTATATCGTCTCAGGCCACGACCGGATAAGTCATCCAACGGGTTTTTACCAGACCTCGAGTTTCCTTGAGGTGGCCCCGCAGTATGCTCATTTTGGACCAACACTCATGTGGAGCACTGGCCCGGGGTTGTTGATTAAGAAGAGGGTTAATTACTCCCTATGCAAGTTTTTAGTTATTAGGCAAATAGTACCAATGTTGGGACTTGCTGGAAAAGACTTAGCGCTAAGCGGTTTAGCGAGGGGGTCCCATAACCCCAACCGTGTGAGGAACGCAAAATCAAGGAACATAACACCGGTTTATACGGTTCCTATGGCGGCATGAGTGGAACAAAACACCAAGCAAGAGGCTTAGCCTTCCACCCATTACCAATATATAGATGATTTCATTTAAGATTTATATAGTGTGATATCCCAACAAGCTTCAACATGAAGCAAGAATCTTCAAGTCTTCACCTGCAACTAGCAATGCTATAAGAGGGGCTGAGCGAAGCTTACTTAGCCAATCAAAGGTTTGCATAGGTAGGGTGGTTAGACAGATTCATGGTTACAATAGGAGGCTGACAGGAAAAACATGGGCATCGAGGCAATAAGCTAAAGAGCGAGACTTCTAGCAATAGGCAAAGATAGTAATGATATCCGGGTCAGGTCATCTTGCCTGTCAAGTCGTCGATGGGATCGTAAGAGGGCTCCTCGTTCTCAACCTCGGTAGTAACCTCGTTCTCGTACTCGTTCTCGGCTTCCGGCTCTACTCAACACAAAACACACGAGGCACGAAATCAAACAAGATGCAATGCGCAAACTACAGGATGCATGACTGATGCACTAAGGAAGCACTGCAGATGCACTAAGGATGCACAGCAAGACAACATAGGAAACACAGAGATACAACACAAGGAACATGACAATATGCAACTAGTAAGAAACTTCAAAACATGTTAACAAGAGGATATTATGAATCTACATGCAAAACCACACAAGTTTCATATAGGACTTGCTCAAAACGGAGCAACGGGCTAAAAGATACACCCGAATCAAGAAACAATGCAAAGCTGAAATTAACAGCCACATAGCAACTTCGGAGCAAGAAATATATACTCTACAGCACTCAAACATCATGACAAGAAGCATGGACATAAAGTAGACATATCCTACAGCAAACAATTCCATTGGAGCATCCCCATAGGAGGCATGGATCAATAGCAACAAGCTACAACATTTTGAACATGACAACAAAAACCTGACAGCAGTATTTTATAGCAACTTTAGAGCAAGAATTAAATATGCTACAGCCACCCAAATGAGCATGTGAGAGCATGAATGGATAGGCAACAACATATACAACAAGGGATCATCAATAGTCACCCCAAAACTATCATGGATTTGCCTAGAACAACAAGCAAACATGGCATCTGGAAATTACAGATTCCAGACTTAGTGAAAGCAGTATTATCATGGCATGTTTGTGAGCAAGTTTAAGTCACCTCAAAGCATAACATGGCAAGTGGTTTGCACCACAGCAAAGTACACATGAAGGGGAATCCAAAACATATAAGCATGCAACAAGGGGACAACCACATCAATAGCAACGAGCTCCTCAACTAGGCATCTCGTAACAAGTTTAACAACCTAACAGCCACATGCACTCTTGCAAAGGAGATAAACATGGCAAGATGAAATCTATCATGCAAGCTTAAACAACCAACATGTAGAGAATCTCATGATGAACATGTGGACATATCATTTGCTTCATTTGGATAAACATGCACCAAGTTATCACATATCGAACATGGCATGAAAACAACTAATAGCAGCAGTTTATAACAAGTAGCACTCTTCCCATGAAGATTAAGACATCTAGATGACCTCAAACATGCATGGCACAATGGAACAAAACATAGTACATGTCACCACGATCATTTTGATATATCATATGCACAAAACGGACAAGCACAGTAAAAGTTATCCTCCTCACAAAAATGCATCAGACACTGAAAAAACTAAAGACTTAGAAGGAAAAACGAGGTCAACCTCCGGGTCAAACGGGTCAACGGGCGCCAGTCAACGGGTCGGGTGCGGGCTACCGGGCGCGGATCGCACCGGCCCGTTGGGGTTCGGCCCCAGCCAGATCGGATCCCGATCCCGTCGGGGCAACGGCGGCTGGCTGCTCGATGGCGGCGGCGCCCGGCCGGCCGGCGGGGACGCGGCGAGGGGGCGGCGAGGGGCCGGCGTCGAGGGGCGGCCTGAGGCCGGCGGATGGTGGCGAGAGGAGGCCGGCGGCGGCCTGGCTCGAAGGGGCGGTGAGGAGCCCCGGCGGCGAGGAAGTTCCGGCGCGGCGGGTTGCTCCGGCGGCCGCTGGAGGAGAACGGCGGCGGCGGCCTCGGTGGAAGAAGACGAAGGGCGCGGCGAGGGGAGATCTGGCCCGGACGGCGGGCTGACCTCGGGCCCCGCGGGCCCGCGCGGTGGAAGTGGAAGCACTGGCGGCGGTCGGTGGAAGCACGGCTCGGTGACGGTGGAAGCACGGCGCGACAACGGTGGAAGCACGGCGCGGCAACGGTGGAAGCACTGCGCGGCAGAGGTGGAAACTCTAGGGTTTTGGACGCAAAATTGGAGGGGGTGGACGTTTATATAGGCACAAGGAGCTAGGGTAGTCCAAATGAGGAGAGGTTTTCGGCCAAGATATCACAATTGAACGGCCTAGATGAAGGGAAGGGTTTGAGCTGGTTTGGTGGGCTGTTGGAGGGGGGTCTTGGGCCTCGAAGAGGAGGTACTTTTAGCCCACGAGGATAATTGTTGGAGCATCAAACGAACTCCAAACGCGAGTTTATGCGTACCAAAACAACATCACACGACAAGTCTCACGCCAAACCGGAAACGTTACACGGCCAAACACAAAAGAAGGACTCGGGGAAGCCACGGGCACGTGTGAGAGCGTCGGAACTCGAAACGGACAACGGGAAGGAACGAGTGGGACCGGATGCAAACGACAACACAAATGCAATGCAATGCACATGACAACATGACATGGATGAATGCACACACGCACACGACAAAACAACGAAAACCCGAAAAGACGAAGAACCCGTAATGGAACTGATGAAGCCAAAGTTATATATTGCCAAAAAGGGAAAGTATTACATCCGGGGCATTACAAACTCTCCTCTACTACGAAAAGATCTCGTCCCGAGATCTAGGACTGGAAGAAGGAAGGGTACTCGGAACGAAGCTGATCTTCTCGTTCCCACGTAGCTTCTCGGTCGGTATGGTGTAACCACTTGACTTTCAAGAATTTGATTGACTTGTTGCGGGTCTTGTGCTCGGTTTCTTCGAGAATAGCAACGGGATGCTCTCGGTAAGACAAGTCTTGTTGAAGATCAATCTCCTCAAACGGAATGGTGCGTTCAGGTGTCTTGAAGCACTTGCGGAGTTGAGACACATGAAACACATCATGAACATTAGCGAAGTTGGAAGGGAGCTCAAGTTGATAGGCTAGATCGCCTCTTTTGCCAAGGATCTTGAAAGGGCCCACGTATCTAGGAGCAAGCTTTCCTTTGATAACGAATCTTTGGGTGCCTTTCATAGGAGAAACACGGAGATAGACATGATCCCCAATGTTGAAGGCCAAATCACAATGCTTGCCGTCATAGTAACTCTTCTGACGCGACTGAGCGGCCTTGAGATTCTCACGTATGACTTTGCACATTTCTTCGGCTTCTGAGATCTAGTCATTGCCAAGAAGTTGACGTTCTCCAGTCTCCGACCAGTTGAGAGGGGTACGACACTTTCTGCCATAGAGGATTTCAAACGGAGCTTTGCCGACACTTGCTTGGAAGTTGTTGTTGTAAGAGAACTCGGCAAACGGAAGGCAATCTTCCCATTTCATGCCAAAAGATATGACACAGGCTCTGAGCATGTCTTCTAGAATCTGATTCACTCTCTCGACTTGACCACTAGTCTGAGGGTGAAATGCAGTGCTGAAATGGATCTTAGTGCCCATGGAAGACTGAAATGAGTCCCAGAACTTGGAAGTGAACAAACTTCCACGGTCTGAGGAGATAACTTGAGGAATGCCATGTAAGGACACAATTCTGGAAGTGTACAACTCTGCCAGTTGAGCTGCATTGATGGATTCTTTGACTGGAAGGAAGTGAGCGACTTTGGTAAGCTTGTCAATCACCACAAAGATAGAATCATTCCCTCTCTTGGACTTAGGAAAGCCAGTGACGAAATCCACTTCAATGTGGTCGAACTTCCACTCGGGAATAGGAAGAGGTTGGAGAAGACCGGCTGGACGTTGATGCTCTGCCTTCACTCTTCTGCAGACATCACATTCATTCACGAATTGGGCAATCTCCCTTTTCATGCGAGTCCACCAGTAAGATTGCTTGAGGTCTTGGTACATCTTGGAACTGCCAGGATGAATCGACAGGAGGGAATCATGTGCTTCGTTCATTATGAGCTTCCTGAGATCACCTTTGGGAACCACAAGTCTGTCCTCAAAGAACAAGGTATCTCTCTCATCAACGCGATAGCACTTGTATTTGGGAGTACCCTTTGCAATACCATGTTTCACTTTCTGCACCATAGCATCACTGAGTTGGGCCTCACGGATCTGATCTTCCAAGGTAGGAGCAACTTGAAGATTTGCAAGAAAGCCTTGCGGAACAACTTGGAGGTTGAGCTTCCTGAATGCTTCACAAAGCTCAGGCTGAAACGGCTTGATAAGGAGACTGTTGCAATATGCCTTTCTGCTCAAAGCATCTGCAATCACATTTGCCTTGCCAGGTGTGTATTGAATGCTTGGATCATACTCTTGGATCATTTCAACCCAACGAGTCTGGCGAAGGTTCAGGTTCGGCTGTGTGAAGATGTACTTCAAGCTCTTGTGATCGGTGAAGATGTCGACCTTTCTGCCCAACAGAAGGTGTCTCCACGTAATCAAAGCATGTACCACAGCTGCTAGCTCAAGATCATGTGTGGGCTAGTTCTTCTCACTTGGCTTCAGTTGACGAGAAGTGTATGCCACAATCTTCTTGTCCTGCATTAGCACACCACCAAGTCCTTGAAGAGAAGCATCACAGAATACTTCGTAGGGCTTGGACTCATCTGGAGGAGTAAGAACTGGAGCAGAGATGAGCTTTTCTTTGAGAGTTTTGAATGCCACATCACAATCCGGAGACCAGTTGTACTTGACATCTTCTGCAGCAAGTTGGAGAGAGGCTTGGCAATCTTGGAGAAGTTCTCAATGAACCTTCTGCAATAGCTAGCAAGACCAAGGAAGCTTCGGAGTTGCTTGACGTTCTGAGGAGGTTCCCAGCTGACAATTGCTTCAACTTTCTCGGGGTTCAGAGCAATACCATCAGCAGAGATGATATGGCCCAGATACAAGACCTTATCGAGCCATAATTCGCACTTGGAGAACTTGGCATAGAACTTATGTTCACGGAGTCTGTCGAGAACCAGACGGAGGTGCTTTTCGTGATCCTCTTCATTCTTGGAGAATACCAAAATGTCATCCAGATACACAAGCACAAACTCGTTGGTGTAGGGGTTGAAAATGTAGTGCATCATTCTCGAGAAGGTAGGTGGAGCATTAGCGAGGCCAGATGATATGACTGTATACTCATAGGAGCCGTAGCTCGTTCTGAAGGCAGTCTTGTGGATATCTTCTTCACGAATGTGAATTTGGTGATAGCCCATTCAGAGATCGAGCTTTGAGAACACTTTAGCTCCTTTGAGCTGCTCGAACAATTCATTGATGTTGGGGAGCAGATACTTGTTCTTTATTGTCTTCTTGTTCAATGGCCGGTAATCGACGCAAAGGCGCTCCGTGCCATCCTTCTTCTTGACAAATAAGACACCACAGCCCCAAGGAGACGTTCTAGGCCTGATCAGACCCATACGCTCTTGTTCATCAAGCTGTTTCTTCAACTCCTTCAACTCTTTAGGGGAGAGCTTGTACGGACGCCGGCATGCTGGCTCAGTACCAGGCTCGAGTTCAATGACAAATTCAACTTGACGATGCAGAGGCATGCCTGGAAGTTCTTCAGGAAAAACGTCTTCGTATTCGTTAACCACCGGAATTTGAGAGATGGCATTAATCTCGCCCTTGTCATTGAGAGAGAAAAGCTTGATTGTGTTATCCCGAGAGGCGAAGATAATCACGTCTTCATTAGGATGAGTAATCTTGACTTCCTTATTTGCACAATCGATGTGAGCATCATGCTGAGAAAGCCAATCCATCCCGAGAATAAGGTCAATGTCGGAGTTGCCGAGAACAACCGGATTAGCTAGAAAGCGGTAATCACCCATGCGAATAGATACATTCGGAGCCCTCAAATTTGAAGTCATGCACTTGCCCGGAGAAATAATTTGCAACTTCTTATCAAGAAATGCCGAAGTGAAATTATGCTTGGTAAAGAATGGCCTTGATATGAAACTGAGAGATGCGCCAGAATCAAACAATACTTTTGCAGGAATAGAGTTAACTAAGAGGTTACCCAGTATCACATCTGAAGAATTCTCTGCTTGAGCTGCATTCATCAGATTCACTCTTGCTTGCTTGGGATTGTGCTTGACAATAGCAGTGCTGACAGGTGGAGGAGGCAGAAGGCGCCTTGGGTTGGGGCACTTGTTAGCATAATGACCCTTCTGAGTGCACTTGTTGCAGACCACTTCTGAGAGAGGATGGAAATGAGGAGCACTTGACTTGGAAGCTAGAAACTGATTCTTTGACTGATTGCTTGGGTTGGGTGGGTGGGAGAAACCACGACCACCGGAGTTCTTGTTGTTGTTGTTGTAGGGAGCTCAGATCACTGGAGGAGGTGGAAGCCAAAACTTCTGTTGCTTCGCGACCACTTGAGAAGATGAGGAGGAGTGAACAGCGTCTCTAATCCTCTTTTTGGAAGCTTCCATCTTGAGCTGGGCTGCCTCTTGCTTGAGCGCCATATTATAGAATTGATCAAACTCATCAGGCTCGAACAAGGTGAGAGCAAGTTGGGGTTCATCCTTCAGACCACCACGGAACTGATAGATCTTGCTCTTGGCATCTGGGATGTCTTGCTTGGCATAGCGGGCAAGGTTCTGGAACTTGACATTATATTGGTAGGCAGACATAGAGCCTTGCTTCAGGTTGCGGAATTGCTCACGCATACCCTCGATGACACTTGTTGGAATGTGGTGAGAGCGAAAGTCCTTGCAGAAATCATCCCAGGAGATTACACGCCCTTCTCTGGAGTCTTTGTACTGCTGCCACCAATCAGCTGCTTGGTCCTTGAGTTGGAAGGCTGCAAACTTCACATAGTCCTCGGGCCTTACGTTGCTGCACTCGAAATGCTTCTTGATATCTGTTATCCAGTCTTCAGCATCGAGAGGGTCCACACAGTAACTGAATGCCTTTGGTTGATTAGCCAAGAACTGGTTGAGTGTAGCAAAGTGCTATTGGTTGAACAAATTGCCTTGGTTCCCATGAGCACCCTGATTTGCTTGATTTGCTTGCATTTGCTGCATCATCTGTATAAGCATCTGGGTGTTCTGATTCGTAGTTTGCATAATTGCTCTCCAGGCCTCAGAAGGAGGAGGAGGGGAAGGAGGACGATCAGGAACCTCTTCACCCTCTGGGTTAGCGTTGGGAACCCTTTTAGGAGCCATCCTGAAAGAGATGACCACCATTAACCATTAGATAGAAAGAAGATATAAGCTGAAACAACGGCTAGAATTGCAACATAGTCTTCACAAGAATCATTCGAACAAGAGGAACAAATGAAATTCTCAGTTTAATGATAACAACAATCTTCACGAGAAGCCACTTGGGAGATAAACGGTAAATAAAACAACAAGGTGCGGATAGAACAAACATAAGATAGAAGCTTCGTTCGACATATTCGTGCTGAAAGCTTATGGAACGTGTTACGGAAGGGTTTTGCAATCCCCGGATCAGCATAGCCAAGGACCCTTTAAGATGCAACTCCCGATCGGAACAACAGCCATAAAACCACTTCACTCAATGTAGAACCCCGAACTCCATAACCTGCATTCGTTGGAAGAATGCCTACGAGATACTAGATGAACCCACCTATTAATTTCCGAAAGTTTCCAGTTATGCAATCAGGTGTTGGGGATACAGGGGAAGCATCGCGCACTCAACTCTAATCCTACATCCAGCTGTATCCATCCTTCAACACATAACCAGTTATTTCCGGAAACCGTCTACCTCGGACCTTCGAAACGCATCCACTATACAAGCTATGGCAATACTCCCGAACTACCTCCCCAGTACTGGGTGATGTCGGGGGTATCTTGCCACTAACCGCATAGGAGAGTTTTCGATGTCGACCGTCTTAAGTATTCTAGAACTGCCGCGATATGTTTGTGCCGACAACACCTCGGAGCTCAACTCCCCGGGACACTGCCACAACCCCTAATGACAGGAGGCATCGAGAACAATGTTCTCGTCACAAAGACATCGGAACAATCCAAACAATACTCGCGAGATTCCTAAAAAAAATTTGGTGCAATTTTGAGAGTAGAAGAGGCAAGAGTAATCGTCAGGAGTCCTCACCAGAGTGAAAAGAGATGAGGAGCAAAGAAATCCTACCCTCCGATATAAATATAGGACTCAAAACATTTTAAGTGTGTGCCTAGACTCAACCGTCAACGATTCGATCAAACAGTGGGGGCTTCTAGGTCGGAGAAGGCTCTGAATACCAACTTGTAATGCCCAAGATGGGACTATACCTCCTACGTGTCGAGGCACGAATTAAAGGTATAAGCCCATTCTGGAATGATCTCAAGTTTGTTATCTTTGCACATCTCATGTAAAAATAGGGATGAAAGCGAAAAGATAGTTGGCTTACACTCGCCACGTCACACAATTCATTACATATCCAAACATCACTCAAATAACATCACAACCCGTCTACGGGTGAAGATCCAAATGAAAGATACCAAACATACATAAAACCACAGGTCTGAATCGCCCCTAGTAGAAACCTCTACTGATCGTCGGGATAGTAAACATAGTAACGGCTACGGTCCTCGTCGTACTCCCAGTATAGCTCTGAGCCATCACCTGAATAGATCACCTGAGTACCTGCATCTGGTGTGGTGTAGAATCTGTGAGCCACAAACGACTCAGCAATCCCGTCTCCGGGTAACACAACTATCCAAGCCTTGGGTGTGGAACAAGGCTGAAGAAAGAACAAGAGGTTGCAGCAGCACTAGCACTAACTTACGTAAAAGAGAGCGAGAAGAGAAGTGCCTCGGACGATAGATGATCACGAAGTGATCCTAACTAAGCATGTCAAACATAACCCCACCGTGTTCACTTCCCGAACCCCTTTCGGAAAATGACTGTCACGGTACTCACGCTGGTAGTGTGTTCTGAACATGGTGTCAAGTTTTCTACAACCAGATATTAACAAATTCCCATCTGCCACATAACCGCGGGCACGACTTTCGAAAGTTCATAACCCTGCAGGGGTATTCCAACTTGGCCCATGACAAGCCCACCATCCGCGGAGTCGCAACTCCAAGGTGGGAAGGCCCGAGTATCCTCAGAATCTTGTGCTCAAGATACTCCGACTAAGGTAAGTCTAATCCAGCAAATCCTCCCGGCGTGCCGACACCCTGATAGTAGCCGCGAGTATCTCGTCTCAGGCCACGACCGGATAAGTCATCCTACGGGTTTTTACCAAACCTCGAGTTTCCTTGAGGTGGCCCCGCAGTCTGCTCATTTCGGACCAACACTCATGTGGAGCACTGGCCCGGGGTTGTTGATTAAGAAGAGGGTTAATTACTCCCTATGCAAGTTTTTAGTTATTAGGCAAATAGTACCAATGTTGGGACTTGCTGGAAAAGACTTAGCGCTAAGCGGTTTATCGAGGGGGTCCCATAACCCCAACCGTGTGAGGAAACGCAAAATCAAGGAACATAACACCGGTTTATACGGTTCCTAGGGCGGCATGAGTGGAACAAAACACCAAGCAAGAGGCTTAGCCTTCCAGCCATTACCAATATATAGATGATTTCATTTAAGAATTATATAGTGTGATATCCCAACAAGCTTCAACATGAAGCAAGAATCTTCAAGTCTTCACCTGCAACTAGCAATGCTATAAGAGGGGCTGAGCGAAGCTTACTTAGCCAATCAAAGGTTTGCATAGGTAGGGTGGTTAAACAGATTCATGGTTACAATAGGAGGCTGACAGGAAAAACATGGGCATCGAGGCAATAAGCTAAAGAGCGAGACTTCTAGCAATAGGCAAAGATAGGAATGATATCCGGGTCAGGTCATCTTGCCTGTCGAGTCGTCGATGGGATCGTAAGAGGGCTCCTCGTTCTCAACCTCGGTAGTAACCTCGTTCTTGTACTCGTTCTCGGCTTCCGGCTCTACTCAACACAAAACACACGAGGCACGAAATCAAACAAGATGCAATGCGCAAACTACAGGATGCATGACTGATGCACTAAGGAAGCACTGCAGATGCACTAAGGATGCACAGAAGACAACATAGGAAACACAGAGATACAACACAAGGAACATGACAATATGCAACTAGCAAGAAACTTCAAAACATGTTAACAAGAGGATATTATGAATCTACATGCAAAACCACACAAGTTTCATATAGGACTTGCTCAAAACGAAGCAACGGGCTAAAAGATACACCCGAATCAAGAAACAATGCAAAGCTGAAATTAGCAGCCAGATAGCAACTTCGGAGCAAGAAATATATACTCTACATCACTCAAACATCATGACAAAAAGCATGGACATAAAGTAGACATATCCTACAGCAAACAATTCCATTGGAGCATCCCCATAGGAGGCATGGATCAATAGCAACAAGCTACAACATTTTGAACATGACAACAAAACCTGACAGCAGTATTTTATCGCAACTTGAGAGCAAGAATTAAATATGCTACAGCCACCCAAATGAGCATGTGAGAGCATGAATGGATAGCCAACAACATATACAACAAGGGATCATCAATAGTCACCCCAAAACTATCATGGATTTGCCTAGAACAACAAGCAAACATGGCATCTGGAAATTACAGATTCCAGACTTAGTGAAATTTCACTAAGTGTTAAAACAGCAGTATTATCAT
This sequence comes from Secale cereale, assembly GCA_902687465.1. Taxonomy (NCBI): domain Eukaryota; kingdom Viridiplantae; phylum Streptophyta; class Magnoliopsida; order Poales; family Poaceae; genus Secale; species Secale cereale. Next base: position 153,697,316 of record LR738711.1, on the reverse strand, counting down.
GGCATGTTTGTGAGCAAGTTTAAGTCACCTCAAAGCATACATGGCAAGTGGTTTGCACCACAGCAAAGTACACATGAAGGGGAATCCAAAACATATAAGCATGCAACAAGGGGACAACCACATCAATAGCAACGAGCTCCTCAACTAGGCATCTCGTAACAAGTTTAACAACCTAACAACCACATGCACTCTTGCAAAGGAGATAAACATGGCAAGATGAAATCTATCATGCAAGCTTAAACAACCAACATGTAGAGCATCTCATGATGAACATGTGGACATATCATTTGCTTCATTTGGATAAACATGCACCAAGTTATCACATATCGAACATGGCATGAAAACAACTAATAGCAGCAGTTTATAACAAGTAGCACTCTTCCCATGAAGATTAAGACATCTAGATGACCTCAAACATGCATGGCACAATGGAACAAAACATAGTACATGTCACCATGATCATTTTGACATATCATATGCACAAAACGGACAAGCACAGTAAAAGTTATCCTCCTCACAAAAATGCATCAGACACTGAAAAAACTAAAGACTTAGAAGGAAAAACGAGGTCAACCTCCGGGTCAAACGGGTCAACGGGCGCCGGTCAACGGGTCGGGTGCGGGCTACCGGGTGCGGATCGCACCGGCCCGTTAGGGTTCGGCCCCTGCCAGATCGGATCGGGGATCGCTCGGGGATCCCAATCCCGTCGGGGCAGCGGCGGCTGGCTGCTCGACGGCGGCGGCGCCCGGCCGGACGGCGTGGACGCGGCGATGGGGCGGCGAGGGGCCGGCGTTGAGGGGCGGCCTGAGGCCGGCGGAGGGCGGCGAGAGGAGGCCGGCGGCGGCCTGGCTCGAAGGGGCGGTGAGGAGCCCCGGCGGCGAGGAAGCTCCGGCGCGGCGGGTTGCTCCGGCGGCCGCTGGAGGAGAACGGAGGCGGCGGCCTCGGTGGAAGAAGACGAAGGGCGCGGCGAGGGGAGATCTGGCCCGGACGGTGGGCTGACCTCGGGCCCCGCGGGCCCGCGCGATGGAAGTGGAAGCACTAGCGGCGGTCGTGGAAGCACGGCTCGGCGACGGTGGAAGCACGGCGCGGCAACGGTGGAAGCACGGCGCGGCAACGATGGAAGCACTGCGCGCCAGAGGTGGAAACTCTAGGGTTTTGGACGCAAAATTGGAGGGGGTGGACCAAATGAGGAGAGGTTTTCGGCCACGAGATCACAATTGAACGGCCTAGATGAAGGGAAGGGTTTGGGCTGGTTTGGTGGGCTGTTGGAGGGGGGTCTTGGGCCTCGAAGAGGAGGTACTTTTAGCCCACGAGGATAACTGTTGGAGCATCAAACGAACTCCAAACGCGACAAAACTTGACAGGCGGGTTACGCGTACCAAAACAACATCGCACGACAAGTCTCACGCCAAACCGGAAACTTTGCACGGTGTAATGCCCCGGATGTAATACTTTCCCTTTTGGGCATATAATAAATCTCCGGCTTCATCTATTTCCATTCCGGGTTCTTTGACTTTCGGGCTTTCATCGTTTTGTTGTGTGAGTGTGTGGCATTCATTCATATCATGTAGACATGTGCATTGCATTGCATTTGTGTTGTGGGTTGCATCCGGTTCCGTGTGTTTCTTCCCGTTGTCCGTTTCGCGTTCCGGAGCTCCCTCACGTGTCCGTGACGTCCCGTAGGCCTACTTTGTTGTTCGGGCGTTTAACGTTACCGGTGTGCCGCGAGGTTGTGTTGTGTGTTGTTGTTTTGTTGTGTGCAACCCGCCTCTCAAATCTCGTCTCGTTTGGGCTCTGTTGACTTTTCCATCCGTTGTCCGTGTGGGTCCGATGTGCCTTCACTTCGTGTCCCGGAAACACCCCTAGTGCAGTCTTTTATCTCCGTCTAGGCCTTTTAAATCTATCCCCGCGATCAGATCCGTCGGATCGCGATCGGAGGGCTCCTAGCGCCCCTAAACTCCCTCCTAACCCTAAAAACTGCTATATAATAGACCCTAGTCTATTTTGGCATGTCCCCTTCTTCTTCCCCTTCCCCTCTATTTTTTTCCTTTCTTTCAGATCACAGATCCCCAAATCCCGGATCCCGAAGGAATCAGCAGTGCGCCGCCGCCAGCCCTGGATCGGGCAGGATCCAGGGTCATCGATCCCCTCGCCGATCGAGGGTCAACGCCGCATCGCTGGGTCGGCGCTTCGTTCGCAGACCGCGCCAGCCGCTTCCTCCCCATCGATCTTTCCAGCATCGGGGCCTAGATCGCCGCCTCCGCCCGGACCACTTCATCTCCAGGCCGAGGTGCCTCGACCGCGCCCTGCCAACGCGAGCCGTCGCGGCCCAGCATCCGCCCGCGACGCCGCCTCGCCATATCGGCTCGCCAGCGCCCTTCGGTTCCTCGCCTGGGCCGGTCCCCACTTCGTCGGCAGGCCCAGCTGCGCCTCCACCGCACCAGTCCAGGCCGCGGGCCTCCTCGCGAGGGCCAGCTGCCGCGCCAGCCGGGCGGGCTCCTGCCGCCCTGGGCCGCCTCGCCTCCCCGCGGGCCGGTCGCTCCTCCCGCACTGCTCCTCGCCGGGCCGGGCCGCGCCAGACTCCGCCGGGCCGCGCCATCTCCCTCCAGGCCCGGGCCGCCGCCACTGTAGCTCCAGTTCCGGCCCGTTCGAATTCTTCAGATCTGATCTAGGTTGACCCTTTTTCCCCACTAAGTCCCTGTTCTCTTGTTCTGTAATGCAAAGTTTGACCTGCTCTAACTTTTACTGTGATGCTCCGTTTTGCGCGTGTAATATGTCCAGACGTTCGTGGAGTTGTGCTCTACGTTTTACCTGTTGTTGTCATGCAAGTTAGATGCTTTCTAGGTGCTTGTTTTACTGTTGCAAGAGTGCATCATGATATAAACTGCTGCTATGTGTTATTTTCATGCCACCTTTGCCATGTGATATCTTTTAGCTCGGTTGTCCAAATGATGCAAATGACATGTCCACGTGTTCGTCTTGCCACGAACTACGTGTTGTTTGTGATAGGTTGCATGGTAGATTTATTGTTGCCTTGTTATCATCGTTGCAAAGTGCCATGTTCATATGATGTGTTTTCACTTGTTATGAAATGCCATCTTGTTGAGCTCGTTGCAATCGTTGTGTTCACCTCTATGAAGCATGCTTGTGTGTTTCGGGATCACCTTCATGTGTATGTTGATGAGGTGCTTACCCTTTGCCATGTTTAGTTTCGAGGTGACTTAAACATGCTCTTTTATATGCCATGATGATATTGCTGTTTTAGGACTTAGTGATTTTTCACTAAGTCTGAAATCTGTAACGTTCCGATGCCATGTCCGTGTGATGTTCTAGGAAAAAGCATGATAGTTTTGGAGTGGATTTTGATTGTTCCTTGTAGTATATATTGTTGTATTTCCATTCATGTCCTCACATGTCCATTTAAGTGGCTGTAGCATGTTTATCTTTTGCTCTAAAGTTTCAATAAAATTCTGCTGCCAGAATTTTATTGTAAAGTTCAATATGTCCAAGATCATTGCTATTGATCCGTGGCTCCGTTGGGGGTGCACTTTGGACATAGTTGCTGTACTATATGTCTAGTTTGTGTTCAAGTCCTTTGCCATGCTTTTTGGGTGCTGTAGCTTAATTATCTTGAGCTCCGAAGATGCTATGTTGCTGTAATTTTCAGCTTTCGCTCAAATCTTGTTTCGGGCATAACTTTTAGCCCGTAACTCCGATTTCAGCGAATCTTATATCAAACTTGGTTGTTTTTCTGTGTAGATTAATAATATCAGGTTGTTATCATGTTTTGATGTGTTTTGCTTGAGTGATAGTTTCCGTGCTCCGTGTGCATCCTTAGTGCATCCATCATGCATTCATCTTTTTCGAGTGCGCATTGCATCTTGTTGATTGGTGCTTGGTGTGATTGTTTTGTTTAGAGCCGGAAGCTGAGACCGGGTACGAAGTTGAGCACGAGGTTTCCAACGAGGTTGAGCACGAGGACCCTTCTTACGATCCGAACGACTTCTCTTCAGGCAAGATGACCGAACCCCGATAACATTACTATCTTTGCCTATTGCTAGTAGTCTCGATCTATAGTTTTGCCTCGATGCCCATGATCTTCTTGTCAGCCTCCTACTTGTAACCAATTGTCATGTTTAACCAACCTACCTATGCAAACCGTTGCTTGGCTAAGTACGCTTCGCTCAGCCCTTCTTATAGCGTTGCTAGTTGCAGGTGAAGATCGAAGATGCTTGCTTCATGTTGAAGTTTGGTTGGGTTATATCACACTATATAAATGTTTTAAATGAAATCATCTATATATTGGCAAGGGTGGAAGGCTAAGCCTTTTGCTTGGTGATTTGTTCCACTCATGCCGTTAGGATCCGTATAAGCCGGTATTATGTTCCTTGATTATGCGTTCCTAACACGGTTGGGGTGTATGGGACCCCCTCGATAAACCGCTAAGTGCTAAGTCTTTTCCAGCAAGTCCCAACATTGGTACTATTCGCCTAACAGAACTAAAATTTTCCGAGGGAGTAATTAACCCGAGGCTTAATTAATTCAACCCCCTTGGGCCAGTGCTCGATTTGAGTGTTGGTCCAAACTAGAGTCGTGTGCGGGGCCCCCCTTGGCAACTTGGGTATTTCGGCCACTGTACGCTGTGCTCATCCGGTCGTGGCCTGAGACTAGATACGCGCGGCTACTATCAGGGTGTCGGCACGCCGGGAGGATTTGCTGGATTAGCCTTACCTTAGCTCGGTATATCTTGAGCACGGGATTCCGAGGATACTCGGGTCTTCCCACTTTGGAGTTGCGACTCCGCGGATCGTGGGCTTGTAATGGGTCAAGTTGGAACACCCCTGCAGGGTTTGAACTTTCGAAAGCCGTGCCCGCGGTTATGTGGCAGATGGGAGCTTGTTAATTCCGGTTGTAGATAACTTGACACAATGTTTCTAATACACTACCAGCGTGTGTTCCGTGACTGTCAATTTCCGAATAGGGATTCGGGAGTTGAACACAGAGGGGTTATGATTGTGAGCTTGTAGCTAGGATCACTTCGTGATCACTTCTCGCCGAGGCCTTCTCTTCTCGCTCTCACTTGCGTAAGCTAGATGCTAGTTGCTGCTGCAGACTTATTCTTTTCTTCAGCCTTTTCCTCATCCAAAGGCTTAAATAGTTCTGTTACCCGGGAACGGGATTGCTGAGTCCTCTGTGGCTCACAGTTACTTCACACACCAGATGCAGGTCCAGCTGTGAGCTATCCAGGTGATGGCACCGAGCTGGATTGGGAGTACGACGAGGAGCGTAGTCGGTACTACGTGCTCTACCCGGATGATCAGTAGTGGAGTCTCTTACTAGGATTCTGTAATGCCCAGGATGGAGTTATACCTCCTACGTGTCGAGGCACGACTTAAAGGCATAAGTCCATCCTAGAATGATCTCAAGTTTGGTAATCTTTGCACAACTCATGTAAAAGAGGGAATAGTAAACTGAAAATAGTTGGCTTACAATCGCCACGTCACAGAATTACAGTACAAGTCTCAAACATCATACATTAAGAGCACTACAACCCTCTAAGGGCAAAAGCCAAATATCAAAGTACCAAACTCAGATAAATAAACCACAGGCGGATCGAATCCTAGTAAGAGACTCCACTACTGATCGTCCGGGTAGCGCACGTAGTACCGACTACGCTCCTCGTCGTACTCCCAATCCAGCTCGGTGCCATCACCTGGATAGCTCACAGCTGGACCTGCATCTGGTGTGTGAAGTAACTGTGAGCCACAGAGGACTCAGCAATCCCGTTCCCGGGTAACATAACTATTTAAGCCTTTAGGTGAGGGAAAGGCTGAAGAAAAGAATAAGTCTGCAGCAGCAACTAGCATCTAGCTTACGCAAGTGAGAGCGAGAAGAGAAGGCCTCGGCGAGAAGTGATCACGAAGTGATCCTAGCTACAAGCTCACAATCATAACCCCTCCGTGATCAACTCCCGAATCCCGATTCGGAAATTGACAGTCACGGAACACACGCTGGTAATGTATTAGTAACATTGTGTCAAGTTATCTACAACCGGAATTAACAAGCTCCCATCTGCCACATAACCGCGGGCACGGCTTTCGAAAGTTCAAACCCTGCAGGGGTGTTCCAACTTGACCCATTACAAGCCCACGATCCGCGGAGTCGCAACTCCAAAGTGGGAAGACCCGAGTATCCTCGGAATCCCGTGCTCAAGATATACCGAGCTAAGGTAAGGCTAATCCAGCAAATCCTCCCGGCGTGTCGACACCCTGATAGTAGCCGCGCGTATCTAAGTCTCAGGACACGACCGGATGGGTGATGCTACGGGTTTATATCAATCCTCGAGTTTCCTCGTGGTGACCCCGCAGGACCCCCGTTTCGGACCAACACTCATGTGGAGCACTGGCCCGGGGTGGTTGATTAAGAACTCGGGTTAATTACTCCCTATGCAAGTTATTTAGTTATTAGGCAAATAGTACCAATGTTGGGACTTGCTGGAAAAGACTTAGCACTTAGCGGTTTATCGAGGGGGTCCCATACACCCCAACCGTGTTAGGAACGCATAATCAAGGAACATAATACCGGCTTATACGGATCCTAACGGCACGAGTGGAACAAAACACCAAGCAAAAGGCTTAGCCTTCCACCCTTGCCAATATATAGATGATTTCATTTAAAGCATTTATATAGTGTGATATAACCCAACCAAACTTCAACATGGAGCAAGCATCTTCACTTCACCTGCAACTAGCAACGCTATAAGAAGGGCTGAGCGAAGCATACTTAGCCAAGCAACGGTTTGCATAGGTAGGGTGGTTAAACATGGCAATTGGTTACAAGTAGGAGGCTGACAAGAAGAACATGGGCATCGAGGCAAAACTATAGATCGAGACTACTAGCAATAGGCAAAGATAGTAATGTTATCGGGGTTCGGTCATCTTGCCTGAAGAGAAGTCGTTCGGATCGTAAGAAGGGTCCTCATGCTCAACCTCGTTGGAAACCTCGTGCTCAACTTCGTACCCGGTCTCAGCTTCCGGCTCTAAACAAAACAATCACACCAAGCACCAATCAACAAGATGCAATGCGCACTCGAAAAACATGAATGCATGATGGATGCACTAAAGATGCACATGGAGCACGTAAAACATCACTCAAGCAAAACACCTCAAAACATGATAACAATCTGATATTATTAATCTACACGGAAAAACAATCAAGTTTGATATAAGATTCGGTGAAATCGGAGTTACGGGCTAAAAGTTATGCCCGAAACAAGATTTGAGCGAAAGCTGAAAATTACAGCAACATAGCATCTTTGGAGCTCAAAATAATTGAGCTACAGCACCCAAAAGCATGGCAAAGGACATGAACACAAACTAGACATATAGTACAGAAACTAGGTCCAAAGTGCACCCCCAACGGAGTCACGGATCAATAGCAATGATCTTGGACATATTGAACTTTGCAATAAAATTCTGGCAGCAGAATTTTATTGAAACTTTAGAGCAAAAGATAAACATGCTACAGCCACTCAAATGGACATGTGAGGACATGAATGGAAAGACAACAATATATACTACAAGGAACAATCAAAATCCACCCCAAAACTAACATGCTTTGTCCTAGAACATCACACGAACATGGCATCGGAACGTTACAGATTTCAGACTTAGTGAAAAATCACTAAGTCCTAAAACAGCAATATCATCATAGCAACTAAAAGAGCATGTCTAAGTCACCTCGAAACTAAACATGGCAAAGGGTAAGCACCTCATCAAAGTGCATATGAAGGTGATCCCGAAACACACAAGCATGCATCCTAGAGGTGAACACAACGATTGCAACGAGCTCAACAAGATGGCATTTCATAACAAGTGAAAACACAACATATGAACATGGCACTTTGCAACGATGATAGCAAGGCAATAATAAATCTACCATGCAACCTATCACAAGCAACACGTAGTTCGTGGCAAGACGAACACGTGGACATGTCATTTGCAACGTTTGAACAAACGAGCTAAAAGTTATCACATGGCAAAGGTGGCATGAAAATAACACATAACAGCAGTTTATATCATGATGCACTCTTGCAACAGCAAAACAAGTGCCTAGATGGTATCTAACATGCATGACAACAACAGGTAAAACGTAGAGCACATCTCCACGAACATCTGGACATATTACACGCGCAAAACGGAGCACCACAGTAAAAGTTACAGCAGGTCAAAGATTGCATATCAGAACAGGTAAAACTGGACTTAGTGGATTAGAGTCAACCTCTGGATCTGGAAAAAAAACGGACGCGGGCCGGCGGCGGCGGATCTGGCCCAGATCTGGTGCGGGCCCGAACTGGCGCGAAGCGGAGCGGACGAGCGGCGGCGGCCCACCGCGGCCTCGGCGGGAGGCGGCCCGGTGCAGCAGGGCGAAGGGGCGAGGCGGCCCAGGGTGGCAGGAGGCGGCGGCTCGCCGCGCGTGAGAGGGCCGGCCCGGCCGAGCCGTCGAGCGGGCGAGGCGCTCGCCCCGGCGAAGGAGCGAGGGAGCGGTGGCGACTGGCGCCTGGGAGGCGGCCCGCGGATGGGCCGGCTCGGGGGCGGAGGCCCACGGCGGCGCGGAGAGGCCTCCAGGCGACGGGGAACTAGTCCCCTCCCGGGCCCTGGCGATCGGCTGGCGGCGCACTGGCCCGGTTCGATCGTTCGCCGGTCGAAGGAAGGGAGCGAAGGGCTCGGCCCGGTGGAGGATCGATCGGATCCAGGCGCCGGTGCGGTCGAGTCCTGGTGCAGAGCGATGCTGCGGTCGACGAGCGTTGACCCCGCTCGATGGGATCGAGGATTCGGTCGGCGGCGACTGGATCGAAGGATCTGGTTCCCTCGGGAACCAGAGGAACTTTTCTTTTTGGGGATCTGAGATCTGAAAGATAGGGAAAAAATAGAGGGGAAGGGGGAAGAAGAAGGGGATAGGGATGCCCAAATAGACTAGGGGGTCTATATGTAGCAGTTTTTAGGGTTAGGAGGAGTTTTAGGGGCGCTAGGAGCCCTCCGATCGCGATCCGACGGATCCGATCACGGGGGTTGATTTAAAAGGCCTAGACGGAGATAAAAGAAAACAGTAGGGGTGTTTCCGGGACACGAAGTGAAGGCACATCGGACCCACACGGACAACGGATGGAAAAGTCAACGGAGTCCAAACGAGACGAGATTTGAGAGGCGGGTTGCACACAACAAAACAACAACACACACACAACCTCGCGGCACACCGGTAACGTAAAACGCCCGAACAACAAAGTAGGCCTACGGGACGTCACGAACACGTGAGGGAGCTCCGGAACGCGAAACGGACAACGGGAAGAAACACGACGAACCGGATGCAACCCACAACACAAATGCAATGCGATGCACATGTCTACATGATAAGAATGAATGCCACACACTCACACAACAAAACGACGAAACCCGAAAGACAAAGAACCCGGAATGGAAATAGATGAAGCCGGAGATATATTATATACCCAAAAGGGAAAGTATTACATCCGGGGCATTACAAACTCTCCTCTACTACAAAAAGATCTCGTCCCGAGATCTAGGACTGGAAAAAGGAAGGGTACTCGGAACGAAGATGATCTTCTCGTTCCCAGGTAGCTTCTCGGTCTGTGTGATGTGACCACTTGACTTTCAGAAACTTGATGGACTTGTTGCGAGTCTTGCGTTCAGTTTCTTCGAGAATTGCAACTGGATGCTCTCGGTAGGAAAGGTCTTGTTGAAGATCAATCTCCTCAAACGGAATCATGCGCTCAGGTGCCTTGAAGCATTTGCGAAGTTGAGACACATGGAAGACATCATGAACATTTGCAAAGTTGGAAGGGAGCTCGAGCTGATAGGCTAGATCGCCTCTTTTGCCAAGAATCTTGAAAGGCCCGACGTATCTAGGAGCAAGTTTTTCTTTGATACCGAATCTTTGGGTTCCTTTCATCGGAGAAACTCGGAGATAGACATGATCACCGATGTCGAAAGCCAAATCACGATGCTTTCCGTCATAGTAGCTCTTCTGACGCGACTGAGCGGCCTTGAGATTCTCACGTATGACTTTGCACATTTCTTCGGCTTCAGAGATCAAGTCATTGCCAAGAAGTTGGCGTTCGCCTGTTTCAGACCAGTTGAGAGGGGTACGGCACTTTCTGCCATAGAGAATTTCAAACGGTGCTTTGCCTGCACTTGCTTGAAAGCTGTTGTTGTAAGAGAACTCGGCAAATGGAAGGCAGTCTTCCCATTTCATGCCGAAGGAGATGACACAGGCTCTGAGCATATCTTCTAGGATCTGATTCACACGCTCGACTTGACCACTAGTCTGAGGGTGAAAGGCAGTGCTGAACCTGATCTTCGTGCCCATGGCGGACTGAAAGGAGTCCCAGAACCTTGATGTGAACAAGCTGCCACGGTCTGAGGATATCACTTGAGGAATGCCATGTAGGGACACAATTCTGGAAGTGTATAGCTCTGCAAGTTGAGCCGCATTGATTGATTCTTTGACTGGAAGAAAGTGAGCAACTTTGGTAAGCTTGTCAATCACCACAAAGATAGCATCATTGCCTCGCTTGGATTTAGGAAAACCAGTGACGAAGTCCATTTCAATGTGGTCGAACTTCCACTCGGGAATAGGAAGAGGTTGGAGAAGACCGGCTGGACGTTGATGTTCTGCCTTCACTCTTCTGCATACATCACATTCATTCACGAATTGGGCAATTTCCCTTTTCATGCGTGTCCACCAGTAAGATTGCTTGAGATCTTGATACATCTTGGAACTGCCAGGATGAATGGAAAGGAGAGAATCATGAGCTTCTTCCATTATGAGCTTCCTGAGATCACCTTTAGGAACAACGAGTCTGTCCTCGAAGAACAAGGTATCTCTCTCATCAACACGGAAGCACTTGTATTTTGGAGTGCCCTTTGCAATCCCATGTTTCACCTTCTTCACCATGGTATCACTGCGCTGGGCCTCACGGACTTGATCTTCCAAGGTAGGAGCAATTTTGAGATTAGCAAGAAAACCCTGCGGAACAACCTGGAGGTTGAGCTTCCTGAAAGCTTCACAAAGCTCAGGCTGATATGGCTTGATAAGAAGGATGTTGCAATATGCCTTTCTGCTCAAAGCATCTGCAATCACATTCGCCTTGCCTGGAGTGTATTCGATGCTGGGGTTGTACTCTTGGATCATCTCGACCCAACGAGTCTGGCGGAGGTTCAGATGCGGCTGTGTGAAGATGTACTTCAAGCTCTTGTGATCAGTGAAGATGTCGACCTTTCTGCCCAACAATAGATGTCTCCACGTAATCAGAGCATGTACCACAGCTGCTAGCTCGAGATCATGTGTGGGATAGTTCTTCTCACTAGGCTTGAGCTGCCGAGAAGTATATGCCACAATTTTCTTATCTTGCATAAGCACACCACCAAGACCTTGAAGAGAAGCATCACAGAACACTTCATAGGGCTTGGTTTCATCCGGAGGAGTCAGAACTGGAGCAGAGACAAGCTTCTCTTTGAGGGTTTTGAATGCCACTTCACACTCGGGAGACCAAAAGTATTTGACATTCTTCTGAAGCAGGTTGGAAAGAGGCTTGGCAATCTTGGAGAAGTTCTCCACAAACCTTCTGCAATAGCTGGCAAGACCCAGAAAACTGCGGAGCTGCTTGACGTTCCGAGGAGCTTCCCAGTTGACAATTGCTTCAACTTTCTCGGGATTAACCGCAATACCGTCAGCTGAGATAATGTGGCCCAGGTACAACACCTTATCGAGCCAGAACTCGCACTTGGAGAACTTGGCATAGAATTTATGCTCTCGGAGTCGATCAAGAACCAGACACAAGTGCTTTTCGTGATCTTCTTCATTCTTGGAAAACACCAGAATATCATCCAGATACACAAGCACGAATTCTCCAGTATAGGGGTTGAAGATGTAATGCATCATCCTTGAAAAGGTAGGAGGAGCATTGGCGAGACCGAAGGACATGACGGTATACTCGTATGAACCGTAGCTCGTTCTGAAGGCCGTCTTGGGAATGTCTTCCTCGCGAATGCGAATTTGATGATAGCCCATTCGGAGGTCAAGCTTAGAGAACACTTTAGCTCCTTTGAGCTGCTCAAAGAGTTCGTTGATGTTGGGGAGCGGATACTTGTTCTTAATCGTCTTCTTGTTCAATGGCCGGTAGTCAACACAGAGACGCTCCGTGCCATCTTTCTTCTTGACAAATAAGACGCCACAGCCCCACGGAGATGTACTCGGTCTGATGAGACCCATACTCTCCTGCTTATCAAGCTGCTTCTTCAATTCCTTCAATTCATCCGGAGAGAGCTTGTATGGACGCCGGCAAGCAGGTTCGGTGCCCGGCTCGAGTTCAATGACAAACTCCACCTGACGGTGTGGAGGCATGCCTGGAAGATCTTCTGGAAAGACGTCTTGATATTCGTTCACCACTGGAATTTTCTCTATGGCATTAATTTCACCCTTATCATTAAGAGAGAAAAGCCAAATAGTATTATCCCTGGAGGCGAAGATAATCACATCTTCATCAGAATGAGTCAATTTGACTTCCTTTTGAGCACAATCAATGTGAGCATCGTGCTGAGAAAGCCAATCCATTCCGAGAATGAGGTCGATGTCAGAATGACCAAGAATCACCGAAGAAGCCAAAAATCGATAATCGCCCATGCGAATAGAAACATCCGGAGCATATATGCTGGAATGCATTCGTCTCCCCGGAGAAATAACTGATAACTCCCTTGGCAAGCTTTTGATGTCAACATTATACTTGGATGCAAATGGTTGAGACATGAAAGAGCAAGAAGCACCCGAATCAAATAACACTTTAGCTGGAAAAGAGTTAACTGGAAGGTTACCCAGAATGACATCAGAAGAAGCCTCCGCTTGTGCTGCATTCATCAGATTGACCCTTGCTGCCTTTGGATCATGCTTGACCATAGCGGTACCGACAGGAGGAGGAGGCGGAAGGCGCCTTGGGTTGTTGCACTTGTTGGAATAATGACCCTTCTGGCCACACTTGTAGCAAGTCACCTCAGAAAGCGGACGGGTAGGAGGAGCATTTAGTCTTGGAGCTTGGAACTGTTGCTTGGACTGCTTGTTGGAGTTGGGTGGGTGGGAGAAACCACGACCACTAGAGTTCTTGTTGTTGGAGTTGTTGAAGTTGTTGGAGTTGTTGTATGGAGCTCGAATCACTGGAGGAGGAGGAAGCCAGAATTTCTGTTGTTTCGCAGCCAACTGAGACGATGAGGAAGAGTGAACAGCATCTCGAATTCTCTTCTTAGAAGCCTCCATCTTAAGCTGAGCTGCTTCTTGTTTCAAAGCCATGTTATAGAACTTATCGAATTCGTCTGGCTCGAACAAAGTGAGAGGAAGCTGAAGTTCATCTTTGAGACCTCCACGGAACTGATAGATTTTACTCTTTGCATCAGGAATGTCTTGCTTTGCATAGCGAGCGAGGTTTTGGAACTTGACATTATACTGATAGACTGTCATGGAGCCCTGCTTGAGGTTGCGGAATTGCTCACGCATACCCTCGATAACACTTGTAGGAATGTGGTGCGAGCGGAAATCCTTGCAGAAATTCTCCCAAGAGATCACTTGACCCGGCCTTGAGTCTTTGTACTGCTGCCACCAGTCAGCTGCTTGATCTTTCAGTTGGAAGGCTGCAAACTTCACATAGTCATCTTCTTTCACGTTACTGCACTCAAAATGCTTCTTGATATCGGTTAGCCAATCTTCAGCATCAAGATGGTCGACACAGTAACTGAAAGCTTTAGGATTGTTGGCCAAGAACTGGTTGAGGGTAGCATGGTGCTGCTGGAAGAAGTTGCCTTGGTTCACTGGAACGCCCTGATTAGCTTGATTAGCTTGCATAGCTTGCATTTGCTGCATCATCTGCATCATCAACTAAGTGTTCTGGGCAGTAGTCTGCATAATTGCTCTCCAAGCCTCAGGCGGAGGAGGAGGTGAAGGAGGACGTTCTGGAACCTCTTCACCCTCTGGGTTGGCATTCGGAACCCTCTTCGGAGCCATCCTGTAAGAGATGACCACGAATCAGCAATTGATTGACAAAAGGAATAAGCTGAATCAATGGAATGAATTGCAACAAGTCTTCACAATAATCATTCGAACAATAAGAACGAATGAAATCATCCGAACAAGAGGAACGAATGAATTTCTCAGATAAATGATAACATCAGTCTTCACGAGAAGCCACATAGGGATCAAAAAGATAAAATAATAAAACAACAAGGTACGGAAAAGAACAAACACAAGAGAGGAGTTTCGTTCTAACATCTTTGTGCTGAAAGCATATGAACGCGTTACGAAAAGGTTTTGCAATCCCCGGATCAGCATAGCCAAAGACCCTTTAAGATGCAACTCCTGATAGTAACATCGGTCATATAACCCCTTCACTCAATGTCGAACCCCGAACTCACTAACCTGCATTCGTTGGAAGAATGCATACGATCTACTGGATAAAACCCACCTATAGTTTTCCGAAAGATTCCAGTTATGCAATCAGGTGTTGGGGATACACGGGAAGCACCGCGCAATCAACTCTAACCTACATCCAGGTGTATCCATCCTTCAACACATAACCAGTCTTTCTCGGAAACTGTGTACCTCGGACCTTCGAAAAGCATCCACTATAACAAGCTATGGCAATACTCCCGAACTACCTCCCCAGTACTGGGTGATGTCGGGGTTATCTTGCCACTGGCCGTATAGGGGAGATTTTCGATGTCGGCTGTCTTAAGTATTTAGTACTGTCGCGATATGCTTGTTACAATGATACCCCGAAGCTCAACTCCTCGGTAACAGGAGGCATCGGGAACAATATCCTTGTCACAAGAACATCGAAACAATCCCAGAATACTCGCGGGATTCCTAAAAAAAAAATTTGTGCAAATTTTGAAGATAGGAGAGACAAGAGTAGACGTCAGGAGTCCTCACCAGAGAGAAAGGGGATGAGAAGCAAAGAAATCCTACTCTCCGATATAATATAGGACTCAAAAAGTTTTCAGTGTGTGCCTAGACTCAACCGTCAACGGTTCGATCAAACAGTGGGGGCTCCTAGGTCGGAGAAGGCTCTGATACCAACTTGTAATGCCCAGGATGGAGTTATACCTCCTACGTGTCAAGGCACGACTTAAAGGCATAAGTCCATCCTAGAATGATCTCAAGTTTGGTAATCTTTGCACAACTCATGTAAAAGAGGGAATAGTAAACTGAAAATAGTTGGCTTACAATCGCCACATCACAGAATTACAGTACAAGTCTCAAACATCATACATTAAGAGCACTACAACCCTCTAAGGGCAAAAGCCAAATGTCAAAGTACCAAACTCAGATAAATAAACCACAGGCGGATCGAATCCTAGTAAGAGACTCCACTACTGATCGTCCGGGTAGCGCACGTAGTACCGACTACGCTCCTCGTCGTACTCCCAATCCAGCTCGGTGCCATCACCTGGATAGCTCACAGCTGGACCTGCATCTGGTGTGTGAAGTAACTGTGAGCCACAGAGGACTCAGCAATCCCGTTCCCGGGTAACAGAACTATTTAAGCCTTTAGGTGAGGGAAAGGCTGAAGAAAAGAATAAGTCTGCAGCAGCAACTAGCATCTAGCTTACGCAAGTGAGAGCGAGAAGAGAAGGCCTCGGCGAGAAGTGATCACGAAGTGATCCTAGCTACAAGCTCACAATCATAACCCCTCCGTGTTCAACTCCCAAATCCCGATTCGGAAATTGACAGTCACGGAACACACGCTGGTAATGTATTAGTAACATTGTGTCAAGTTATCTACAACCGGAATTAACAAGCTCCCATCTGCCACATAACCGCGGGCACGGCTTTCGAAAGTTCAAACCCTGCAGGGGTGTTCCAACTTGACCCATTACAAGCCCACGATCCGCGGAGTCGCAACTCCAAAGTGGGAAGACCCGAGTATCCTCGGAATCCCGTGCTCAAGATATACCGAGCTAAGGTAAGGCTAATCCAGCAAATCCTCCCGGCGTGTCGACACCCTGATAGTTGCCGCGCGTATCTAAGTCTCAGGACACGACCGGATGGGTGATGCTACGGGTTTATATCAATCCTCGAGTTTCCTCGTGGTGACCCCGCAGGACCCCCGTTTCGGACCAACACTCATGTGGAGCACTGGCCCGGGGTGGTTGATTAAGAACTCGGGTTAATTACTCCCTATGCAAGTTATTTAGTTATTAGGCAAATAGTACCAATGTTGGGACTTGCTGGAAAAGACTTAGCACTTAGCGGTTTATCGAGGGGGTCCCATACACCCCAACCGTGTTAGGAACGCATAATCAAGGAACATAATACCGGCTTATACGGATCCTAACGGCACGAGTGGAACAAAACACCAAGCAAAAGGCTTAGCCTTCCACCCTTGCCAATATATAGATGATTTCATTTAAAGCATTTATATAGTGTGATATAACCCAACCAAACTTCAACATGGAGCAAGCATCTTCACTTCACCTGCAACTAGCAACGCTATAAGAAGGGCTGAGCGAAGCATACTTAGCCAAGCAACGGTTTGCATAGGTAGGGTGGTTAAACATGGCAATTGGTTACAAGTAGGAGGCTGACAAGAAGAACATGGGCATCGAGGCAAAACTATAGATCGAGACTACTAGCAATAGGCAAAGATAGTAATGTTATCGGGGTTCGGTCATCTTGCCTGAAGAGAAGTCGTTCGGATCGTAAGAAGGGTCCTCGTGCTCAACCTCGTTGGAAACCTCGTGCTCAACTTCGTACCCGGTCTCAGCTTCCGGCTCTAAACAAAACAATCACACCAAGCACCAATCAACAAGATGCAATGCGCACTCGAAAAATATGAATGCATGATGGATGCACTAAAGATGCACATGGAGCACGTAAAACATCACTCAAGCAAAACACCTCAAAACATGATAACAATCTGATATTATTAATCTACACGGAAAAACAATCAAGTTTGATATAAGATTCGCTGAAATCGGAGTTACGGGCTAAAAGTTATGCCCGAAACAAGATTTGAGCGAAAGCTGAAAATTACAGCAACATAGCATCTTTGGAGCTCAAAATAATTAAGCTACAGCACCCAAAAGCATGGCAAAGGACATGAACACAAACTAGACATATAGTACAGCAACTAGGTCCAAAGTGCACCCCCAACGGAGTCACGGATCAATAGCAATGATCTTGGACATATTGAACTTTGCAATAAAATTCTGGCAGCAGAATTTTATTGAAACTTTAGAGCAAAAGATAAACATGCTACAGCCACTCAAATGGACATGTGAGGACATGAATGGAAAGACAACAATATATACTACAAGGAACAATCAAAATCCACCCCAAAACTAACATGCTTTGTCCTAGAACATCACACGAACATGGCATCGGAACGTTACAGATTTCAGACTTAGTGAAAAATCACTAAGTCCTAAAACAGCAATATCATCATAGCAACTAAAAGAGCATGTCTAAGTCACCTCGAAACTAAACATGGCAAAGGGTAAGCACCCCATCAAAGTGCATATGAAGGTGATCCCGAAACACACAAGCATGCATCCTAGAGGTGAACACAACGATTGCAACGAGCTCAACAAGATGGCATTTCATAACAAGTGAAAACACAACATATGAACATGGCACTTTGCAACGATGATAGCAAGGCAATAATAAATCTACCATGCAACCTATCACAAGCAACACGTAGTTCGTGGCAAGACGAACACGTGGACATGCCATTTGCAACGTTTGAACAAACGAGCTAAAAGTTATCACATGGCAAAGGTGGCATGAAAATAACACATAACAGCAGTTTATATCATGATGCACTCTTGCAACAGCAAAACAAGTGCCTAGATGGTATCTAACATGCATGACAACAACAGGTAAAACGTAGAGCACATCTCCACGAACATCTGGACATATTACACGCGCAAAACGGAGCACCACAGTAAAAGTTACAGCAGGTCAAAGATTGCATATCAGAACAGGTAAAACTGGACTTAGTGGATTAGAGTCAACCTCTGGATCTGGAAAAAAAAACGGACGCGGGCCGGCGGCGGCGGATCTGGCCCAGATCTGGTGCGGGCCCGAACTGGCGCGAAGCGGAGCGGACGAGCGGCGGCGGCCCACCGCGGCCTCGGCGGGAGGCGGCCCGGTGCAGCAGGGCGAAGGGGCGAGGCGGCCCAGGGTGGCAGGAGGCGGCGGCTCGCCGCGCGTGAGTGGGCCGGCCCGGCCGAGCCGTCGAGCGGGCGAGGCGCTCGCCCCGGCGAAGGAGCGAGGGAGCGGTGGCGACTGGCGCCTGGGAGGCGGCCCGCGAATGGACCGGCTCGGGGGCGGAGGCCCACGGCGGCGCGGAGAGGCCTCCAGGCGACGGGGAACTGGTCCCCTCCCGGGCCCTGGCGATCGGCTGGCGGCGTACGGGCCCGGTTCGATCGTTCGCCGGTCGAAGGAAGGGAGCGAAGGGCTCGGCCCGGTGGAGGATCGATCGGATCCAGGCGCCGGTGCGGTCGAGGCCTGGTGCGGAGCGATGCTGCGGTCGACGAGCGTTGACCCCGCTCGATGGGATCGAGGATTCGGTCGGCGGCGACTGGATCGAAGGATCTGGTTCCCTCGGGAACCAGAGGAACTTTTCTTTTTGGGGATCTGAGATCTGAAAGATAGGGAAAAAAATAGAGGGGAAGGGGGAAGAAGAAGGGGATAGGGATGCCCAAATAGACTAGGGGGTCTATATGTAGCAGTTTTTAGGGTTAGGAGGAGTTTTAGGGGCGCTAGGAGCCCTCCGATCGCGATCCGACGGATCCGATCGCGGGGGTTGATTTAAAAGGCCTAGACGGAGATAAAAGAAAACAGTAGGGGTGTTTCCGGGACACGAAGTGAAGGCACATCGGACCCACACGGACAACGGATGGAAAAGTCAACGGAGTCCAAACGAGACGAGATTTGAGAGGCGGGTTGCACACAACAAAACAACAACACACACAACAACCTCGCGGCACACCGGTAACGTAAAACGCCCGAACAACAAAGTAGGCCTACGGGACGTCACGAACACGTGAGGGAGCTCCGGAACGCGAAACGGACAACGGGAAGAAACACGACGAACCGGATGCAACCCACAACACAAATGCAATGCGATGCACATGTCTACATGATAAGAATGAATGCCACACACTCACACAACAAAACGACGAAACCCGAAAGACAAAGAACCCGGAATGGAAATAGATGAAGCCGGAGATATATTATATACCCAAAAGGGAAAGTATTACATCCGGGGCATTACAGATTCGATCCGCCTGTGGTTTATTTATCTAAGTTTGGTACTTTGACTTTTGGCTTTTGCCCTTAGAGGGTTGTAGTGCTCTTAATGTATGATGTTTGAGACTTGTACTGTAATTCTGTGACGTGGCGAGTGTAAGCCAACTATTTTCAGTTTACTATCCCTCTTTTACATGAGTTGTGCAAAGATTACCAAACTTGAGATCATTCTAGGATGGATTTATGCCTTTATGTCGTGCCTCAACATGTAGGAGGTATAACTCCATCCTGGGCATTACACACGGCCAAACACAAAAGAAGGACTCGGGGAAGCCACGGGCACGTGTGAGAGCGTCGGAACTCGAAACGAACAACGGGGAGGAACGAGTGGGACCGGATGCAAACGACAACACAAATGCAATGCAATGCACATGATAACATGACATGGATGAATGCACACACGCACACGACAAAACGACGAAAACCCGAAAAGACGAAGAACCCGGAATGGAACTGATGAAGCCAAAGTTATATATTGCCAAAATGGGAAAGTATTACATCAGGGGCATTACATAAAATTAGTAACTCGAAACGAGAGTTACAGAATGAACAAAGACTAGTTAAAGGTGAAGTGACGATGTGTGTTGGAAGTGGTTCCAAGATTGATATGATCATCATCGCACACTCCCTATACTTTCGGGATTAGTGTAGAACCTAAATAAATGTTATTTGGCATTTGCGTTGAGCATGAATATGATTTGATCATGTTTGTTGCAATATGGTTATTCATTTAAAGTCATAGAATAATTGTTATTCTGTTTACATGAATAAAACCTTCGATGGTCATACACCCAATGAAAATAGTTTGTTGGATCTCGATCGTAGTAATACACATATTCATAATATTGAAGCCAAAAGATGCAAAGTAGATAATGATAGTACAACTTATTTGTGGCACTGCTGTTTAGGTCATATTGGTGTAAAGCGCATGAAGAAACTCCATGCTGATGGGCTTTTGGAATCACTTGATTATGAATCACTTGGTGCTTGCGAACCATGCCTCATGGGCAAGATGACTAAAACTCCGTTCTCCGGGACAATGGAGCGAGCAACTAATTTGCTGGAAATCATACATACTGATGTATGTGGACCAATGAGTGTTGAGGCTCGCGGTGGGTATTGTTATTTTCTTACCTTCACTGATGATTTGAGCAGATATGGGTATATCTACTTGATGAAGCACAAGTCTGAAACATTTGAAAAGTTCAAAGAATTTCAGAGTGAAGTAGAGAATCATCATAACAAGAAAATTAAGTTTCTACGATCTGATCACGGAGGCGAATATTTGAGTTACGAGTTTGGTCTTCATTTAAAACAATGTGGAATAGTTTCACAGCTCACGCCACCCAAACACCACATCGTAATGGTGTCTCCGAACGTCGTAACCGTACTTTATTAGATATGGTGTGATCTATGATGTCTCTTACCAATTTACCACTATCATTTTGAGTTATGCATTAGATACAGCTGCATTCACATTAAATAAGGGCACCATCTAAATCCATTGAGACGACGCCTTATGAACTGTGGTTTGGCAAGAAACCAAAGTTGTTGTTTCTTAAAGTTTGGGGTTGCGATGCTTATGTGAAAAAGGTTCAACCTGATAAGCTCGAACCCAAGTTGGAGAAATGTGTCTTCATAGGATACCCAAAGGAAACTGTTGGGTACATGCTACTTCTCGAGCTTGCGTTGTATTCCCTCAAAGAGGAAATGGTGATGCAGCACAGTAGCGTAAGTATTTCCCTCAGTTTTTTAGAACCAAGGTATCAATCCAGTAGGAGACCACACGCGAGTCCAGCAAAGAACAAAGATCAACAATTTCTACAAAATAAAACCACCACCGTGCTCTAAAAGATATAAGCGAAACACTAGAGCAAAGCTATCTAGCTCAAAAGATATAAATGAAGCACATATAGTATTCTAATAAATTCCGATTCATTTGTATCTCTCTCAAAAAGGTGTGTCCAACAAGGATGATTGTAGAAAACTAAAAAGCAAAGACTCAAATCATACATGACTCTCCAAGCAAAACACATATCATGTGGTGACTAAAAATATAGTCCCGAGTAAAGTTACCGATAGATGAAGACGAAAGAGGGGATGCCTTCCCGGGGCATCCCCAAGCTTAGCCTTTTGGTTATCCTAGAATTTTACCTTGGGGTGCCTTGGGCATCCCCAAGCTTAGGCTTTTGCCATTCTTTTTTCCATAGTCCATCAAATCCATACCCCAAACTTGAAAACTTCACAACACAAAACTTATCCAAAAATCTCGTGAGCTCCGTTAGTATAAGAAAACAAACCACCACTCAAAGGTACTGTAATGAACTCATTCTTTGTTTATATTGGTGTTAAACCTACTGTATTCCAACTTATCTATGATTCATACCCCCCGATACTACTCATAGATTCATCAAAATAAGCAAACAACACATGAAAAATAGAATCTGTCAAAAACAGAACAGTCTGTAGTAATCTGTAACTTTCGAATGCTTCCGTAACTCTAAAAAAATTGAAATAAATTGGTGGACGTGAGGAATTTTTCTATTTATCATCTTCAAAAAGAATCAACTAAAAAGCACTCTCCAGTAAAAAATCGCAGCCAATCTCGTGAGCGCTAAAGTTTTTGTTTTTTATAGCATGATCATATAAACTTCACACAAGTCTTCCCAAAGGTTCTACTTGGCACAAACACTAATTAAAACACAAAACCACATCTAAACAGAGGCTAGATGCAATATTTATTCCTAAACAGAAGCAAAAACAAAGAGAATAAAATTGGGTTGCCTACCAACAAGCACTATCGCTTAACGCCCCTAGCTAGGCACGATACAAGAATAGATCTAAGTATTGCCATAATGATAAGGTAGATCGCGTAAACTCATCTCATATTCCCTACGTTCAGTAGCAAGTTTTCTTTGTGGCAAGCAAAAGTAATCAAAAGGGCTAAAGTTAATAGGACAAAAGTCCCCCATATCAAGCTCAGGAGGTATAGGTTCCTCCTTTGGCCCTTCATATTGCACAACCAATTCATCATTGTAAGCATTGTTTTGGCAAAAGGTCATGAGCCTTCACTCAAGGGAAAAACCTAACCCATTGTTTTGAATAGCAAAATCATCATTCAATTCAGAAATTCTATCAATCAAGATATCGGTAGGAACCTTTTTTCTAAGGTTTTCATTAAAAGCAACATGGTCTAAAGATTGCAAACGCATTATGTCCTCTTGATTGAATAAGATAGCTTATATGGGAGTATGACCAACATCCACTCTATAATGCGTAAATATTTCTTTGGACTCCTTCATTATGAATCGGAACTCATGAGCCAAAAAGATAGTAGATGCGTGCTTAACAGAAGAATGCTCAGTATTGGAAAATTCCAGAAAGATTCTCTGAATGCAAGGATGCATATGGATAAATTGCCTTTCAATTTCAACTACAAGCATAGATATGGCATCCGCAAGAATACTAGTTCTATGAAGAATAGATCCACTCATAGTGGGTAAAGCACCGGCACAAGTAAAGAAGTCTTGAAGAACTCCTTTTCCAATAATATTACCACTACCAACCTGGAACTTCTTAGTATGTAAAGTGGTAGTTTCATCTGGAGGATCAACAAAGGTGAAGTTGCCCTCAACATTACTACCCCTTTCAATGGCATCTTCCCCCATCTCAGGCATGATAGCAACAACCCGCGATAAAGACGAACACACACGAGGCAAGCGAACGGTAAAACACACGGGAAAAGAAGGGCGAATAAAACAGCAAGGGTGAAGTGGGGAAGAGGAAAATGAGAGGCAAATAATATAGTGTGAGGGATAAGGGTTTGTGATAGGTACTTGGTATATGACTTTTGCATAGATCTCCCCGGCAACGGCGCCAGAAATTCTTCTTGCTACTTCTCAAGCTTGCATTGTATTCCCTCGAAGAGGAAAGGGTGATGCAGCACAGTAGCGTAAGTATTTCCCTCGGTTTTGGAGAACCAAGGTATCAATCCAGTAGGAGACCACGCGCGAGTCCCTCGCACCTGCACAAACAAATAAGAACCTCGTAGGCAACGCGATAAGGGGTTGTCAATCCCTTCACGGTCACTTACGAGAGTGAGATCTGATAGATAGGATAGGATAATATTTTTGGTATAAGAACAGAAAATAAATAAAGCAAATAAGCAACGAGACTTATTTTTGGAATGAAACCTTCGGGAGAGTTATTTTTGGAATCGTATCTTCACAGAAGACTTGGAGTACATGCGAGGGAACGAGAGAGGCGGCTACGAGGGGGCAAGGCGCTCCCAGGGGGCAGGCGCGCCCCCCGCCCTCGTGGGCCCCCTCTGGCTCCCCCGAGGCCCTCCTTCCTCCTATATATATATCTATGTACCCTGAAAACATCGAGGCAATAGAGAAAGCCCTAATTCCACCGCCGCAACCTTCTGTTCCCGTGAGATCCCATCTTGGGGCCTGTTCCGGAGCTCCGCCGGGGGGGGGGGGATCGATCACGGAGTGCTTCTACATCAACATCATAGCCTCACCAATGAGTTGTGAGTAGTTTATCACAGACCTTCAGGTCCATACTTATTAGCTAGATGGCTTCTTCTCTCTTTTTGGATCTCAATACCAAGTTCTCCTCGATCTTCGAGGGGATCTATTTGATGTAATCTTTTTGCGGTCTGTTTGTCGAGATCCGATGAATTGTGGGTTTATGATCAAGATTATCTATGAACAATATTTGATTCTTCTCTGAAATCTTTAATGTATGATTATAATATCCTTGCAAGTCCCTTCGAATTATTGGTTTAGTTTGGCCTACTAGATCTATAGTTCTTGCAATGGGAGAAGTGCTTGGCTTTGGGTTCAATCTTGCCGTGTCCTTTCCCAGTGACAGTAGGGGCAGCAAGGCATGTATTGTATTGTTGCCATCGAGGATAAAAAGATGGGGTTTATATCATATTGCTTGAGTTTATCCCTCTACATCATGTCATCTTGCTTAAAGCGTTACTCTGTTCTTATGAACTTAATACTCTAGATGCATGTTGGATAGCGGTCGATGGGTGGAGTAATAGCAGTAGATGCAGAATCGTTTCGGTCTACTTGTTACAGACGTGATGCCTATATATAATGATCATGCTTAGATATTCTCATGACTATGCGCTTTTCTATCAATTGCTCGATAGTAATTTGTTCACCCACCGTAGAATTCTGCTTTCATGAGAGAAGCCACTAGTGAAACCTATGGCCCCCGGGTCTATCTTTATCATATTACTATCCCTTCAATTTCTATTTGCCGTTGCTTATTTACTTTCTTCACTTTCTGTTCTTATACTAAAAATACCAAAAATATTATCCTATCCTATCTATCAGATCTCACTTTTGAAAGTGATTGTAAAGGGATTGACAACCCCTTATCGTGTTGGTTGCGAAGTTCTTATTTGTTTGTGCAGGTGCGAGGGACTCACGCGTGGTCTCCTACTGGATTGATACCTTGGTTCTCAAAAACCGAGGGAAATACTTATGCTACTGTGTTGCATCACCCTTTCCTCTTCGAGGGAATACAACGCTAGCTCGAGAAGTAGCAAGAAGAATTTCTGGCGCCGTTGTCGGGGAGATCTATGCAAAAGTCATATACCAAATACCTATCACAAACCCTTATCCTTCGCACTACATTATTTGCCTCTCATTTACCACTCCCCCACTTCACCCTTGCCATTTTATTTGCCCTTCTTTTTCCATGTGTTTACCGTTCGCTTGCCTCTTGTTTGCTTGTGTGTTGGATTGCTTGCTTGTCACTATGGCTCAAGACAATACCAAATTGTGTGACTTTTCCAATACCAACAATAATGATTTTATTAGCACGCAGATTGCTCCTATCTTAGATGCTGAATCTTGTGAGATCAATGCTGCTCTGTTGAATCTTGTCATGAAAGATCAATTTTCTGGCCTTCCTAGTGAAGATGCCGCTACCCATATGAATAAATTTGTTGATTTATGTGATACGCAAGAGAAGAGGGATATGGATAATGATATTGTTAAATCGAAGCTATTTCCGTTTTCACTTAGAGATCGTGCTAAAACTTGGTTGTCCTCTTTGCCTAGAAATAGTATTGATTCATGGAATAAGTGCAAAGATGCCTTTATCTCTAAGTATTTTCCTCCCGCTAAGATTATCTCTCTTAGAAATGATATTATGAATTTTAAGCAACTAGATCATGAGCATGTTGCACAAGCTTGGGAGAGAATGAAATTAATGATACGTAATTGCCCTACACATGATTTGAACTTATGGATGATTATACAAAACTTTTATGATGGCTTGAATTTTGCTTCTAGAAATCTTTTAGATTCGGCCGTGGGGGGCACTTTCATGGAAATCACCTTAGGAGAAGCTACCAAACTCCTAGATAATATTATGGTTAACTATTCTCAATGGCACACCGAAAGATCTACTAGTAAAAAAGTGCATGCTATTGAAGAGATTAGTGTTCTGAGTGGAAAGATGGATGAACTTATGAAATTATTTGCTACTTGATGCGTCCAAAACGTATCTATAATTTCTGCTTGCTCCATGCCACTTTTGGGTGATATTGCTATGATATTCATACACTTCCATACACTTTTGATCATATTTGGACTAACTTACTAATCCAGTGCACCCCAGTGCCAGTTTCTGTTTTCGGCTGTTTTTGTATTTCAGGTTTTCACGTTTCGAGAACTGCCCAGAAAAATCCAGAAAAATTATATAAAAAATCAGCGAACCGGAAACAACACTGCGTCCGAAGGGCAGCCTGGGGGGGCACAGGGGCTCCAGGCGCCCTGTGGGCGCCCCCCCCCTGGGCCGCGCCGGGGGGGCGCCTGGGCCCCCCGAGGCTCCCCCGGTGCCCTACTTTGGCATATATTTAAAGGGTCCTCCGTAACCCTCAGAACAGGACTTCTTTTCGCGATCCCATCTCTGTTCCGCCGCCGCCGTCGCTTCCAAGATCGGGAGCACCAGGAGAACTCTTCCCGGCACCCTGCCGGAGGGGAGGATCACCACCGGGAGCTTCTCCACCACCATGGACGCCTCCCGGATGACTCGTGAGTAGTCTCCCTTGGACCATGAGTCCATGACCAGTAGCTATGTGATGTTCTCCTCCCGTTCTTGTGCTTCACTAATTAGTCCTCGTGAGCTGCCCTACATGATCGAGGCACCTATGTAATCCTTATGCTGTTGCTATGTTGAGTTTGCTGGGATCCGATGGATTATGAGATTATGTTCAGATTGATCTTGAGTAATATATTTGATTCACCTCTTTTATATTTTAGTTCATAAGTAATTCTTGCATGTTCTCCGTTGTTATTTATTGCTTTGGCCAAGTAGTAGGTAGTGACTCCAAGAGGGAACGTCATGCTCGATTGTGGGTTCATGCCCCTCGATGACTAGCTTGAGTGACAGAAACATGAGTCTAGGGGATGTGCTGTTGCCACAAGGGGGAAAACAACGGTGCTTGTGCCCGCGGGTGCAAGGATTGTTTACTTTACGCAAAGTTCTTTTAATGCAGTTGTCTGTTGCATTGAGTTTACACTATGGGTGGGACTCGCAACTTAATACCAGCGAGATGTTCTGGATAGATATCTCAAGGTGGATGATTAGTGAGTAGTCTCCCTTGGACCATGAGTCCATGACCAGTAGCTATGTGATGTTCTCCTCCCGTTCTTGTGCTTCACTAATTAGTCCTCGTGAGCTGCCCTACATGATCGAGGCACCTATGTAATCCTTATGCTGTTGCTATGTTGAGTTTGCTGGGATCCGATGGATTATGAGATTATGTTCAGATTGATCTTGAGTAATATATTTGATTCACCTCTCTTATATTTTAGTTCATAAGTAATTCTTGCATGTTCTCCGTTGTTATTTATTGCTTTGGCCGAGTAGTAGGTAGTGACTCCAAGAGGGAACGTTATGCTCGATTGTGGGTTCATGCCCCTCGATGACTAGCTTGAGTGACAGAAACATGAGTCTAGGGGATGTGCTGTTGCCACAAGGGGGAAAACAACGGTGCTTGTGCCCGCGGGTGCAAGGATTGTTTACTTTACGCAAAGTTCTTTTAATGCAGTTGTCTGTTGCATTGAGTTTACACTATGGGTGGGACTCGCAACTTAATACCAGCGAGATGTTCTGGATAGATATCTCAAGGTGGATGATTAGTAGTAGATATTGATGGATTTCGGTCTACTTACTTTGGCGTACTGCCCATGCTTTGAACCTCAACCTTTCTTGCAATGTAATCAGCATTGGTTTGCGTTCATGGTCCTGTCAATTGCCCAGCTGTAATTTGTTTACCTCACATAGCTGTTTTATCGTCTTTTGGGAGAGAGACATCACTAGTGAACATCATGAGACTCCGGTCCATATTACCATCATTGATCACATTCACTATTTACTTTTCGCTATTTTACTTACTATTGCAAAAACACTATCTATCACTACTATCATATTGCTTTTAACCCTTTGTGAACTACAAGGCCGGAGAGATTGACAACCTCTCTGTACTCGTTGGGAGCAAAGTTATTTGTATCTGTGTGCAGGTCCACGTTGATTGCTAATTGCGCCGTTAGCAATTGACACCTACTTGTTGAACCTAGGAGTCTCTGGGGATTCGATCCTTGGCATCTTTGCTAGGGGAAAACACTTCTACTTACTGCATCTTACACCTTCCACTTGGGGTAACCAACGAGGGGTTCGAGGCCCATCAAGGAGTGTTTTCTGGCGCCGTTGCCGGGGACTCCACTCTTCAGGATAGGGGAGTTGCATGCTATCTTTTACCTTTGCTTTTTAGTCTTGTTAGTTTACCTTTTATTTTTGCTTTAGTTCCTTTTATCGAAAATCACAAAAATAGTTATCTTGCTTGCTTGCTACTATGGGCTCTACCAAAAACACTAAATGGGAGGAGTACACCCCTACTTCCATTGCCCCACTTATCTCTGACGGGATTTACAAAAAAATAAACCTTGTGATTACACTAGCTATGACGAAGAATTATGCCCATGGCATGGTCTTCCAGGAAAAAAGTATGAGCCTCAGTTTAAAATTGCTCCTAAGCTTCCCGAAACTTGGGAAGATGTTCGAACTCTTATAATAGAGAGCGAATTAAACAAAGAGGATGACACTACAATTCTGCCCACTAATGATAAAATTGATTTTGATAATTGTAGTATTTCAGAAGTTGTCGCCTTTCTGCAAGGAATGGCTAAGGATCCCAACACTAGCACGCTTAACCTTGCCTTCACAGAGCATATCACTAATGCTCTCATCAAAGCTAGGGAGGAGAAACTTAGAGTAGAAGCCTCCATACCTAGAAAGCTAGGAGATGGTTGGGATTCCATGATTAAAATTAAGATAAACAACTTCTCATGCTTTGCTTTATGTGATATTGTAGCTAGTACTTCCATTATGCCCAAAAGACTATATGATATGCTTAAATTAAAATCTTTTGATTCTTGTTCTTTTGGTGATGCTCTCATTGATTCTTCCATAAAGAAACCTTTGGGGAGGATCGACGATGTTCTTATTATGGTCAATGATAATTATGTGCCCGTTGATTTCACTATTATGGATATTGAATGTGATCCTTCATGTCCAATTATTTTGGGACGTCCCTTTTTGCGCACCGTTGGTGCTGTCATTGACATGAAAGAGGGTAATATAAAATTTCAGTTTCCTCTCAAGAAAGGGATGGAACACTTCCCTCGTAAGAAGGTCAAGTTACCTTTTGAGTCCGTTGTACGGGATAGCTATTCTTTTACTCTTGATAAAACTTGATCTATGCATTATGCCTAGCTTAAAGGCATAAAAGAAAGCGCTTTTGGGAGGCAGCCCACACGAATAAAAAAAAAATTTGTTATGTCTTGATGTTGTTTACTGCTGTAGCATCATCATTGTATCTTTGCTTTTCATATTTGTGCCAAGTATAGCCTCCGATTGCTAGAAAGTTCAAAAGTTGTGAGGTGCTGTCCAGGAAACAGATTCTGTCCTTGGATAGAAAAATTCGTATAAAATCACCAGATCATATTTTTGGTCTGAATTTTTTCGGCAGCGTTCTCTATATAATTGTCTTTCGTGCGTCAGTTCTGAGTTTTTTGATTTGAGTTGCAGAAGTATCCCGAACAGGTAAATTACTGCCTGCTGTTCTGTTTTTCACAGATTCAGTCCTGTTTTGCCTTACCTTCACTTTGCAAATTAAGAACTTGCTTTTTCTTTGCAAAAACCTTTTGGCAATCTTGAGAAACAGTAGAAATTCAAGAATATCCTTATTTCCAGCAAGGTATAATTATTTTATTAAGGGTACTAACCTCGCTAATCAGATTATGATGAGTTGTGTATGAAGGGAGTTTTCAAGTGTGCGAGGGAAGATGATAAAAAGATTCAGGAGTGTCAAGCGCTCAAGCTTGGGGATGCCCCCGTGCACCCCCAAGAAATATTCAAGGAGACTCAAGCGTCTAAGCTTGGGGATGCCCCCCGTGCATCCCCTTCTCCATCAACATTATCAGTTCGTCTTTTGTTTCGCTATATTTTTATCACTTCATATGTTATGTGCTATGCTTGGTGCGTCTTGCTTTTAGTTTTCTTTTTAGTTTTTCATAACGAGTCGGAACCCAGCATTCCTTTATGTGGGAGGGAAACACGCTCCACTTCTACCTAGAACATTACATAGAATTTTCATGTCTATCTATGCTGTGTGTGTTCTTTGTCTTTTAATAGCTACTATCGTGCTCTGCTCTTAGTATTCATGCTTATCCTTTCAAGAGCTTTTATTTAGTTGGTTGCTTGAACTCTCTTTAATTACCATGCTCACCTTATTAAGAGAGTTTGCTTCCGTTGCATGGGTTAATGTGTCTATGATAAAGATGCTACTTTCATGATGGTGCTTAGTAGTTCAGGTTTTCTTTTGGTTAATCTCAAATAGCTGGGGGGTTCCCAATGTGTTATTGGAGTACCAACTTGGTTTGTTTGCCTATGATGTGGTATGGTTTAGTAATATCTTACTTCGAGAATTTATTTGATTGACTTGGCGTATGCTCACGCATATTCAAGACTGTAAAGAAAGTCTGTCAAGCCTTGATGATCTTTTGTTTCTAAGTAGCGATATAACTACCATGCCTGATTCAATATTGCTTTGTCGCTCTGCATGATTATGACCGTCATTGCTCTCTTAGTTGGTCGCTCCCAGTCTTTTGTTAACCTCCACCTGCACTAAGCAAACTAACCATGCAATACATAGCTCATGGGAAAGTAGCCTAAAAACTATTGTGGTAAAGAATATGTTGCATATGTATCTTATTTCTTATGAGTTGCTTGCTGAGCGGTAACCATGTTTCTGGGGACGCCATCAACTGTCACACTTTTGTTGAATATCATGTGAGTTGCTATGCATGTTCGTCTTGTCTGAAGTAAGGGTGATTTACCGTGGGTTGAATTAATATGCATATTGTTAGAGAAGAACATTGGGCCGCCAACCAAAGCCATGCATCATGGTGGAAGTTTTAGCTTGGACCTTAATCCTCAATCTCTCATGAGAATATGCTTATGCATTAAAAAGGAGTCCATCATCTATTTTCTATGTTGTCCCGGTATGGATGTCCTCAAGTTGAGATCTATCAAAAACGAGAAATCAAATGCGATCTATCTCCTTGGACCTTTGTACAGGTGGCATAGAGGTACCCCTTTGTGACACTTGGTTAAAACATATGCAATGCAATGATAACCCATGGGGATCCGAGCTAATTAGGACAAGGAGCGAGCACTATTGGTATTCGATGCATGAGGCTTGCAACTTATAAGATGTTTTATACATGACACATATGAAGTACTACTACCGTTGACACAATTGCTTCCATGTTTTCAAATAAAAAGCTTTAGCACTTAACCTTTCTTTTACCTTTATATTGAAGCACCAACTACTGAGAGCATGATTGTCATTCTGAGTGTAATGTGCATTGTCCCAAAGTAGCATTGTCTTTTGCATGATTGTGATATCGTTTATTCTGAAATGATTGTACCTAGTCATCACTTAAACCTTGAAGGTGCCCTTGCATTTATGTTTTGCATCACTAAAGGGGGCAAGCTAGATATCACTTTATCATATTTGCACATCATGTTCATTACAAATCTTTTTGATGTTTCAGTTTCATGTTGTAAAACTTTCAGTCATTTGTGATTTTCTTGAGACAACTTAATTACTATAGAATCATTGTCTCAGTAAGCTTTTGTCATATGACTATGAGAAAGTCCTATATGGTTAATAGCATGTCACCACAGAAATTATTCTTGTTATCATTTACCTACTCGAGGACGAGCAGGAATTAAGCTTGGGGATGTTGATACGTCCAAAACGTATCTATAATTTCTGCTTGCTCCATGCCACTTTTGGGTGATATTGCTATGATATTCATACACTTCCATACACTTTTGATCATATTTGGACTAACTTACTAATCTAGTGCACCCCAGTGCCAGTTTCTGTTTTCAGCTGTTTTTGTATTTCAAGTTTTCACGTTTCGAGAACTGCCCAGAAAAATCCAGAAAAATTATATAAAAAATCAGCGAACCGGAAACAACACTGCGTCCGAAGGGCAGTCTGGGGGGGGCACAGGGGCTCCAGGCGCCCTGTGGGCGCGCCCCCCCTGGGCCGCGCCGGGGGGGGGGGGGCTAGCCCCCCGAGGCTCCCCAGGTGCCCTACTTTGGCATATATTTAAAGGGTCCTCCGTAACCCTCAGAACATGACTTCTTTTCGCGATCCCATCTCTGTTTTGTCGCCGCCGCCGCTTCCAAGATCGGGAGCACCAGGAGAACTCTTCCCGGCACCCTGCCGGAGGGGAGGATCACCACCGGGAGCTTCTCCACCACCATGGACGCCTCCCGGATGACTCGTGAGTAGTCTCCCTTGGACCATGAGTCCATGACCAGTAGCTATGTGATGTTCTCCTCCCGTTCTTGTGCTTCACTAATTAGTCCTCGTGAGCTGCCCTACATGATCGAGGCACCTATGTAATCCTTATGTTGTTGCTATGTTGAGTTTGCTGGGATCCGATGGATTATGAGATTATGTTCAGATTGATCTTGAGTAATATATTTGATTCACCTCTTTTATATTTTAGTTCATAAGTAATTCTTGCATGTTCTCCGTTGTTATTTATTGCTTTGGCCGAGTAGTAGGTAGTGACTCCAAGAGGGAACGTTATGCTCGATTGTGGGTTCATGCCCCTCGATGACTAGCTTCAGTGACAGAAACATGAGTCTAGGGGATGTGCTGTTGCCACAAGGGGGAAAACAACGGTGCTTGTGCCCGCGGGTGCAAGGATTGTTTACTTTACGCAAAGTTCTTTTAATGCAGTTGTCTGTTGCATTGAGTTTACACTATGGGTGGGACTCGCAACTTAATACTAGCGAGATGTTCTGGATAGATATCTCAAGGTGGATGATTAGTAGTAGATATTGATGGATTTCGGTCTACTTACTTTGGCGTACCGCCCATGCTTTGAACCTCAACCTTTCTTACAATGTAATCAGCATTGGTTTGCGTTCGTGGTCCTGTCAATTCCCCAGCTGTAATTTGTTTACCTCACATAGCTGTTTTATCGTCTTTTGGGAGAGAGACATCACTAGTGAACATCATGAGACTCCGGTCCATATTACCATCATTGATCACATTCACTATTTACTTTTCGCTATTTTACTTACTATTGCAAAAACACTATCTATCACTACTATCATATTGCTTTTAACCCTTTGTGAACTACAAGGCCGGAGAGATTGACAACCTCTCTGTACTCGTTGGGAGCAAAGTTATTTGTATCTGTGTGCAGGTCCACGTTGATTGCTAATTGCGCCGTTAGCAATTGACACCTACTTGTTGAACCTAGGAGTCTCTGGGGATTCGATCCTTGGCATCTTTGCTAGGGGAAAACACTTCTACTTACTGCATCTTACACCTTCCACTTGGGGTAACCAACGAGGGGTTCGAGGCCCATCACTACTAAGAGTGCTTCTTCTGATCCCAATGATATGCCTTTATCCACGTTGATTGAAAATAATAATGAATCTTTGGATGTGAATTTTGTTGGTAGGAATAATTTTGGTAATAATGCTTATAGAGGAAACTTTAACCCTGGGCATTTTTCTAGTAATTCCTCTAATAATTATGGTAATTCCTACGATAACTCTTATGGAAATTTTGGTAATATACCCTCTGAATTTGAGACTAGTGTTAAAGAGTTTATGATTTCGCAAAAGAATTTCAATGCTTTGCTTGAAGAAAGATTGCTTAAGATTGATGAGTTGGCTAGAAACGTGGATAGAATTACTCTTGATGTTGATTCTTTGAAACTTAGATCTATTCCACCTAAGCATGATATCAATGAGTCTCTCAAAAACATGAGAATTTCCATTGATGAGTGCAAAGAAAGAACCGCTAGGATGCATGCTAAAAAAGATTGCTTTATGAAAGCGTGTTCTTCTAGCTATCATGAAAATAAGGATGAAGATCTGAAAGTGATTGATGTGTCTCCTAATAGATCCTTGTTTTCTAGTATGAATCTTGATAAAGATGGGACTGGAGATGAGTCTACTTTAGTTAAAAGGCGTCCCAATGATTCGGAGTTTTTAGATCTTGATGCTAAAATTGATAAAAAAAAGTGGGATTGAAGAGATTAAAACTTTGCATAGTGATGAACCCACTATTTTGGATTTCAAGGGATTCAATTATGATAATTTCTCTTTAATAGATTGTATTTCCTTGTTGCAATCCGTACTAAATTCTCCACATGCTTACAGTCAAAATAAGGCTTTTACCAAACACATAGTTGATGCTTTAATGCAATGTTATGAGGAAAAACTTGAATTAGAAGTTTCTATCCCTAGAAAGCTTTATGATGAGTGGGAACCTACTATTAAAATTAAAATTAAAGACCATGAATGCTTTGCTTTGTGTGATTTGGGTGCAAGTGTTTCTACAATTCCAAAAACTTTTTGTGATATGTTCGGGTTCCATGAACTTGATGATTGTTCTTTAAATTTGCATCTTGCGGAATCTACCATTAAGAAACCTATGGGAAGGATTAATAATGTTCTTATTTTTGCCAATAGGAATTATGTGCCCGTAGATTTCATTGTTCTTGATATAGATTGCAATCCTTCATGTCCTACTAATCTTGGTAGACCTTTCCTTAGAACGATTGGTGCAATTATTGATATGAAGGAAGGAAATATTAGATTCCAATTTCCATTAAGGAAAGGCATGGAACACTTTCCTAGAAAGAAAATAAATTACCTTATGAATCTATTATGAGAGCCATTTATGGATTGCCTACCAAAGATGGCAATACCTAGATCTATTCTTGTATCGTGCCTAGCTAGGGGCGTTAAACGTTAGCGCTTGTTGGGAGGCAACCCAATTTTATTTCCTTTGTTTTTGCTTCTGTTTAGGAATAAATATTGCATCTAGCTTCTGTTTAGATGTGGTTTTGTGTTTTAATTAGTGTTTGTGCCAAGTAGAACCTTTGGGAAGACTTGTGTGAAGTTTATGTGATCATGCTGTAAAAAACAGAAACTTTAGCGCTCAAGAGATTGGCTGTCATTTTTTTAATGGAGAGTGCTTTTTAGTTGATTCTTTTTGCAGATGATTAATAGACAAATTCCTCACATTTACCTATTTATTTCAACTTTTTTAGAGTTACGGAAATATTCGAAAGTTACAGATTACTACAGATTGTTCTGTTTTTTGACAGATTCTGTTTTTCGTGTGTTGTTTGCTTATTTTGATGAATCTATGAGTAGTATTGGGGGTATGAATCATGGAGAAGTTGGAATACAGTAGGTTTAACACCAATATAAACAAAGAATGAGATCATTACAGTATCTTTGAGTGGTGGTTTGTTTTCTTATACTAACGGAGCTCACGAGATTTTTGGCTAAGTTTTGTGTTGTGAAATTTTCAAGTTTTGAGTATGGCTTTGATGGACTATGGAACAAAGAGTGGCAAGACCCTAGGCTTGGGGATTCCCAAGGCACCCCAAGGTAAAATTCAAGGACAACCAAAAGCCTAAGCTTGGGGATGCCCCGGGAAGGCATCCCCTCTTTCGTCTTCGTCTATCGGTAACTTTACTCGGGACTATATTTTTATTCACCACATGATATGTGTTTTGCTTGGAGCGTCATGTATGATTTGAGTCTTTGATTTTTAGTTTGCAACCATCCTTGCTGGACACACCTTTTGAGAGAGATAAATATGATTTAGAATTTATTAGAATACTCTATGTGCTTCACTTATATCTTTTGAGCTAGATAGTTTTGCTCTAGTGCTTCACTTATATCTTTTAGAGCACGGTGGTGGTTTTATTTTTAGAAATTATCTACCTATCATACTTCACTTATATCCTTTTCAGAGTCTTTTAGAACAGCATGTTAATGCTCTTTGGTTATAAAACTAGTCCTAATATGATAGGCATCCAAGATGAGTATAGTAAAAACTTTCATACAAGTGCATTGAATACTATGAGAAGTTTGATATTTGATGATTGTTTTGAGATATGAGGATGATAATATTAGAGTCATGCTAGTAGAGTAGTTGTGAATTTGAGAAATACTTATGTTATGGTTTGCAAGTCCCGTAGCATGCACGTATGGTAACCATTGTGTGACAAATTTGAAGCATGAGGTATTTCATTGAGTATCATCCTTTGTGTGGAGGTCGGGATCGCACGATGGTTAACTCCTACCAACCCTTCCCCTAGGAGCATGCGTGTAGTACTTTGTTTTGATGACTTGTAGATTTTTGCAATAAGTATGTGAGTTCTTTATGACTAATGTTGAGTCCATGGATTGTACGCACTCTCACCCTTCCACCATTGCTAGCCTCTCTTGTACCGCGCAACTTTCGCAGGTACCATACACCCACCATATACCTTGCTCAAAATAGCCACCATACCTACCTATCATGGCATTTCCATAGCCATTCCGAGATATATTGCCATGTAACTTTCCACCGTTCCGTTTGCTACGACACGCTTCATCATTGTCATATTGCCATGCATGATCATGTAGTTGACATCGTATTCATGGCTAGGCCACCATGCATAATTTTTCATACATGTCACTCTTGATTCATTGCACATCCCGGTACACCGCCAGAGGCATTCATATAGAGTCATACTTTGTTCTAGTATCGAGTTGTAATATCGAGTTGTAAACCAATATAAGTGTGATGATCATCATTATTAGAGCATTGTCCTAAAAAAAGAAGGAAAGTCCAAAGAAAAAAAGGCCCAAAAAAGAAAAAAGGAAAAAAGGAAAAAAAATAAGAAAAAAAGGACAATGCTACTATCTTTTTCCACACTTGTGCTTCAAAGTAGCACCATGATCTTCATGATAGAGAGTCTCTTGTTTAATAATTTTCATATGCTAGTGGGAATTTTCATTATAGAACTTGGCTTGTATATTCCAACGATGGGCTTCCTCAAATGCCCTAGGTCTTCATGAGCAAGCAAGTTGGATGCACACCCACTTAGTTTCTTTTGTTGAGCTTTCATACATTTATAGCTCTAGTGCATCCGTTGCATGGCAATCCCTACTCACTCACATTGATATCTATTGATGGGCATCTCGATAGCCCATTGATACGCCTAGTTGATGTGAGACCATCTTCCTCTTTTGTCTTCTCCACAACCACCACTATATTCCACATAGTGCTATGTCCATGGCTCACGCTCATATATTGCGTGAAGTTGAAAGAGTTTGAAAAAAATTACGTATGAAACAAGTGCTTGGCTGAAACCGGGGTTGTGCATGATTGGAGTATTTTGTGTGACGAAGATGGAGCATAGCCTAACTATACGATTTTGTAGGGATGAACTTTCTTTGGACATGTTATTTTGAGAAGACATGATTGCTTTGTTAGTATGCTTGAAGTATTATTATTCTTATGTCAATATAGACTTTTGTCTTGAATCTTTTGGATCTGAACATTCATGCCACAATAAAGAAATTACATTGAGAATTATGTTGGTCAGCATTCCAGATCAAAAAATTTGTTTTTATCATTTACCTACTCGAGGACGAGCAGGAATTAAGCTTGGGGATGCTTGATACATCTCCAACGTATCTATAATTGTTGATTGTTCCATGCTATTATATATTCTGTTTTGGATGTTTGATGGGCTTTATTATACACTTTTATATTATTATTGGGACTAACCTACTAACCCAAGGCTCGGTGCAAATTTGTTGTTTTTTTCCTATTTCACTGTTTCGCACAAAAGGGAATGAAACCTTCGGGAGAGTTCTTTTTGGAACCGTATCTTTACAGAAGACTTGGAGTACACGCGAGGGAACGAGAGAGGCGGCCACAAGGGGGCAGGGCGTGCATAGGGGGGGTAGGCGTGCCCCCACCCTCGTGGGCCCCCTCTAGCTCCCCCGATGCCCTCCTTCCTCCTATATATATCTACGTACCCTGAAAACATCGAGGCAACAGAGAAAACCCTAATTCCACCGCCACAACCTTCTGTTCCCGTGAGATCCCATCTTGGGGCCTATTCCGGAGCTTCGTCGCAGGGGGGATCGATCACGGAGTGCTTCTACATCAACATCATAGCCTCACCAATGAGTTGTGAGTAGTTTACCATGGACCTTCGGGTCCATAGTTATTAGCTAGATGGCTTCTTCTCTCTCTTTGGATCTCAATACAAAGTTCTCCTCGATCTTCGAGGAGATCTATTTGATGTAATCTTTTTGCGGTCTGTTTGTCGAGATCCGATGAATTGTGGGTTTATGGTCAAGATTATCTATGAACAATATTTGATTCTTCTCTGAAATCTTTTATGTATGATTATAATATCCTCGCAAGTCTCTTCGAATTATTGGTTTGGTTTGGCCTACAAGATCTATAGTTCTTGCAATGGGAGAAGTGCTTGGCTTAGGGTTCAATCATGCGGTGTCCTTTCCCAGTGACAGTAGGGGCAGCAAGGCACGTATTGCATTGTTGCCATCGAGTATAAAAAGATGGGGTTTATATCATATTGCTTGAGTTTATCCCTCTACATCATGTCATCTTGCTTAAAGCGTTACTCTGTTCTTATGAACTTAATACTCTAGATGCAAGCTGGATAGCGGTCGATGTGTGGAGTAATAGTAGTAGATGTAGAATTGTTTCGGTCTACTTGGTACGGACGTGATGCCTATATATAATGATCATGCCTAGATATTCTCATAACTATGCGCTTTTCTATCAATTTCTCGACAGTAATTTGTTCACCCACCGTAGAATTCTGCTTTCATGAGAGAAGCCACTAGTGAAACCTATGGCCCCCGGGTCTATCTTTATCATATTACTATCCCTTCAATTTCTATTTGCCATTGCTTATTTACTTTCTTTACTTTCTGTTCTTATAATAAAAATACCAAAAATACTATCCTATCCTATCTATCAGATCTCACTTTCGTAAGTGACCATAAAGGGATTGACAACCCCTTATCGCGTTGGCTGCCTTATTTGTTTGTGTAGGTGCGAGGGACTCGCGCGAGGTCTCCTCTGGATTGATACCTTGGTTCTCAAAAACAGAGGGAAATACTTACGCTACTGTGCTGCATCACCCTTTCCTCTTCGAGGGAATACAACGTGTCGGGGAACGAATCCACGAGCACCTATGGGACCGGCGGACCGAGCCCCTTTCGGTTCGGCGGGGGCGAAGATCGCACGAAGAGTGGATCGAGGCGAAACACACGAGCAGTTTACCCAGGTTCGGGCCGCACGGATGCGTAAAACCCTACTCCTGCTTTGTGGTTTGTATTGAGTTCTTGCTCGGGAGCGCTGAGTGCTACAGTACACACCAGCAGCTAACGAGACCGAGCGTGAGTGTTCTCCTCCCCCCTCTACATTGCGCATGGGCCTCCTTTTATATGCTCAAGGGGTCACCGATAGGTGGCAACGTAGACAAGGGTAAAAATGGAAACGTGTTACGGTTGGTACAACTACCTGTTACAGTGTATCATACCTAACTCTGACGGCAGGGGACAAGGGCATTGAATGCCCATCTGCGTCGCCCAAATAGTGCAAAAGGGACCGTCAGGGACGCCACCGCTCGCCACGATGGCAATCTTGTCAGCACCGCTTGCCACCGCGCACCGCTGGCTGCACAGCCTCCCGCCACGTACGCCTGGAAGGGTCCTAGAGCGACACGTTGGTGGATGTGTTGGAGCGCGAGTACAGAGTGGTAGCTTGCCGCGGCAAGCGCCTTGCCGCGGTCGTTGTCTTGTCGCGTCCGGGAGCTCGTCGCTCACCGGGCCTTGCCGGGACGCGTGGCGCGTCGCGGCAAGTTCCTTGAGATGCCTTGGTTGGCCTTCCCGGCAAGCTCCTCTTGTCGGGGTCTTGTGCCTTGAGTGGCCTTCCCGGCAAGCTCCTCTTGCCGGGGCCTTGTCTCCTTGGCTTGAATACTTTGTTCTTGAATGGCTCCAAAGGAACCACAGAGGACCTTGGCGGTCACCCGGCAAGCCTTGCTGCGGGATGCTGTGACTGCCAGTGCACAAGTTCGGGATACTAGGGTACCCCTACTCTAGTACAGCGACAGGAGCCCCCGGGCCTGGGCCATACATGGTGCCGAGCACTGTTGGGCTAGGCCCAAAACAGGGCACGGGCACGCGCAGCCTGGGTTACGCCGTATCTCTCTCCGTATCCACCGCGCCCTCCCGAACGACACGCGTTGAATGCGGCGTCGTGGGAGAGATCGTGGGTGGTTTCTTTATTCAGAAATACGGAACGTCCGCCCCCTCCCTCCTTATAAGCAGGGGAAACAGGGGTAGTTCGCCCACTCGCTGGTTGCTATTCCAATCTCGGAAACCTCCGTTGCTCCCCCTTCTTCCCAAAGCTGAAAGAGAGCAGCGCTCTGCCCCCCATCGCCACCAGCACCACCAACACCGTCGACCTCCCCCACCACTTCCGCCATGGCTCCGAAAGCCGACAAGGGGAAGGTCGTGAAGTCGACCGAGGCGCAGCGGCTCGTGGCGCTGCGAAAGGAGCGGGCAATCTTCCCCCCCCCCCAAGCTCACCGCGAAGGAGCTGAGGGAGAGTTTCTACCTCTTCTGGTCGACGGAGACGCGGGCGCATCCACGCACGAAGGTACTTCCAGCCGTCGCTTCGAGAATGGCTCCAAATGGATATCCCTTCTTCGCCTTGTTCTTCTACTGCGGGCTCTGCCCGCCTTTCTCTGAGTTTTTCTGCGATCTTATGAACACCTACGGGTTCTGCCTCCTTGACTTCACCTCCAATGTTGTTCTGACCATGGCAGTTTTCGCACATCTCTGCGAAAACTTTGTCGGAGTCTATCCAAACGTAGCCCTTTTTCGCCACTTCTTTATGCCCCGAGTTGAGAGAGGAGAGCCTTTATCCGGCGGAATCACCTAGATCTCGAGAGCCGGCAAGAAGGAAGCTTATCTGGAGGGAGAGTTCCGCGGCAAGTGGGAGGAATGGAGAGCAGACTGGTGCTGGATTGTCGAGGAGAACCCGCAGCCGTTTACCGCCCAGCGCCAAACCCCAGTAGCGCGCGGCAGCGATTGGAGCAACGTGGCCCCGGAAGACGATAGGCTGAAGATTGCCGTCACCCGGATCCAACGCCTTAGGCTTGCCGGGCTCACTGTAGGCGCGGTTGGCGCAGATTTTCTTCGCTGTCGCATCCCCCCCTGCAGGAGAGGAGGAGACCCGCCTGGGACTTCCAGAATGCGGCGGACATCATGAGGCTGCGCACGGGCCTCAACTTCAACTTCACTGTTATGGAACTTGACGCAATACTCCGGGAGCTGTTCAAGTACGACTCTCAACATCCCGAAGTGTTCAGGTTGCCGAAGGATGTCGTTCCACTGTGTAACAACTCCTCGCTCAGCCGCATCCGTGCAATGATGCCGCTGTGCGACTCGCATGGAATTGTCCCAACTTGGCAAGAGCCTGCAGATGTCGTCGTGCAGGAGTTCTTTGACGGCCTGGTAGAAGTGCTGGTCCGCTCCGACGAACAGAAAAGCCTCACTCGCGCCACCACCGATGCGGAGATGAACCGCATCGCCACTAGGCTGGAAGAGGTGGCGACAGCCGCAGCCGCGGGCGAGTTTGGATTCACCGTGGAGGAGGCAGAGGCAGCATAATCGGCAAGCCGTGCCGAGCGAGAGGAGCTTTCCGGCGAGGAAGAGCTTGCCGGGCATGACGTCGGGCCGAGCGAGCTCGCCAAGGATACGAGCGGCTCGTTGGAGATCGACTCCTCTTCCTCCTCATCTTCAGACAGCTCGTCGCAAGTAGAGCCCCCAGCTCCACCAAGAAGGCGTCTCCGCAAGGCCGGGGACGTAGCGGAGCGGCAGACGAGTCGACAGTCACTGCGCCGCGCGACACGCTCCACCGCGGCAAGCACTGTTGCCGCGGGAGCACCTCACGCTGCTGCGGCAACTGGAGCAGGGTCCACCCGGACCACCGCTTCTGCTCCTGCCGCTTCTCACGCCGCGGCGGTAGCCGGAGCGGGGTCGTCTCGGACCACCGCCACTGCTCCCGCCAAGCGGCCAAGGGAACCTACTCCTCCGCCTCCTCGCGCCGGAGGTGAGTCAGACTTCGACTTCTCCGCGTTCAGCTCCGACGAGGAAGAAGAAGAGTAAGATTCTTTGTTGTACTTGTAGTTCTTCAATTCTTGTTGTTTTGTCTTGTATCTCATTTGCTTTACTCCGAACTTATTCCTTTTTAGGACTCTGGCCCAGAGAGCGGCGAAGAGAGCCAAAGTCCCGGCGTGTCCAAAGGGGGTGATTATCGTCAACGACGAACCCACTGCGACAGCAGAGGGTGCGTCCGAGACCACCTTGCCGGACCCGGCAACTATTCTCCAGAGCAGCCCCCAGCGTAAGTATATGGTTTGCTTTCCGATGTTAGGACGCACCCTCCAGAGCAGCCCCCAGCGTAAGTATATGGTTTGCTTTCCGATGTTAGGCGCGCATGGATGCTCTTTCTTTGCTGACATCTGATTGTTGGTTTGTGTAGGAGCAGAGCATCCCCACTAGGAGCGCCCGGAGGCCGCCCCCGACATGCCATCTACTTCGACTACGCCGCCAAGGGAGAGTTCTTCGACAAGGGACTCTGCCGAGGAGCCGGCTCGCGCAGGAGAGATGCCGGCCAGCGCTGCGGCGGCAAGCGGCAGCACCAGCGGCCCTCCGGCGGCGGAGACTACGACTGCAGAACCCGGTACAGGTAATCCTCTCGCTTCAAAACTTCCCTTGGGTTCTTCTTCTTTTGATCTTCTTTTTGGATATTTGCTTGACTTTTCTCCCTTTTTCGGGCGTCAGACCCATCTGCTGCGGAGCCGATGGAGACCGAGGTTGCTGGCGAGGAGAACACCACCGAGGCCGCTGTCGATGATGTCGTCGAGATTGCCGCGGGCGGTGATACCGACGACGCCGCTGCCACTGAAGAAGCAGCCGGCGCTGATGATCCCGCCGGCGAAGAGGCCGCCAAAGCTGCCGCCGCAGAAGCTGGCGAGGGGTCTGGCGATCGCACTGACGGCCCTGAGGCCGCAGGAGCGCCAGGCGCTACGCCGACCGCCAATCCTTCCGCCGCTGCCGCAGCATCAGGCTCCGAAGAGCCCCAGCCGGGCGTCTACTTGAAGGCCGGCGAAAACGTCTTCATCAACCTCCCGTGGGCGTCAAGCTCCAGGGCGCCGGTCGAAGGAGAAAGCTTCGATGGAGAGGTGCTCGCCTCCGCTGGGCTGACACTGGTTGATGCGCCGAGCAGCAGCGGCGGCGAGCCTGAGGAGGAGCGGCTTCTGCGGAAGCTGGTGTCGCTCTATCGTGCTCGGCAGGCCAAGCTGGAATCCCGAGAGGCGCTTGTCGCGAAGGCGGGAGAGGACATCGAGAAGCGCGCGGAGGAGCTCCAGGGTCTTAACCAGGAAGCTCTCCAGTCCCTGGCAGAGGAGCGGGTGCAACTCGCCGAGGAGCAGAAGGCCTTCCTCCTCGAGAAGGCTGAAGTCGAAGAACAACAGCGGCCTGCCGCTGAGAAGCTGTCTGCGCAGGAGGGCGAGCTGGCGCAGCGGAAGGTTAACCTTGACAGCCACGAGGAGGAGCTTACTGCGTGCGAGCAAACATTCGGTGGAGCCCTCAAGCAAGCAAAGGATGCTGCCGCAGCTGCCGAAGCCGCCAAGAAGGAGCTGGAGACGAAGGTGGCGTGGCTGGAGGCCGATCTCAAGGCGAGCGGTGAAGAGCTTGCGGCGCTCAAGCGTGAGCGGGAGAAGAACGCCTACAGCTTGTCAGAGCTGCAGGTTCGTCTCACCGAGAAGGGCAAGGAACTTGGCGCCGCCAAGGACTCCAACGCAGATCTTGAGTTGAAGCTGACTACTTTGACCAAGACGATGGACGGCGCCAGGGAGCAGGAGGTGGCTTTGAAGAACGAGATCAAGGCCGATAAGG
Source organism: Secale cereale (assembly GCA_902687465.1). NCBI lineage: Eukaryota > Viridiplantae > Streptophyta > Magnoliopsida > Poales > Poaceae > Secale > Secale cereale. The sequence continues at coordinate 153,653,501 of LR738711.1, read as the reverse complement.
CGTTGCTAGCGAGTGCTGCTGCTGCCCAGAACGCTCTTAGGGAGAATGTGGAGCACTGGACGGAGGGTCTCGTGGATGCTGCCGCAGACATTGACAGGGAGCTGACGCAGCTGGGGATGGAGGATCTCGGGTATCCCTCCGATGAGAACCTCCAATCCAGCGCCAAGCTCACCTTGTTCTTCAAAGGCGTGGCGACGGCCCTCCAGCGACTCCAGGAGAAGATTCCAAACCAGCTGGACGACGAGTCGCGCAAGATTTGCACGGGAGCTCTTCAAAAGGTGTTGGTGAAGGTGGCCTTCCGCAACCCGGGCCTCAACCTCACCAACATCCTCAAGACCCTGCCACCGGATGCTGATCTGGAAGCGCTCAAGACCCTTGTCGCACCCATTGTGGACAAGGTGAGCGGGATCAAGAGGATTGAGGGCGATCGCGTAGACTAGGCCGCTCGTTTTCTTCTTTTCTTGTCGCTGCTGGTCATGTTATGAGAACAATCTGTTAGGGCCGCGACAAGCTACCTTGTAATATAACTCTATTTTGGGTAATAATTGCAATGTTATTTCCTTTACTTGATTCCTTCCTTTGTATGTTTTTGCCCTACGCTTTTAGGGAACTTGCCGGTGCAGGCACCTTAGCCGTGAGCGCTGAGTGCGGGACGTCAGCAGCCTGCTGGCGGTGCCGTTACCGACAAGAAACCTTGTCGCAACTAGTCGCAGCACACTTAAGTTGTTGAGCAGACTCGAAACAAAGTAAGGGCGCAACTAGCTACGAGTTGGTTCCTCCGCGCACAGGTTTTCCATACAAAGCACGGTCGTTCAAGGAAGATAACTTAAAATTTTAAAAAATCTGATTGCTCAAACTTTGGCAACTTAGCTTTTTTGTTGTTTGCTTCCCGGTAAGGCGAAACTTTCTTGAACAACGCCTGGTCCATACCATTATCTTCTCCTTTCCCCC
>LR738711.1:153609978-153652540 GCA_902687465.1 Secale cereale | reverse complement strand
CCCCCGGCAAACTTGTGGGCGAGGGAACCTTCCTTTCCTTGAGAAAAAGAAAGAAGAGAAAATAAAGATATGGAGCCTTACGGCTCGTTATTGCTTACCGGGGGTAGGTGTTGCACAAAGTGTCAGATAACACATGCAAAAAATAGAAAGCATGAAATTGTCAAGATGTGCGGAGCACATGAGCTTTATTTATGCATGGGGTCTGCGCCTGGCTTTGTACAAAGGATTACATGCAACAGTGGCAAGACTTGTACAAAAGGTGGTTGCCGGAACCGGTTCCGGCAACCGCGCCTGATACGTCCAAAACGTATCTATAATTTCTGCTTGCTCCATGCCACTTTTGGGTGATATTGCTATGATATTCATACACTTCCATACACTTTTGATCATATTTGGACTAACTTACTAATCCAGTGCACCCCAGTGCCAGTTTCTGTTTTCGGCTGTTTTTGTATTTCAGGTTTTCACGTTTCGAGAACTGCCCAGAAAAATCCAGAAAAATTATATAAAAAATCAGCGAACCGGAAACAACACTGCGTCCGAAGGGCAGCCTGGGGGGGGCACAGGGGCTCCAGGCGCCCTGTGGGCGCCCCCCCCCCTGGGCCGCGCCGGGGGGGCGCCTGGGCCCCCCGAGGCTCCCCGGGTGCCCTACTTTGGCATATATTTAAAGGGTTCCCCGTAACCCTCAGAACAGGACTTCTTTTCGCGATCCCATCTCTGTTCCACTGCCGCCGCCGCTTCCAAGATCGGGAGCACCAGGAGAACTCTTCCCGGCACCCTGCCGGAGGGGAGGATCACCACCGGGAGCTTCTCCACCACCATGGACGCCTCCCGGATGACTCGTGAGTAGTCTCCCTTGGACCATGAGTCCATGACCAGTAGCTATGTGATGTTCTCCTCCCGTTCTTGTGCTTCACTAATTAGTCCTCGTGAGCTGCCCTACATGATCGAGGCACCTATGTAATCCTTATGCTGTTGCTATGTTGAGTTTGCTGGGATCCGATGGATTATGAGATTATGTTCAGATTGATCTTGAGTAATATATTTGATTCACCTCTTTTATATTTTAGTTCATAAGTAATTCTTGCATGTTCTCCGTTGTTACTTATTGCTTTGGCCGAGTAATAGGTAGTGACTCCAAGAGGGAACGTTATGCTCGATTGTGGGTTCATGCCCCTCGATGACTAGCTTGAGTGACAGAAACATGAGTCTAGGGGATGTGCTGTTGCCACAAGGGGGAAAACAACGGTGCTTGTGCCCGCGGGTGCAAGGATTGTTTACTTTACGCAAAGTTCTTTTAATGCAGTTGTCTGTTGCATTGAGTTTACACTATGGGTGGGACTCGCAACTTAATACCAGCGAGATGTTCTGGATAGATATCTCAAGGTGGATGATTAGTAGTAGATATTGATGGATTTTGGTCTACTTACTTTGGCGTACCGCCTATGCTTTGAACCTCAACCTTTCTTGCAATGTAATCAGCATTGGTTTGCGTTCGTGGTCCTGTCAATTGCCCAGCCGTAATTTGTTTGCCTCACATAGCTGTTTTATCGTCTTTTGGGAGAGAGACATCACTAGTGAACATCATGAGACTCCGGTCCATATTACCATCATTGATCACATTCACTATTTACTTTTCGCTATTTTACTTACTATTGCAAAAACACTATCTATCACTACTATCATATTGCTTTTAACTCTTTGTGAACTACAAGGCCGGAGAGATTGACAACCTCTCTGTACTTGTTGGGAGCAAAGTTATTTGTATCTGTGTGCAGGTCCACGTTGATTGCTAATTGCGCCGTTAGCAATTGACACCTACTTGTTGAACCTAGGAGTCTCTGGGGATTCGATCCTTGGCATCTTTGCTAGGGGAAAACACTTCTACTTACTGCATCTTATACCTTCCACTTGGGGTAACCAACGAGGGGTTCGAGGCCCATCAGCGCCTTACGGGTAAAACTTACGAAGATGCTCAATGTTCCAGGAGTTGCTCACCGGAATGCCATCTTCGGTCTCAAGGCGGACAGCGCCAGGCCTAGTGACTCGTTTCACCCGGTAAGGGCCTTCCCACTTTGGCGTCAACTTGTTGGAATTCTTGGCGGACTGAATGCGCCGAAGAACAAGGTCGCCTTCCTCGAGACTTCTGGCGTTAACTTTGCGGCTATGGTAGCGGCGCAAAGCTTGCTGGTAGCGAGCAGCTCGTACAGCAGCGTGAAGACGGTCTTCCTCAAGGAGCAGCGCGTCATCTTGTCGCAGCTGCTCTTGCTCAAGCTCATCATAAGCGAGCACTCACGGTGACCCGTATACGAGTTCCGTGGGGAGAACTGCCTCTGCTCCATAGACTAGAGCGAAAGGTGTCTGGCCAGTGGCTCGATTTGGCGTCGTCCTGATCGACCAAAGAACTACCGGCAGCTCCTCAATCCAGTTTCTTCCGCACTTGCGCATCCTGTCGAAAGTCCTGGTCTTGAGCCCATGCAGCACTTCAGCATTTGCCCTCTCCGCTTGACCGTTGCTTCTCGAGTGAGCAACAGAAGCGAAGCAGACCTTGGCGCCAAGATCTTGGACGTACTGCATGAAGGTGCGGCTCGTGAATTGCGTACCGTTGTTGGTGATGATCCTGTTAGGGATCCCGAAGCGGCAAACAATCGACCTGAAGAACTTGACTGCTGACTGTGCTGTCACCTTCCTCACTGCTTCCACTTCCGGCCACTTTGTGAACTTGTCGATTGCAACGTACAAGTACTCAAAGCCCCCGACTGCTCGGGGAAAGGGGCCGAGGATGTCGAGCCCCCAGACCGAAAATGGCCAGGATAAAGGGATCGTCTGGAGAGCTTGAGCTGGCTGGTGTATCTGCTTGGAATGGAACCGGCACGCTTCACACTTGGTTACTTGTGCAGTTGCATCCTGGAGGGCTGTCGGCCAAAAGAAACCTTGCCTGAATGCTTTGTCGGCAAGTGCTCTTGCGCCAATGTGGTGACCACATATGCCTCCATGTATCTCTGCCAACAGCTTTTGTCCGCCTTCTCGGTGAATACACTTCAATTTCACACCGTTGAGTCTTCTTCTGTACAGTGTGTTGTCGACAAACTGGTACATACTTGATTGCCGGGCTACTCTTTCCGCTTCTTCTTGCTCTTCGGGAAGTTCTCCTGTCTGAAGGAAACGGACAATCTGTTGTGCCCATGCTGGAGCTTGTGGCTCGACAACAAGGACTAAAGGCACATCTGCTGCTGCGGGAACATCCGCTTCTACGGCCAGAACCTGCGGCTCAGCCGGAGCTTGACGTTCCCCGGCAAGCTTGCCGGAGCAAAACTTGTTGGGAGCCTCTGCTTCAACGGAACAAACCCTAGGGCTTGCCGGAGCAGACTGCTCCTCAGCACTCTTGGTGTTGATCTTGGGGACCTTCTTGGCGGCGGCTTCGGGAAGCTCTGCCGGAAAATAGTCACCAGAAATCAACTTCCTCTTCTTGCTCTGTCCAGTTGATGGCGTCACACACGGTTGAGTCAGCTTGAGCACAACGATCTGTGGTTCCACAGGTAACTTAAGTGCGGCGCACTTCGACAGGCCATCGGCAATGTCGTTCTGAGCTCTTGGAACATGCTCCATCTGTAGGCCGTCAAAGTGCTCTTCTAGCTTTCTCACTTCATCAACGTAGGCTTCCATCAACGGACTCTGATAACTCTTGTTCACTTGGCGGACGACAAGCTGCGAGTCACCCCTGACAATGAGCTTCTTGATCCCAAGGTCTGCCGCAATCCTGAGACCGGCAAGCAAACCTTCATACTCTGCGGTATTGTTTGTTGCTTGCTCCTTGGGAAACTGCATCTGGACTACGTACTTGAGGTGCTCTCCGGTGGGTGCAACAAGCAGCACGCCAGCACCGGCGCCTTGCAGCAAGAAGGCACCATCAAAGTACATCAGCCACTCTTTGCTTGCTTCCTTGACGAGGATGCTCGTTTCTGGAATTTCTTCATCTGGTGTTGGCGTCCACTCTGCTATGAATTCTGCCAATGCTCTGCTTTGGATAGTTGAAGTGCTCTCAAACTTGAGGCCAAAGCTTGATAGTTCCAGTGCCCACTCAACAATCCTGCCTGTTGCTTCTGGATTCTGCAGTATCCTCTTCAGCGGAAAACGAGTGACAACTGTGATCTCATGTGCTTGGAAGTAATGGCGCAGCTTTCTCGAGGCCATGAGAAGGCCGAAAAGCAATTTCTGCACACCAGAGTACCTTGACCTAGCCCCCTGCAGAAGGGAACTGACAAAGTAAACTAGGCGCTGCACCATTCTCTTCTGTATCTCCTCGCGCGCCTGCGCAGATCCATCTTTGTCGGGACCAGAGCTTGTCGGGGAAGCCCCCTGCTTGTCGCTGGATGCGCCTAACGTGGTTGCTGGCTCATCATCTGCCTCCCTCTCCGCTACTAACGCAGCACTAACCACTTGATTGGTTGCCGCTATATACAGCAGCAACTTCTCTTGTGGCTTAGGTGCGACAAGTGTTGGAGTGGAGGACAGGTATCTCTTCAAGTCTTGTAGCGCAGCCTCCGCTTCTGGAGTCCATTTCATTGGACCTGCCTTTTTCAATATTTTGAAAAACGGCAGGGCGCGCTCAGCAGACTTAGAGATAAACCTGCTGAGAGCAGCCACGCAACCGGCAAGTCTTCATACATCCTTGACGCGCTTTGGTGCTTCAATCTGCTCAATGGCCTTGATCTTGTCGGGATTGGCTTCAATTCCCCGCTGAGACACGAAGAACCCGAGAAGCATGCTGGAAGGGACTCCAAACACACACTTCTCGGGGTTGAGCTTGAGGCTGATCTTGCGCAGATTTGCAAAGGTCTCGTCTAAATCTTGAATCAGAGTTGCCTTGTCCTTGCTCTTGACCACTATGTCATCCATGTAGGCTTCCACATTTCTGTGTATTTGTGGCTCAAAAGCGACATGGACTACCCTTGCAAATGTTGAACCAGCATTCTTTAAACCGAAAGGCATCCGTATGAAACAGTACGTGCCACATAGAGTGATGAATGCGGTCTTCTCCTCATCATCTTCTGCCATGAAGATCTGATGGTATCCTGAGTATGCGTCAAGAAATGAAAGCAAGTCACATCCGGCCGTGGAGTCAACAATCTGGTCAATGCGCGGCAAGGGAAATGGGTCTTTGGGACAAGCTTTATTAACATCGGTAAAGTCGATACAAAGCATCCATTTCCCGTTTGCCTTGCGCACGACTATAGGATTGGCCAACCACGTAGGATGGAGCACTCCTCTGACAAGGCCTGCTGCTTCCAACTTCTTGATCTCTTCTGCGATGAACTCTTGGCGCTCCACTGCTTGCTTCCTGACCTTCTGCTTGACGGGCCGCGCATGAGGATAGACGGCAAGATGGTGCTCAATTACTTTCCTGGGAACACCGGGGATGTCAGACGGTTGCCACGCAAACACGTCGACGTTCGCCCGCAGGAAAGCAATGAGCGCGCTTTCCTATTTAGGGTCAAGAGTGGCACTGATGGTGAAGGTACCACCAGTGCCGTCCTCCTTGGTGGACACCTTCTTGGTCTCTGGCGGAGCTGCCATTGTCTTCTTACACTTGCCGGTGGAGCTCGATGGTGCGTCCTCGACGGTAGCACAGCACTCCGAAGAGGTGCGCTTGCCGGAGTGGGCATCAGAACTCTTGCCGGACTTGGTCTTCTTCTTCCCCCCGGGAGCTTCAACGGCAGGTGACTTGCGATCTGTTGCGGCTGCCGCTTCCCGGTAGATCTTGTCGGCGCAGATAAGAGCATCCTTCTTGTCGCCAGGGACAGAGATGACACTTATCGGGCCTGGCATCTTCAGCATGTTGTATGCGTAGTGAGAGGCTGCCATGAACTTGGCGAGTGTTGGACGGCCGAGTATCCCATTGTAAGGCAATGGAAAATCGGCAACGTCAAAAGTGACCCTCTCAGTCCTGAAGTTCAACTCGCTGCCAAATGTCACCGGCAACGTGATCTTCCCCTTCGGCTTGCTCCTTCCCGGGTTGATTCCTTGGAATGTGCCGGTCTCTTCAAGCTCGTTGTCAGGGATCTGGAGTTTCTGGAGTACAGCGGAGGAGATCAGGTTCAAGCCGGCCCCGCCGTCAACTAGCATCTTAGTGACCTTGAGGTTGCGGATAGTTGGTGAAACCAACATCGGCAAGCACCCGACCGCAGTTGTGCGATCAGGGTGGTACTCAATATCAAAGATGATAGGCGTGCTGGACCATTTCAGAAGCTTGCGTGACTCGACAGGTGGTTCTGCCGCATTGACTTCCCGCACCCACTGCTTGAGTTGGCGGTGTGAAGTATCCAGAGAAGCACCGCCGTCAACGCACAAGACCTCTGTGGCTTTCTGGAACTCCTGCTCACTGGTCTCGACATCATCCATGTCTTCATCGTCGTCGTCATCTTCATCCTTGTCAAGGCCGCGGGGAGGTGTGTCTCCTTGCCGCTGCTTGGCCTTGCCGCGGCGTCCTCCCCGGCCGGTGCGCTTCTTGCCGGATCCTCCAGCATCTCCTTGGGCCTTCTCCTTGTCGCGTCGCTCGTATTCAGCCTTTTGCTGCTCGACAAGCTGCTCGACCTTCTTGCAGCTCTGGAGGTCATGGCCCTTGGTGCGGTGGATCTTGCAATACTGCTTGTCGGCGTCGTCCTGCTTGTCGGCGACCGCCACAGCCTGGCAGTTGGTGCATGCGGCAATCTCCTTACCGGAGCTACCAGCTTTGGCTTTCTTGGCGCCAACTTCGTTGCTGGACTGCTCAATGACTAGCACATATTTGCCTTTCTTCTTCCTGTTGTTCCGCCGCCGGTTTTTCTTTGCCGGGGCAGCATCCTCGCTGTCAGATCCTCCTGCTCCTGTATTCTCTCCGGGGAGTTTCCTCCCTTCCTCAGCACGTGCACACTTGTCGGCCAGGGCATACAGCTCACTGACGTCTCTGATCTTGCACATCGCCATCTCCTCCCGCATCCTGCGGTTACGCACGTTCTGATGGAACGCGCTGATGACCGTGGCAGGGTGGACATCTGGGATGTTGTGTTGTACACGGCTGAATCTCTGAATGTACTTGCGCAGGGGCTCTCCTTCCTTCTAGGCGAGCAGATGAAGGTCACTCTCTTGGCCATGAGGTTTGTGGCCGCCTGTAAAGGCACCGACAAACTGATGGCATAGGTCTGCGCAGGAGGATATGGAGTTGTCCGGCAAGTGCATGAGCCAGGACCTGACGTTGGGCTTGAGCACCAGCGGGAAGTAGTTGGCAAGGATCTTGTCGTCCCGCCCCCGGCAGCTTGCACCGCGATGGTGTAGATGCTGAGGAACTCCGACGGATGCGACTTGCCGTCGTACTTCTCTGGTACATCTGGCTTGAAATTCTTCTTGCTGGGCCACTGGACTTGCCGCAGCTCACGAGTAAACGCAGGGCAACCTACCGCGTACGGCAAGTCGCCTGGTTCCCCTGGCGCATGCATGTCGACAGAGGGCCCAGCGCGCTGGTCCGATTGACGCCGCGCTTCTCTTCGGCGCTCGATGTGAGTACGAGCGTCTTCTTGCTGTCGTTCGTGAAGAACTTGGCGCTGATCGCGACGAGTTCGTGGATCTGATGACATGGTGGAGTCGCTGTCGAGGTGGATCCGGCGAGTCGGCGATCTTGGTCTTCGGGGCGGAGAGTGCACGGTGGTTGCACCCCCACTGGTCTTGTCGCCACCGGCTCGTGCGTGGCTGACTTGCCGCGGCTGTGATGTACTCGGCTGCCGTGGAGTGTCGCCGTTGGCGAAGCCGATGAGACTCTGAATGGTGGCCCTCCAGTCGTCGATCTTGTCTGCCGTTGGAGGGTAGTCCAGGAGCAGTTGAGCTCGCGCCAAAGCTTCTACTGAAGTGGTGGGTGGCGGTGGCAAACGGTGTGAGGAGCGGGATATGCTCGGACTTCTAACTATGTTAGAAGGAGCAGTATCCCGTCCAGGCGACCGTGCCTCGCTCGTGCCAGCATGTTGGCGTGCATGCTGGTCTTGAGCACTCCGAGATCCACCAGCTCGATCTTGGTCCAGCAAACGTATGGTACCGTGAGTACCATGACGCTGCCTGTCCCGCGCCTCCTCAGATGGGCGCGGTGCATGTATGGACGCCGAGGTCTTGGAGTGCGCCCGATCGTTGTGGGAGCCGACTACGCCGCCGATGGGCAGCGCAGCCTTGTCCTTGGACCTGGCAGCACCGTGAGCTCCCTCGTCGACGTGGCTCCGAGATGGCCTTGTGTCGATGCCCGTTCTTCCGCCGACGTCTACCCCACCAGCCGTTTGCTCCGGCGGTGGTGGGTTCGAAGCGGACGGAGCAGCCGCCTCCGAAGCCTTCTTCTTCGGCGGCATGCCGATGAAGACGATGAAGATCTAGCTCGTGTGAATGCCGGATCAGGTTCACACAACCTCGATGCCCCCTACCTGGCGCGCCAAAGATGTTGGGGAACGAATCCACGAGCACCTATGGGACCGGCGGACCGAGCCCCTTTCGGTTCGGCGGGGGCAAAGATCGCACGAAGAGCAGATCGAGGCGAAACACACGAGCAGTTTACCCAGGTTCGGGCCGCACGGATGCGTAAAACCCTACTCCTGCTTTGTGGTTTGTATTGAGTTCTTTCTCGGGAGCGCTGAGTGCTACAGTACACACCAGCAGCTAACGAGACCGAGCGTGAGTGTTCTCCTTTCCCCTCTACGTTGTGCATGGGCCTCCTTTTATATGCTCAAGGGGTCACCGACAGGTGGCAACGTAGACAAGGGTAAAAATGGAAGGTGTTACGGTTGGTACAACTACCTCTTACAGTGTATCATACCTAACTCTGACGGCAGGGGACTGTTGGGGAACGTTGCATGGAAAACAAAAATTTTTCTCTACGTTCACCAAGATCAATCTAGTAGATGCAACTACGAGGGGAGAGTAGGATCCACATACCCTTGTAGATCGCTAAGCGGAAGCGTTATGAACGCGGATGATGGAGTCGTACTCGCCGCGATTCAGATCGCCGAAGATCCTAGCACCGAAGCAACGGTGCCTCCGCGTTCTTCACACGTACGGCTCGGGGACGTCTCCTCCTTCTTGATCCAGCAAGGGGTGGAGGAGAGGTTGATGGAGAACCGGCAGCACGACGGCGTGGTGGTGATGGTGGAGAAGAACTCCGGCAGGGCTTCGCCTAAGCACCGCGGGAGGAGAATATGTTATGGGAGAGGGAGGGCAGCACCGAGGCACGAACTTGTGTTTGCTGCCCTCCCTTTGCCTCACTATATATAGGGGGGGTGGAGAGGTGAGGGCGCCCTAGGGTTTCCCCCAGGGGGCCGGCGGCCAGGGCAAAAGGGGGGGCGGCGGCCAAGGCAGGGGGGGCGGCGGCCAGGGCCAGGCCCTAGGGTTTCCCCCCCTAGGTGCCTTGCCCCCCACTCCAAAGGGGTGCGGCTGCCCTAGGGGGTCCCACCCCCTTAGCCGCATGAGGAGAGGGCCCAGGGGGGGCGCACAGCCCCCTGAGGGCTGTGGTGTCCCCCCTTGTGGCCCATTAGGCCCAGAACTTCTTCCGGACCCCCCGAAAACCTTTCCGGTACTCCGCCGATTTCCCGATGCTCCCCGGAACACTTCCGGACTCCGAAACCTTTCATCCTATATATCAATCTTCGTCTCCGGACCATTCCGGAGACCCTCGTCATGTCCGGGATCTCATCCGGGACTCCGAACAACCTTCGGTAACCATACACTTTTCTCACTAACAACCCTAGCGTCACCGAACGTTAAGTGTGTAGACCCTGCGGGTTCGGAAACCATGCAGACATGACCGAGACACTCCCAGGTCAATAACCAATAGCGGGATCTGGATACCCATATTGGTTCCCACATGTTTCTCGATGATCTCACCGGATGAACCACGATGTCAAGGATTCAGGCAATCCCGTATACAGTTCCCTTTGTCTCGTCGGTATGTTACTTGCCCGAGATTCGATCGTCGGTATCTCTATACCTAGTTCAATCTCGTTACCGGCAAGTCTCTTTACTCGTTACCGTAATACATAATCCCGTGACCAACTACTTAGTCACTTTGAGCTCATTGAGATGACGTATTACCGAGTGGGCCCGGAGATACCTCTCCGTCACACGGAGTGACAAATCCCAGTCTTGATCCATGTCAACTCAACAGACACCCTCGGAGATACCTGTAGAGTACCTTTATAGTCACCCAGTTACGTTGTGACGTTTGGCACACACAAAGCACTCCTACGGTGTCAGTGAGTTACATGATCTCATGGTCATAGGAACTTATACTTGACATGCAGAAAACTATAGCGATAACTGACACGATCAAAAGCTATGTTTAACGTTTGGGTCTCGTCCATCACATCATTCTCCTAATGATATGATCCCATTATCAAATGACAACTCATGTCTATGACCTGGAAACCGCGGTCATCTTTGATCAACGAGCTAGTCCCGTAGAGGCTCACTAGGGACACAAAGTCTGTCTATTCATCCACACGTGTATTTGAGTTTCCAATCAATACAGTTATAGCATGGATAATAAACGATTATCATGAACAAGGAAATATAATAATAACTCTTTTATTATTGCCTCTAGGGCATATTTCCAACAGTCTCCCACTTGCACTAGAGTCAATAATCTAGCATTACAAGGTAATGAATCTAACACCCATAGAGTCTTGGTGTTGATCGTGCTTAGCCCGTGGAAGAGGCTTAGTCAACGGATCTGCAACATTCAAATCCGTGTGTACTTTGCAAATGTTTATGTCCTCCTCCTTGACCGAATCGCGGATGGAATTGAAGCGTCGCTTTATGTGTCTGGTCCTCTTGTGAAACCTTGGTTCCTTGGCTAGAGCAATGGCACCAGTGTTGTCACAGAACAGAGTCATTGGGTTCAGTGCACTAGGCACAACTCCAAGATCTGTCATGAACTCCTTCATCCAGACACCTTCCTTAGCCGCCTCCGAGGCAGCTATATACTCCGCTTCACATGTAGAATCAGCTACCACGCTCTGCTTGGAACTGCACCAGCTTACCGCTCCCCCGTTGACAATATATACGTATCCGGTTTGTGACTTAGAGTCATCCGGATCAGTGTCAAAGCTTGCATCGACGTAACCCTTTACGACGAGCTCTTGATCACCTCCATAAACGAGAAACATATCCTTAGTCCTTTTCAGGTACTTTAGGATATTCTTGACCGCTGTCCAGTGATCCATACCAGGATTACTCTGAAACCTTCCGGCCATACTTATGGCAAGGCTGACATCTGGTCTTGTGCACAGCATTGCATACATGATAGAGCCTATGGCTGAAGCATAGGGGACGACACTCATCTTTTCTCTATCATCCGCAGTCACCGGGCATTGAGTCTTACTCAACTTCGTACCTTGCAATACCGGCAAGAACCCCTTCTTGGATTGATCCATTTTGAACTTCTTCAAAACTTTATCAAGGTATGTGCTTTGTGAAAGTCCTATCAAGCGTCTTGATCTATCTCTATAGATCTTGATGCCCAATATGAAAGCAGCTTCACCGAGATCTTTCATCGAAAAACTTTTGTTCAAATACCCCTTCACGCTATCCAAAAAATTCTATATTGTTTCCAATCAGCAATGTGTCATCCACATATAATATTAGAAACGCTATAGAGCTCCCACTCACTTTCTTGTAAATACAAGCTTCATTGTAAACTTGTATAAACCCAAACGCTTTGATCACCTCATCAAAGCGAAGATTCCAACTCCGAGATGCTTGCACCAGCCCATAAATGGAACGCTGGAGCCTGCATACTTTGTCAGCATTCTCTGGATCGACAAAACCTTCTGGTTGCATCATATACAACTCTTCCTTAAGAAAACCGTTAAGGAACGCTGTTTTGACATCCATCTGCCAAATTTCATAATCGAAATATGCAGCTATTGCTAACATGATTCGGACGGATTTAAGCATCGCTACGGGTGAGAAAGTCTCATCGTAGTCAATCCCTTGAACTTGTGAAAAACCCTTTGCCACAAGTCGAGCTTTATACACGGTGACATTACCGTCAGCGTCCGTCTTCCTCTTAAAAATCCATTTATTCTGAATGGCCTTCCGCCCTTCAGGTAATACTTCCAAAGTCCATACTTTGTTTTCATACATGGATCCCATCTCGGATTTCATGGCCTCTAACCATTTGTCGGAATCTGGGCCCACCATCGCTTCTCCATAGCTCATAGGTTCACCGTTGTCTAACAACATGACCTCCAAGACAGGGTTACCATACCACTCAGGTGCAGTGCGTACCCTTGTCGACCTACGAGGTTCGGTAGTAACTTGATCAGAAGCTTCTTGATCATCATCATTGGCTTCCTCTTCAACCTCTGCAGGCTCCACAAAAACATCTTTCTGTGCTGCGCTACTCTCTGGTTGAAGCAGAGGTTCAATAACCTCATCAAGTTCTACCTTCCTCCCACTCAATTCTTTCGAGAGAAACTCTTTCTCGAGAAAGGACCCGTTCTTAGCGACAAACACTTTGCCTTCGGATCTGAGATAGAAGGTGTACCCAACAGTTTCTTTTGGGTATCCTATGAAGACACATTTGTCCGCTTTGGGTTCGAGCTTTTCTGGCTGAAGCCTTTTGACATAAGCATCGCAACCCCAAACCTTGAGAAAAGACAACTTAGGTTTCTTACCAAACCACAGTTCATACGGTGTTGTCTCAACGGACTTAGATGGAGCCCTATTTAAAGTGAATGCAGCTGTCTCTAACGCATATCCCCAAAACGATAGTGGCAAATCGGCAAGAGACATCATAGAACGTACCATATCTAATAGGGTTCGATTACGATGTTCGGACACACCATTACGCTGTGGTGTTCCAAGTGGTGTCAACTGTGAAACAATTCCACATTTTCTTAAGTGATCACCAAACTCATAACTCAGATATTCTCCCCCTCGATCAGATCGTAGGAACTTGATCTTCTTGTTACGATGATTTTCAACTTCACTCTGAAATTGCTTGAACTTTTCAAAAGTTTCAGACTTATGCTTCATCAAGTAAATATACCCATACCTACTTAAGTCGTCAGTGAAGGTGAGAAAATAACGATATCCACCGCGCGCCGTTACACTCATCGGACCGCACACATCAGTATGTATGATTTCCAATAAGTCACTTGCCCGTTCCATTGTCCCTGAAAACGGGGTCCTTGTCATCTTGCCCATGAGGCACGGCTCGCACGTGTCAAGTGATTCAAAATCAAGAGACTCCAAAAGCCCATCAGCATGGAGCTTCCTCATGCGTTTTACGCCGATATGACCCAGACGGCAGTGCCACAAGAAAGTGGTATTATCATTATCAACTCTACATCTTTTGGCATCAATGTTATGAACATGTGTATCATCACTATCGAGATTCAATAAGAATAAACCCCTAACTTCGGGTGCATGACCATAAAAGATATTACTCATATAAATAGAACAACCATTATTCTCTGACTTAAATGAGTAACCGTCTCACAATAAACAAGATCCAGATATAATGTTCATGCTTAACGCAGGCACTAAATAACAATTATTCAGGTTCATAACTAATCCCGATGGTAATCGAAGAGCGAGCGTGCCGACGGCGATCACATCAACCTTGGAACCATTTCCCACGCGCATCGTCACTTCGTCCTTCGCCAGCCTCCGTTTATTCCGCAGTTCCTGTTTGGAGTTGCAAATGTGAGCAACCGAACCGGTATCAAATACCCAGGCACTACAACGAGAGTTGGTAAGGTACACATCAATAACATGTATATCACATATACCTTGCTTGTTGTTGTTGTTGGCCCCCTTCTTGTCTGCCAGATACTTGGGGCAGTTCCGCTTCCAGTGGCCGTTCCCCTTGCAATAGAAACACTCAGTCTCTGGCTTGGGCCCAGCCTTGGGTTTCTTCACTGGATGAGCAACTGCCTTGCCACCCTTCTTAGAGTTACCCTTCTTGCCCTTGCCATTCTTCTTGAAACTGGTGGTTTTATTGACCATCAACACTTGATACTCTTTCTGGATGTCTGCCTCAGCGACTTTCAGCATCGAAAACAGCTCGGCGATGGTTTTGTTCATCCCTTGCATGTTATACTGCTGCACGAAGCTCTTGTAGCTAGGCGGGAGTGACTGGAGAATTCTGTCAATGATAGCCTCCTCCGGGAACACAAGTCCCAGATCAGCTATGCGGGTATAGTACCCAGACATCTTCAGTAAGTGCTCACTGACAGACGAATTCTCCTCCATCTTGCAAGCAAAGAATTTATCGGTGGTCTCATACCTCTCGATCTTGGCATTCTTTTCAAAGATGAACTTCAACTCCTGGAACATCTCATATGCTCCATGACGTTCAAAACGCCTTTGAAGTCCTCCTTCCAAGCTATACAACATGGCACACTGCACTACTGAGTAGTCATCCGCACGCGACTGCCAGGCGTTCATAACGTCCACAGAGGCCGGAGCGGGGGGTTCACCTAGCGGTGCATTTAGGACATAAACCTTTTGGGCAGCTGTGAGGATGATCCTCAGATTGCGGAGCCAGTCCACAAAGTTGCTCCCATCATCTTTCAGCTTAGTTTTCTCTAGGAACACATTAAAATTCAGGGGAGCTACTGCGGGAGCCATCTACAACCAAAGATTTGCAAAGACATCTTAGACTATTGTTCATGATAAGTGAGTTTTAACTAATCAAATTACTTATAACTCCCACTCAAATTGACATCCCTCTGGTCATCCGAGCGTGACATGATCCAAATCCACCAACCCAAGTCCGATCATCACGTGAGATGAGGTGGTGTCAATGGTGAACATCTTCATGTTGATCATATCTACTATATGACTCATGCTCGACCTTTCGGTCTTCCGTGTTCCGAGGCCATGTCTGTACATGCTAGGCTCGTCAAGTCTAACCCGAGTGTTCTGCATGTGCAAAACTGGCTTGCACCCGTTGTATGCGAACGTAGAGTCTATCACACCCGATCATCACGTGGTGCTTCGAAACGACGAACCTTCGCAACGGCGCACACTCGGGGGGAACACAATTTTATCTTGAAATTTTTAGTGAGGGATCATCTTACAATGCTACCGCCGTCCTAAGCAAAATAAGATGCATAAAAGGATTAACATCACATGCAAATCATAAGTGACATGATATGGCCATCAACTCGTGCTTTTGATCTCCATCTCCAAAGCACCGGCATGATCTCCATCGTCACCGGCGCCACGCCATGATCCCCATCATCATGATCTCCATCATCGTGTCGCCATCGGGGTTGTCGCGCGCCCACCATGCTCTTACTACTATTGCTACCGCTTAGCGATAAAGTAAAGCATTACAAAGCGCTTAATGATTGACACGCAGGTCATACAAAAATTAAAGACAACCCTATGGCTCCTGCCGGTTGCCGTATGCATCGACATGCAAGTCGATATTAACTATTACAACATGATCATCTCATACATCAAATATATCTCATCATGTCATTGGCCATATCATATCACATACATACCCTGCAAAAACAAGTTAGACGTCCTCTAATTGTTGTTGCATGTTTTACGTGGCTGCTATGGGTATCTAGCAAGAACGCTTCTTACCTACGCAAAACCACAACGGTGATATTCAAGTTGCTATTTAACCTTCTACAAGGACCGCCTTGTTCTATTCCGATTCAACTAAGATAGGAGAGACAGACACCCGCCAGCCATCTTATGCAACAAAAGTCACATGTCTGTCGATGGAACCGGTCTCATGTACGTGGACATGTAAAGTTGGTCCGGGCCGCTTCATCCCATAATACCGCTGAATCAAGAAAGACTAAGGAGGGCAGCAATTTAAACATCAACGCCACAAACCCTTTTGTGTTCTACTCGAGAAAGCATCTACGCAAGATCCTAGCTCATGATGCCACTGTTGGGGAACGTTGCATGGAAAACAAAAATTTTTCTCTACGTTCACCAAGATCAATCTAGGAGATGCTACTACGAGAGGAGAGTTGGATCTACGTACCCTTGTAGATCGCTAAGCGGAAGCGTTATGAACGCGGATGATGGAGTCGTACTCGCCGCGATTCAGATCGCCGAAGATCCTAGCACCGAAGCAACGGTGCCTCCGCGTTCTTCACACGTACGGCTCGGGGACGTCTCCTCCTTCTTGATCCAGCAAGGGGTGGAGGAGAGGTTGATGGAGAACCGGCAGCACGACGGCGTGGTGGTGATGGTGGAGAAGAACTCCGGCAGGGCTTCGCCTAAGCACCGCGGGAGGAGAAGATGTTATGGGAGAGGGAGGGCAGCACCGAGGCACGAACTTGTGTTTGCTGCCCTCCCTTTGCCTCACTATATATAGGGGGGTGGAGAGGTGAGGGCGCCCTAGGGTTTCCCCCCAGGGGGCCGGCGGCCAGGGCAAAAGGGGGGGCGGCGGCCAAGGCAGGGGGGCGGCGGCCAGGGCCAGGCCCTAGGGTTTCCCCCCCTAGGTGCCTTGCCCCCCACTCCAAAGGGGTGCGGCTGCCCTAGGGGGTCCCACCCCCTTAGCCGCATGAGGAGAGGGCCCAGGGGGGGGGCGCACAGCCCCCTGAGGGCTGTGGTGTCCCCCCTTGTGGCCCATTAGGCCCAGAACTTCTTCCGGACCCCCCGAAAACCTTTCCGGTACTCCGCCGATTTCCCGATGCTCCCCGGAACACTTCCGGACTCCGAAACCTTTCATCCTATATATCAATCTTCGTCTCCGGACCATTCCGGAGACCCTCGTCATGTCCGGGATCTCATCCGGGACTCCGAACAACCTTCGGTAACCATACACTTTTCTCACTAACAACCCTAGCGTCACCGAACGTTAAGTGTGTAGACCCTGCGGGTTCGGAAACCATGTAGACATGACCGAGACACTCCCAGGTCAATAACCAATAGCGGTATCTGGATACCCATATTGGTTCCCACATGTTTCTCGATGATCTCATCGGATGAACCACGATGTCAAGGATTCAGGCAATCCCGTATACAGTTCCCTTTGTCTCGTCGGTATGTTACTTGCCCGAGATTCGATCGTCGGTATCTCTATACCTAGTTCAATCTCGTTACCGGCAAGTCTCTTTACTCGTTACCGTAATACATAATCCCGTGACCAACTACTTGGTCACTTTGAGCTCATTGAGATGACGTATTACCGAGTGGGCCCGGAGATACCTCTCCGTCACACGGAGTGACAAATCCCAGTCTCGATCCATGTCAACCCAACAGACACCCTCGGAGACACCTGTAGAGTACCTTTATAGTCACCCAGTTACGTTGCGACGTTTGGCACACACAAAGCACTCCTACGGTGTCAGTGAGTTACATGATCTCATGGTCATAGGAACTTATACTTGACATGCAGAAAACTATAGCGATAACTGACACGATCAAAAGCTATGTTAACGTTTGGGTCTCGTCCATCACATCATTCTCCTAATGATGTGATCCCGTTATCAAATGACAACTCATGTCTATGACCTGGAAACCGCGGTCATCTTTGATCAACGAGCTAGTCCTGTAGAGGCACACTAGGGACACAAAGTCTGTCTATTCATCCACACGTGTATCTGAGTTTCCAATCAATACAGTTATAGCATGGATAATAAACGATTATCATGAACAAGGAAATATAATAATAACTCTTTTATTATTGCCTCTAGGGCATATTTCCACTGTTGGGGAACGTTGCATGGGAAACAAAAATTTTTCCTACCGTTCACCAAGATCAATCTAGTAGATGCAACTACGAGGAAGGAGTGTGATCTACGTACCCTTGTAGATCGCTAAGCGGAAGCGTTATGAACGCGGATGATGGAGTCGTACTCGTCGCGATTCAGATCGCCGAAGACCTAGCACCGAAGCAACGGTGCCTCCGCGTTCTTCACACGTACGGCTCGGGGACGTCTCCTCCTTCTTGATCCAGCAAGGGGTGGAGGAGAGGTTGATGGAGAACCGGCAGCACGACGGCGTGGTGGTGATGGTGGAGAAGAACTCCAGCAGGGCTTCGCCTAAGCACCGCGGGAGAAGAAGATATGACGGGAGAGGGAGGGCAGCACCGAGGCACGAACTGTGTTGGCTGCCCTCCCTTTGCCCCACTATATATAGGGGGGGTGGAGAGGCTAGGGCGCCCTAGGGTTTCCCCCTAGGGGCCGGCGGCCAGGGCAAGGGGAGGGGGCGGCGGCCAGGGCAGGGGGAGGCGCCCAGGCCCTAGGGTTTCCCCCCTAGGTGCCTTGCCCCCCAAGTCCCAAGGGGTGCGGCCAGCCCTAGGGGGTCCCACCCCCTTAGCCGCATGGGGAGAGGGCCCAGGGGGGGCGCACAGCCCCCTGAGGGCTGTGGTGTCCCCCCTTGTGGCCCAATAGGCCCAGAACACCTTCCGGACCCCCCGAAAACCTTCCCGGTACTCCGCCGATTTCCCGATGCTCCCCGGAACACTTCCGGTACTCCGAAACCTTTCATCCTATATATCAATCTTCGTCTCCGGACCATTCCGGAGACCCTCGTCATGTCCGGGATCTCATCCGGGACTCCGAACAACCTTCGGTAACCATGCCCTCTTCTCACTAACAACCCTAGCGTCACCGAACGTTAAGTGTGTAGACCCTGCGGGTTCGGAAACCATGTAGACATGACCGAGACACTCCCAGGTCAATAACCAATAGCGGGATCTGGATACCCATATTGGCTCCTACATGTTTCTCGATGATCTCATCGGATGAACCACGATGTCAAGGATTCAGGCAATCCCGTATACAGTTCCCTTTGTCTCGTCGGTATGTTACTTGCCCGAGATTCGATCGTCGGTATCTCTATACCTAGTTCAATCTCGTTACCGGCAAGTCTCTTTACTCGTTACCATAATACATAATCCCGTGACCAACTACTTAGTCACTTTGAGCTCATTGAGATGACGTATTACCGAGTGGGCCCGGAGATACCTCTCCGTCACACGGAGTGACAAATCCCAGTCTTGATCCATGTCAACTCAACAGACACCCTCGGAGATACCTGTAGAGTACCTTTATAGTCACCCAGTTACGTTGTGACGTTTGGCACACACAAAGCACTCCTACGGTGTCAGTGAGTTACATGATCTCATGGTCATAGGAACTTATACTTGACATGCAGAAAACTATAGCGATAACTGACACGATCAAAAGCTATGTTTAACGTTTGGGTCTCGTCCATCACATCATTCTCCTAATGATGTGATCCCGTTATCAAATGACAACTCATGTCTATGACCTGGAAACCGCGGTCATCTTTGATCAACGAGCTAGTCCCGTAGAGGCTCACTAGGGACACAAAGTCTGTCTATTCATCCACACGTGTATTTGAGTTTCCAATCAATACAGTTATAGCATGGATAATAAACGATTATCATGAACAAGGAAATATAATAATAACTCTTTTATTATTGCCTCTAGGGCATATTTCCAACAGGGACAAGGGCATTGAATGCCCATCTGCGTTGCCCAAATAGTGCAAAAGGGACCGTCAGGGACGCCACCGCTCGCCACGATGGCAATCTTGTCAGCACCGCTTGCCACCACGCACCGCTGGCTGCACAACCTCCCGCCACGTACGCCTGGAAGGGTCCTAGAGCGACACGTTGGTGGATGTGCTGGAGTGCGGGTACAGAGTGGTAGCTTTCCGCGGCAAGCGCCTTGCCGCGGTCGTTGTCTTGTCGCGTCCGGGAGCTCGTCGCTCACCGGGCCTTGCCGGGACGCGTGGCGCGTCGCGGCAAGTTCCTTGAGATGCCTTGGTTGGCCTTCCCGGCAAGCTCCTCTTGCCGGGGTCTTGTTCCTTGAGTGGCCTTCCCGGCAAGCTCCTCTTGCCGGGGCCTTGTCTCCTTGGCTTGAATACTTTATTCTTGAATGGCTCCAAAGGAACCACGGAGGACCTTGGCGGTCAACCGGCAAGCCTTGCCGCGGGATGCTGCGACTGCCCATGCACAAGTTCGGGATACTAGAGTACTCCTACTCTAGTACACCGACACAACGCAAGCTCGAGAAGTAGCAATCACGTCAGTAACAAGTAGACCGAAACAATTCTGTATCTACTACTATTACTCCACACATCGACCGCTATCCAGCATGGATCTAGAGTATTAAGTTCATAAGAACATAGTAACGTCTTAAGCAAGATGACATGATGTAGAGGGATAAACTCAAGCAATATGACTTAAACCCCATTTTTTTATCCTCGATGGCAACAATACAATACGTGCCTTGCTGCCCCTACTGTCACTGGGAAAGGACACCGCAAGATTGAACCCAAAGCCAAGCACTTCTCCCATTGCAAGAACTATAGATCTAGTAGGCCAAACCAAACCAATAATTCGAAGAGACTTGCAAGGATATTATAATCATACATAAAAGATTTCATAAAAGAATCCAATATTGTTCAAAGATAATCTTAATCATAAACCCACAATTCATCAGATCTCGACAAACACACCGCAAAAAGATTACATCGAATAGATCTCCTCGAAGATCGAGGAGAACTTTGTATTGAGATCCAAAGAGAGAGAAGAAGCCATCTAGCTATTAACTATGGACCCGAAGGTCTGTGGTAAACTACTCACAACTCATTGGTGAGGCTATGGTGTTGATGTAGAAGCACTCCGTGATCGATCGCCCCTCCGGTGGAGCTCCGGAATAGGCCCCAAGATGGGATCTCTCGGGAACAGATGGTTGCGGCGGTGGAATTAGGGTTTCGTTTGTTGCCTCGATGTTTTCATGGTACGAGGATATATATAGGAGGAAGAGGGGCATCGGGGGAGCCAGAGGGGGCCCACAAGGGTGGGGGCGTGCCTGCCTCCCTGGTCGGGCCCCCTGCCCTCGTGGCCACCTCTTTCGTTCCCTCGCGTGTACTCCAAGTGTTCTGTGTAGATACGGTTCCAAAAATAACTCCCCCGAAGGTTTCATTCCGTTTGGACTCCGTTTGATATTCCTTTTCTGCGAAACACTGAAATAGGCAAAAAAAATAACAATTTGCACTGTGCCTTGGGTTAGTATGTTAGTCCCAAAAATAATATAAAAGTGTATAATAAAGCCCATTAAACATCCAAAACATAATATATAATAGCATGGAACAATAAAAAATTATAGGTACCTTGGAGACGTATTGATACATCCATTTTGCATCATGCTTATATGTTGATATTTATTGCTTTATGGGCTGTTTTTACATGTTTTGTCACAATACTTATGCCTTTTCTCTCTTATTTTACAAGGTTTACATTAAGAGGGAGAATGCCGGCGGCTGGAATTCTGGGCTGGAAAAGGAGCAAACTATGGAAACCTATTCTGCACAACTCCAAAAGCCCTCAAACTCAACAGAACGCCGTTTCAGAAAATATAAAAAATATCTGGCGAAAGAAGTCCACGAGGGGGGCCACCGGCTGTCCATGAGGGTGGGGGCACGCCCCCCTTCCCAGGGCGCCCCCTGCCTCGTGGGCTAGCCGGAAGGCCCCCGATGCCCATCTTCTCCTATATGAGGTGTTTTGACCTGGAAAAATTCAGAAGGAGGCTTTCAGGACCAGACGCCACCGTCTCGAGGCGGAAACCAATCTAGGGCTCCGGCACAGCTGTTCTGCCGGGGATACTTCCCTCTGGGAGGGGAAATCGTCACCGCCGTCATCACCAATAACTCTCCCATCTTGGGGAGGGCTGTCTTCATCAACATCTTCACTAGCACCATCTCCTCTCAAACCCTAGTTCATCTCTTGTATCCAATCTTTGTACTCAAACCTCAGATTGGTACCTGTGGGTTGCTAGTAGTGTTGATTACTCCTTGTAGTTGATGCTAGTTGGTTTATTTGGTGGAAGATCATTTGTTCAGATCTATTATGCATATTAATACCCCTCTGATCATGAACAATATTTTGCCTTATGAGTAGTTACTTTTGTTCCTGAGGACATGGGAGAAGTCTTGCTATTAGTAGCCATGTGAGTTTGGTCTTCGTTCAATATTTTGATGAGATGTATGTTGTCTCTCCTCTAGTGGTGGCATGTGAACGTCGACTACATGACACTTCACCGTTATTTGGGCCTATAGGAAGGCATTGGGAAGTAATAAGTAGATGATGGGTTGCTAGAGTGACAGAAGCTTAAACCCTAGTTTATGCGTTGCTTCGTAAGGGGTTGATTTGGATCCATATGTTTCAGGCTATGGTTAGGTTTACCTTAATATTTCTTTTGTAGTTGTGGATGCTTGCATTAGAGGTTAATCATAAGTGGGAGGCTTGTCCAAGTAAGGACAGCACCCAAGCACCGGTCCACCCACATACCAAATTATCAAAGTACCGAACGCGAATCAGATGATCACGATGAAAACTAGCTTGACGATAATTCCCATGTGCCCTCGGGAGCGCTTTCCTTTATATAAGAGTTTGTCCAGGCTTGTCCTTTGCTACAAAAAGGATTGGGCCACCTTGCTGCACCTTATTTCATTTTACCGTTTGTCACTTGCTACCAATTACCTTATCACAAAACTATTTGTTACTTATAATTTCAGTGCTTGCAGAAAATACCTTACTGAAAACTGCCTATCATTTCCTTCTGCTCCTCGTTGGGTTCGACACTCTTACTTATAGAAAGGACTACGATAGATCCCCTACACTTGTGGGTCATCAAGACTCTTTTCTAGCACCGTTTCCGGGGAGTGAAGCGCCTTTGGTAAGTGGAATTTGGTAAGGAAAAATTTATATAGTGTGCTGAAATTTATTGTCACTTGTTACTATGGCTCAAAATCATTTGAGGGGCTTGTTCGGGGTATCTTCACCACGAACAGAAGAGCAAAGAGTTGCTCCTCAACCTACTGCATCTATTGAGAATGTTTGCTTTGAGATTCCTTCAGGTATGATAGAGAAACTGCTTGAAAATCCTTTTATAGGAGACGGGACACTGCATCTCGATTTACATCTAATCTATGTGGATGAAGTTTGTGGATTATTTAAGCTTGCAGGTATGCCCGAGGAAATTATCAAGAAGACGGTCTTCCCTTTATCTTTGAAGGGAGATGCATTGACATGGTTTAGGCTATGCGATGATACGGTATCATGGAACTATAATCGTCTGAAGTTGGAATTTCATCAGAAGTTCTACCCTATGCACCAGGTTCATCGTGATCGTAATTATATTTATAATTTCTGGCCTCGTGAAGGAGAAAGCATCGCTCAAGCTTGGGGGAGGCTTAAGTCAATGTTATATTCATGCCCCAATCATGAGCTCTCAAGAGAAATGTTCATTCAAAAATTTTATGCCCGGCTTTCTCTTAATAATCGCTCCATGCTCGATACTTCTTGTTCTGGCTCTTATATGATGAAGACTATTGAATTCAAATGGGATTTATTGGAAAGAATTAAACACAACTCTGAACATTGGGATCTCGACGAAGGTAAGGAGTCAGGTATGACCCCCTAAGTTTGATTGTGTTAAAGCTTTCATGGATACCGATGTTTTCCGTGAGTTTAGCACTAAATATGGACTTGACTCTGAGATAGTAGCTTCTTTCTGTGAATCTTTTGCTACTCATGTTGATCTCCCCAAGGAGAAGTGGTTTAAATACCATCCCCCTATTGAAGTAAAAGTAGTTGAACATATTAAAGTTGAATAAAATACTATCACTTATAATGTTGATCCTGTTATACCTACCGCTTATATTGAGAAACCACCTTTCCCTGTTAGGATAAAGGATCATGCTCAAGCTTCAACTGTAGTTCGTAAGAGTAATACTAGAACACCTACACCCTCTGAGCAAATTAAAGTTGAACCTAGTGTTGCTATGGTTAAGGATCTCTTGGTAGAATATTTAGATGGACATGTTATTTACCTCCAAGAAGAGTCTGCTAGAATAGCCAAACCCAATGCTAGGAATAAACATAAACATGTTGTAGGCTTGCCTATTATATCTGTTAAGATAGGAGATCATTGCTATCATGGTTTATGGGACGTAGGTGCTAGTGCGAGTGTTATCTCTCTTGATTTGTATAACGAAATTATGCATGATATTGCACCTGTTGAGTTAGAAGGGATTGATGTTACTATTAAGCTTGCTAATAGAGATACTATTTCACCAGTTGGGATTGTTAGAGATATTGAGGTCTTGTGTGGGAAGGTTAAATACCCTGCTGATTTTCTAGTTCTTAGTTCCCCACAAGATGAATTATGTCCCATTATATTTGGTAGACCCTTCTTGAATACTGTTAATGCCAAGATAGACTGCGTGAAAGATATTGTCACTGTTGTATTAGGGGATATGTCTCATGATTTTAACTTTGCTAAATTCCATAGACAACCCCTTGAAAAGGCACCACCCAGTAAGGATGAAATTATTGGTCTTGCTTCTATTGTCGTGCCACCTAATGATCCTTTAGAACAATACTTGCTAGACCATGAAAATGATATGCATATGAATGAGAGAAGGGAGATAGATGAAATATTCCTTACACAGGGACCCGTATTGAAAAACAACTTGCCTGTTGAAATCCTAGGGGATCCTCCTCCACCCAAGGGTGATCGCGTGTTTGAACTTAAACCTTTACCTGATAATCTTAAGTATGTTTATCTTGATGAAAAGAAGATATATCCTGTTATTATTAGTGCTAACCTTTCAGAGCAGGAAGAAGAAAGAAGTGGTAAGGAAGGAAATACTGAAGCTTCTAGAGGCAGGTATTATCTATCCAGTTGCTGATAGCCAGTGGGTAAGTCATGTCCATTGTGTCCCTAAGAAAGGAGGTATGACTGTCGTTCCCAATGATAAAGATGAATTGATCCCACAAAGAATAGTTACAGGTTATAGGATGGTAATTGATTTCCGTAAATTAAATAAAGCTACTGAAAAAGATCATTACCCCTTGCCATTCATTGATCAAATGTTAGAAAGGTTATCCAAACATACTCATTTCTGCTTTCTAGATGGTTATTCTGGTTTCTCTCAAATACCTGTGTCAAAAGGGGACCAAGAAAAGACCAATTTTACTTGTCCTTTCGGTACCTTTGCTTATAGACGCATGCCTTTTGGTTTATGTAATGCACCTGCTACCTTTCAAAGATGCATGATGGCTATATTCTCTGATTTTTGTGAAAAGATTGTTGAGGTGTTCATGGATGATTTCTCCGTTTATGGAACATCTTTTGAAGATTGTTTAAGCAACCTTGATCGAGTTTTGCAGAGATGTGAAGACACTAACCTTGTCTTGAATTGGGAGAAGTGCCACTTTATGGTTAATGAAGGCATTGTCTTGGGACATAAAATTTCTGAAAGAGGTATTGAAGTTGACAAAGCTAAAGTTGATGCTATTGAAAAGATGCCATGCCCCAAGGACATCAAAGGTATACGAAGTTTCCTTGGTCATGCTGGGTTTTATAGGAGGTTCATTAAGGACTTCTCCAAAATCTCCAGGCATCTGACTAATCTCTTACAAAAAGATATTCCTTTTGTCTTTGATGATGATTGTCTAGAAGCATTTGAAATACTTAAGAAAGCATAGCTTTCAGCACCTATTGTCCAGCCTCCTGACTGGAATCTACCCTTTGAGATTATGTGTGATGCTAGTGATTATGTTGTAGGAGTTGTTTTAGGGTAAAGAGTTGATAAGAAATTGAATGTTATCCAGTATGCTAGTAAAACTCTAGATAGTGCCCAAAGAAATTATGCCACTACTGAGAAAGAATTTTTAGTAGTTGTATTTGCTTGTGATAAGTTTAGACCCTATATTGTTGATTCTAAAGTAACTATTCACACTGATCATGCTGCTATCAAGTACCTTATGGAAAAGAAAGATGCTAAGCCTAGACTTATTAGATGGGTTCTCTTGCTGCAAGAATTTGACTTGCATATTATTGATAGAAAGGGAGCTCAGAACCCCGTAGCAGATAACTTGTCTAGGTTAGATAATATACTTGATGACCCACAACCTATTGATGATAGCTTTCCTGATGAACAATTAGCTGTCATAAATACTTCTCGTACTGCTCCATGGTATGCTGATTATGCTAATTATATTGTTGCTAAGTTTATACCTCCTAGCTTCACATACCAGCAAAAGAAAAAGTTCTTCTATGATTCGAGACATTACTTTTGGGATGACCCACATCTTTATAAAGAAGGAGTAGATGGTATCATTAGACGTTGTGTAGCTGAGCATGAACAGGAACAGATCCTACGCAAGTGCCACTCCGAAGCTTATGAAGGACACCATGCGGGAGATAGAACTGCACACAAGGTATTGCAATCTGGTTTTTATTGGCCTACTCTCTTCAAGGATACCCGTAAGTTTGTCTTATCTTGTGATGAATGTCAAAGAATTGGTAATATTAGTAGACGTCAAGAAATGCCTATGAATTATTCACTTGTTATTGAACCATTTGATGTTTGGGGCTTTGATTATATGGGGCCTTTTCCTGCCTCTAATGGGTACACACATATTTTAGTTGTTGTTGATTACGTTACTAAGTGGGTAGAAGCTATTCCAACTAGTAGTGTTGATCATAACACCTCTATTATGATGCTTAAAGAAGTTATTTTTCCGAGGTTTGGAGTCCCTAGATATCTAATGACTGATGGTGGTTCACACTTTATTCATGGTGCTTTCCGTAAGATGCTTGCAAAGTATGATGTCAACCATAGAATTGCATCCCCCTATCACCCACAGACCAGTGGTCAAGTAGAACTAAGTAATAGGGAGTTGAAACTAATCTTGCAAAAGACAGTTAATAGGTCCAGGAAGAATTGGTCCAAGAAACTTGATGATGCATTATGGGCCTATAGAACTGCATACAAAAATCCTATGGGTATGTCTCCATATAAGATGGTATATGGAAAAGCTTGTCACTTACCTCTTGAGCTAGAACATAAGGCATATTGGGATATTAATGAGCTCAACTATGATTTCAACCTTTCCGGTAAGAAGAGGTTATTTGACATTAGCTGCCTTGATGAATGGAGAACCCAGGCCTATGAGAATGCTAAGCTGTTTAAAGAAAAAGTTAAAAGATGGCATGACAAAAGGATACAAAAGCATGAGTTTAACGTTGGTGATTATGTCTTGTTATTCAACTCTCGTTTAAGATTTTTTGCAGGAAAACTTCTCTCCAAGTGGGAAGGACCTTATGTTATCGAGGAGGTCTATCGTTCCGGTGCCATAAAAATCAACAACTTCGAAGGCACAAATCCGAAGGTGGTTGATACGTCTCCAACGTATCTATAATTTTTTATTATTCCATGCTATTATTTATGAAGTCTTGGATGTTTAATGGGCTTTATCATTCACTTTTATATCATTTTGGGACTAACCTACTAACCCAAAGGCCCAGTCCAGATTGTTGTTTTTTTGCCTATTTCAGGGTTTTGCGGAAAGGGAATATCAAACGGAGTCCAAACGAAATGAATCCTTCGCGAGAGATATTTTTGGAGGAAATCACGCACGAAAGATTTCGAGGCCAAGCCAGAGGACAGAGGGGCCACCCTCGAGGGTGGGGGACACGCCCCTCCTTCCTAGGGCGCGCCCACCTGCCTCGAGGGCAGCCCGTGTGGCCCCCGGTGCCCCCCGGTGCCCCCTTCTTCCTATATATACCTACATACCCCAGAAACTCCAGACATAGAGAGAAAACCCTAATTCCACCGCCGTAGCTGCTGTTCCCGTGGAGATCCCATCTTGGAGCCTGTTACGGGAGGGGGATCCATCACGGAGGCCTTCATCATCATCATCATCGCCCTCACCATGAGTTGTGAGTAGTTTACCTTAGACCTTCGGGTCCATAGCTAGTATCCAGATGGCTTCTTCTCTCTCTCCGGATCTCAATACAAAGTTCTCCTCGGTCTTCGAGGAGATCTATTCGATGTAATCTCTTTTTGCGGTGTGTTTGTCGAGATCCGATGAATTGTGAGTTTATGATCAAGGTTATCTATGAAAGATATTTGGTTCTCCTCTGAACTTTTTATGTGTTCTCATAATATCCTTGCAAGTCTCTTCGAATTATTGGTTTGGTTTGGCCTACTAGATCTATAGTTCTTTCAATGGGAGAAGTGCTTGGCTTTGGGTTCAATCTTGCGGTGTCCTTTCCCAGTGACAGTAGGGGCAGCAAGGCACGTATTGTATTGTTGCAATCGAGGATAAAAAGATGGGGTTTTCATCATATTGCTTGAGTTTATCCCTCTACATCATGTCATCTTGCCTAAAGCGTTACTCTATTCGTATGAACTCAATACACTAGATGCATGCTGGATAGCGGTCGATGTGTGGAGTAATAGTAGTAGATGCAGAATCGTTTCGATCTACTTGTCTCGGACGTGATGCATATATACAATGATCATGCCTAGATAGTCTCATAATTATTCGCTTTTCTATCAATTGCTCGACAGTAATTTGTTTACCCGCCGTAGAATATCGCTATCATGAGAGAAGCCACTAGAGAAAACTATGGCCCCCGGGTCTATCTTTATCATATTACTTTCCCATCAATTTCCGTCGCCGTTGTTTATTTGCTTTCTTTACTTTCTGTTTCTATACCCAAAATACCAAAAATATAATTATCATCTCTATCAGATCTCACTATAATAAGTGACCGTAAAGGGATTGACAACCCCTTATCGCGTTGGCTGCGAAGTTCTTATTTGTTTGTGCATGTGCGAGGGACTGGCGCGTTGTCTCCTACTGGATTGATACCTTGGTTCTCAAAAACTGAGGGAAATACTTACGCTAATGTGCTGCATCTCCCTTTCCTCTTCGAGGGAATACAACGCAAGCTCAAGAGGTAGCAAGAAGAATTTCTGGCGCCGTTGTCGGGGAGGCTTATGTGAAAGTCATATACCAAGTACCTATCACAAACACTTATCCTTCGCATTACATTTATTTGCCTCTCGTTTTCCTCTCCCCCACTTCACCCTTGCTGTTTTATTCGCCCTTCTTCCGCCGTGTGTTTATCGTTCGCCTTTCTGTTTGCTTGTGTTGCTATGTGCCCTCAATTAGCTTGCATCTTCGCTTGCTAAAGTATGGATCCTCATCCACTTGCTAATCTCCTTAAGAGATCCAATTATGTTGAACCTATTGCTAGTGAGCTGCATGCACTAGATTATCATTATGGGGTTTTGCTTGAAATTCATGAATCTGAAAATTGTGAGGAATTGTTAAAAGAAAAAGTGATTCATGATATCTTGTTAAATAAAAAGCATGATTGCAATGATGTTACTATAAATTCTATTGATGTCAATTGTGCTAATAATATGCAAAACCCTAAGCTTGGGGATGCTACTTTTGTTATGTCTACTATTTGTTGCAATGATCATGATTGGGGTGATTCTTCTTATGATCTTGAAAATTTATTTAATCCCCATGATGAATGTAAGATTGATAATAATGTTTGCAATAATATTGAAAGTGGGTTTGGAAGAGTGTCAACTTTAGATCCCATATATTTGGAGTATGATCAATCTTATGAATTTTTTGATAAAAGTGGGTTTGGAGAGGTCATGACTTTAGTTAATATTGATCCCACTATTTTGGAAGAGTGTCAACTTCGTATGCATGTGGATCATGTTGAGAGTATGTTTTGTGATTGCTATATTGTTGAATTTTCTTATGATCCTACATGCAATTATTATGAGAGAGGAAAATATGGTTGTAGAAATCTTCATGTTACTAAATTACCTCTCTTCATGTTGAGATTGATCTTGTTTCTTTCTTCTTCCTTGCTTATGCTAGAACTTGCTTGTCTTGCTAAATTTTTTCCTATAGAATGCCTATGCATAGGAAGCATGTTAGAATTAGATGTGTTTGTCACATATTTTGTGATGCTCTCTTCGTCCTTCAATTCTTACCTTTCATGTGAGCATCATTGAACTATCGTGCCTAGCTAGGGGCGTAAAACGATAGCGCTTGTTGGGAGGCAACCCAATTTTATGTTTTTTGTTTTTGTTGCTGTTAGGGAATAAATATTGCATCTAGCCTCTGATTAGATGTGTTTTCATGTTTTGTTTAGTGTTTGTGCCAAGTAGAACCTTTGGTAAGACTTGTGTGAAGTTTATATGATCTTGATGTGAAAAACAGAATCGTTAGCGCTCGCTAAAGTAGTCTTCAGATTTTACTGGAGCGTGATTTTTAGTTGATTATTTTTGCTGCTGATTGGTAGACAAATTGCGCAAATTTACCAATTTAGTTTGATTATTTTGGAGTTCCAGAAGTAGGTGAACCCAGGAGATTATTACAGACTGTTTTGTTTTTGACAGATTCTGTTTTTCGTGTGTTGTTTGCTTATTCCGATGCATCTATGAGTAATATTAGAGGATATGAACCATAGAGAACTTGGAGTACAGTATGTTTAACACCAATATAAACAAAGAATGAATTGCTTGTTGTACCTTTGAGTGGTGGTTTGCTTTCTCTTACTAACGGACCTCACGAGAATTTTTGTCTAAGTTTTGTGTTGTGAAGTTTTCAAGTTTAGAGTATTGCTTTGATGGACTATGGAACAAGGAGTGGCAAAGGCCTAAGCTTGGGGATGCCCATGGCACCCCAAGTAAATTCAAGATAATCAAAAGCCTAAGCTTGGGGATGCCCCGGACGGCATCCCCTCTTTCGTCTTCATCTATCGGTAACTATACTTGGAGCTATATTTTTATTCGCAACATGTTATGTGTTTTGCTTGGAGAGTCTTGTATAATTTGAGGCATTGCTTGTTAGTTTGCCACAATCATACTTTATGGACACACCTATTTGAGAGAGTTAAATATGGCCTAGAAATTGTTAGAACACTCTATGTGCTTCACTTATATCTTTTGAGTTGAATAGTTTTTGCTCTAGTACTTCACTTATATCTTTTAGAACATGGTGGTGGTAATATTTTGTAGAAATTTTTGAACTCTCATGCTTCACTTAGATATATTTGAGAGTCTATTAAAACATCATGGTAAAGTGTTTAGGCTACAGAAACTAGTCTTCACATGATAAACATCCAATGTCAATGTAGTAAAAAAAATCACATCAAGTGCATTGAATAGAAAGAGATGTTGGATGCTTGATAATTGTTCTGAGACATGAGGATAGTTATATTAGAGTCATGCTAGTGGAGTTATTATGAAATTGATAAATACTTATGTTAAGGTTAGTGATTCCCGTAGCATGCACGTATAGTGAACCGTTATGTGACTAAGTTAAAGCATGAGGTATTTGTAGTGTGTCAACCTTTGTGTGGAGGTCGGGGACGCGCGATGGTTAACTTCTACCAACCACCCCCCTAGGAGCATGCGTTGATTGCTTTGTTTTGATGACTCGTAAATTTTTGCAATAAGTATATGAGTTCTTATGACTAATGTTGAGTCCATGGGTTATACGCACTCTCACCCTTCCACCATTGCTAGCCTCTCTTGTACCGCGCAACTTTCGTCGGTACCATAAACCCACTATATATCCTTCCTCAAAACAGTCACCATATTGTTCCTCAAAACAGCCACCATACCTACCTATCATGGCATTTCCATAGCCATTCCGAGATATATTGACATGCAACTTTCCACCGTTCCGTTCATATGACACACATCATATTGTCATATTGCCATGCATGATCATGTAGTTGACATCGTATTTGTGGCAAAGCCACCATGCATAATATTTTCATACATGTCACTCTTGTTTCATTGCACATACTGGTACACCGCCGGAGGCATTCATATAGAGTCATACTTTGTTGTTGTAGTATCGAGTTGTAATATTGTGTTGTAATGAAAGTGTGATGATCATCATTTTTAGAGCATTGTCCCATGGGAGGAAAGGTTGAATCTATAAAGCCCCTCCGCAAAAAAAAGGCCAAAGAAAAAAAAGAAAGGCCCAAAAAAGGAAAAAAAGAAAAAAAAGGAAAAAAGGAAGAAAAAAAAAGGAAAAGATAACGGCACAATTGCTACTATCTTCTTCCACACTTGTGCTTTAAAGTAGCACCATGTTCTTCATTGTAGAGAGTCTCATGCTTAGTCACTTTCATATACTAGTGGAAATTTTCATTATAGAACTTGGCTTGTATATTCTAACGATGGGCTTCCTCAAATGCCCTAGGTCTTCGTGAGCAAGCAAGTTGGATGCGCACCCACTAGTTTCTTTTATTGAGCTTTCATTCATATTTAGCTCTAGTGCATCCGTTGCATGGCAATCCCTACTCACCCACATTGATATCTATTGACGGGCATCTCCATAGCCCGTTGATACGCCTAGTCGATGTGAGACTATCTCCCTCTTTTTGTCTTCTCCACAACCACCTCTATTCCACCCATAGTGCTATGTCCATGGCTCACGCTCATGTATTGCGTGAAAGTTGAAATGTTTGAAAAGATAGAGCATGAAAACAAATGCTTGGCTGAAATCGGGGTTGTGCATGATATGAATATTTAGTGTGATAATAAGGGAGCATAGCCAACACTATATGATTTTGTAGGGATAACCTTCTCTAGCCATAGTATTTTGAGAAGACATGATTGCTTTGCTAGTATTGCTTGAAGTATTGTTATTTCTTATGTCAATATAGACTTTTATCTAGAATCTTTCAGATCTGAACATTCATGCCACAATTAAGAGAATTACATTGAAAAACTATATTGGTTAGCATTCCACATCAAAAATTCTTTCTTTATCATTTACCTACTGGAGGACGAGCAGGAATTAAGCTTGGGGATGCTTGATACGTCTCCAATGTATCTATAATTTTTTTTATTGTTCCGTGATATTATTTATGAAGTCTTGGATGTTTAATGGGCTTTATCATTCACTTTTATATCATTTTTGGGACTAACCTACTAACCCAAAGGCCCAGTCCAGATTGCTGTTTTTTTGCCTATTTCAGGGTTTTGCAGAAAGGGAATATCAAACGGAGTCCAAACGGAATGAAACCTTCGCGAGAGATATTTTTGGAGGAAAACACGCATGAAAGACTTTGGGGCCAAGCCAGAGGACAGAGGGGCCACCCTCGAGGGTGGGGGGCGCGCCCCGCTTCCCAGGGCGTGCCCCCGTGCCTCGAGGGCAGCTCGTGTGGCCCCCGGTGCCCCCCTTCTTCCTATATATACCTACGTACCCTAGAAACTCCAGACGCAGAGAGAAAACCCAAATTCCACCGTCGTAGCTGCTGTTCCCGTGGAGATCCCATCTTGGAGCCTGTTCCGGGAGGGGGATCCATCACGGAGGCCTTCATCATCATCATCATCGCCCTCACCATGAGTTGTGAGTAGCTTACCTTAGACCTTCGGGTCCATAGCTAGTATCTAGATGGCTTCTTCTCTCTCTCCGGATCTCAATACAAAGTTCTCCTCGGTCTTCGAGGAGATCTATTCGATGTAATCTCTTTTTGCGGTGTGTTTGTCGAGATCCGATGAATTGTGAGGTTATGATCAAGGTTATCTATGAAAGATATTTGGTTCTTCTCTGAACTTTTTATGTGTGCTCATAATATCCTTGCAAGTCTCTTCGAATTATTGGTTTTGTTTGGCCTACTAGATCTATAGTTCTTGCAATGGGAGAAGTGCTTGGCTTTGGGTTCAATCTTGCGGTGTCCTTTCCCAGTGACAATAGGGGCAGCAAGGCACGTATTGTATTGTTGCAATCGAGGATAAAAGATGGGGTTTTCATCATATTGCTTGAGTTTATCCCTCTACATCATGTCATCTTGCCTAAAGCGTTACTCTGTTCGTATGAACTCAATACACTAGATGCATGCTGGATAGCGGTCGATGTGTGGAGTAATAGTAGTAGATGCAGAATCGTTTCGGTCTACTTGTCTCGGACGTGATGCCTATATACAATGATCATGCCTAGATAGTCTCATAATTATTCGATTTTCTATCAATTGCTCGACAGTAATTTGTTTACCCGCCGTAGAATATCGCTATCATGAGAGAAGCCACTAGAGAAAACTATGGCCCCCGGGTCTATCTTTATCATATTACTTTCCCGTCAATTTCTGCCGCCGTTGTTTATTTGCTTTCTTTACTTTCTGTTTCTATACCCAAAAACCAAAAATATATTTATCATCTCTATCAGATCTCACTATCGTAAGTGACCATAAAGGGATTGACAACCCCTTATCGTGTTGGCTGCGAAGTTCTTATTTGTTTCTGCAGTTGCGAGGGATTGGCGCGTGGTCTCCTACTGGATTGATACCTTGGTTCTCAAAAACTGAGGGAAATACTTACGCTACTGTGCTGCATCTTCCTTTCCTCTTCGAGGGAATACAACGCAAGCTCAAGAGGTAGCAGTGGTGAATGGTCAAAGAATTAAATATTATATCTCAGGTAATCCTATAAATGTTGAAACTAATGTTATTGAAACCGTAACCATGGGGGAATACATAAGGGACACTTTACAGAACGATTCTGCCTCCGAAAAGGAAGAGGTATGTGATACGGTAAGTAAACCGACTCCAAAACAGTTCTAAAGGCAATTTTTCTCCATTTTGGAATATTTAGAAAAACAGAAAAATAAGAAGGAGTCCGGAGGGGACACGAGGCATCCACGAGGGTGGAGGGCGCGCCCCCCTTCCCAGGGCGCGTCCCCTGCCTCGTGGGCACCCCGTGGGTCCCCTGGACTCCGTTTTCTTGTGGGTTACTCCTTTTGGTCGCTAAAAATTCATTATATATACTCCCGAAGGTTTTGATCTCTGTATCACGCAAAAATCCTCTGTTCTTGTTTCGAGCTGTTTTCTGCTAGGGTTAGCGAAGCTAGGCATCATGTCGTCTCCCTCCTCCAACAATGAAGGCAACGATGCTTGGCTAATGAAGATAGATCTGAAGAGGGAAGGACCCGAGGAGATCCACAAGGAGAAGAAGATCAAGATGGAGGTGGAAGATCCGGCTCCGGCATCGGGAGAAGAAGACACCTCTAAATCCCTTCCTAATCTCTTTACCTCAACTGAGATAGAAGCTTTCAGGATGATTGAATTAGCTCAGATTCGAAACAAGCATCTCAAGTGAAAATATTTTGTTGAAGGATTACATAGCTGCACTCAAAGGTATTATCCGCAAGCTGGAGGATCTCCTACACTCGATATATGAGGATTCGCCGTCACTACTTTCAACTGTTGGGGAACGTTGCATGGGAAACAAAAAAATTTCCTACGCTCACCAAGATCAATCTAGGAGATGCATCTACGAGGGGAGAGTTGGATCCACATACCCTTGTAGATCGCTAAGCGGAAGCGTTCAAGAACGCGGTTGATGGAGTCGTACTCGCCGCGATTCAGATCGCCGAAGATCCTAGCACCGAGGGGACGGTGCCTCCGCGTTCTTCACATGTACAGCTCGGGGACGTCTCCTCCTTCTTGATCCAGCAAGGGGGAAGGAGAAGTTGACGGAGAAGCCCAGCAGCACGACGGCGTGGTGGAGATGGTGGTGGAGGATTCCAGCAGGGCTTCGCCAAGCACTGCGTACTCGAAGAAGATATTCGTGGGAGAGGGAGGGCAGCGCCGAGGCACGAACGTGTGTGGCTGCCCTCCCTCTGCCTCTCTTTATATAGGGGGAGTAGAGGGGAGGGGGCGCCCTAGGGTTTACCCCTAGGGGCGGCGGCCAAGGGGAGATGGGGGGGGGCGGCGGCCAGGGCTGCGGCCAGGGCTAGGGTTCCCCCCCCCCCCCAGGCGCCTTGCCCCCCAAGACTAGGGGTGCGGCAGCCCTAGGGGGGGCCCAGCCCCTTGGCGCAGGTGGTGAGGGCCCTAGGGGGGCGCACAGCCCTATGAGGGCTGTTGCGTCTCCCACTTGTGGCCCATGAGGCCCGCAACACTTGCCGGGACCCCCGAAACCCCTTTCGGTCATCCGACGACTCCCCGATACTCCCCGGAACACTTCCGGACTCCGATCACTCTCATCCTATATATCAATCTTCGTCCCCGGACCATTCCGGAGACCCTCGTCACGTCAGGGATCTCATCCGGGACTCCGAACAACCTTCGGTAACCATGCACTGTTCTCACTAACAACCCTAGCGTCACCGAACCTTAAGTGTGTAGACCCTGCGGGTTCGGAAACTATGCAGACATGACCGAGACACTCCCAGGTCAATAACCAATAGCGGGATCTGGATACCCATATTGGTTCCCACACGTTCCTCGATGATCTCATCGGATGAACCACGATGTCAAGGATTCAGGCAATCCCGTATACAGTTCCCTTTGTCTCGTCGGTATGTTACTTGCCCGAGATTCGATCGTCGGTATCTCTATACCTAGTTCAATCTCGTTACCGGCAAGTCTCTTTACTCGTTACCGTAATACATAATCACGTGACTAACTACTTAGCCACTTTGAGCTCATTGAGATGACGTATTACCGAGTGGGCCCGGAGATACCTCTCTGTCACACGGAGTGACAAATCCCAGTCTCGATCCATGTCAACTTAACAGACACCTTCGGAGATACCTGTAGAGTACCTTTATAGTCACCCAGTTACGTTGCGACGTTTGGTACACACAAAGCACTCCCACGGTGTCAGTGAGTTACATGATCTCATGGTCATAGGAACTTATACTTGACATGCAGAAAACTATAGCGATAACTGACACGATCAAAAGCTATGTTTAACGTTTGGGTCTCGTCCATCACATCATTCTCCTAATGATGTGATCCCGTTATCAAATGACAACTCATGTCTATGACCTGGAAACCGCGGTCATCTTTGATCAACGATCTAGTCCTGAAGAGGCTTACTAGGGACACAAAGTTTGTCTATTCATCCACACATGTATTTAAGTTTCCAATCAATACAATTATAGCATGGATAATAAACGATTATCATGAACAAGGAAATATAATAATAACTCTTTTATTATTGCCTCTAGGGCATATTTCCAACAGTCTCCCACTTGCACTAGAGTCAATAATCTAGCATTACAAGGTAATGAATCTAACACCCATAGAGTCTTGGTGTTGATCATGCTTAGCCCGTGGAAGAGGCTTAGTCAACGGATCTGCAACATTCAAATCCGTGTGTACTTTGCAAATGCTTATGTCCTCCTCCTTGACTGAATCGCGGATGGAATTGAAGCATCGCTTTATGTGTCTGGTCCTCTTGTGAAACCTTGGTTCCTTGGCTAGAGCAATGGCACCAGTGTTGTCACAAAACAGAGTCATTGGGTTCAATGCACTAGGCACAACTCCAAGATCTGTCATGAACTCCTTCATCCAGACACCTTCCTTTGCCGCCTCCGAGGCAGCTATGTACTCCGCTTCGCATGTAGAATCGGCTACCACGCTTTGCTTGGAACTGCACCAGCTTACCGCTCCCCCGTTGAGAATGTATACGTATCCGGTTTGAGACTTAGAGTCATCCGGATCAGTGTCAAAGCTTGCATCGACGTAACCCTTTACGACGAGCTCTTGATCACCTCCATAAACGAGAAACATCTCCTTAGTCCTTTTCAGGTACTTTAGGATATTCTTGACCGCTGTCCAGTGATCCATACCAGGATTACTTTGAAACCTTCCGGCCATACTTATGGCAAGGCTGACATCTGGTCTTGTGCACAGCATTGCATACATGATAGAGCCTATGGCTGAAGCATAGGGGACGACACTCATCTTTTCTCTATCTTCCGTAGTCACTGGGCATTGAGTCTTACTCAACTTTGTACCTTGCAATACCGGCAAGAACCCCTTCTTGGATTGATCCATTTTGAACTTCTTCAAAACTTTATCAAGGTATGTACTTTGTGAAAGTCCTATCAAGCGTCTCGATCTATCTCTATAGATCTTGATGCCTAATATGAAAGCAGCTTCACCGAGGTCCTTCATCGAAAAACTCTTGTTCAAATACCCCTTCACGCTATCCAAAAATTCTATATTGTTTCCAATCAGCAATATGTCATCCACATATAATATTAGAAACACTATAGAGCTCCCACTCACTTTCTTGTAAATACAAGCTTCTCCGTAAACTTGTACAAACCCAAACGCTTTGATCACCTCATCAAAGCGAAGATTCCAACTCCGAGATGCTTGCACCAGCCCATAAATGGAACGCTGGAGTTTGCAGACTTTGTCAGCATTCTCTGGATCGACAAAACCTTCCGGTTGTATCATATACAACTCTTCCTTAAGAAAACCGTTAAGGAACGCCGTTTTGACATCCATCTGCCAAATTTCATAATCGAAATACGCAGCTATTGCTAACATGATTCGGACGGATTTAAGCATCGCTACGGGTGAGAAAGTCTCATCGTAGTCAATTCCTTGAACTTGTGAAAAACCCTTTGCCACAAGTCGAGCTTTATACACGGTGACATTGCCGTCAGCGTCCGTCTTCCTCTTAAAAATCCATTTATTCTGAATGGCCTTCCGCCCTTCAGGTAATACTTCCAAAGTCCATACTTTGTTTTCATACATGGATCCCATCTCGGATTTCATGGCCTCTAACCATTTGTCGGAATCCGGGCCCACCATCGCTTCTCCATAGCTCGTAGGTTCACTATTGTCCAACAACATGACCTCCAAGACAGGGTTACCATACCACTCAGGTGCAGTGCGTACCCTTGTCGACCTACGAGGTTCGGTAGTGACTTGATAAGAAGCTTCTTGATCATCATCATTGGCTTCCTCTTCAACCGTTGCAGGCTCCACAAAAACATCTTTTTGTGCTGCGCTACTCTCTGGTTGAAGCAAAGGTTCAATAACCTCATCAAGTTCTACCTTCCTCCCACTCAATTCTTTCGAGAGAAACTCTTTCTCGAGAAAGGACCCGTTCTTAGCGACAAACACTTTGCCCTCGGATCTGAGATAGAAGGTGTACCCAACTGTCTCTTTTGGGTATCCTATGAAGACACATTTGTCCGCTTTGGGTTCGAGCTTTTCTGGCTGAAGCCTTTTGACATAAGCATCGCAACCCCAAACTTTGAGAAAAGACAACTTAGGTTTCTTACCAAACCATAGTTCATACGGTGTTGTCTCAACGGACTTAGATGGAGCCCTATTTAAAGTGAATGCAACTGTCTCTAACGCATATCCCCAGAACGATAGTGGCAAATCGGCAAGAGACATCATAGAACGCACCATATCTAATAGGGTTCGATTACGACGTTCGGACACACCATTACGCTGTGGTGTTCCAGGTGGCGTCAACTGTGAAACAATTCCACATTTTCTTAAGTGATTGCCAAACTCATAACTCAGATACTCTCCCCCTCGATCAGATCGTAGGAACTTGATCTTCTTGTTACGATGATTCTCAACTTCACTCTGAAATTGCTTGAACTTTTCAAACGTTTCAGACTTATGCTTCATCAAGTAAATATACCCATATCTACTCAAGTCGTCAGTGAAGGTGAGAAAATAACGATATCCACCGCGCGCCGTGACACTCATCGGGCCACACACATCAGTATGTATGATTTCCAATAAGTCACTTGCCCGTTCCATTGTTCCTGAAAACGGGGTCTTAGTCATCTTGCCCATGAGGCACGGCTCGCATGTGTCAAGTGATTCAAAATCAAGAGACTCCAAAAGTCCATCAGCATGGAGCTTCCTCATGCGTTTTACGCCGATATGACCCAGACGGCAGTGCCACAAGAAAGTGGTACTATTGTTATCAACTCTACATCTTTTGGCATCAATGTTATGAACATGTGTATCATCACTATCGAGATTCAATAAGAATAAACCCCCTACTTCGGGTGCATGACCATAAAAGATATTACCCATATAAATAGAACAACCTTTATTCTCTGATTTAAATGAGTAACCGTCTCGCATTAAACAAGATCCAGATATAGTGTTCATGCTCAACGCAGGCACTAAATAACAATTATTCAGGTTCATAACTAATCCCGATGGTAATCGAAGAGCGAGCGTGCCGACGGCGATCACATCAACCTTGGAACCATTCCCCACGCGCATCGTCACTTCGTCCTTCGCCAGCCTCCGTTTATTCCGTAGTTCCTGTTTAGAGTTGCAAATGTGAGCAACCGAACCGGTATCAAATACCCAGGCACTACAACGAGAGTTGGTAAGGTACACATCAATAACATGTATATCACATATACCTTGCTTGTTGTTGTTGTTGGCCCCCTTCTTGTCTGCCAGATACTTGGGGCAGTTCCGCTTCCAGTGGCCGTTCCCCTTGCAATAGAAACACTCAGTCTCTGGCTTGGGCCCAGCCTTGGGTTTCTTCACTGGATGAGCAACTGCCTTGCCACCCTTCTTAGAGTTACCCTTCTTGCCTTTGCCATTTTTCTTGAAACTGGTAGTTTTATTGACCATCAACATTTGATACTCCTTCTGGATGTCTGCCTCAGCGACTTTCAGCATTGAAAACAGCTCGGCCATGGATTTGTTCATCCCTTGCATGTTATACTGCTGCACGAAGCTCTTGTAGCTAGGTGGGAGTGACTGGAGAATTCTGTCAATGATAGCCTCCTCCGGGAACACAAGTCCCAGATCAGCTATGCGGGTATAGTACCCAGACATCTTCAGTAAGTGCTCACTGACAGACGAATTCTCCTCCATCTTGCAAGCAAAGAATTTATCGGTGGTCTCATACCTCTTGATCTTAGCATTCTTTTCAAAGATGAACTTCAACTCCTGGAACATCTCATATGCTCCATGACGTTCAAAACGCCTTTGAAGTCCTCCTTCCAAGCTATACAACATGGCACACTGCACAACTGAGTAGTCATCCGAACGCGTCTGCCAGGCGTTCATAACGTCCACAGAGGCCGGAGCGGGGGGTTCACCTAGCGGTGCACTTAGGACATAAACCTTTTGGGCAGCTGTGAGGATGATCCTCAGATTGCGGAGCCAGTCCACAAAGTTGCTCCCATCATCTTTCAGCTTAGTTTTCTCTAGGAACGCATTAAAATTCAGGGGAGCTACTGCGCGAGCCATCTACAACAAAAGATTTGCAAAGACATCTTAGACTATTGTTCATGATAAGTGAGTTTTTAACTAATCAAATTACTTATAACTCCCACTCAAATTGACATCCCTCTGGTCATCCGAGCGTGACATGATCCAAATCCACCAACCCAAGTCCGATCATCACGTGAGATGAGGTGGTGTCAATGGTGAACATCTACATGTTGATCATATCTACTATATGACTCATGCTCGACCTTTCGGTCTTCCATGTTCCGAGGCCATGTCTGTACATGCTAGGCTCGTCAAGTCTAACCCGAGTGTTCTGCATGTGCAAAACTGGCTTGCACCCGTTGTATGCGAACGTAGAGTCTATCACACCCGATCATCACGTGGTGCTTCGAAACGACGAACCTTCGCAACGGCGCACACTCGGGGGGAACACAATTTTATCTTGAAATTTTAGTGAGGGATCATCTTATAATGCTACCGTCGTCCTAAGCAAAATAAGATGCATAAAAGGATTAACATCACATGCAAATCATAAGTGACATGACAACTCGTGCTTTTGATCTCCATCTCCAAAGCACCGGCATGATCTCCATCGTCACCGGCGTTACACCATGATCCCCATCATCATGATCTCCATCATCGTGTCGCCATCGGGGTTGTCGCGCGCCCACCATGCTCTTACTACTATTGCTACCGTTTAGCGATAAAGTAAAGCATTACATAGCGCTTAATGATTGACACGCAGGTCATACAAAAATTAAAGACAACCCTATGGCTCCTGCCGGTTGCCGTATACATCGACATGCAAGTCGATATTAACTATTACAACATGATCATCTCATACATCAAATATATCTCATCATGTCATTGGCCATATCATATCACATACATACCCTGCAAAAACAAGTTAGACGTCCTCTAATTTGTTGTTGCATGTTTTACGTGGCTGCTATGGGTATCTAGCAAGAACTCTTCTTACCTACGCAAAGCCACAACGGTGATATTTAAGTTGCTATTTAACCTTCTACAAGGACCGCCTTTGTCTATTCCGATTCAACTAAGATAGGAGAGACAGACACCCGCCAGCCATCTTATGCAACAAAAGTCGCATGTCTGTCGATGGAACCGGTCTCATGTACGCGGACATGTAAAGTTGGTCCGGGCCGCTTCATCCCATAATACCGCTGAATCAAGAAAGACCGAGGGAAGCAATCTAAACATCAACGCCCACAAACCCTTTTGTGTTCTACTCGTGAAAGCATCTACGCAAGATCCTAGCTCATGATGCCACTGTTGGGGAACGTTGCATGGGAAACAAAAATTTTTCCTACGCTCACCAAGATCAATCTAGGAGATGCATCTACGAGGGGAGAGTTGGATCCACATACCCTTGTAGATCGCTAAGCGGAAGCGTTCAAGAACGCGGTTGATGGAGTCGTACTCGCCGCGATTCAGATCGCCGAAGATCCTAGCACCGAAGGGACGGTGCCTCCGCGTTCTTCACACGTACAGCTCGGGGACGTCTCCTCCTTCTTGATCCAGCAAGGGGGAAGGAGAAGTTGACGGAGAAGCCCAGCAGCACGACGGCGTGGTGGAGATGGTGGTGGAGGATTCCAGCAGGGCTTCGCCAAGCACTGCGTACTCGAAGAAGATATTCGTGGGAGAGGGAGGGCAGCGCCGAGGCACGAACGTGTGTGGCTGCCCTCCCTCTGCCT
>LR738711.1:153575822-153609968 GCA_902687465.1 Secale cereale | reverse complement strand
CTCCCCGGAACACTTCCGGACTCCGATCACTCTCATCCTATATATCAATCTTCATCCCCGGACCATTCCGGAGACCCTCGTCACGTCCGGGAT
This sequence comes from Secale cereale, assembly GCA_902687465.1. Classification (NCBI taxonomy): domain Eukaryota; kingdom Viridiplantae; phylum Streptophyta; class Magnoliopsida; order Poales; family Poaceae; genus Secale; species Secale cereale. Next base: position 153,609,875 of record LR738711.1, on the reverse strand, counting down.
CTCATCCGGGACTCCGAACAACCTTCGGTAACCATGCACTGTTCTCACTAACAACCCTAGCGTCACCGAACCTTAAGTGTGTAGACCCTGCGGGTTCGGAAACTATGCAGACATGACCGAGACACTCCCAGGTCAATAACCAATAGCGGGATCTGGATACCCATATTGGTTCCCACACGTTCCTCGATGATCTCATCGGATGAACCACGATGTCAAGGATTCAGGCAATCCCGTATACAGTTCCCTTTGTCTCGTCGGTATGTTACTTGCCCGAGATTCGATCGTCGGTATCTCTATACCTAGTTCAATCTCGTTACCGGCAAGTCTCTTTACTCGTTACCGTAATACATAATCCCGTGACTAACTACTTAGCCACTTTGAGCTCATTGAGATGACGTATTACCGAGTGGGCCCGGAGATACCTCTCCGTCACACGGAGTGACAAATCCCAGTCTCGATCCATGTCAACTTAACAGACACCTTCGGAGATACCTGTAGAGTACCTTTATAGTCACCCAGTTACGTTGCGACGTTTGGTACACACAAAGCACTCCCACGGTGTCAGTGAGTTACATGATCTCATGGTCATAGGAACTTATACTTGACATGCAGAAAACTATAGCGATAACTGACACGATCAAAAGCTATGTTTAACGTTTGGGTCTCGTCCATCACATAATTCTCCTAATGATGTGATCCCGTTATCAAATGACAACTCATGTCTATGACCTGGAAACCGTGGTCATCTTTGATCAACGAGCTAGTCCTGAAGAGGCTTACTAGGGACACAAAGTTTGTCTATTCATCCACACATGTATTTAAGTTTCCAATCAATACAATTATAGCATGGATAATAAACGATTATCATGAACAAGGAAATATAATAATAACTCTTTTATTATTGCCTCTAGGGCATATTTCCAACTCTTTCAACTCCATCATCACCACCCCCGAAGAAGGAGACATAATCATATGGGTATGGGCAGTCCCCTTGGCAACTGCCAAGCTTGGGGGAGTGACTCCGGTATCGTATCACCATCACTCCTATCTTTACCGTTTTACTTAGTTCGATCCTTTTGGTAGTATCTTGATCTAGTAGAATAAAGTTAGCATGATATAGTTATGAGCTTTTGCTTTGTGAGCTTTACCCTTTGTAATCGAGTCCGTGAGCTATATAATGAAGATTAATGTTGAGTCAAGGGCTTGATTTCCTCACTTGGGTCATGATAAAAAGAAATAAAATATGAAAAATACCAAAGAGATCATATTGATCTTATGGGAAGTAATGACTTCACATACAAGAGTATGATAAATAAAAGTTGTTGGGAGTTGACAAACATAGTTTTCGTCATCGTTGCAATTAATAGGAAGTAATAAAAGAAGAGAGGCTTCACATACAAATATACTATCTTGGACATCTTTTGTGATTGTGAGCACTCATTAAAGTATAACATGCTAAAGAGTTGATGTTGGACAAGGAAGACAACATAATGGGTTATGTCCTCTTATATCCGAAATAAAGTATATTGTCATGGATCATCCAACATGTTGAGCTTGCCTTTCCCCCTCATGCTAGACAAAACTCCTCGCACTAAGTAGAGATACTACTTGTGCTTCTATATATCCTTAAACCCAGTTTTGTCATGAGAGTCCACCATACCTACCTATGGATTGAGAAAGATCCTTCCAAGTAAGTTGTCATGTTGCAAACTCGCTAAAATATGTATGATTTATTAGTGTGGGAGAAATTGGCTTTATACGATCTTGTGATATGGAAGTAATAAAAGCGACAGACTGCATAATAAAGGTCCTTATCACAAGTGGCAATATAAAGTGAAGTTCTTCTATGTTAAGACTTTGTGCATCCAACCATAAAAACACATGACAACCTCTGCTTTCCTTTGCGAAGGGCCTATCTATTATTCTTGCCTTATAAGTGTCAAGGTGAAATCCACCTTTCCTTTTTACATTTTATCCTTTGGTAAGCACATTGTGTTGGAAAGATCCTGACATATATACCCACTTGGATGTAAGTTTTCATGATCTATTACTATTGACATTACCCTTGAGGTAAAAGGTTGTGAGGCAACACCATAAGCCCCTATCTTTCTCTGTGTCCGATTAAAACTCCATAAACATAAGTATTGTGTGAGTGTGACAAACTGTGAAAGATTATATGATAGTTGAGTATGTAGGCTTGCTGAAAAGCTCTTATATTGACTCTTTCCGATGTTACAATAAATTGCAATTGCTTCAATGACCGAGATCAAAGTTTGTTAGTTTCCAATGAAGTTTAAGATTCATACTTGATATTGTGGATGATTTGTTACTTTAGCATAAGAATCATATGACTATATTTACTTAAGTTGCTGTTATGAGAATGATGATGATGCCCTCATGTCCGTATTTTATTTTTATTGACACCTCTATCTCTAAACATGTGATCATATTTTTCGATATCGGCTTTCGCTTGAGGACAAGCGAGGTCTAAGCTTGGGGGAGTTGATACGTCCATTTTGCATCATGCTTATATGTTGATATTTATCGCTTTATGGGCTGTTCTTACATGTTTTGTCACAATACTTATGCCATTTCTCTCTTATTTTACAAGGTTTACATTAAGAGGGAGAATGCCGACGGCTGGAATTCTGGGCTGGAAAAGGAGCAAACTCTGGAAACCTATTCTGCACAACTCCAAAAGCCCCGAAACTCAACAGAACGCCGTTTCAGAAAATATAAAAAATATCTGGCGAAAGAAGTCCATGAGGGGGGCCACCGGCTGTCCACGAGGGTGGGGGGCGCGCCCCCTTCTCAGGGCACGCCCCCCTGCCTCGTGGGCCAGCCAGAAGGCCCCCGATGCCCATCTTCTCCTATATGAGGTGTTTTGACCTGGAAAAAATCAAAAGGAGGCTTTCGGGACTAGACGCCACCGTCTTGAGGCGGAACCGAGGCGGAAACCAATCTAGGGCTTCGGCAGAGCTGTTCTGCCGGGGATACTTCCCTCCGGGAGGGGGAAATCGTCACCGCCGTCATCACCAACAACTCTCCCGTCTTGGGGAGGGCTATCTTCATCAACATCTTCACCAGCACCACCTCCTCTCAAACCCTAGTTCATCTCTTGTATCCAATCTTTGTACTCAAACCTCAGATTGGTACCTGTGGGTTGCTAGTAGTGTTGATTACTCCTTGTAGTTGATGCTAGTTGGTTTATTTGGTGGAATATCATATGTTCAGATCCATTATGCATATTAATACCCATCTCATCATGACATATTATGTCTTGTGAGTAGTTACTTTTGTTCCTGAGGACATGGAGAAGTCTTGCTATTAGTAGTCATGTGAGTTTGGTCTTCGTTCGATATTTTGATGAGATGTATGTTGTCTCTCCTCTAGTGGTGTCATGTGAACGTCGACTACATGACACTTAACCATTATTTGGGCCTAGAGGAAGGCATCGGGAAGTAATAAGTAGATGATGGGTTGCTAGAGTGACAGAAGCTTAAACCCTAGTTTATGCGTTGCTTCGTAAGGGGCTGATTTGGATCCATATGTTTCAGGCTATGGTTAGGTTTACCTTGATACTTCTTTTGTAGTTGCGGATGCTCGCATTAGAGGTTAATCATAAGTGGGAGGCTTGTCCAAGTAAGGACAACACCCAAGCACCGGTCCACCCACATACCAAATTATGAAAGTACCTAACGCGAATCAGATGATCGTGATGAAAACTAGCTTGACGATAATTCCCATGTGTCCTCGGGAGCGCTTTCCTTTATACAAGAGTTTGTCCAGGCATGTCCTGTGCTACAAAAAGGATTGGGCCACCTTGCTGCACCTTATTTACTTTTACCTTTTGTCACTTGCTACCAATTACCTTATCACAAAACTATTTGTTACTTATAATTTCAGTGCTTGCAGAAAATACCTTACTGAAAACTGCCTATCATTTCCTTCTACTCCTCGTTGGGTTCGACACTCTTACTTATCGAAAGGACTATGATAGATCCCCTACACTTGTGGGCCATCGTGTATCAGTACACCTTCTATCACAGATCCGAAGGCAAGATATTCGTTGCTAAGAATGGATCCTTCCTAGAGAAGAAGTTTCTCTCGAAAGAAGTGAGTGGGAGGAAAGTGGAACTTAATGAGGTAATTGTACCTTCTCTCGAATTGGAAAGTAGTACATCACAGAAACTAGTTCTATAGATTCTTACACCAATCAACGAGGAAGCTAATGATGATTATCATGAAACTTCAGATCAAGTTACTACTGAACCTTGTAGGTCAACCAGAGTGCATTTCGCGCCAGAGTGGTACGGTAACCCAGTTTTGGAAGTCATGTTACTAGACCATGATGAACCTACGAACTACGAGGAAGCGATGATGAGCCCAGATTCCGCAAAATGGCTTGAGGCCATGAAATCTGAGATGGGCTCCATGTATGAGAACAAAGTGTGGACTTTGGTTGACTTGCCCGATGATCGGAAAGCCATTGAAAATAAATGGATCTTTAAGAAGAAGACTGACGCTGATGGTAATGTGACCGTCTACAAAGCTCGACTTGTTGCGAAAAAGTTTTCGACAAGTTCAAGGATTTGACTACGATGAGACATTCTCACCCGTAGCGATGCTTAAGTCTATCCGAATCATGTTAGCAAATGCCGCATTTTATGAAATCTGGCAAATGGATAACAAAACTGCATTCCTTAGTAGATTTATTAAAGAAGAGTTGTATATGATACACGTAGAAGGTTTTGTTGATCCTAAAAGTGCTAACAAAGTGTGCAAGCTCCAGTGATCCATGTATGGAGTGGTGCAAGCATCTCACAGTTGGAATATACGCTTTGATAAGTTGATCAAATCATATAGTTTTATACAGACTTGTGGTGAAGCATGTATTTACAAGAAAGTGAGTGGGAGCACTACAGCCTTTCTGATAAGTATATGTGAATGACATATTGCCGATCGGAAATGATGTAGAATTTTCTGGAAAGCATAAAGGAGTGTTTGAAAAGATTTTTTCAAAGAAAGACCTCGGTGAAGCTGCTTACATATTGAGCATCAAGATCTATAGCGATAGATCAAGACGCTTGATAAGGTTTTTCAATGAGTACATACCTTGACAAGTTTTCGAAGTAGTTCAAAATGGAACAGTCAAAGAAAGAGTTCTTGCCTGTGTTGCAAGTTGAGAAGTTGAGTAAGACTCAAAGCCCTACCACAGCAAAAGATAGAGAGAGATTGAAAGTCATTCCCTATGCCTCAGCCATAGGTTCTATAAAGTATGTCATGCTATATACCAGACCTATTGTATGACCTGCCCTAAGTTTGGCAAGGGAGTACAATTTTGGTCTAGGAGTAGATCAGTGGGCAGCGGTCAAAATTATCCTTAGAGGACTAAGGAAATATTTCTCGGTTATGGAGGTGATAAAGAGTTCATCGTAAAGAGTTATGTCAATGCAAGCTTTGACACCGATCTGGATGACTCTGAGTCTCGATCTGGATACATATTGAAAGTGGGAGCATTTACCTAGAGTAGCTTCGTGCAGAGCATTGTAGACATAGAAATTTGCAAAATACATATGGATCTGAATGTGGCAGACTCATTGACTAAACCTCTCTCACAAGCAAAACATGATCACACCTTAGTACTCTTTCGGTGTTAATCACATGGAGATGTGAACTAGATTATTGACTCTAGTAAACCTTTTGGGTATTGGTCACATGGCGATGTGAACTATAAAGTGTTAAATCACATGTGGATGTGAACTATTGGTGTTAAATCACATGGTGGTGTGAACTAGATTATTGACTCTAGTGCAAGTGGGAGACCGAAGGAAATATGCCCTAGAGGCAGTAATAAAGTTGTTATTTATATTTCCTTATATCATGATAAATGTTTGTTATTCATGCTAGAATTGTATTAACCGGAAACTTGGTACATGTGTGAATACATAGACAAACAGAGTGTCACTAGTATGCCTCTACTTGACTAGCTCGTTAATCAAAGATGGTTAGGTTTCCTAGCCATAGACATGAGTTGTCATTTGATGAATGGGATCACATCATTGGACACATCATTATCTAATGATGTGATCATGTTCATCAAATGACAACACATGTCTATGGTTAGGAAACATAACCATCTTTGATCAATGAGCTAGTAGAGTAGAGGCATACTAGGGACACTCTGTTTTGTCTATGTATTCACACATGTACCAAGTTTCCGGTTAATACAATTCTAGCATGAATAACAAACATTTATCATGATATAAGGAAATATAAATAACAACTTTATTATTGTCTCTAGGGCATATTTCCTTCCATCTCCCACATGCACTAGAGTCAATAATCTAGTTCACATCACCATGTGACTTAACACCAATAGTTCACATCCGCATGTGATTTAACACTTTATAGTTCACATCGCCATGTGACCTATACCCAAAAGGTTTACTAGAGTCAATAATCTAGTTCACATCGCCATGTGATTAACACCGAAAGAGTACTAAGATGTGGTCATGTTTTGCTTGTGAGACTGCCACATTCAGATCCGTATGTATTTTGCAAATTTCTATGTCTACAATGCTCTGCACGGAGCAACTCTAGCTAAATGCTCCCACTTCCAATATGTATCCAGATCGAGACTCAGAGTCATCCAGACCGGTGTCAAAGCTTGCATTGACGTAACTCTTTACAACGAACTCTTTATCACCTCCATAACCGAGAAATATTTCCTTAGTCCTCTATAGATAATTTTGACCGCTGTCCAGTGATCTACTCCTAGATCAAAATTGTACTCCCTTGCCAAACTCAGGGCATGGCATACAATAGGTCTGGTATATAGCATGGCATACTTTATAGAACCTATGGCTGAGGCATAGGGAATGACTTTCATTCTCTCTCTATCTTTTGTTGTGGTAGGGCTTTGAGTCCTACTCAACTTCTCACCTTGCAACACAGGCAAGAACTCTTTCTTTGACTATTCCATTTTGAACTACTTCAAAAACTAGTCAAGGTATGTACTCATTGAAAAAACTTATCAAGCTTCTTGATCTATCTCTATAGATCTTGATGCTCAATATGTAAGCAGCTTCACCGAGGTCTTTCTTTGAAAAAATCCTTTCAAACACTCCTTTATGCTTTCCAGAAAATTCTACATCATTTTCGATCGACAATATGTCATTCACATATACTTATCAGAAAGGATGTAGTGCTCCCACACTTTCTTGTAAATACAGGCTTCATCGCAAGTCTGTATAAAACTATATGCTTTGATCAACTTATCAAAGCGTATATTCCAACTCCGAGATGCTTGCACCAGTCCATACATGGATCGCTGGAGCTTGCACATTTTGTTAGCACCTTTAGGATTGACAAAAACCTTCTACTTGCATCATATACAACTCTTCTTTAATAAATCCATTAAAGAACACAGTTTTGTTATCCATTTGCCAGATTTCATAAAATGCGGCAATTGCTAACATGATTCGGACAGACTTAAGCATCCTACGAGTGAGAAAATCTCATCGTAGTCAACTCCTTGAACTTGTCGAAAACCTTTCGCAATAAGTCGAGCTTTGTAGACAGTAACATTACCATCGGCACCAGTCTTCCTCTTGAAGATCTATTTATTTTCAATGGCTTGACGATCATCGGGCAAGTCAACCAAAGTCCATACTTTGTTCTCATACATGGATCCCATCTCAGATTTCATGGCCTCAAGCCATTTTGCGGAATCTGGGCTCATCATCGCTTCCTCATAGTTCGTAGGTTCATCATGGTCTAGTAACATGACTTCCACAACCGGGTTACAGCACCACTTTGGTGCGGAACGGACTCTGGTTGACCTACGAGGTTCAGTAGTAACTTGATCTGAAGTTTCAGGATCATCATCATTAGCTTCCTTGTTGATCGGTGTAGGAATCACTAGAACTAGTTTCTGTGATGTACTACTTTACAATTCGGGAGAAGGTACAATTACCTCATTAAGTTCCACTTTCCTCCCACTCACTTCTTTTGAGAGAAACTCCTTCTCTAGAAAGGATCCATGCTTAGCAACGAATATCTTGCCTTCGGATCTGTGATAGAAGGTGTACCCAATAGTTTCCTTTGGGTATCCTGTGAAGAAACATTTCTCCGACTTGGGTTTGAGCTTATCAGGTTGAAGTTTTTTCACATAAGCATCACAGCCCCAACTACAAGAAACGACAACTTTGGTTTCTTGCCAAACCACAGTTCATACGGTGTGGTCTCAACGGATTTAGATGGTGCCCTATTTAACATGAATGCAGTTGTCTCTAATGCATAACCCAAAATGATAGTGGTAAATCGGTAAGAGACATCATAGATCGCACCATATATAATAAAGTACAGTTACGACATTTCGGACACACCATTACGTTGTGGTGTTCCCGGTGGCGTGAGTTGTGAAACTATTCCACATTGTTTTAAATGAAGACCAAACTCGTAACTCAAATATTCGCCTCCACGATCAGATTGTAGAAACTTTATTTTTCTTGTTACGATGATTCTCTACTTCACTCTGAAATTATTTGAACTTTTCAAATGTTTCATACTTGTGCTTCATTAAGTAGATATACCCATATCTGCTCAAATCATCAGTGAATGTCAGAAAATAACGATACCCGCCGCGAGCCTCAACACTCATCGGTCCACATACATCAGTATGTATGATTTCCAACAAATCAGTTGCTCGCTCCATTGTTCTGGAGAACGGAGTTTTAGTCATCTTGCCCATGAGGCATGGTTCGCAAGCACCAAGTTATTCATAATCAAGTGATTCCAAAAGTCCATCAGCATGGAGTTTCTTCATGCGCTTTACACCAATATGACCTAAACGGCAATGCCACAAATAAGTTGCACTATCATTATCAACTTTGCATCTTTTGGCTTCAATATTATGAATATGTGTATTACTACGATCGAGATCGAACAAACTAATTTCATTGGGTGTATGACCATTGAAGGTTTTATTCATGTAAACAGAACAACAATTATTCTATGACTTTAAATGAATAACCGTATTGCAACAAACATGATCAAATCATATTAATACTCAACGCAAATGCCAAATAACATTTATTTAGATTCTACACTAATCCCGAAAGTATAGGGAGTGTGCGATGATGATCATATCAATCTTGGAACCACTTCCAACACACATCGTCACTTCACCTTTAACTAGTCTTTGTTCATTCTGCAACTCCCGTTTCGAGTTACTAATTTTTAGCAACTGAATCGGTATCAAATACCTAGGGGTTGCTATGAACACTAGTAAAGTACACATCAATAATCTTTATATCGAATATACCTCTGTTCACTTTGCCATCCTTCTTATCCGCCAAGTATCTAGGGCAGTTCCACTTCCAGTGATCATTGGGATAGATGAATTATTTATTACTAAACAGAAACAAAAAGCCAAGAAAATAAAATTGGGTTGCCTCCCAACAAGCGATATCGTTCAACGCCCCTAGCTAGGCATAAAAGCAAGAATAGATCTAGGTATTATAATGATAGGACAAATCGCGAAAACTCATATCATACTCCCTACGTTCAGCAGCAAGTTTTCTTTGTGACAGGCAAAAGTAATCAAAAGGGCTAAATTTAATGGGACAAAAGTCCCCAAGATTAAGCTCGGGAGGTATTGGTTCCTCCTTTGGCCCTTCATATTGCACAATCAATTCATCGTTATAAGCATTCTTTTGGCAGAACGTCATGAGCCTTTGCTCAAGAGAAAATCCTAACCCGTTGTTCTGAATAGCAAAATCATCATTAAGTTCAGAAATCCTATCAACTAGAACATCGGTAGGAACCTTTTTTCTAAGGTTTTCATTATAAGCAACATGATCTAAAGATCATAAACACATTATGTCTTCTTGATTAAAAATGATTGCTTCTATGGGAGGGCGACCAACGTCCACCCTATAATGCGTAAAAATTTCTTTGGCCTCTTTCATGATAAATCTGAACTCATGTGTCAAAAAGATAGTAGCTGCTCTCTTAATAAAAGGATACTCAATATTGGAAAATTCTAGAAAAAATCTCTGAATGCAAGGATGCATGTGGATAAATTGTCTTTCAAGTTCAAATACAACCAAAGATATAGCATCCGCAAGACTACTTGTTCTATGAAGAATAGATCCACCCATAGTGGGCAAAGCACCGGCACAAGTAAAGAAATCTTGAATAACTCCTTTTCCAATAATATTACCACTATCAATCCAGAACTTTTTAGTGTGTAAAGTAGTAGGTTCCTCATGAGGATTATTAAAAGCATCAAAGTTTCCCCCATCCTTACTACCATTTTTTTCAACGATAACCTCCCCAGTTTCAGACATGATAGCAACAAACCACACTAAGGACGAACACACAAGAGGCAAGCGAACGGAAAAGAGGCGAACGGAAAAAGGGCGAATAATACGGTAAAGGTGAAGCGGGGGAGAGGAAAACGAGAGGCGAATGTCAAATAATGTAATGCGAGGGATAAGAGTTTGTGAAGGGTACTTGGTATGTCTTGACTTGTGCGTAGATCGCTCCGGCAACGGCGCCAGAAATCCTTCTTGCTACCTCTTGAGCATGTGTTGGTTTTCTCTTGAAGAGGAAAGGGTGATGCAGCAAAGTAGCGTAAGTATTTCCCTCAGTTTTTGAGAACCAATGTATCAATCTAGTAGGGGACTACACGCAAATCCCTAGTACATGCACAAACAATTAGAACCTTGCAACCAATGCGAAAAAGGGGTTGTCAATCCCTTCACGGCCACTTGCAAAAGTGAGATCTGATAGAGATAATAAGATAAATATTTTTGGTTTTTGTTATTGCATAGATTGAAAAGTAAAGATTGCAAAATACGATAAAAATAGCTAGTTGACGAGAGATTAATATGATGGAAAATAGACCTAGGGGGCATAGGTTTCACTAGTGGCTTCTCTCAAGATAGCATATTTTACGGTGGGTGAACAAATTACTGTCGAGCAATTGATAGAAAAGTGCATAGTTATGAGAATATCTAGGCATGATCATGTATATATGCATCATGTCCGTGACAAGTAGACCGAAACGATTCTGCATCTACTACTATTACTCCACACATCGACCGCTATCCAGGATGCATCTAGAGTATTAAGTTCATAAGAATAGAGTAACGCATTAAGCAAGATCACATGATGTAGAGGGATAAACTCGAGCAATATGATATAAACCCCATATTTTTATCCTCGATGGCACCAATACAATACGTGCCTTGCTACCCCTGCTGTCACTGGGAAAGGACACCGCAAGATTGAACCCTCTCCCATTGCAAGAAAGATCAGTCTAGTAGGCTAAACCAAACTGATAATTCGAAGAGACTTGCAAAGATATTAAATCATACATATAAGAATTCAGAGAAGAATCAAATATTGTTCATAGATAATCTTGATCATAAACCCACAATTCATCGGATCTCGACAAACACACCGCAAAAAGTACTACATCGAATAGATCTCCAAGAAGATCGAGGAGAACTTTGTATTGAGATCCAAAGAGAGAGAGAGAGAGAGAGAGAGAGAGAGAGAGAGAGAGAGAGAGAGAGAGAGAGAGAGAGAAGAAGCCATCTAGCTAATAACTATGGACCCAAAGGTCTGTGGTAAACTACTCATACATCATCGGAGAGGCTATGGTGTTGATGTAGAAGCCCTCCGTGATCGATTCCCCCTCCGGCGGAGCGCCGGAAAAGGCCCCAAGATGGGATCTCACTTGTACAGAAGGTTGCGGCGGTGGAAATAGGGTTTCGTGGTGCTCTCGAATGTTTTCAGGGTATATGAGTATATATAGGCGGAAGAAGTACATCGGTGGAGCTACGAGGGGTCCACGGGGGTGGGGGTGCGCCCTCCTGCCTCGTGGATGCCTCGTGGCTTCCCAGACTTGTACTCCAAGTCTCCTGGATTGCGTTTGTTCCAAAAACAATCCTCACGAAGGTTTCTTTCCGTTTGGATTCCGTTTGATATTCCTTTTCTGCGAAACACTGAAATAGGCAAAAAAACAGCAATTTGCACTGGGCCTTTGGTTAGTAGGTTAGTCCCCAAAAAATATAAAGTGCATATTAAAGCCCATTAAACATCCAAAACAGATAATATAATAACATGGAACAATAAAAAATTATAGATACGTTGGAGACGTATCAATTCTCCAACCTTAGCAGCCACCTTCTCCGCTAGTTCTCTCTTAGTTGTCAGACCGTCCGGCAGCCCTTTAACTCGCGCCCACAGTGGCACCTTATTCAGCTTGTACTCTCCCACATTTGTAAAGCCATCGTACTCCTGAATGACCACAGGAGCATAGCGAAAAATCCATGGCCCCCATCCATGATGCGCTTCCAATCACCGAGACAATGACATTGGAACAAGAAGAGGTTTGGCCCCTTTACATTGAACGTCACACCCTGAGCTGCAGCCCAGACGTTCCTCATCTGCCTCAACAGCGCTGCATGGCTGAATGGCTTGGTGGTGTGGACTCGGAAAAGCCCTAGCCGCCTCACTCCTCCAATTAGATCTTCTACTTCTCCTGACAGGTCTAGGTCATCCTCCTCTTCACCATGTAGTTGCACCCTCGCAAACTGATCCTCTAGATCCGGTTCCGGGCCATAGAAGTCCCAGTCTTCGTCCTCTCCTACATCCTCATCTACTTCACGTCTTCCGCCCCCTCCGTCTGCTCCTAGCGGCACCTGCTCCTCCTCCCCTACCTCCGATCTTTCGTCCCCCCTCATCTGCCCCTGCCCCGCTAGACCTCTTCCTTCAGGCTCCGCTCCATCTCCTTTTGTAGCCGTCGATGGTGGTAATTCCTCCATGGAAGGACCCTCACCAACGTACTCATATTAGTGACCCCCGATCGCCAGAAAACTCCGGCCATCGAAGAGGTTTGACGTAGACTCCGCCGTCGCCGCCGGAGGAAATGTGGAACCCTAGATCGCCTCTAGTGGAACCCTAGATCGCCTAGGAGAGACAGATGACAACATAATCCTCCCTCGGATGATTTTAGATTCTGCAAATTATGTTTTTTCTATCCATCATGGCTTTGCCCCTTGTGGGCCGAGATTGTGCGCAGCGACTTTACCCTTGCATATGGGCCCAGATTGTGGAGCAGGGCAGCAAAAAATAATTGATTTCCGTAGGGATCAAACTCGTGACCTACTGTTTCATCTCAATGTGCAGATATAACTGGGCTGACCCCATGGATGTGTTCAAAGACGTCGGTTACAAAATTAATAGTACCACCTCGCTCATTTTCATTAAAATTCACCAATTTCTATATGTGGATTAAACCGTACATGCGCGGAGAAATTGGCATAATTAGTGTGGCTTCATTGCATTCCTACTTTTTTTTTGCGGGGGATTGCATTCCTACTTAAAAGCGGAGATGCAGATCAAAAAAAGGCAAAATGCACGCGGGCATAATTTTACTACGGCTGATTGCTTTCCTATTTAAAAAACGGGCATATATATGCGGATCACGAAATTAATTATGTTGGAAACCCAACATTAAAATATATATTTTATATTTGAACCTTGCGTTATTAATCTAATTTTTTAGAGAAAATCAAGTGTTTTAAAGTTCCACGATTTTCTTCCTCGATTCCTGGTTTTAATTAAATTTCCTTGTTTTCCTTTTAGTGAAATTCTGGTAGACACGACTAGGGGTGGACTAACGAGCTGCTCGGCTCGTTAAGCTCGTACTCGTTAAGCTCGTGCTCGTTAAGACTTGGCTCGTTAAGGGCGTGTTCGGTAGCCCTCTGTGGCTGGAAACTCCTCAACTCCGTCGCCCGTAACTAGCTGCCAGCTTCTCTCCAAATTGCCAGGAGTTAGCGATTCGTTCGGCTGGGCAGCTTCTCTCCTGAGCGTACTAAAAAAGGCTGGAAGCCCAGAGTGAGCAATTTTGGCCCATTTGGCTTTGATGTGGTCCACCTCGGGAGGGAATCACCATGGGCTTTCAACCCAACACGAAAGGAAATTAGCATCAGTCGATCCCATCTGGATTGGAGATGACGACTGAGCAGGCAGACCACGGCGCCGGCCGGCGCCATCTCCTGCAGCACGGCTGGCGCGAGCTCGCGGACCCGCCGTTTGGGTTCGTCCAGCAACAGCTCCACGAGCGCCTGCACCGCACCGGTGCCGACGATCTTGACGCAGTTCCGGCCGTACGGACGACGGCGAGGGCAGCGTGCAGACTGCCACCTCGCGGCCGAGCTCGTGCTGGTGGGGGCAGAGGAGGGCGAGAGCAGCGTGGCGACTGCCTCCTCGCGGCGACGTGCGACGCCTAGGGTTTGCTCGTCGGGAGAGGAATAACTAGCGAACCGGTACGCTGCAAGTTCACTTTGCGGTGGCATATGCACGTAATTTCCCTCAACTCCTACTTCCCGGTTTTTGGAGAGCACGGGTTTTCCAACTCCTCGACTCCGTGAAATTTGCACTGCGCTGATCGCCAGCTTCTCTCGTCCATAGCTGGGATTTGGACCGTTCGTCTGCACTCCTCACGTGGAGTTGAGGATTTGAGAAGCCAGAGGGCTTCCGAACACGCCCTAAGCTCGTTAAGATTAACGAGCAGAAAACCCTGCTCGGCTCGGTTCGTTTGAAGCTCGTTAAGCTCGTGAGCGCTCGCGAGCGCTCGTTAACAGATTATAATGTGTTATAATTGTTGGGGAACGTTGCATGGGAAACAAAAATTTTCCTACGCTCACCAAGATCAATCTAGGAGATGCATCTATGAGGGAAGAGTCGGATCCACATACCCTTGTAGATCGCAATGCGGAAGCGTTGCAAGAACGCGGATGAAGGAGTCGTACTCGCTGCGATTCAGATCGCGGTTGATTCCGATCTAAGCGCCGAACAACGGCGCCTCCGCGTTCAACACACGTGCAGCCCGGTGACGTCTCCCACGCCTTGATCCAGCAAGGAGAGAGGGAGAGGTTGGGGAAGACTCCATCCAACAGCAGCACGACGGCGTGGTGGTGGTGGAGGAGCGCGGGACTCCAGCAGGGCTTCGCCAAGCGCTGCAAGAGACGAGGAGGGACAGGGGCAGGGCTGCGCCAAGAGGGAGACGTTCTCATCTCCCATAGCAGCCCCAAAACCCCACATATATATAGGGGGAAGGGGGGCTGCGCCCCCTTTAGGGTTTCCCACCCCTAGGGGTGCGGCAGCCCCCAAAAACCCATCTAGGGTGCGGCCAAGGGGGGGGGGAAGAGAGAGGGGGCGCCCTAGGGTGGGCCTTAAGGCCCATCTGGACCTAGGGTTTGCCCCCCTCCACTCTCCATGCGCCTAGGGACTTGGTGGGGGGGCGCACCAGCCCCCTTGGGGCTGGTCCCCTCCCACACTTAGCCCACGCAGCCTTCAGGGGCTGGTGGCCCCACCTGGTGGACCCCCGGGACCCTCCCGGTGGTCCCGGTACATTACCGATATCGGCCGAAACTTTTCCGGTGACCAAAACAGGACTTCCCATATATGAATCTTTACCTCCGGACTATTCCGGAACTCCTCGTGACGCCCGGGATCTCATCCGGGACTCCGAACAACATTCGGTAACCGCGTACATACTTTCCCTATAACCCTAGCGTCATCGAACCTTAAGTGTGTAGACCCTACGGGCTCGGGAACCATGTAGACATGACCGAGACAACTCTCCGACCAATAACCAACAGCGGGATCTGGATACCCATGTTGGCTCCCACATGTTCCACGATGATCTCATCGGATGAACCACGATGTCAAGGATTCAATCAATCCCGTATACGATTCCCTTTGTCTATCGGTATAGCACTTGCCCGAGATTCGATCGTCGGTATACCGATACCTTGCTCAATCTCGTTACCGGCAAGTCTCTTTACTCGTTCCGTAACACATCATCCCGTGATCAACTCCTTGATCACATATTGTGCACATTATGATGATGTCCTACCGAGTGGGCCCAGAGATACCTCTCCGTCATACGGAGTGACAAATCCCAGTCTCGATTCGTGCCAACCCAACAGACACTTCCGGAGATACCTGTAGTGCACCTTTATAGCCACCCAGTTACGTTGTGACGTTTGGTACACCCAAAGCATTCCTACGGTATCCGGGAGTTGCACAATCTCATGGTCTAAGGAAAAGATACTTGACATATAGAAAAGCTTTAGCATACGAACTACACGATCTGTGCTAGGCTTAGGATTGGGTCTTGTCCATCACATCATTCTCCTAATGATGTGATCCCGTTATCAACGACATCCAATGTCCATGGTTAGGAAACCGTAACCATCTATTGATCAACGAGCTAGTCGTCTAGAGGCTTACTAGGGACATGGTGTTTGTCTATGTATCCACACATGTATCTGAGTTTCCTTTCAATACAATTCTAGCATGGATAATAAACGATTATCGTGAACAAGGAAATATAATAATAACCAATTTATTATTGCCTCTAGGGCATATTTCCAACAGTCTCCCACTTGCACTAGAGTCAATAATCTAGTTCACATCGCCATGTGATTAACACTCACAGGTACATCATCATGTGACCAACATCCAAAGAGTTTACTAGAGTCAGTAATCTAGTTCACATCAATATGTGATTAACACTCAATGAGTTCTGGGTTTGATCATGTTATGCTCGTGAGAGAGGTTGTAGTCAACGGGTCTGCAATATTCAGATCCCTATGTACTTCGCAAAACTTTATGTCATATCGTAGATGCTGCTACCACGTTCCACTTGGAGCTATTCCAAACTGTTGCTCCATTATACGTATCCGGTATCTCCACTTAGAGTTATCCGGATAGGTGTTAAGCTTGCATCGACGTAACTCTTTACGTCGAACTCTTTATCACCTCCATAACCGAGAAACATTTCCTTATTCCTCTAAGGATAATTTTGACCAGTATCTAGTGATCCACTCCTAGATCACCTTTGTACCCTCTTGCCAGACATGTGGCAAGGCACACATCAGGTGCGGTACTTAGCATGGCATACCGTATAGAGCCTATGACAAAAGCATAGAGGACGACCTTGTCCTTCCTCTTTCTTCTGCCGTGGTCAAGCTTTGAGTCTCACTCAACTTCACACCTTACAACTCAGGTAAGAACTCCTTCTTTGACTGATCTATTTTGAACTCCTTCAAAATCATGCCAAGGTGTGTGTTCTTTTGAAAGTATCATCAGGCGTCTTGATCTATCTGTATAGATCTTGATGCCCAATATGTAAGCAGCTTTATCTAGGTCTTCCTTTGGAAAACTCATTTCAAACAACCCTTTATGTTTTCCAGAAATTCTACATCATTTCGGATCAATCATATGTCATTCACATACACTTATCAGAAATGTTGTAGTGCTCCCACTCACTTTATTGTAAATACAAGTTTCTAACAAACTTTGTATACCCAAAAACTTTGATCACTCCATCAAAGCATATATTCCGACTCCGAGATGCTTGCTCCAGTCCATGGAAGGATCGCTGGAGCTAGCATATCTTTTAGCATCCTTAGGATCGACAAAACCTTTCTGATTTTATCATATACAACCTTTCCTTACGAAAACTGGTAAGGAAACTTGTTTTGTCATCCATCTGCCAGATTTCATAAATGCAGCTAATGCTAATCATGATTCCGACGGACTTAAGCATCGCTACGGGTGAGAAAATCTCATCGTAGTCAACTCCTTGAACTTGTGGAAAACTCTTCGCCACAAGTCGAGCTTCATATACGGTGACATTACCGTCCACGTCCGTCTTAGTCTTAAAGATCCATTTGTCTCAATGGCTTGCCGATCATAGGGCAAGTCCACCAAAGTCCGTACTTTGTTTTGATACATGGATCCTATCTCGGATTTATCGGCTTCTAACCATTTGTCGGAATATGGGCCCACCATCGCTTCTCCATAGTTCGTAGGTTCATCGTTGTCCAACAACATGACCTCTAAGACAGGATCACCGTACCACTCAGGAGTAGTACACATCCTTGTCGACCCACGAGGTTCGATAGCAACTTGATCTGGAGCTTCATGATCACTATCATTAGTATCCTCTTCAACTGTCGTAGGTTCCACAGAAACATCTTTCTGTGTTGCACTACTCTCCGGTTGAAGTGAGGGTTCGACAACCTCATCAAGTTCTATCTTCCTCCCACTCAATTCTTTCGAGAGAAACTCCTTCTCGAGAAAGGACCCATTCTTAGCGACAAACATTTTTGTCCTTGGATCTGAGATAGAAGGTATATCCAACCGTTACCAGTGGGTATTCCATGAAGATGTATTTGTCCGCTTTGGGTTCGAGCTTTTCCTGGCTGAAGCCATAAGCATCGTAGCCCCAAACATTTAAGAAAACGACAACTTTGGTTTCTTGCCAAACCATACGACGTCGTCTCAACGGACTTAGATGGTGCCCTATATAAAGTGAATGCAGCTGTCTCTAATGCATAACCTCAAAATAATAGCGGTAGATCGGTAAGACACACCATAGATCGCACCATATCTCATAAGGTTCGATTACGATGTCCGGACACACCATTACGCTGTGGTGTTCCAGGGGACTTCAACTGCGAAACAATTCCACAATGTCTTAAATGATTGCCAAACTCATAATTCAGATAATATCCCCTTGATCAGATCGTAGGAACATGATCTTCTTGTTATGATGATTCTTAATCTTCACTCTGAAATTTTTTGAACCTTTCAAACGTTTCAGACTTTTGCTTCATTAAGTAAATATACCATATCTACTCAAATCGTCAGTGAAGATGAGAAAATAACGATATCCACCACACGCCTTAATTCTCATTGGATCACATACATCAGCATGTATGATTTCCAATAAGTCACTTACCCGTTTCATTGTACCCAGTTACGTTGTGACGTTTGGTACACCCAAAGCATTTCTACGGTATCCGGGAGTTGCACAATCTCATGGTCTAAGGAAAAGATACTTGACATATAGAAAAGCTTTAGCATACGAACTACACGATCTGTGCTAGGCTTAGGATTGGGTCTTGTCCATCACATCATTCTCCTAATGATGTGATCCCGTTATCAACGACATCCAATATCCATGGTTAGGAAACCGTAACCATCTATTGATCAACGAGCTAGTCGTCTAGAGGCTTACTAGGGACATGGTGTTTGTCTATGTATCCACACATGTATCTGAGTTTCCTTTCAATACAATTCTAGCATGGATAATAAACGATTATCGTGAACAAGGAAATATAATAATAACCAATTTATTATTGCCTCTAGGGCATATTTCCAACAATAATCTACATTGTGAGTGCATATGCGTGGTTTTTAAGATGAATAGTGGTGGCTACGGAAAGAAATACACTAGTTTGTTGCCTCCTACGTTGATTAGATTGAATAGGAGAGCTAAGGTGTTACAAAAGTTTGCCACGTAAGATGAAATATGTATTGTGTTGTTACTAATGAGCTTAACGAGCTACTCGTGAAACTCGTTAGCTCGCTCGTTAAGCTTAACGTGCTAGAATCAATGATTGGCTCTGTTCATTAAGAAGCGAGCTACGAGCTTAACGAGCCGAACTATCGAGCGCTCACTAAGCTCGCGAGCTACGAGCTTTTGGTCCAGCCCTAGACACGACCACACAATTACATTATTTTTCCACTATTGCAAGAACAATCATTAGAGAACAAGGTAACATTTTTTTTAGTGGGTAGAGTAACCATATTTTTGACCTTTTAAGATATGGAGTGCACTAGACTTTTATTCAAAATTATTATCTTCCTCTATCCATATCCATACATAATTTGTCAAAGTTGGATATAAGAAGGAACGCTTTGTCAAAGTTATATAAAAGAAGCTGCGCGCGGAGCAAGTTGATGAAACGAACAAGATCTATCAATTCTCACTAAAATTGAATCCATGTCAAAAGTTTCTCCCGTTGCAACGCACGGGCATATGTGCGTTTATCATAAAATGAGTAATACTCTCTCAGTCCCGTAATTCTGAAAAAGGATTTCCCCGCTTTGTATTCCAAAGCAAATCATCATTGTACACATCGCAATGCTGGGGCGAGAAGCACATCAAGCTCAAAGAAAAAGAAAGAAAAAATAAATGCCAACAGCGGCAGCTTGACAAAGCGAGGAAGACCCACGACCGATGCGCCCTCCGGAAACAAACCACCACAGCCCTAGGCTCCGATCTACCGCAAACTAAGCAGCACCTCCACGAAGGGATGCGACGCCGACGACGTTGCTGCCCGGACAAGTCCTAGGGTTTCCCCAGTATGCAGAGGGAGGTGGGGGATAGCTACTACCAACACCCTCCAAGAAAGGATAGTGGCACCCGCTGGTGTCACCGCATCGGAGCCGGACGAACTTATCGTGCACACCTCTTCAACTTGTCGGCCTCCAACCATCGCGCATGATGCAACGAGGTCTCTACTCGCCAATATGGCTTCAGGCACCAGCAAAAACGACAAGTTTAACCTATAGATGAAAAGAATTCACAAAGTAATCTGTCCTCGAAAAAAATTCGCTTCGCTGACTCTTTCGTGTAACGCCCGACAGTCAGGCGTCACACTACACTATGCAACATCTGACTGACAGGAGCTACACGCTTGGTCAGCGTCACACTCCGGATTATCTAATAATTGCTAAGCCAGTGTGCAACGCCCGAGGGTGTTACTTCCATGACAGAAAATGTAAGGATGTGTTTTCTTGTAGTGGCCCCCAATGGCGCCTAGTTGTTGTGAAGGAGGTGGAGTCGACCTCCACGACGTACAAGCCATGTATGCACATCTAATACTACCTCCAAGGCGGTGGCTCATGGCAAATCAACCTGTGGTTGGATGATTAGAGGGACATTGGTATCCCAAGCCTACCAGGATTCAATTCCTGGTGCTTGCATTATTCCTGGATTTATTTTAGAATTTCCGGCGATGCACTTTCAATGGGAGGAGACGTTCCCGTCGACGACGAGTTGCCTACGGTGACTTTGTAAATCTCAAGATGATATGCCGGCTCTGTCTCTCGAAGATGCTCATAGGTCATAGGGGTAGGGTGTGCGTGTGTGGGTTCATAGGGGTGAGTGTATGCGCGTATGTATGAGCGCTTGCGTCTGTACTGTATTAAAAAAAGAGGTGGCTCATGCGTCGGGTCCTCGTCGGGAGGCAAGAAATTCCTATATGAGACGGAGGCGCGTTGGTAGCATCGCCTGACAGTGTCCGCCAGCTCCAAGATGGCGCCGACCTGGGTCCTCGTGGACCTCGCACTGCCGAGGGCTTGGGCCTCGACCAGTCCAAGA
Organism: Secale cereale; assembly: GCA_902687465.1. Classification (NCBI taxonomy): domain Eukaryota; kingdom Viridiplantae; phylum Streptophyta; class Magnoliopsida; order Poales; family Poaceae; genus Secale; species Secale cereale. The sequence goes on along the minus strand of LR738711.1, from coordinate 153,588,607 downwards.
CTACTATGGAGTCGTACGCCCGCCGCGAGTGCCCGCTCAACACCAAACACTTCCAAGTTGGGTAGGGCGTGTCCTACCGAGTGCGGCCGTCCTGAACGCAGCGGCAGCTGCACGTAGCTATGTGTGCTGTGTGATTTGCAAAAGGAGTAAAGTGGGGATACGTCACATGCAGCTGCCGTACTTAATTAAAATACCGTCGTAGGTCTGCAGATACCTGACTTGGCAGATGAAGCTGGTCCACAAAAAGGTTGACACGGTCTGAAATATTCCAATTATTTACTGTGGCGGTTGGTTGGAGGTCGGGGGTGATGTGCTCAGTGCATGCCCCCGTGTTGTCCTTGTCTATGCCTCGAACGTGCTTGTCAGAATCGTTTAGAGCAAGTACAATAGGATGACGTGGGCGGGCTGTAAGCTATTAAATATTATATTTTGGATGAGTTGGAGGAGAGAAGAGAAGCGGGCTCTTGGTTAGTAGCCAGCTCTAGCACGAGATGTAAGGTGGGTCAACTACTAATGAAGTAGTACACATATAAAATTTACTATTGTACATGCCGGCTACAAGATTGGCTATAGATGACATGACAACTTCTTATAGCTGATTGTTGGCTATATTATTAACCATGCTCTTAGTAGTACATCGCTGCCGCCCAGCAGTTTGGATTAGCAGATTGATGCCCCTTCTGTGATGAAGAATGTGCACTCATCCTCCCAAATCAAGAAAACACATGGCCTGTGGTTCTGCACGTCAAAAAAAAAAAGCAAAACATTTGCTGTCAAACAAAAAGTCGGCAGTCGCATGGTCAATGACATGTACCCGCACAACCCAGTTACGCTCCATTGTCAGGAGTGTTTTCAGTTAATGCATGTTATAAAGCAACGTAGCAGCCTTAGCTAGGAAAGCAAACATTTTCATGTTTTTTATTAGTCGCGGTAATCATCGCGGGTACATATGAACCCACTTAATTAAAAAAACATTTTTTCATAAAACTTTATGCTGCGTACATACATTTGCAAACATGTATGCATAAAATTGTGTCGTGAAACGCTATTTAGAAGCACCGAAATTAGTTTTTTTCGGAGGCAGACCAAAAAGACATTTTTTTTCACAAAACTTTGTGCCGCGTACACACATCTGCGAACATGCATGCATATTTTTTAAATATTTTTTGACATTTCAAAACATGCTTAAGGCTAGAGATATTTTACAACATTTTTGCTAGGCCATGAACGCCCACGCTAAAAATAATTTAGGTTCACTGTAGCAATGGCACGCAGCAGTATCTGCGTTCATACTGCTAGAATCATGAAGGCCCATGCCTGGGACTGTTGACTTGTAATTCTAATAAACGTTGTGCCTGTCTTTGGGGCAGTTGCAGAATTGATGGCTCGGTGATCGGTAGTGTGCAGAGTCGTATATTCGTTTCAGACTCAACTGTCAGCTTGGTCCATCTGGATACATCAATACGCATCATATCACTCTCCACCTTTTTTATATACTCCAAGTAGCACGCCAGCTCGCCCCGCATCGCGACGCATTGCGCACCGTCGATGCGCTGCGTGCATCTATCGATGCGTGCAGCGATGCACTTCTCGTGTCCTACCGCGCCAACTGCCTCCAAGTAGAGGAGCTGGCGGAGTGTCCGTGTCGCGGCGGCCGGGGAGGAATGTTGCGATTCCTGATGGATCTTCTGCCACTGGCGCGGCGACGACTCGGACGGCGGTGATGACACCGAAGATGCGAACAACGACGGAGGTGTCAGCGGCCTTGTTGGCCATGTCGACTAGGTCATCATCCGCTACTTGGTCTAGCTTAGTTTAGTTTAGTTTAATTCAAGTTTATGTCAATCTTGTTAATTTATTCTGTTTGCGTGTAATGTATCAAACTTTCGTATTACATGTTCTATCTGTTTCAAATATCCGAACATTTGTTTTTTTAGGGAACTAAAATCTTTATTGATCAACTAGTTGGGGGGGGGGGTGATTACAGAGTCATGCGGCATAAGTAGCCACATATGTCTACCAGTATCTAAGTACAAAGAATATTTCGCTAAACTATGAGCTTTGTGATTTGTTGATCTACTTTCATGAATGAAATTGCACTCCTCGAAATCTCGTGCACGAATTCTGATCTCCCTTATAATAGCCTGATGTGCACCTCCGGTGTTTGCCTTTACATCATTAATTACGTGGAGACAATCTGATGAGACCAGAATCTTATTAAGCATTAAATCATCAGTGATGGCCAACGCTTCCCGCACTGCTAAGGCCTCCAAAATCGCCGGGTCTGAAATTCCTTCCCAGGTGATCGAAGATGACCCTAAATATTTTCCATATTCATTCCGACAAACAGCTGCAACTGCTCCTCGATCTCCATGCACACAAGTAGCTCCATCTACGTTACATTTAGCGATTCCCGGAGGTGGACGAATCCAGGGTTGTCTCGTCGGCTTGGGAGGCCCGATAGCTGATGATGTTGGAGCAAGAGCCTCAAGCTCTGCGATGAAGCGCTTGATGAACATATGTGTTGACATGGGTGGCTGGAACACGTGTATCCGAACATTTGATGATCATGGGTGGATGGCCCACATTCGACTGGATTTCTGTGGACATGTTCGTACGTGTCCGTGGACATTTGGTGATCCATGTATTTCTTTCCAGATGAATTTCGTTATCCATGTTGAACATGCCCTTATTTTCATTTTCTTTTTGAAACTGAATATGCCCTTAGTTTTTTATTTATTTGAACAGGCCCAGACAATCTATCTAAGCCTGGCCAGCCTTAATTTAATTTCGATTCTCAGGCCCAGACCAGACACACATTTTCCCCGCATAGAGCCCAGGTGACCAACCAAACAGGCCCTCCCACCGCCGCTCCCGATTACTTCAGCCGCCGGCCGCCGCCACTGCCGGCATCCTCGGCTAGAGCTTCTCCGTCCCCTACCCCTATAGACCGCTATCTCCTCCTGAACCACCGGCCGGGACTGCTGCTCCGCTTGCTCTCCCCCGTTGGAGATCCGCCCGGAGCGACTTTTGTCTTTCTCGGTAAACCCTAGCCTCAATTGATTTTTGTTTTCCTTTCGTCCGTGCCGCGAAGATCGAGGCTCTTACGGAGTGTTGCCGTGGACGTTCGTGTCGGTGCGACTGCGTCGGAAATTCGCCGGCGCATTCACCGCTGGCTGGATGCTTGGGATCTCGGAGCTCGTAGGATTCTCATTTGGAGCGGAGAGCTGGGCGCCGGATCCCTTTGTTTATTTATTATTTATATTGAGATGCGCCAGAGAACTGTTTGATCTTGCTGCCCGGAATGTGCTGCCCATTGCCTTGTGGTATTTTTGGCGGTGTAGATTCAGTGCTTCCGTGACCATCTCATTCGCCCAATCTTTTGCACCTAACATTTTTCCTAAACTGCAGTGTAGTTTGGCGATAATACAAATGAAATATGTCGGATAAGAGTTTGGACGCCATCCATGAGCGAGCTATGCCCAAAGGAGCCACCTGCAAAGATTTAATTTGGTTTTGTGGCTCTCCATGCTGTTTCAGGTTGTTCCGAAGCTGCAGAAGCCCAAACCGGAAACAGAGAAGACAACGGCACATCTACATTTGCACTCCCACGCTTAAAGCCGAGGCCGCGTAGGAAGCAGGGACAGCCATGGCGTCGTCGTTGGCAACGGCACCGGCTGCTGTACGCGATATGCAGCGCGACCTCGAGTCCCAGGCCAACGCCCTCAGCAAGATCCAGAAAGGCATGTGTGCTTCCCCGGCCCGCAAACCCCTTGAGAGTGGGAGAGGAACCCATCCCTCCCTGCTTGCGACCCTAACACTATCTTTTCTGCCTCCCTTTCAGACATCTCCAAGAACCACGAGGTCCGCAAGCAGTTCACCATCCAGGTCGGCGAGAATGAACTCGTCCTCAAGGCATGAATCCATGCTTGCTTGGTTCAACTCCGTTCCGATTGGTGATTTGCGTGAGTACCTGGTTTGATCTAGTTTGGCTTTGTGCGTAGGAGCTGGAGCTGCTGAATGAAGGGGCGAACGTGTACAAGCTGATCGGGCCAGTGTTGGTCAAGCAGGACGTCGCGGAGGCGAAGGCCAACATCAAGAAGCGCATCGAGTACATCACGGCTGAGCTGTGAGTGGCTATGAGCTGATCTGTATCGGTTTTGAATTGTGTTGATGCTGTGATGAAGGTGTGGAATTACTTTCTTTGCAGAAAGAGAATGGATCGGGCGCTTAAGGACTTCGAGGAGAAACAAAATAGCAAGAAGGAATCGGTATGTTACTGTTTTCTTATCAATTTTGCTTGGGCTGCTCGATCACATAAGGAAAACCATTAGAAGATGATATGTGGAACTTACCTAGATTAATTTTTGGTATGTGAAAACTGTTTGGACTTGTTTGGAGTGCGGGAGCGACTTTAATTGTCTTCGTAAACCATATGTTCTGTCATCTCTGTGATTTTTTTGAACAACATAGTTATGGTGTCCTTGAATTTGTAGAGCTGCGCAATGCCAACATCCGTGGCACTTTCTGAACTTTGTCTGTTTAGTGCATTATAGTTTGAAAAAAAAGTAAGTTGAGCTGGATACAGTGGCACTGATGGAAGTTGAAAAATGACAATGACGTTATCCGAGAAAATGATAATGAGGTGATGTGATTAAGGGGGAAACTACAGAAAACCTATGGTCCCGAGTGGAGAAGAAATTAAGATATGATTAAAATAATTCCAGCATCAGTACTAATTAAGGCTGAGAGGATTCAGTGCATGAGAGAGAACGAAATGGTGTGATAAAAACGTGGTAGTACTTGTTTATATGTACTGTGAGCTCATGCTACCTTGTTTCCCTATCTCATTATCTGTTTTTAAACTTAATCCGGCTAGCTAGGATTATTTGGCAGTAGCCACATGAACAAATCTGACTCTTGGTATATAGAATGATTTGGTAGCAGGCTAATCCAGTGCGCTATTCTAGGGATATATAATCAAATTTGTACATAAAACAACAAGGTTCTGGTTCCCGGGCCTGAATTCAACTCGGAAACCAAACCCAAGTAGCTTGCTGGCCCAGTGATGCTGTGGTATCGTAGACAGACAGTGATCAAGCAAAAATTTCAAACGGTATGGTCTATATGTACCACAAACGTTCTCCCCCATAGGTACGGTCGCCAGTGCCGCACAACATGTACAAGGCCGATGAGCTCCCTCTCATAGGCTGCTAGTTTGGCATGTTGCCAGAAACCCTGAACCTTGATGCAAAATAGCCCCGAACCCGCTGCCCGACGTATCACATTCCACCACAAAGTCGAGGGCGAAATCAGGGAGGTGCAGCACGAGCGCTGTGGTGAGAGTGGTCTTCAAGGAAGCGAAGGCCGTGCTGGCCTCAGTTGTCCATACAAATGCTTACTTTCGGAGGAGCTTGGTGGCATGGTGCCAAAGTCACGGTTGCATTTACGATAGTAGACAGCTAATCCTAAGAAGCCAGACACTGCCCGACAGACTTGGGTGCTGGCCAATGAGCTACAGCCTGAACCTTTTGTTGATCTATAGCCACACCCTTGATGAAATCACGTGCCCAAGATATGCGACAGTGGTCTCGCCGGAAGAGCACTTAGAGCGCTTGACGAAGAGGTTGTGTTGATGCCGTGTGAGGAGGAGCACACAAACATGTCGGAGTTGTTCTGACCAAGAGGTGCTGTGTAGGATGGAACAACTACTTCCTATTCATGTGAGCGGTAATGGAGAAAAGTTGTGTGGAGGCGATAGATCCGGAAAATGCAAATCGTGTTTTCCTATTTTACCCATCCAAATTGCATATACTTGCCTTAACAGAAAGCCTAACCAGAACTAACCAAAAGTGGTTTTCCTAAAAATCCTCCGAAAACTCGTTTTCCCAAATCCCACATCTAATTATCAGTATCCAAACAAACCACTTTGGTCCTTTTTTTTATTCACATTATGACATTAATCCAAGAACGCAGGAATATGGAAAATCTAGGAATTAGATGGCATAACATGTTGAAGCATATATGCCTGTTGGTTACTGGAAACACATGAATACGAAATAGAAGTTTTTTTTTGAAAGATTAGGTGTGCGCCATATTTGTCACAGAAACAAAGGAAAATCTCTGATGTTGGATCCAACAGAAATATTCATTTGGAATTGCATACAATGTAGTCCAAGATTTTATGGGTTCTAATAATCCTATATATAAATCAAATAAGCTTTGAAATAGGAAAAATATATATAATGGATTTCTTTGAATAAAAGAGGCCCTTAAATTCTACCTCCATGATGGTCATCATCGTCACGACCATTCACTACTGTACCATGAAATTAACTACCGGCAATACTGTATGACTGTATTCAGTTAACTCTGCAATGCTTGGAAGAATTGCCCAATTTCTTTTGTTAATTTGTTTTTGCTAAGCAGATAATCAAGCTGCAACAGAAGATGCAGGCTGTACAAGCGAAGGCGCAGGCGTAAATGAAGGGCTCCCTGCATTAGGGCCTTTGTCCTCCCAAATGTTTGGGTCTGTACAAGGCGAAGTTAGTTGCCTTGTGTTATCTATCCCCTAAAAAGGTAAAAGAAATCTGTAGTGTTCAGAGATTGAGAGAAGTTCAAGGTTTGTGTAGTGAGAGATTTTGTTTGGGAGTGGATACTTGGTTGAAGATGTACCTCTTGCTGGTTTCTAGTGATATGCTTGAATTGACTTCTTTTTTGAGAAGGAATTGGATCAATTTTTTTCATGTACCATTTTATTTCTTCTATCTTTGCTTATGTTAATTAATAGATTCATTTTTGGCAATGGTGTTGGGAAGTTTTTTTTTTAATTTTGTGTGGGAGACCTTGATATTCGAGTATGTGAATTCTTGACGGTTATCTTTTATTTTTGAGCTAATTTTGTCTTGACATCATGGTGCTCCTATTCTGCGAAATAGCGCTTGCCTACTGCAAGATACCTATTGCAAGATAGAACATCGTCTTTCCTGAAGGGTTTTGGTCTCATGACTGGCCCAATAAAGTGCTTTCATGTGGTTTCATGGGGGTTGTTTTGTGAGGCTATGGGAGGACTCGAGAATGGATCAAGTTATGGTTGTGATACAGGCATGTCTATCTATGAGAGGACTTTGAGGTACGTGATCAAGTTATGGTACAGATATATGGAGTACAGTATATGATATGATTCTTAACTAAGGGGGCCTCAAGTTTGGAACGTGATACAAATTTGGCTATTTTACAAGAAGACTTGAGGAGTTGATCGATCGACTTGACTTGTATATGCACCAAATATTCAAAGTGAAAAATCCTGATATCAACCTACAAGTAACTGTCTGTGGCAGTCGTATATTAGCACTGTAAACAGATGCCTATAAATGCAAACTGCTAAGCTGCAATTGGTATGGGCGTATGGCAGTATATATGCAATTTGATTGTGAGAATGCAATGAGATATAGGAGGGAGAGGGGGAGAAAAGAGACGACATTGCCACGGGAAAGAGGGGCGGAAAGAACATTGAATGCAATTTGATTTTGACATCGCAACCGAAGTGTGAGGGAGCCTGATATGCATGTGGATTCTTAAGCTACATAATATGTGAGGGAGCCTTTGTTGCAACGCATGAGCAATTAACTAGCTGAACCAATATTTCAGGCAGGAGGGGGCGTTTTCTTTGGCCCACACCAACAATTTTTGGGATATATAAAAGTGGTATTGGGGATTGGTTAGAGACTTAGAGTGTGCTAACTCAACAAAAACAACGGTTTTCTGGGAGTAAAGGTTTTTTGGGGATGGATTAGAAGCAGTAGCCGGAAACGCAAGGTAGGAAAAAAAGAAGTGAAAATAAAAACTACCAGCTCATCATCAAAATGACCTGGCGTGGCATGATATTAAGGGCCTGTTCGGATGCACTCCGCTCCGCAACTCTGCTCCCCGAGCGGGCGGAGCGGCGCCGAACGAATCAACTCTGCGGAGCGGCGGAGCTGCCTGTAGTGTATTTTTTCGGAGTTGACAAATCGAGGCTCCGCGCGCTCCTGATCCCGCAGGACCTCACCTGCTTGCCCCGACTCCCCCCTCCCCCCTTTCAGCGCTTGCAGGGAACTCTAGCTGTCGTCCTCCCGCCGCCGTTGCACACAGGGCTGATCGAATCCCGTGCGATGCATGGACGCATCCCTCTGCCACTTGTCCGTCGTCGCCAAACCTGCTCGCAGCTCCACGTCAATGGCGATAGCTGACAGACTCCTCGCACCGACGCATCCCGCCGTCACCACCAATGCATCGACGCCTCCCGCCGCTACTGCACCAACGGGCTCCTTCATTCCTCAGTGAAACCACCGCCCTCAGCTGCTTTTTCTAGTCAGGTTCCTCCCAGGAATGTATGCATAATTCAGTTGAGGAGTGGAGTTCACAACCGAACGTATTCCCAGATTCTGAAACGTGCTAATAGAGTTGGGAGTTGAGAAGTGAGGAGCAGAGTTGAGAATCTGGAGGAGTGGAGAGTTGCCGAACATGCTCTAAGTTAGTGTACATCAAACAGCTCCTAGCACTGACTGGCGCTAGCTTGTAAACCTAGCACAAGCCACCACACAAGAGCCCTTACTGGAAAGATAACAAAACTGTCATCCCAGAGTGTTTTCATCACTACACGTACTTGCCCCTGTACTTCGGCTTGGAATCTTTATCGAATTTGGGCTTCCCATCATGCTCCGCCGGACTGAACACGGCAGAGTGCAGGTTGCCCTCCTCCATCCATTTCTGGTGGTTCTCCCTGAACTCCTGGTGCCGTTCCTCGCCGATCCTCTCGACCTCGTCTGTGTAGGGCCAGACCTTCACCATCGTCAGCAGAACCCGGCTGTACCGCAGGCTTAGGATCTGCTCGCAGGAGGAGACCAGCTTGAAGCAGGGGTGCTCCGGGAATTTTGCTGCGTCGGCAACATCATCGTCCCGCAAGACGGGGTAGAAGAAGACGAGCCTGCCGCCAATCACCAGCATTCTCGCAGCAAGGAGGAGGAGGTCGTGAACACATTCTGCAAGACTGTATGGCGCGGTTGATGGAATATGGTTCTCTCTCTTGTCGTCCGGGACTATGTACGGAGGGATGATGCCTTTTAGGAGCTTCCGACCACCGGACTTTCGCCCACCAGCTCGGACCCCATATGGGGGGTCGCAGATGATTGCATCAAATATCTGATAAAACAAAGCAGCAGTAGTTCATCATTTCTTTTGACCAAGATAATAGAATAAGACCGTATCCGAGGGGTGGCATGCAGCTTACACAGAAGATAACCTCCTAATTATAGCATCCAAGATAAGATGCAATGTTCAGTTGTAGACCACAATGCAATGTTTTTTTTTTGCGTGGCCCACAATGCAATGTTAACATAGTACAATTGTTCTACCACACAATAGTCTAAAGGATCATATATCATGCAGTAGTTTATACTCCCTCCGTCCGAAAATACTTGTCATCAAAATGAATAAAAGAGGATGTATCTAGATGTATTTTAGTTCTATATACATCCTTTTTCGTCCATTTTGATGACAAGTATTTTCGGACGGAGGGAGTACATTATATGCTCCAAGTACCGCTTTCAAGGACTATAAAGAAAATAATAGCCATCAATTATTTTCTCATGGGACTTAAAAACAAGCATTTCATGGTGAATTTGTTTCAAAGATGGCTATACCAACTACATGAAGGTCATATAAGCATTCAACTATGACTGTGACTGAGTATCATGTCATGTGCGTGCATGGAAGACTTCAAGCACAACTACAACATTCAGTGGCATTAATTTGTGCAAAAGGGACGTAGTTCTGATACTTTTCTTCATTTCCAGTAGGCCACTAATGAACAATTCCAAAGCTGTAACAGTGATGAACTGAAACACTGCATAAACAGCAGAAAATGCAGGATAGTACCTCCTTCAATCCTGGACGCCAAGGTGGCAGGTTGTTATCTGCTCGTAGCACACACAAAGGCTCTGGCAACTTGTACTGCATAAGATAACATGGTCAACACATTACATGAAAGATAGGAATCCACCAACTCACGGACTAAATAAGATGTCACACTTCAATCAAGATACTAATAATGATTATTCAGGTGAGACTCATGGAAACCATGCAAGAAGCTCCTCTGAACTAAAATTACCTGCTCAAAGTTGCTCCAAATATTGCAATCGGGGCCACGACCATCCCGCACAACTCTTATATCAATATCTGCACCCTGAAAAAACTTAATAAGCATGACATTGCCGAACAAAAAGGAGAGCGGTGTATTTATTTCTGCGATAAGCACAAACCATAGTCATGGCTCCAAAATGTGCAGCGGCCACTAAAATGCTCCCGGTGCCAACAAAAGGGTCATACACAAGTTTCCCAGGCCGTGCGAGCCCTTGGTTGGCCATGAGAAACGCCATTTCACAGTCCATTGCAGTCGGACCAATGTACTTCCTGCTCTTCAACTCATATGTCGGCACTACATGCCTGTCTGCTGCTCCAACCAGCCGGCCAAAGAATACCGTCTTCTGAGAAACTGGTGGAAGGCCGTTTTGTGGCCCATAATCATCAGTCTCCAAGACAAAGAACTTGTGATCTGGCTTCTTCAAATTAACACGGCCCTAAACAAGAGGAACATCACTGATCATATAAAGGAAAGAACAATTGGCATTCACAAATGCCTCGGAGTTAATAGTGCAAGGAAGAAAAATTGTGGCAGTAACCTCGAATGGAATGTAAGTGAACCTCTTTATAATCGCATTCTGTTCTTCGAAGCTGACCGCCTTGCCGAAGCTGTCGACGATAATCTTGAACGAGCTTTCCGGCGTCAGGTACGGCAGCTTCCTTTCGTCGGGGTACAACCGTATCGCCTTCTCCAGCTCGTCGTAGGTCGCACCTTGCCCCCAAAGTTCATAGATCCCCTTCACGAGCAGGCCTGGCACATGCAGCGTCCGGGATAAACGCGAGAAGCTAGGCAGTGACGCATATCATGCAGGTTGCAGGCATGGTACCAGAAATCAGTAAACGATGACGGGGGCAGCTCGCTTACTGCGGTTGGCGATCTGCGCGGCAAGACGCTCGTCGCCGGGGAGGCGAACGAGGTGGAAGGGGGAGTCTTCGTGGTGATTCTCGGGCATACGCCACTCTACAGCGGCCCCGGCGCCGGGGCCGCCGAAGAGCTCGGCGAGCGACTGCACTTCCGGCCGCCGGTAGTCGAGGAGCCTGTGGTAGAAGACGCAAAGGTACCACATCTCTTCCCCTCTGTTTTCTGCGTGGCTCCGGCAGGTCGACGACGGCGGAGGTCGTGGCGTCTCCGGCGGCGGCGGGTGGAGGGAAGTGAAGCTGCGTGCGAGAAGGAAAGATCGAAGAGAAAACCTACGTAAACCACAGCGCCCAGTGGGCTTATCGACTCTACGGCCCAGACTGTAAATGAGCTGCGCCCGCACTGCCAACAGCCCAGAAAATTAAGACAGCGCGAGCTGTGAATCCGCGCTCATTTATGGTGGAACTGGCTTACAGAGAGGAGATCATGGCGAGGCAGTGGTCACGCATTGCATGGCTGTCCGAGAGCGACAGTAACATCAAGTTCTTTCAGGCTATGGTCAACCTTTCCCCTAGGGTTTTCCTAGGGTCCAACTCTTCCTTCGGCGACGACGCCGAAGTACACCAAGATCGACGTGGGAATCTTAGGCCGACAACGGGCGCTCGAGCGGAGGGCATCAGGGAAGGACCGGGACTCGCCTCCCGCGACTGCATAGTTAACTTGGGCGACCAGGCGGTGAGGGGAGGGATGGATATTCTTGAAGTAGCGGCGGCTAGGGCTGGAGATCTAGAGGCGGCTAGGGAGGAAGACCTGGCGGCGGGTACTGAGTCTGCTCCGGCAGATGGGGCGGCGAAGGGAGATGAGATTGATGGAAGTACGATCGGTGGGAAGGATGGGGTCGAAGATAAGGGTGAGGAGGAGGAAGATTGGGACCAATATGAGCACGGTGATGATCTAGAGGGCGCGTTCGAGAATCTCAAACTGCAGGGGGAGGAGGAAGAAGATTTGGACCTGCCTGGGGAGTTCGAAGACCTAATCAAGGACGTGCGATGGATGGCGCTGTTTAGGGCTCATACACATCGGCCGTTTAGCCATGCTTCTCTGTTGAATTCCATGAGGAACGCATGGGCTTGTGCGCAGGGGGTGACCTTCAACATTAAGGGCCCAACTTGTTCTTGGCTCAATGCCATTGCTTGGGTGACTGGAAGCGGGTGATGGAAGGGGGTCCATGGCAGTTTAGGAGAGACCCGGTGGTGCTAGTTGAGTACGATGGTTTTTCAGATGTAGAAGAATATGAGCTAAACATGTACCCCATATGGGCAAGGATAAAAGGTTTACCAGACGGGCTGACAAGGAAAAAGGAGCTGGCTGAAAAGGTTGCAAAGAAGGTAGGAGAACCGCCCTTCACAGTCACGGTGAATGAAGGGAGGATCAACCCATCAAACTTCTTGAGAGTTCGGGTGTTTATTAATGTTACAAGACCATTAGTCAGGTTTGTGCATATCACTTTGAAAGAGAGGAAAAGGTATTCGGTGTTCTATGAAAAACTGCCAGACTTCTGCTATTTCTGTGGTCGCATGGGACATGTTGTGGAGGAATGTGGGGATGGTGTTCATGATGCTGCACTGTGCGAATGGGGGGACTGGTTGCACTGGGTCAGTGAACCGGTGGGTTCTGGAGGCCGAGGAGGTAGAGGGGGAGGAAGTGAAGGAGGGAGAGGGGGTGCTGGCCCGATTGAGGGGGG
>LR738711.1:153527004-153575731 GCA_902687465.1 Secale cereale | reverse complement strand
GGGGAGGAAGAAGAGGAGGTAGAGGAGGTGTTTCTAGAGGAGGTAGAACTGAAGGCACGGAGGAGAGAGACAACATGGAGATGCAAAGGGAGGGAGGTTCGGAGCTGCAAGTGGGGATGGATATTATGCAATTCAAGATGATGAAAGCGGCGGAGGAACGCACAGCGAGGAAGAGACTTGTTGATGACGATGGCGCAGCAAACGTGCGTGGTCTGGGTGGACAAAACTGTTGGAAATATGCCCTAGAGGCAATAATAAAAGTATTATTATATTTCCTTATTCATGATAATTGTCTGTTATTCATGCTTGAATTGTATTGTATGGAAACAGCGATACATGTGTGAATGTATAGACCACAATGTGTCCCTGGTAGGCCTCTAGTTACCAGCTCGTTGATCAACAGATGGTCACGGTTTCCTGACCATGGACATAGGATGTCAGTGATAACGGGATCACATCATTAGGAGAATGATGTGACGGACAAGACCCAATCCTAAGCATATCACGAGATCGTATAGTTCATAATGCATAAGCTTCTCGGTGTCAAGTATTTATTCCTTAGACCATGAGGTTGTACAGCTCCCGGATGCCGTAGGAATACTTTGGGTGTGCCAAACGTCACAACGTAACTGGGTGGCTATAAAGGTACGCATCGGGTATCTCCGAAAGTGTCTGTTGAGTTGGTACGAACCAAGACTGGGATGTTGTCACTCCATATGACGGAGAGGTACCTCTGGGCCCACTCGGTAAGACATCATCATAATGAGCTCAGTGTGACTAAGTAGTTAGTCACGGGATGATGAATTACGGATCGAGTAAAGAGACTTGCCATGACGAGATTGAACAAGGTATCGGGAATACCGACGATCGAATCTCGGGCAAGTACCGTACCGATGGACAAAGGGAATAACATACGGGTTTGAGTGAATCCTTGACACGGTGGTTCATCTGATGAAGATCATCGAAGAACACGTGGGAACCAACATGGGTATCCAGATCCCGCTGTTGGTTATTAACCGGAGAGTGGTCTCGGTCATGTCTACGTGTCTCCCGAACCCGTAGGGTCTACACACTTAAGGTTCAGTAACGCTAGAGTCATAGAGGTAAATACACGTGGAAACCCGAAAGTTGTTCGGAGTCCCAGATGAGATCCCGGACATCACGAGGAGTTCCGGAATGGTCCGGAGGTAAAGATTGATATATAGGAAGTCAGGTTTCGGCTATCGGGTGATCTCCGGGGGTCACCGGGAGCGTCCCGGGACCACCGGAGGGGCCCCGGGGGTCCACCGGGTGGGGCCACCCATCCCGGTGGGGCCCCTAGGCCGCAAGGGGAAGTCTCCAGCCCTAATGGGCTGGCGCACCACTAGGGGCCCACCTCCCCATGCGCCTAGGGTTAAAACCCTAAGGGGGAGGGGGGCCACCACTTGCCTTGGGGGGCAAGGACTCCCCCCTTGGCCGCCGCCCCCCCTGCAGATTGGATCTGCAGGGCCCTGGCGCACCCTCTGGCCCCCTATATATATGTGGGGAGGGAGAGGGCAGCCGTACCCAAGCCCTGGCGCCTCTCCCCCTCCCGTCACACCTCCATACTCCCAACGCAGGGCGCCCGGCGAAGCCCTGCTGCGATCTCCACTGCATCCACCACCACGCCGTTGTGCTGTTGGATCTCTGACGACTTCTCCTCCCCCCTTTCTGGATCAAGAAGGAGGTGATGTTGCTGCACCGTACGTGTGTTGAACGCGGAGGTGCCGTCCGTTCGGCGCTAGATCATCGGTGACGAAGAACGCGAAGAGTACGACTACTTCATCGACGCTTCTTCGAAAGCTTCCGCTCACGATCTACATAACGGTATGTAGATGCACTCTTACTTGCTCGTTGCTAGATGTCTCCTTAGTTGGATCTTGGTGAAAGCGTAGAATTTTTTTGAATTCTGCTACGTTCCCCAACAGTGGCATCAGAGCCAGGTTTTATGCGTAGCATCTTGCACGAGTAGAACACAAAGCAGTTGTGGGCGTTTTGGTTTTGTTCAACTTTCTTACCGTTACTAGTCAATCTTGATTCGGCGGTATTGTGGGATGAAGCGGCCCGGACCGACTTTACACGTACGCTTACGTGAGACTGGTTCCACCGACAGACATGCACTAGATGCGTAAGGTGGCTGGCGGGTGTCTGTCTCTCCTACTTTAGTCGGATCGGATTCGATGAAATGGGTCCTTATGAAGGGTAAATAGAAGTTGACAAATCACGTTGTGGTTTTGGCGTAGGTAAGAAACATTCTTGCTAGAAATCCTATAGAATCCACGTAAAACTTGCAACAACAATTAGAGGACGTCTAACTTGTTTTTGCAGCATGTGTTTTGTGACGTAGTATGGCCAAGAACGAAGATGTGATGAATGATATATGTGATGTATGAGATTGATCATGTTTTTGTAATAGGGAATCACGACTTGCATGTCGATGAACTTGACAACCGGCAGGAGCCATAGGAGTTGTCTTAATTATTGTATGACCTACGTGTCACTGAATAACGCCATGTAATTACTTTACTTCATTGCTAAACATTAGCTATAGTACTAGAAGTAATAGTTGGCGTGACGACTTCTTCAAGACACGATGATGAAGATCATGATGATGAAGATCATGGTGTCGAGCCGGTGACAAGATGATCATGGTGCCCCGAAGATGGAGATCCAAGGAGCAAGATGATATTGGCCATATCATGTCACTTTAATTGATTGCATGTGATGTTTATCATGTTTATGCATCTTGTTTACTTAGAACGACGGTAGTAAATAAGATGATCTCTCACTAAAATTTCAAGTATTGTGTTTCCCCTAACTGTGCACCGTTGCTAAAGTTCGTTGCTCTGAAGCACCACGTGATGATCGGGTGTGATAGGTTCTAACGTTCGCATACAACGGGTGTAAGACAGATTTACACACGCGATACACTTAGGGTTCACTTGACGAGCCTAGCATGTACAGACATGGCCTCGGAACACGGAAGACCGAAAGGTCGAACACGAGTCGTATAGAAGATACGACCAACATGAAGATGTTCACCGTTGATGACTAGTCCATCTCACGTGATGATCGGACACGGGCTAGTCGATTCGGATCGTGTGTCACTTAGATGACTAGAGAGATGTCATTCTGAGTGGGAGTTCATTAAAATTTGATTAAGATGAACTTAATTATCATGAACTTAGTCTAAATTCTTTACCATATCTCTTGTAGATCAAATGGCCCACGCTCAGGTTTCCCTCAACTTCAACGCGTTCCTAGAGAAAACCAAGCTGAAAGATGATGGTAGCAACTATACGGATTGGATCCGTAACCCGAGGATTATCCTCATAGCTGCCAAGAGATCATATGTCCTAGAAGCACCGCTAGGTGATGCACCTACTCCCGATGCGGACCAAGACGTTTTGAACGTCTGGCAGTCGCGTAGTGATGATTACTCCCTGGTTCAGTGCGGCATGCTTTACAGCTTAGAGTCGGGGCTCCAAAAACGTTTTGAGCACCACGGAGCATATGAGATGTTCGAAGAGCTGAAAATGGTTTTCCAAGCTCATGCCCGAGTCAAGAGATATGACGTCTTCGACGCATTCTATAGCTGTAAGATGGAGGAGAACAGTTCTGTCAGTGAGCACATCCTCAAGATTTCAGGATTGCACAACCGCTTGTCTCAGCTGGGAATGAATCTCCCAGATGAAGCGGTCGTTGACAGAATCCTCCAGTCGCTCCCACCAAGCTTCAAGAGCTTCGTGTTGAACTTCAATATGCAGGGGATGGAGAAGTCCATTCCCGAGGTGTATTCGATGCTGAAATCAGCGGAGGTGGACATCAAGAAAGAACATCAAGTGTTGATGGTCAATAAAACCACTAAGTTCAAGAAAGGCAAGGGTAAGAATAACTTCAAGAAGGACGGCAAGGGAGTTGCCGCGCCCGGCAAGCCTGTTGCTGGGAAGAAGCCAAAGTATGGACCCAAGCCTGAGACAGAGTGCTTTTATTGCAAGGGAACGTGTCACTGGAAGCGGAACTGCCCCAAATATTTAGCAGACAAGAAGGCCGACAACGTCAAAGGTATATATGATATACATGTTATTGATGTGTACCTTACCAGCACTCGTAGTAGCTCCTGGGTATTCGATACCGGTGCAGTTGCTCACATTTGTAACTCAAAACAGGAGCTGCGGAATAAACGAAGACTGGCGAAGGATGAGGTGACGATGTGCGTCGGGAATGGTTCCAAGGTCGATGTGATCGCCGTCGGCATGCTGCCTCTACATCTACCCTCGGGATTAGTTTTGAACCTCAATAATTGTTATTTAGTACCAGCTTTGAGCATGAACATTGTTTCTGGATCTCGTCTTATGCGAGATGGCTACTCTTTCAAATCGGAGAATAATGGTTGTTCTATTTATTTGAGAGATATGTTTTATGGTCATGCCCCGCTGGTCAATGGTTTATTTTTGATGAATCTCGAACGTAGTGATACACATATTCATAGTGTAGATGCCAAAAGATGTAAAGTTGATAATGATAGTCCCACATACTTGTGGCATTGCCGCCTTGGTCATATTGGTGTCAAACGTATGAAGAAGCTCCATTCAGATGGACTTCTAGAGTCTCTTGATTATGAATCATTTGACACGTGCGAACCATGCCTCTTGGGCAAGATGACCAAGACTCCGTTCTCCGGAACAATGGAGCGAGCAACCAACTTGTTGGAAATCATACATACCGATGTGTGCGGTCCAATGAGTGTTGAGGCTCGCGGAGGCTATCATTATGTTCTCACCCTCACGGATGACTTGAGTAGATACGGGTATATCTATTTGATGAAATACAAGTCTGAGACCATTGAAAAGTTCAAGGAATTTCAAAATGAGGTTGAGAATCAACGTGACAAAAAAATAAAGTTCTTGCGACCGGATCGTGGGGGTGAATATTTAAGTCATGAATTTGGCACACACCTTAGGAGCTGTGGAATTGTTTCACAATTGACACCGCCCGGAACACCTCAACGTAACGGTGTGTCCGAACGTCGAAATCGTACTCTGTTGGACATGGTGCGATCTATGATGTCCATCACCGATTTACCGCTATCTTTTTGGGGTTATGCTTTAGAGACTGCCGCATTCACTTTAAATAGGGCTCCGTCAAAATCCGTTGAGACGACTCCGTATGAACTTTGGTTTGGCAAGAAACCGAAGCTGTCGTTTCTAAAAGTTTGGGGTTGCGATGCTTATGCCAAGAAACTTCAACCTGAAAAGCTCGAACCCAAATCGGAAAAATGCGTCTTCATAGGATACCCAAAGGAAACGATTGGGTACACCTTCTACCACAGATCCGAAGGCAAAGTCTTTGTTGCCAAGAATGGATGCTTTCTGGAGAAAGAGTTTCTCTCGAAAGAAGTGAGTGGGAGGAAAATAGAACTTGATGAGGTGACAGTCACCCCTCCTGTACCGGAAAGTAGCGCAGCGCAGGAAACTGTTCCTGAGGTGCCTGCACCGACAAGGGAGGAAGTTAATGATGATGATCATGAAGAAACAGATCAAGTTACTACTGAACTTCGAAGGTCCACAAGGGCATGTTCCGCACCAGAGTGGTACGGCAACCCTGTACTGGAAATCATGTTGTTAGACAACGGTGAACCTTCGAACTATGAAGAAGCGATGGCGGGCCCGGATTCCAATAAATGGCTTGGAGCCATGAAATCCGAGATAGAATCCATGTATGAAAACAAAGTATGGACTTTGGTGGACTTGCCTGATGATAGGCACGCCATAGAAAATAAATGGATATTTAAGAAGAAGACAGACGCGGATGGTAATGTGACCATCTATAAGGCTCGGCTTGTCGCTAAAGGTTATCGACAAGTTCAAGGGATTGACTACGATGAGACTTTCTCTCCCGTTGCGATGCTGAAGTCAGTCAGAATCATGTTAGCTATTGCCGCATTCTATGATTATGAGATATGGCAAATGGACGTCAAAACAGCATTCCTTAACGGCTTCCTCAAGGAAGAGTTGTATATGAGATATGGCAAGATGCCAAGGATCGACTCCCCAGAGACTCCTAGGTTCAACAAGTAGGTGTCAACTGCTAACGGCGCAATTAGCAATCAACGTGGACCTGCACACAGATACAAATAACTTTGCTCCCAACGAGTACAGAGAGGTTGTCAATCCCTCCGGCCTTGTAGTTCACAAAGGGTTAAAAGCAATGATAGTAGTGATAGATAGTTTTTGCAATAGTAAATAAATAGCGAAAAGTAAATAGTGGATGTGATCAATGATGGTAATATGGGCCGGAGTCTCATGATGTTCACTAGTGATGTCTCTCTCCCAAAAGACGATAAAACAGCTATGTGAGGTAAAAAAATTACAGCTGGGCAATTGACAGGACCACGAACGCAAACCAATGCTGACTACATTGCAAGAAAGGTTGAGGTTCAAAGCATGGGCGGTACGCCAAAGTAAGTAGACCGAAATCCATCAATATCTACTACTAATCATCCACCTTGAGATATCTATCCAGAACATCTCGCTGGTATTAAGTTGCGAGTCCCACCCATAGTGTAAACTCAATGCAACAGACAACTGCATTAAAAGAAGTTTGCGTAAAGTAAACAATCCTTGCATCCGCGGGCACAAGCACCATTGTTTTCCCCCTTGTGGCAACAGCACATCCCCTAGACTCATGTTTCTGTCACTCAAGCTAGTCATCGAGGGGCATGAACCAACAATCGAGCATAACGTTCCCTCTTGGAGTCACTACCTACTACTCGGCCAAAGCAATAAGTAACAATGGAGAAATGCAAGAATTACTTATGAACTAAAATATAAAAGAGGTGAATCAAATATATTACTCAAGATCAATCTGAACATAATCTCATAATCCATCGGATCCCAGCAAACTCAACATAGCAACAACACAAGGATTACATAGGTGCCTCGATCATGTAGGGCAGCTCATGAGGACTAATTAGTGAAGCACAAGAACGGGAGGAGAACATCACATAGCTACTGTTCATGGACTCATGGTCCAAGGGAGACTACTCACGAGTCATCCGGGAGGCGTCCATGGTGGTGGAGAAGCTCCCGGTGGTGATCCTCCCCTCCGGCAGGGTGCCGGGAAGAGTTCTCCTGGTGCTCCCGATCTTGGAAGCGGCGGCGGCAGCGGAACAGAGATGGGATTGCGAAAAGAGTTCCTCTTCTGAGGGTTACGGAGGACCCTTTAAATATATGCCAAAGTAGGGCACCGGGGGAGCCTCAGGGGGCCCAGGCGCCCCCCCGGCGCGGCCGGGGGGGGGGGGGGGCGCCCACAGGGCGCCTGGGGCCCCTGTGCCCCCCCAGGCTGCTCTTCGGACGCAGTGTTGTTTCCGGATCGCTGATTTTTTATATAATTTTTCTGGATTTTTCTGGGCAGTTCTCGAAACGTGAAAACCTGAAATACAAAAACAGCCGAAAACAGAAACTGGCACTGGTGTGCACTGGATTAGTAAGTTAGTCCAAATATGATCAAAAGTGTACGAAAGTGTATGAATATCATAGCAATATCACCCAAAAGTGGCATGGAGCAAGCAGAAATTATAGATACGTTTTGGACGTATCAACATCCCCAAGCTTAATTGTTGCTCGTCCTCGAGTAGGTAAATGATAACAAGAATAATTTCTGTGGTGACATGCTATTAACCATATAGGACTTTCTCATAGTCATATGACAAAAGCTTACTGAGACAATGATTCTATAGTAATTAAGTTGCCTCAAGAGAAAATCACAAATGACTGAAAGTTTTACAACATGAAACTGAAACATCAAAAAGATTTGCAATGAACATGATGTGCAAATATGATAAAGTGATATCTAGCTTGCCCCCTTTAGTGATGCAAAACATAAATGCAAGGGCACCTTCAAAGTTTAAGTGATGACTAGATACAATCATTTCAGAATAAACGATATCACAATCATGCAAAAGACAATGCTACTTTGGGACAATGCACATTACACTCAGAATGACAATCATGCTCTCAGTAGTTGGTGCTTCAACATAAAGGTAAAAGAAAGGTTAAGTGCTAAAGCTTTTTATTTTGAAAACATGGAAGCAATTGTGTCAACGGTAGTAGTACTTCATATGTGTCATGCATAAAACATCCTATAAGTTGCAAGCCTCATGCATCGAATACTAATAGTGCTCGCTCCTTGTCCTAGTTAGCTCGGATCCCCATGGGTTATCATTGCATTACATATGTTTTAACCAAGTGTCACAAAGGGGTACCTCTATGCCACCTGTACAAAGGTCCAAGGAGATAGATCACATTTGATTTCTCGTTTTTGATAGATCTCAACTTGAGGACATCCATACCGGGACAACATAGAAAATAGATGATGGAATCCTCTTCAATGCATAAGCATATTCTCATAAGAGATTGAGGATTAAGGTCCAAGCTAAAACTTCCACCATGATGCATGGCTTTGGTTGGCGGCCCAATGTTCTTCTCTAACAGTATGCATATTAATTCAACCCACGGTAGATCACCCTTACTTCAGACAAGACGAACATGCATAGCAACTCACATGATATTCAACAAAAGTGTGACAGTTGATGGCGTCCCCAGAAACATGGTTACCGCTCAGCAAGCAACTTATAAGAAATAAGATACATAAGCAACATATTCTTTACCACAATAGTTTTCAGGCTACTTTCCCATGAGCTATGTATTGCATGGTTAGTTTGCTTAGTGCAGGTGGAGGTTAGCAAAAAGACTGGGAGCGACCAACTAAGAGAGCAATGACGGTCATAATCATGCAGAGCGACAAAGTAATATTGAATCAGGCATGGTAGTTATATCGCTACTTAGAAATAAAAGATCATCAAGGCTTGACAGACTTTCTTTACAGTCTTAAATATGCGTGAGCATACGCCAAGTCAATCAAAATAAATTCTTTAAGGAAGATATTACTAAATCATACCACATCATAGGCAAACAAACCAAGTTGGTACTCCAATAACACATTGGGAACCCCCCAGCTATTTGAGATTAACCAAAAAAAAACCTAAACTACTAAGCACCATCATGAAAGTAGCATCTTTATCATAGACACATTAACCAATGCAACGGAAGCAAACTCTCTTAATAAGGTGAGCATGGTAATTAAAGAGAGTTCAAGCAACCAACTAAATAAAAGCTCTTGAAAAGATAAGCATGAATACTAAGAGCAGAGTATGATAGTAGCTATTAAAAGAAAAAGAACACACACAGCATAGATAGACATGAAAATTCTATGTAATGTTCTAGGTAGAGGTGGAGCGTGTTTCTCTCCCACATAAAGGAATGCTGAGTTCCGACTCGTTATGAAAAAACTAAAAAGAAAACTAAAAGCAAGACGCTCCAAGCATAGCACATAACACATGAAGTGATAAAAATATAGCAAAACGAAAGACGAACTGATAGTGTTGATGGAGAAGGGGATGCACGGGGGGCATCCCCAAGCTTAGACGCTTGAGTCTCCTTGAATATTTCTTGGGGGTGCACGGGGGCATCCCCAAGCTTGAGCGCTTGACACTCCTGAATCTTTTTATCATCTTCCCTCGCACACTTGAAAACTCCCTTCATACATAACTCATCATAATCTGATTAGCGAGGTTAGTACCCTTAATAAAATAATTATACCTTGCTGGAAATAAGGATATTATTGAAGTTCTACTGTTTCTCAAGATTGCCAAAAGGTTTTTGCAAAGAAAAAGCAAGTTCTTAATTTGCAAAGTGAAGGTAAGGCAAAACAGGACAGAATCTGTGAAAAACAGAACAGCAGGCAGTAATTAACCTGTTCGGGATACTTCTGCAACTCAAATAAAAAAACTCAGAACTGACGCACGAAAGACAATTATATAGAGAATGCTGTCGAAAAAATTCAGACCAAAAAGATGATCTGGTGATTTTATACGAATTTTTCTATCCAAGGACAGAATCTGTTTCCTGGACAGCACCTCACAACTTTTGAACTTTCTAGCTATCAGAGGCTATACTTGGCACAAATATGAAAAGCAAAGATACAATGATGATGCTACAGCAGTAAACAACATCAATACACAACAAAAGCAAAAATTTTATTCATGTGGGCTGCCTCCCAAAAGCGCTTTCTTTTATGCCTTTAAGCTAGGCATAATGCATAGATCAAGTTGTATCAATTGAACCATCATCAAGATCATCAAAAAGCTCTTCAATAATACAACTAGTCTTAAGAGGACTCTCAAATAAAGGCCTCATAGAGATAATTCTAGGTAGAAGACCAAAAGGATAAAAGTCAAGGGAAGATTCATTTATAAATTCATCAACGATAGGTGTTTCTTCCAAAGTCTTTACAGTTTCAACCCCTTTGGCAATAGGTGGATTACTTTTAGAACGGGGAGCCTTTGGAACGTGAACGAACTTAGGCTCCCTCTTTGCCGGAGTTTCTACCTTTTTGGTTTTGATCGAGGAGAAAGTAGTTCCTAAGGTATCAAATATTTCCTCAATCTTTTCCATCCTAGAAAAGTCAGAATCATGGAATTTGACGGTCTCCAAAATTTTGAAAATTTTATGCATGGAGCTATCAAGTCTATTCAAATTCCCTTGGATCTTATGATCCAACTCATTCATCTTATTAATGCTTGGCATCTCTAGCTCTATCCTTTCAAGTTTTTTCATAATGTGAGCTAGGGTGATGTCCTCTTAAATACTAACGACAGGGAGACTCCCAACAAGATTTTCAATAATACTAAGAGACTCCCAGACTGGGGCCTCCAGGAAATTTCCATTGATAGCAGTATCTAGAATAAACCTATTCCAAGAAGTAATTCCAACATAAAAATTTCTAAGCAAGGTAGTAGTAGGTTGCTTCTTGGTGGCTCTTTTTTGTGAATCATTAATTCTATACCAAGCATCTTTCAAACTTTCCCCACCTCTTTGTTTAAAGGTGAGAACTTCTGCCTCGTCAAAGACAAAAGGACCCGACATAATGACAACTTAAGGAACAAGATAACTATTTTTGTGATTTTCGATGAAAAGGTACTAAAGCAAAAATGAAAGGTAAACTAACAAGACTAAAAAGCAAAGGTAAAAGATAGCATGCAACTCCCCTATCATGAAGAGTGGAGTCCCCGGCAACGGCGCCAGAAAATACTCCTTGATGGGCCTCGAACCCCTCGTTGGTTACCCCAAGTGGAAGGTGTAAGATGCAGTAAGTAGAAGTGTTTTCCCTTAGCAAAGATGCCAAGGATCGACTCCCCAGAGACTCCTAGGTTCAACAAGTAGGTGTCAACTGCTAACGGCGCAATTAGCAATCAACGTGGACCTGCACACAGATACAAATAACTTTGCTCCCAACGAGTACAGAGAGGTTGTCAATCCCTCCGGCCTTGTAGTTCACAAATGGTTAAAAGCAATGATAGTAGTGATAGATAGTTTTTGCAATAGTAAATAAATAGCGAAAAGTAAATAGTGGATGTGATCAATGATGGTAATATGGACCGGAGTCTCATGATGTTCACTAGTGATGTCTCTCTCCCAAAAGACGATAAAACAGCTATGTGAGGTAAACAAATTACAGCTGGGCAATTGACAGGACCACGAACGCAAACCAATGCTGACTACATTGCAAGAAAGGTTGAGGTTCAAAGCATGGGCGGTACGCCAAAGTAAGTAGACCGAAATCCATCAATATCTACTACTAATCATCCACCTTGAGATATCTATCCAGAACATCTCGCTGGTATTAAGTTGCGAGTCCCACCCATAGTGTAAACTCAATGCAACAGACAACTGCATTAAAAGAAGTTTGCGTACAGTAAACAATCCTTGCACCCGCGGGCACAAGCACCGTTGTTTTCCCCCTTGTGGCAACAGCACATCCCCTAGACTCATGTTTCTGTCACTCAAGCTAGTCATCGAGGGGCATGAACCCACAATCGAGCATAACGTTCCCTCTTGGAGTCACTACCTACTACTCGGCCAAAGCAATAAGTAACAACGGAGAAATGCAAGAATTACTTATGAACTAAAATATAAAAGAGGTGAATCAAATATATTACTCAAGATCAATCTGAACATAATCTCATAATCCATCGGATCCCAGCAAACTCAACATAGCAACAACACAAGGATTACATAGGTGCCTCGATCATGTAGGGCAGCTCACGAGGACTAATTAGTGAAGCACAAGAACGGGAGGAGAACATCACATAGCTACTGGTCATGGACTCATGGTCCAAGGGAGACTACTCACGAGTCATCCGGGAGGCGTCCATGGTGGTGGAGAAGCTCCCGGTGGTGATCCTCCCCTCCGACAGGGTGCCGGGAAGAGTTCTCCTGGTGCTCCCGATCTTGGAAGCGGCGGCGGCGGCGGAACAGAGATGGGATCGCGAAAAGAGTTCCTCTTCTGAGGGTTACAGAGGACCCTTTAAATATATGCCAAAGTAGGGCACCGGGGGAGCCTCGAGGGGCCCAGGCGCCCCCCCGGCGCGGCCCGGGGGGGGGGGGGGGTGCGCCCACAGGGCGCCTGGAGCCCCTGTGCCCCCAGGCTGCCCTTCGGACGCAGTGTTGTTTCCGGATCGCTGATTTTTTATATAATTTTTCTGGATTTTTCTGGGCAGTTATCGAAACGTGAAAACCTGAAATACAAAAACAGCCGAAAACAGAAACTGGCACCGGGGTGCACTGGATTAGTAAGTTAGTCCAAATATGATCAAAAGTGTATGGAAGTGTATGAATATCATAGCAATATCACCCAAAAGTGGCATGGAGCAAGCAGAAATTATAGATACGTTTTGGACGTATCAGGGCCCACCTCCCCATGCGCCTAGGGTTAAAACCCTAAGGGGGAGGAGGGCCACCACTTGCCTTGGGGGACAAGGACTCCCTCCTTGGCCGCCGCCCCCCTGCAGATTGGATCTGCAGGGCCCTGGCGCACCCCCTGGCCCCCTATATATATGTGGGGAGGGAGAGGGCAGCCGTACCCAAGCCCTGGCGCCTCTCCCCCTCCCGTCACACCTCCATACTCCCAACGCAGGGCGCCCGGCGAAGCCCTGCTGCGATCTCCACTGCATCCACCACCACGCCGTTGTACTGTTGGATCTCTGACGACTTCTCCTCCCCCCTTGCTGGATCAAGAAGGAGGTGACGTTGCTGCACCGTGCATGTTTTGAACACGGAGGTGCCGTCCGTTCGGCGCTAGATCATCGGTGACGAAGAACGCGAAGAGTACGACTACTTCATCCACGCTTCTTCGAAAGCTTCCGCTCGCGATCTACATAACGGTATGTAGATGCACTCTTACTTGCTCGTTGCTAGATGTCTCCTTAGTTGGATCTTGGTGAAAGCGTAGAATTTTTTTGAATTCTGCTACGTTCCCCAACAAAAACTTGGGAGGGAAGGTGGCTGATGCGGTCTTGCGTCTGGAGTACGGAGAGTCTATCACCCCGGGAGACCAATCAGATCCGAGGGGAACTCCGGGCAAGAAACCTGTAGTTAAGCGAAGGAAGCAAGGAGATGGCGGGGTGGAAGAGAGTGAGGGAGATGATATGGACACATCTGTACGGGCGGCCTCCGGTGAGGAGGACCGCCGGGCCCAATGAATTGCCTCAGTTGGAACTGTCGGGGAGGGGGGAACACCCGAACAGTTCGTGAGTTAGCGACAGTGTGTAAGTCGCGTTCCCCCATGTTGGTCTTTTTGTGTGAAACGAGGCAAAATGCTGAGAAGATGAAACGGCTACGAGCTAAACTTGGGCCGAAGGGTTTTTGTGGAGTGGATATTAATGGATTAAGCGGTGGTTTGGCGCTTTATTGGAGGGAAGAATGTGTTGTTGATGTGTTGGACATGGATGAAAGATTTATTGACATTACTATCAAAACCCGATAAGGTGCACCGGAGTGGAGAGCCACTTTTGTATATGGGGAACCTCGGGTGGAAAATAGACATCTAATGTGGACTAAGTTACGGGATTTGAAAGTTGCTAATGATTTACCATGGTTGGTCCTAGGCGACTTTAATGAAGCCATGTGGGACTATGAGCATCTCTCCATCACGCCAAGGGCGGAAGCACAAATGATAGCTTTCAGAGATACCTTGGAGGTGTGTGATATAATTGATCTGGGGTTCATGGGCCTGCCATTCACTTACGACAACAGAAGAGCAAGATCTGCTAATGTTAAGGTGCGTTTGGACCGAGCGGTAGCTACAAATGAATGGCGAAATCTGTTCGCCTTTGCTACCGTGGAACATATCCCGTCGCCATGTTCAGACCATCTTATGGTGTTCCTTAAAGGAGAACCGGACCCGGGGCCAGTGAAGGACAAGTGTAGGAGGTATGAGATCTTTTGGGAGAGAGACTCGGAGCTGCCCCAGGTAGTGGAAGAAGCATGGGCAGCGGTTGGGGAGGTTCACAATCTCCCTCAGCTTAAAGAAGCTCTCTCAAAAACTATGACTGCACTACGGTCTTGGAGCAGAAAATTTGGCAATATTACTCGACGATTGTCCAAGTCGAGAAGCCATCTAGAGGAGCTTATGAATATGAATGCGGACAGGGAAGATATAATGAGAGTTATGGATAAAATGAATGAGCTGCTGTATCAAGAAGAGATGATGTGGATGCAAAGATCGAGAATTGCTTGGCTTAAGGAAGGAGATCGTAATACAAAATATTTCCATAGTAAAGCAGTTTGGAGGGCAAGGAAGAACAAGATCAGGGAATTAACTGATAGCATTGGTATAGTACACACGGAGTTTACTTCAATGAGCCAGATTGCAAATGAGTATTTCCAACATATTTTTGCTGTGGATGCTAACTTAAACGCATCAGAAGTTGTAAACTTGTTTGAGCAAGTGGTCACACCGACGGATAATGACAGATTGTGTGCACCCTTTACTGACAAGGAGATATCCGATGCTTTGTTCCAGATCGGGCCGTTAAAGGCGCCAGGCCCCGACGGATTCCCCGCTCGTTTCTTCCAACGGAACTGGAGTACGGTCAAGGAGGGTGTGTTGGCTGCAGTCCGAGACTTTTTCAGTACGGGGATCATGCCTGAGGGTGCTAATGATACATCTATTGTACTCATCCCAAAGGTATCTAATCCAATGAAGATGTCGGACTACAGGCCTATTAGTCTGTGTAATGTCACATACAAGATAATCTCCAAATGTTTGGTTAACAGATTAAGGCCCTTGTTGGATGATATAATATCGGTTGAACAGAGTGCATTTATACCAGGAAGGATGATTACAGATAATGCGCTGGTTGCCTTTGAGTGTTTACATTATATTAAACAAGAAAAGGATCCTACAAAGAGCTTTTGTGCGTACAAGTTGGATTTGTCCAAGGCTTATGACATGGTGGATTGGGCTTTCTTGAAGCAGGTGATGCAAAGGTTAGGGTTCTCCCATCGATGGATTGACTGGATAATGGCGTGTGTCACATCGGTGAGGTATTCTATAAAATTAAATGGAACTCTCCTGGATTCATTTGCACCGTCGCGTGGACTACGGCAAGGAGACCCTCTCTCTCCATTCTTATTCTTATTTGTGGCGGACGGGCTTTCAGCTATTCTGAAGAATAAAGTGCAAGTTGGCGATATTGTTCCTGTTAAAATTTGCAGGAGAGCTCCGGGCTTATCCCATTTGCTCTTCGCAGATGATACTATGCTATTTTTTCAGGCCACAAGGAACCAGGCGGAGCAGGTAAAATCAGCATTGGATCTATACAGCACGGCCACGGGACAAAGCTTGAACTATGAGAAGTGTTCGATATTTTTTGGTGAGGCGTGCCCGGTTACAAATCAAGAGCATGTCAGAGACATTCTAAATGTCACAAGTTTGGTTTTCGAGGAGAAGTACTTGGGTCTTCCCACACCTGAAGGGCGTATGTTGAAAGGTAAATTTCAGAATTTGCAAACAAGCCTTACCAAAAGACTTATTCAGTGGGGAGACGGTTTTTTGGCGCAGCCCGGTAGAGAGGTGCTTATCAAGTCTGTTGCACAAGCCCTACCCACATATATAATCGGTGTGTTTAAGCTACCATTGTCGGTGTGCGACGATCTTACAAGAATGGTGAGGAATTTTTATTGGGGTTCAGAAAAGGGAAAGAGAAAGGTGCACTGGAAAGGATGGGATCATCTTATGCAGCCAAAGGAAAGAGGTGGGATTGGCTTCCGAGACTTTAGAATATTTAACCAAGCACTATTGGCTCGCCAGGCGTGGAGATTAATTACCAGACCAGAGAGTTTGTGTGCTCGATTACTCAAAGCCAAATATTATCCTGCTGGTAAGTTGGAAGATACGGTGTTTTCTGGCAATGCATCATCATCCTGGTCGGCCATCAGCTATGGGCTGGAGCTTTTGAAAAAGGGGCTAATTTGGAGAATAGGTAATGGTTGAAGTATCCGAGTTTGGCGAGATAGCTGGATCCCACGCCCCTTCTCATATAAGCCGATCTCACGGCTGGGGGTATGCCGCATTAGATATGTTTCTGATCTTCTGAATGAGAACGGTTCTTGGAAAATACAGACTTTGAACCAATATTTCATGCAAGCAGATGTGGATGAGATCCTAAAAATCAGAGTTTCTCCTAGGCGAAGCTAAGATGTCATTGCATGGGGACCGGATAAACTAGGGGTCTTCTCAGTAAAGAGTGCGTATCACTTGGCGTTTGATGAAGTGCATAGATCCACAGCAACGTCATCTAGTTCGATGCCGTCTGGTGCGAGGAGCTGCTGGAAGTTTATATGGAACTGTGGTGTGCCGCCTACGGTGGCAAATTTTGCATGGAGAGTTGCGACGGATGGTTTGCCAACATGGAAGAACAAGCATAAGATCGGCTTGGAAACCACAAGTATTTGCCCAGTTTGTGGCATTGAAACAGAGGACAATTACCATCCGTTTTTGAGATGCCAAATAGGAAGAGATCTGTACTCGAATATGGCAAAAATCTGGAGTTTGCCTCGGCCTCAGTCTATTGCCAACTGTGGAAAGGAGTGGCTCTTGCAACTGCTAGCTCCGAGAAGCGATATGGAACGGTGTATGATCATGCTTGTTTTCTGGAGGGCTTGGTATATTCAAAACGAAGTAGTGCATAATAAACCAGCATCGCTGATGGAAGTTTCAATGAGATATTTGCTGAGTTATCTTAACTCGCTTACGGCCACCATGTGTGAGAGTGGGGCTGATCCTGGGAAAGGGAGGATAGATATTTCAGTAAAGGAACAAGGCCAAAGTGATATTCACAAAGCAAAGCAGCCGGGATGGGAGAAACCTAAGCAAGGGTGGTGTAAATTAAACACATATGGAGCGTTTGTGGCATGTGATAATGCGGGTGCTGGCATGATATTGAGGGATGAGGTTGGCAATATAATCTTCTCTGCTTGCAGGGCTCTACACTTCTGTCGAGACGGACTAGAGGCTGAACTTTATGCGTGTTTGGAGGGGTTAGCTATCGCGGTCCAACGTACTTCTCTTCCGATCGAAGTTGAGATGGACTATGCTGTTGCTGTAGCTATGATCAGTGGAAGTGAAGCAGATCGATCACTTTATTCTTCGCTGGTTAATGAAATTAGGGATCTCCTAAATCGTCATCAAGCTTGTATTACTCCTATTGTTTGGTCACAAAATAAGGCGAGTGATAGACTAGCGTCTTTTGGTCGCTCTAATAAGAGAACTATGACTTGGCTAGGGTCAGGCCATCCTGATGTTTTGGAGGTAGCCGCTGCGGACTGTATTGGTACTGTGATTGAGTAATACAAGTATTTGATTCGCAAAAAAAAAGTTCTTTCAGGCTGGTCACAATGGGCAGGAACATAAGGTAGTAACATACACACTTATCTAGACTATGTTACTACCTCCACAGTGGGTAGGAACATGTAGGTAGTGTCATGCAACGATGCATTTATTAGCTTATAGACTCATTGTTTCTTGAAGTGTGTGATGTTCCGGTAACTTAGCTAGTTACCACAAGCACCTCACTCTTCATTAAATATGTGCCACATAAGCAACGTTGTATTGAAATATATGATGTTACTCCTAAGTTCCACCCCATTGTGACCAGCCTCAGAGGAAGGCAAGTGCTCGTCGGGCCAAAAACAACATAACCCAGCTAGACCGGAATGATGGGACAACTTGTACGGATCCGACTGAACTGGCGGACATGGCAACTGCATTTTATTCAAATTTCTACACGTCTGAAGGAACAATAGGGATGGAAGAGGTCCTATCGCACATACCGGTGAGGGTGGATGGCAACATGAATGCCTGTCTAAATGCAACGTATAGTAAGGAGGAGGTCAAGGAAGCTCTATTTCAAATGTTCCCAACTAAGGCACCAGGGTCAGACAGTTTTCCTGCACATTTTTTCAGAAACATTGGGACTTATGTGGTGATGAAGTCACAAGGATGATTATCAGAGTGCTTGATGGTGTGGACTCACCGGAGGAGATAAACAACACGTTCATCGTTTTAATTCCCAAGATAGCAAGTCCAAAAGTTTTAGGACAGTTTCGGCCGATAAGTCTTTGCAATGTGATCTACAAGATTGCTTCAAAGGTCTTAGCAAACAGGCTGAAAGTAATCCTCTCCGAGATAATTTCCGAAGAGCAGTCGGCTTTTGTCCCTGGTCATCTCATCACAGATAACTTCATCACAGCCTATGAATGTTTACATTATCTGAAAACTAGGAGGGTGAAGGGCAACATATATTGTGCGTTAAAATTGGATATGATGAAAGCGCATGACCGCTTGGAGTGGTCTTACTTGCGAGCTGTTATGCTAAAGATGGGTTTTAGTCCCCGTTTTACAGATACGGTTATGAGATGTGTGACATCGGTCTCTTTTTCAGTTCTGTTCAATGGAAGGAGTCTGGACGGATTCAAGCCGTCTCGAGGCTTGCGCCAGGGTGACCCGAGCTCGCCATATCTTTTTTTGTTAGCAGCTGAGGGGCTTTCATGCTTGCTGAAAGATGGTGCAGGAGTAAGGGGAATCACAGTTGCACCGAACGTGCCCTCAGTTAACCATTTACTCTTTGCTGATGATAGATTACTTTTCTTTGAAGCAACTGATGCTAGTGCCACCCGGATTGAGGAATTATTAAGGATCTATTGCAACGCCTCTGGCCAGCGGGTAAACATGGAGAAGTCTTCCATTTTCTTCAACAAAGGAGTCCCCAATTCTGCACGGGATTCCATCAAGAATATACTTGCTGTTCACAATGAGTCGTTGACGGAAAAATACCTGGGCTTGCCATCGGATGTGGGGAGGGCAAAGGAAGGATCGTTCAAATACTTAAAGATAGAATTTGGAAGAAGGTACAAGGGTGGATGGAGAAGTGCTTATTGGCTGGCGGTAAAGAGGTGCTTATAAAGTCTGTAGCCCAATCAATTCCAACGTATTCTATGTCATGCTTCAAATTTCCACGAGGTTTGTGTGAGCATATCAATGGCATCATCCGAAAGTTCTGGTGGGGAAGCAAAAATGGGCAACGGAAAACTGCTTGGGTGTCCCGGAAAACTATGTCAAAACCCAAGTTTATGGGTGGGTTGGGCTTCAGGGATGTGGAGCTGTTTAATCTAGCTTTACTTGCACATCAAGCATGGAGGCTTCTACAGGATCCGGATTCGCTTAGTGCCCGCGTTCTAAAGGCCAGGTACTATCCAGATTGCCATCTTTTGGATGCCACCTTAGGCACGGGTCCGTCCCAGGTTTGGCGCTCCATTCTAGAGGGGAGAGATGGTCTAGCATAAGGGCTTATCAAGCGTATTGGCACTGGATCACACACGAATATATGGCAAGATAATTGGCTGCCGAGGGACTACAAACTCCGACCGATATGTGCTCGGTCGGCCAACCCGCCAGCCCTAGTCTCAGATCTAATAGACCCTACCACAAGGTCATGGAATAAGCATGCGATCATGGAACATTTTATTGCTCCCGATGCTGAAGTTATTCTAAATATACCTTTGAGTACTCGGATACAACACGACTTTTGGGCCTGGCACTATGATAAGAGGGGAGTCTTCTCGGTTCGTTCGGCTTATCGAATGATATCTACAGTCAAGACACAGAGGGAGGATTGGCTTGATCACCGTCCGGGACACTCCAACATTGCAGCTGATAGGAGTTCTTGGTTGCAGCTGTGGAAAGTACGGGTTCCTTCCAAAATCAAGGTGTTCGTATGGAGGTTAGCACACACTTCGATCCCGACAGGACTAGTACGACATGAGAGGAACATGGCAGATACACCAGTATGTTCAATTTGCGGAGCAGATGAGGATACCTGGCGTCATTCCCTACTAAGTTGCCGCATGGCCAGATGTGTATGGGCTCTGGGCGATGAGGAGCTTCTTGAACATGTGATATCAAACCAGAACCCCGACGCATGACTTTGGTTGTTTTGGCTGTTCGAATCAACTAGTCAACAAGATTTAACGCGTGTGCTAGTCACAATGTGGGCAATATGGTGGGCTCACCGGAAAGCAATCCATGAGGATGAATTTCAAAGCCCACTATCAACAATGTGCTTCATCAGGCGCTTCTTGGAGGAACTTGACATTGTGGAAGTTCAAAAGGCACGTTCCCTTCCGACGCCTGTTGCACCAAGAACGCGTGCATGGATACCGCCAGAGGGAGAACCTGTGAAGTTTAACTGTGATGGTGCAATATCAACCTTAGGCGAGAAGGGTGCTGCGACGGTGGTATGCCGAGACAAGGTAGGGAAATTTCTTGGAGCATCAGCACTAGTTTTTGATGGCCTGATCGACCCAGCGAGCTTGGAGGCACACGCGTGCAGTGAGGCCCTTGCCCTTGCTCGTGATCTAAACTTGCAGGAGCTGGTGATCGTGTCGGACTGTTTAGAAGTGGTCTCCAACATCAACAAACAAGCATTACCAGTGTATGCGTCGATTCTGCAGGACATACATCTTAGTATGAACCTTTTTACTTCTGTTTCCTTTCTTTTTGAGCGTAGACAAAATAATTTTGAGGCCCATTCGGTTGCAAAAGGAGCTGCTCTCTGCCGGTGGGCCGCCACGTGTGGCTAGGGATCCTTCCTAAAATTGCTTGTATTCCGGATGTGATGAACTTTGAATAAAATCCCTAGTTACCTTAAAAAAATTACGTTTCCCTTGAGTACTAAAAAAGTCAAAAAGAAAAAAATGTTTCCCTTCTTCCAAGTTCCAACAGCTCCGGCAAACCTCAAATAATTATCGTTTATAGAAAGCTACGCAAAAAAAAACCTCTCCAACAACTCCAGTAAACTCAAAAAATACTTTTACGGGATTCCGTAACCCCCACACACACCCCCCTTGGAACTATACGGGGAGGTAGCCGCTTCACGTATAATTTGGCGGGTAAAAAATCGGCCGAAAGTTCATGACGCAAGTCCTAGGTCGCTGCACCGACACCACGCCGGCATGGCACCCGCCTTGCCTTCCCCGCCTCACTGTGCATGCTGCCACCACAACCCCAATGTCACGTTGCTCATCGCCCTGGTTGCTCTGACCGCTGTCGCCACACCTCCTAGCGTCGTGACACCGACTTACGGCCCCAGAGACATTTAGTGAGAAATAGAAAAAGCAAGATTTTAGGGGAAGAAGTTTTACAGGAACTGAGAAGAGTAGTTGTCTAACAACTTCCCGTAAATTATATAGTTATCCTATAAAATCATTTATATGGGAAGGTTTTACATAAGTTGCTCTTAGCCTCCTTTTTTTTGAACTTTGTCTTCTATGTCGCTTGCACAGTTCCACATTTCAACCATTTGTTGTTAGTTTTCTGGTTTCTTCAAGTAGATTTCTCTTACTTCTGGGTTTTGCTTTCTTTTGGCTTTTAGTGTTTTTTGTTTCTTTTGTTTTCCTACGTTTTTCTATTTATTACACTTTCCGTTCTTTTTTCACCTATTTATTTTTTCCCTTTTCCCTTTTCATTTCTTAACAAAAATTGAACTAATTTTACTTTAAAAAAATATTTTTTTAATATTTATTTTTATTTTTTCTATTAGAGTTTGAACATTTTTCCACAATAGGAACATATATTTACACATGTGAAAACAATATGTTCAATATTTTATTTTTAAAATACATAAAGTTTTAACATATAAATATTTCAAGAAAATAGGTGACAATTATTTTCAAATATGTGAAGACTACATTGGTTACGTGATGAACAGTTTTCAAAGCGATGTTTTTAAAAATGTGCAAATAACATTTTATAAATACGTGAACAATGTTCAAGTATGTGATGAACATTATTAAACTACACGATGGACTTTTGGCTGTTATGAACAACTTCAAGCATAGGATGAGCATTTTTAAAATATGCAGTAAATATTTTAAAACACACAATGAATATTTTTTAATAAATGGTAAAATAATTCAAATAAGTGATGAATAATTTCTAAATACAAGATGAATATATTTCTAAATATGTTATGTACATCTTTCACATATGCAATGAACGTTTTCGAAATATACAATGAATATTTTTCAAAGTACATGTACATTTTGTTATTTGCCACAATATAATTATTTACCTTTTCCAATAATTTTAAAAAATGTTAGATAAAAAGTATTTTTCCAGAACATTCATACTCCATACGTCGCGTGGGAGTGGGGGTACCGACCACTACCATATCAACGGAGTACAACAAACATAATCAAAATGGCTCAGGCGTCTTACAGGTGGTTTGTCTACTATAATCGATACGGGATCACTAATTAAGGGGTACTTCTTGTAAAGGTCACTCCCACCTTCTTGACAAATGACGTATTGTATATGCACTACTTGTCACAATCTTAGAGAATTTTTGGTACATTCATTTATCAAAAATGTTTTATCTCTTAAACTGCGCGTCCAAATCCCGAACCATTTTCATTGTTGGATTTCTTGCATTGAGATATTCAAAACTAATTCGATGTAACGAACCTTTTTCATGAACACCCCGAAAGAAAAAGAAAATGAGTCGGAAACATAATTTTTTTCTCATTTTTTCTTCTCTTTTCGAAAGGCACAACCGTGCCTCCCGTGGAAGCTAATATGCGCCTCCACAGGAAGCAAATATGCGCATCCCCCCTAGCAAAAAAGGCACTATTGTGCCTCTCGCGGAAGCAAATCGATGCCTCTCACAGAAGCAAAAAAATGTGGTTTTTATTCTACAAGCCGCACAGTCGTACTTGCTGATACGTCTCCAACGTATCTACTTTGCCAAACACTTTTGCCCTTGTTTTGGACTCTAACTTGCATGATTTGAATGAAACTAACCCGGACTGACGCTGTTTTTAGCAGAACTACCATGGTGTTGTTTTTGTGCAGAAATAAAAAGTTCTCAGAATCGCCTGAAAATCAACGGAGAATTATTTCAGAAAATATAAAAAATATTCGCAAGAAGATCTGCAACGGGGGGCCCACACCCTGTCCTCGAGGGTGGGGCGCGCGCCCCCCTTCCCAGGGCGCGCCCCCTTGCCTCGAGGGTCCCCCGATGCTCCACCGACGTATCCACATGTCTTATATATTCCGTTTCGTGGAGAAAAAAAATAAGGAGAAAGAATTATCGCATTTTACGAGACGGAGCCACCGCCAAGCCCTAATCTCTTTCGGGAGGGCTGATCTGGAGTCCGTTCGAGGCTCCGGAGAGTGGAGATCGTCGCCATCGTCATCATCAACCTTTCTCCATCACCAATTCCATGATGCTCACCGCCGTGTGTGAGTAATTACATCGTAGGCTTGCTGGACGGTGATGGATTGGATGGGATCTATCATGTAATCGAGTTAGTTTTGTTAGAGTTTGATCCCTAGTATCCACTATGTTCCGAGATTGATGTTGCTATGACTTTGCTATGCTTAATGCTTGTCGCTAGGGCCCGAGTGCCATGATTTCAGATTTGAACCTATTATGTTTCCATGAATATATGTGTGTTCTTGATCCTATCTTGCAAGTCTATAGTCACCTACTATGTGTTATGATCCGGCAACCCCGAAGTGACAATAATCGGGACCACTCCCGGTGATGACCTTAGTTTGAGGAGTTCATGTATTCACTATGTGTTAATGCTTTGGTCCGGTACTCTATTAAAAGAAGGCCTTAATATCCCTTAGTTTCCAATAGGACCCCGCTACCACGGGAGGGTAGGACAAAAGATGTCATGCAAGTTCTTTTCCATAAGCACGTATGACTATATTCGGAATACATGCCTACATTGCATTGATGAACTGGAGCTAGTATTGTGTCACCCTAGGTTATAACTTCTACATGATGAATTGCATCCGACGTAATTTCCCATCACCGATCCAATGCCTACGAGCTTTACCTATATTGCTAGTTGCTTATTTATTTTCCTGTTGCTATTATCACAAAAACTACAAAAACACTATCTTTACTTTTATTGCTGCTACCGCCACTATCATATTACTGTGCTACTAAACTATCTTGCTGCAGATACTAAGTTCCAGGTGTGGTTGAATTGACAACTCAGCTGCTAATACTTAAGAGTATTCTTTGGCTCTCCTTGTGTTGAATCAACAAATTTGGGTTTAATACTTTACCCTCGAAA
This sequence comes from Secale cereale, assembly GCA_902687465.1. NCBI lineage: Eukaryota > Viridiplantae > Streptophyta > Magnoliopsida > Poales > Poaceae > Secale > Secale cereale. Next base: position 153,551,162 of record LR738711.1, on the reverse strand, counting down.
ACTGTTGCGATCCCCTACACTTGTGGGTTATCAATACTATTTTCTGGCGCCGTTTCTGGGGAGCATAGCTCTATTCTTTAAGTCACTCAAGATTTATATCTGCTTATCACTATGAAGAATTTGAAGGACTCAAAAACCAAGATCTTACCCTCAACTACGAGGGGAGGTAAGGAACTGCCATCTAGCTCTGCACTTGATTCTCCTTCTGTTATGAGTAAACTTGCGACACCTACTCCTGCTATTGAATCTGATATGTCATATGTTCTTGATGATGCTACTTCTGCTATGTATGATGAAACTATCTCTATGCCTGATACTGTGCCACTAGGTGAATTTCTAGATGAACAAATTGCTAAGATTAGGGAGAGTGCAAATGTTGATGATATTTATGAAAGTGATGATGAAACTACTCCCAATAGATATGAGCTGCCTGTTGTGCCTGAGGGTTATGTTATGGATGAAGAAACTGCTAGAGACTTTCTTGCTTGCAATGATAGATATGATCTTAAAGAAGTTATTAGCTAAGCTGAAAGAAAAGTCCTTGAATGCTAGAATGAAACATGAACCTATCTGTGTTACTGATAAGGATTATGAATTCTCTGTTGATCCTGAGTTAATTACTTTGGTTGAATCTGATCCTTTCCATGGCTATGAGTCTGAAACTGTTGTGGCACATCTTACCAACTTGAATGATATAGCCACCCTGTTTACCAATGATGAAAAGATTCGCTACTATTATATCCTTAAGCTATTTCCGTTCTCGTTAAAGGGTGATGCTAAGACTTGGTTTAATTCTCTTGATCCTGATTGTGTGCGTAGTCCCCAGGATATGATGTATTACTTTTCTGCTAAATATTTTCCCGCTCATAAGAAACAAGCTGCCTTACGGGAAATATATAACTTTGCTCAAACTGAAGAAGAGAGTCTCCCACAAGCTTGGGGGAGGCTTCTCCAGTTACTTAATGCTTTGCCTGATCATCCTCTTGAGATGCATGATATACTTGATGTCTTTTATAATGGACTAACCGATGCTTCCAGAGACCACCTGGATAGTTGTGCTGGTTGTGTTTTCAGGGAAAGAATAGTTGAACAAGCTGAACTACTATTGAATAATATGCTAGCCAATGAAAATAATTGGACACTTCCTGAACCAGCCCCTAAGCCAACTCCGAAGAAAAGAGGCGTTCTATTTCTCAGTCCTGAAGATATGCAAGAGGCAAAGAAATCCATGAAAGAAAAAGGTATTAAAGCTGAAGATGTTAATAGTTTACCACCTATTGAAGAAATACATGGTCTTGATAACCCGACACAGGTAGTAAAGGTAAATTCTCTTTATAGATTTGATGAAGGTGATATTCCTCGTTATAAGTCTGCTAGCCAATGCTTAGAGGAGTTTGACAATTTTATCGTGAAACAAGAAAACTTCAATGCTTATGTTGGTAGATAACTACAACACAATGCCTATATGATTGAACGCTTGAGTGATTATCTGTCTAGTGCTAAAGATGAACCGAAACTCATTAGTATACATGCTTCTATGGTTACCACTCAAGTAGAACAAGTACTTAAGGCTCAGAATGATTTGCTCAATGAATTAAATAGTAAAAATAATGACTATGCTGTTAGAGTTGCAACAAGAGGTGGTAAAATGACTCAGGAACCTCTGTATCCTGAAGGCCATCCTAAGAGAATTGAGCAAGACCCTCAGAGAGCTAATTTAGATGCACCTAGTTCTTCTAAGAAGAAGAAAAAGAAAAATGATAGAAATTTGCATGCTTCTAGTGAACCTGTAGCTCACCCACCTGAGAATCCCAATGATATATCTGTTTCTGATGCTGAGGCACAATCTGGTAATGAACATGAACCTAGTGGTAATGTTAATGATGATGTTCATGTTGATACTCAACCTAGCAATGATAATGATGTAGAGATTGAACCTGTTGTTGATCTTGATAACCCACAATCAAAGAATCAACGTTATGATAAGAGAGACTTTGTTGCTAGGAAGCACGGTAGGGAAAGAGAACCATGGGTTCAGAAACCCATGCCTTTTCCTCCGAAACCATCCAAGAAAAAGGATGATGAGGATTTTGAGCGCTTCGCTGAAATGATTAGACCTATCTTTTTGCGTATGCGTTTGACTGATGTGCTTAAAACAAATCCTTATGCCAAGTATATGAAAGACATTATTACCAACAAAAGAAAGATACCTGAAGTATAAATTTCCACCATGCTTGCCAATTACGCTTTTGAGGGTGGAATGCCTAAGAAATTAGGAGATCCAGGAGTACCGACTATACCTTGCTCCATTAAGAGAAACTATGCTAAAACTGCTTTGTGTGATCTTGGAGCCGGTGTTAGTGTCATGCCTCTCTCTTTATATCGTAGACTTGACTTGAGTAAGTTGACACCTACTGAAATATCTTTGCAAATGGCTGATAAATCAACTGCTATACCTGTCGGTATTTGTGAGGATGTGCCTGTTGTAGTTGCAAATGTTACTATTCTAACGGACTTTGTTATACTTGATATTCCCGAGGATGATAGTATGTCTATTATTCTTGGAAGACCTTTTTTGAATACTGCAGGGGCTGTTATTGATTGCAACAAAGGCAATGTCACTTTTCATGTCAATGATAATGAGCATACGGTACACTTTCCGAGAAAACAACCTCGGGTTCATAGTATAAATTATATTGGAAAAACTTTGACTATTACTATCGGAGGTTTTGAGTTTCCTATTCCTACTATCAAGAAGGCATATGACATACTTATTGTTGGGGACATACATATCCCCATTGAGGTAACAGAGTGTTATTCGAAAATTCTCCGGTTTCATGTTACTCGGAAAGAGTTTGTTAACAAGACCTGATTAACCTTGTTAATGGATTCCTTTTGATGAACATGGGATAGGTGAATCTAGATATCACAAACCTTCTGTACCCTCCTTTTACTTTCTGTTAATTAGGTTAAATAAAAGAAAAATAGCATTATCTGTCTGTTTCCAGACTTATCCATGCAATAAAAAAAATATCCCGAAAATAAAAGTTCTCCAAATGCCATGAATATGAAATATGATTTTTTCTAGAATATTTAAGAAAATATGGCACTGAACACACAGCGAGGGGAGCCAGCACGTGGCCTCGAGGGCACAGGGCACACCCCAATTCACAGGGCGCGCCCCCTGCCTCGAGGGCCCCACGTGGCCCCCCTCCACTTATCCTTTCACCCATACTCTTCTTCTTCCTCCCAAAAAATTCCCCAACCAGCTCAAACCCGAGTTCTAGCTCATCTTGCTGCCATTTTTGATCTCCTTGCTCAAAGCACCATTCACCAAACTGTTTGGGGAGATTGTTCCTTGGTATGTGACCCCCTCATTGGTCCAATTAGTTTTTGTTCTAGTGCTTTATTTGTTGCAAATTTGTGCTGCTGTGGTGACCTTGTTCTTGAGCTTGCATGTCAAATTTTCTTGGTCCCAAGTAGTTCTAATGCATGATATAGTCTCTAGGCACTAGCAGGAGTTGTTGCTATCAATCTTGTTGAGTTTGGTTAACTTTTATTGTGAGTTACTAAAAATTTCAGAAATTTTCAGAAAAGGAAAATGTTAAAAAGATTATTGAGGGGCTCTTCCAGCAAGAGCTCAGAGGAGAAGAAGAAAGAAGAAAATAAGAAGCCCAAGTATCATCTTCCTCGCATGGCGGAAGTTCGACTGTGCGAATGGCCTTGTAATAATTTCATGATGTCCGCCGGTATTTACGAAGAGTTTTATTGGATGGCGAATAATGCAGGCCTCACCGACTTCATCATCGACCAAAAAGAACAGTATCTCTTACTCACCAATATTTTTATGCAAAGCTTTCAGTTTCACTCTAGGAAAACACCACTTACGGTGGAGTTTCGCTTATATGATGTGGTTAAGGAGATATCACTGTTAAACTTTTATGAAATATGCAAAGTACCCTTTGAAGGTAGACTTGATGAACCACGTCATGAAGACGTCGAAGGGTTTATTGATATGATAGCCAAAGGTGAAACTAGACAAGTTGCAGGGGCAAGAATCACTAGTATACACTTCCCTGTTCTGCGCTACTTTGCTTTATTTGCTAGTAGGTGTTTATTTGATCGCGGGAACAGTGGAAATTTTAGTGCCTCTGATATTATCATTTTACACCATGCTTTGTTTCGCGACACAACTTTTAGCTTGGGCGCCGTCGTTGCCAAATGATCGAATCTTAACCGCTCAAGGGGGGGTCGTCTTTGGAGGCATCTTTGCTTCTCGCCTTGCTGAACATTTTAATATACCCATTAGGCATCATGAGAAGGAAGAAAAATTGCTTGCCCCTGTTTATCTAGACTACAAGAGCATGGTAGCTCATGACTTTATTGTTAAAGACAAAAATATGCAGCTCCATTATAAATTGAGGTTTGATGAAATATACTGTGAAATTGTTACCTTGCCTGCACCTTCTTTGTTTGATCTATCTACAGGTGTATTCCTCATCACCTCAGATGTCTTCTACAAGTATCAAGGCCAGGCACAAGCTTCAGGGCCTGAGGCAGAACCACCACTTGATCCTTCCCGTCAATCTGTTTATGGGTGGGAGCTGGACGAGCTCGCCAACCAGTGGCGTCCAGAGGACACGTCTCAGTACACTGGAGGGAGTGGCTTCGATCCGTGGCCACAAACCAACTTAGGCAAAAAGCCTAAGCTTGGGGGAGTACGTGTTTCTCACCGACTTACATTCATGTTCACACTTATGCTAGTTGTCGGTGCTCACACTCTTTCACGGTACCATCCATGCTCAGTTTAAATTTTCTTTTTCTTAGTCTTTTTCTCGTGTGCTAGAAAAACCCAAAAAAATTAAAAAATATTAGTAGTATCTAAAAATGAAAACCCAAAAAGATTTCCCGTTCTTCTTTTGCTTGTTGGGAGCTTTCCCGTGTAAATAGTTTCTTTTCTTTTCTTTAGGGGTTAAGAGTAGAAGGCCATGATTAAAATGCTTAGTGGCTCACATATGATTTGTTGATTTAACCTTGAGCCATATTACCTTGTCTTCTCTCTTGTATTAAATGCCTGCAGATTCCAGCTTAGTCCAATGCACGTGCACTATTATTATTTTCTACATCGTTCGGTCATGCGAGTGAAAGGCAATAAGGATGATATATGATGAACTAATTGAGATGAGAAAAGCCGGTATGAACTCGACATCTCTTGTTTTTGTAAATATGATTGCTCGTCGTTCTTGATTCAGCTTGTTATGAATGAAACATGTTTGCAATAACAATTAGAGATCATAGCTGCTTGTGCCATGCTTAATTAGCTGAGAGTTTATAATGGTCTATCTTGCGTGCCAACATGATATTAAAATGGTTGTGATGTGGTATGATGGGTGGTATCCTCCTCTGAACGATTTAAGTGACTTGACTTGGCACATGTTCGCGCATGTAGTTGAAACAAATCAACATAGCCTTCACGATATTTATGTTCATGGTGATTTATATCCTACTCATGTTTGCATTCATCATGCATGTTCATGACCGCTGTTGCTCTCTAGCTGGTCGCTTCCAAGTCTCCTTCTAGCCTTTACCTGTACTAAGCGGGAATACTGCTTGTGCATCCACTTCCATAAACCCCAAAGTTATTCCACATGAGTCCACTATACCTTCCTATATGCGATATCTACCTGCCGTTCCAAGTAAATTTGTATGTGCCAAACTCTAAACCTTCAAATGAAATTCTGTTTTATATGCTCGAACAGCTCATGTATCAACTAGGGTTGTCTATATCTTCCATGCTAGGTGGGTTATTCTCACGATGAGTGGACTCCGCTCATCATTCACGAGAAAATGGCTGGTAACCAGGATGCCCAGTCCCATGCTCAAAATCATAATAATTAAACAAAACTCCCCCAGGGCTGTTGCTTGTTTGGACGTTAACCCATGGATTCGGCTGGTTGTGGAGTGTGCTTGTTGGTGGTTGGGGGAGTATAAACTTTACCATTCTGTTTGGGAACCGCCTATAATGTGCGTAGCATGGAAGATATCGAGATTCTTGGTTGTTATGTTGACAATGAAAGTATACCACTCAAAATGTTGTTCAATCTCTATTTAAAATTGAGCTCTGGCACCTCTACAAATCCCTGCTTCCCTCTGCGAAGGGCCTATCTATTTACTTTTATGCAGAGTCATCATCCTCTTATAAAAAAGCACCAGTAGGAGAGCACCTCTGTCGTTGCATGTATTACTATTAATTTGCATTGAGTATGATCATGACTGGATCTCTTTTACCATGAATTACAATGTCTAGTCAGTCCTTGATCTTTAAAGGTGCTCTGCGTTTATGTTTTGCGGTCTCAGAAAGGGCTAGCGAGATACCATCCTGTTATATCATATCATGATTGTTTTGAGAAGTGTTGTCATCCGAGGTTTATTATTATTGCTCGCTAGTTGATTATGCTATTGATGTGAGTAGTCTTGAGACCTGAAAGTTATTGTGAATATGGTTAGTTCATGATCGTGTTGAAAACCTGAATGCTAGCTTACATATTTACAACAACAAGAGCAAACAGAGTTTGTCAAAGTTTTTCTTTATCACTTTCAGTTTATCAACTGAATTGCTTGAGGACAAGCAAAAGTTTAAGCTTGGGGGAGTTGATACGTCTCCCACGTATCTACTTTGCCAAACACTTTTGCCCTTGTTTTGGACTCTAACTTGCATGATTTGAATGGAACTAACCCGGACTGACGTTGTTTTCAGCAGAACTACCATGGTGTTGTTTTTGTGCAGAAATAAAAAGTTCTCGGAATCGCCTGAAAATCAACGAAGAATTATTACAGAAAATATAAAAAATATCTGCAAGAATCTGTAGCGGGGGGCCCACACCCTGTCCTCGAGGGTGGGGGGCGCGCCCCCTTCCTAGGGCGCGCCCCCCTGCCTCGAGGGGCCCCCGATGCTCCACCGACGTATCCACATGTCTTATATATTCCGTTTCGTGGAGAAAAAAATCAAGGAGAAAGAATTATCGCGTTTTACGAGACGGAGCCGCCGCCAAGCCCTAATCTCTCTCGGGAGGGCTGATCTGGAGTCCGTTCGGGACTCCGGAGAGTGGAGATCGTCGCCATCGTCATCATCAACCTTCCTCCATCACCAATTCCATGATGCTCACCGCCGTGTGTGAGTAATTCCATCGTAGACTTGCTGGACGGTGATGGGTTGGATGGGATCTATCATGTAATCGAGTTAGTTTTGTTAGAGTTCGATCCCTAGTATCCACTATGTTCTGAGATTGATGTTGCTATGACTTTGCTATGCTTAATGCTTGTCAGTAGGGCCCGAGTGCCATGATTTCAGATCTGAACCTATTATGTTTCCATGAATATATATGTGTTCTTGATCCTATCTTGCAAGTCTATAGTCATCTACTATGTGTTATGATCCTGTTGGGTAACGTAGCATAATTCAAAAAATTTCTACGTCTTCACCAAGATCCAACTATGGATACATCTAGCAACGAGCAAGTAAGAGTGCATCTACATACCGTTTATGTAGATCGCGTGCGGAAGCTTTCAACGAAGCAAGGATGAAGTAGTCGTACTCTTCACGTTCTTCGTCACCGATGATCTAGCGCCGAACGGACGGCACCTCCGCGTTCAACACACGTACGGTGCAGCAACGTCACCTCCTTCTTGATCCAGCAAGGGGGGAGGAGAAGTCGTCAGAGATCCGTCAGCACGACGGCGTGATGACGGATGCAGTGGAGATCGCAGCAGGGCTTCGCCGGGCGCCCTGCGTTGGGAGTATGGAGGTGTGACGGGAGGGGGAGAGGCGCCAGGGCTTGGGTGCGGCTGCCCTCCCCCCCCCCCACATATATATAGGGGGCCAGGGGGGGCGCCAGCCCCCTGCAGATCCAATCTGCAAGGGGGGGCGGCGGCCAGGGAGGAGTCCTCCTCCCCCAAGGCAAGTGGTGGCCCCCCTCCCCATAGGGTTTTAACCCTAGGCGCATGGGGAGGTGGGCCACCTTGTGGTGCGCCAGCCCAGAGGGCTGCACACATCCCCTCGCGGCCTAGGGGCCCCACCGGGATGGGTGGCCCCACCCGGTGGACCCCCGGGGCCCCTCCGGTGGTCCCGGGACGCTCCCGGTGACCCCCGGAGATCACCCGTTGGCCGAAACTGGACTTCCCATATATCAATCTTTACCTCCAGACCATTCCGGAACTCCTCGTGACGTCCGGGATCTCATCCGGGACTCCGAACAACTTTCGGGTTTCCACGTGCATTTATCTCTACGACCCTAGCGTTACCGAACCTTAAGTGTGTAGACCCTACGGGTTCGGGAGACACGTAGACATGACCGAGACCACTCTCCGGTCAATAAACAACAGCGGGATCTGGATACCCATGTTGGTTCCCACGTGTTCCTCGATGATCTTCATCGGATGAACCACCGTGTCAAGGATTCACTCAATCCTGTATGTTATTCCCTTTGTCCATCGGTACGGTACTTGCCCGAGATTCGATCGTCGGTATTCCCGATACCTTGTTCAATCTCGTCATGGCAAGTCTCTTTACTCGATCCGTAATCCATCATCCCGTGACTAACTACTTAGTCACATTGAGCTCATTATGATGATGTATTACCGAGTGGGCCCAGAGGTACCTCTCCGTCATACGGAGTGACAACATCCCAATCTCGGTTCGTACCAACTCAACAGACACTTTCGGAGATACCCGATGCATACCTTTATAGCCACCCAGTTACGTTGTGACGGTTGGCACACCCAAAGTACTCCTACGGTATCCGGGAGTTGTACAACCTCATGGTCTAAGGAATAAATACTTGACACCGAAAAGCTTATGCATTACGAACTATACGATCTCGTGTTATGCTCAAGTTTGGGTCTTGTCCATCACATCATTCTCCTAATGATGTGATCCCGTTATCATTGACATCTCATGTCCATGGTCAGGAAACCGTGACCATCTGTTGATCAACGAGCTGGTAACTAGAGGCCTACCAGGGACTCATTGTGATCTGTGTATTCACACATGTATCGCTGTTTCCGTACAATACAATTCAAGCATGAATAACAGACAATTATCATGAACAAGGAGATATAATAATAATGCTTTTATTATTGCCTCTAGGGCATATCTCCAACAGTCTCCCACTTGCACTAGAGTCAATAATCTAGTTACATTGTGATGAATCGAACACCCATAGAGTTCTAGTGTTGATCATGTTTTGCTCGTGAAAGAGGTTTAGTCAACGGGTCTGCTACATTCAGATCCGTATGCACTTTACAAATATCTGTGTCTCCATCGTGAACATAATTCCGGATGGAGTTGAAACGGCGCTTGATGTGCTTGGTCTTCTTGTGAAACCTGGGCTCCTTGGTAATAGCAATAGCACCAGTGTTGTCACAGAAGAGAGTCATCGGGCTTGACGCGCTTGGAATGACTCCTAGGTCGGTGATGAACTCCTTCATCCAGACTCCTTCCCGCGCTGCTTCAGAAGCAGCTATGTACTCTGCTTCACATGTAGATGCTGCCACCACGCTTTGCTTGCAACTGCACCAGCTGACTGCCCCTCCATTCAAAATATACACGTATCCGGTTTGTGACTTAGAGTCATCCAGATCTGTGTCGAAGCTAGCATCGACGTAACCCTTTACAACGAGCTCTTCGTCACCTCCATAAACGAGAAACATATCCTTAGTCCTTTTCAGGTACTTTAGGATGTTCTTGACCGCTGTCCAGTGTTCCGTACCGGGATCACTTTGGTACCTCCCTACCAAATTATGGCAAGGTTCACATCAGGTCTGGTACACAGCATGGCATACATGATAGAACCTATGGCCGAGGCATAGGGAATGACACTCATCTTTTCTCTATCTTCTGCCGTGGTCGGCGACTGAGCTTTGCTCAATCTCATACCTTGCAAAACAGGCAAGAATCCTTTCTTTGACTGATCCATATTGAACTTTTTCAATATTTTGTCAAGGTATGTACTTTGTGAAAGACCAATGAGGCGTCTTGATCTATCTCTATAGATTTTGATGCCTAATATGTAAGCAGCTTCTCCAAGGTCCTTCATTGAAAAACTTTTATTCAAGTAGGCCTTTACATTTTCCAAGAATTCTATATCATTTCCCATCAGCAATATGTCATCCACATATAATATGAGAAATGCCACAGAGCTCCCACTCACTTTCTTGTAAATACAGGCTTCTCCATAAGTCTGTATAAATCCAAACGCTTTGATCACCTCATCAAAGCGAATATTCCAACTCCGAGATGCTTGCACCAGCCCGTAAATCGAGCGCTGGAGCTTACATACCTTGTTAGCGTTCTCTGGATCGACAAAACCTTCCGGTTGCATCATATACAACTCTTCCTTGAGGAAGCCATTAAGGAATGCTGTTTTGACGTCCATTTGCCATATCTCATAATCATAGAATGCGGCAATAGCTAACATGATTCTGACTGACTTCAGCATCGCTACGGGAGAGAAAGTCTCGTCGTAGTCAATCCCTTGAACTTGTCGATAACCCTTAGCGACAAGCCGAGCCTTATAGATGGTCACATTACCATCCGCGTCTGTCTTCTTCTTAAATATCCATTTATTTTCTATGGCGTGCCTATCATCAGGCAAGTCCACCAAAGTCCATACTTTGTTTTCATACATGGATTCTATCTCGGATTTCATGGCTCCAAGCCATTTATTGGAATCTGGGCCCGCCATCGCTTCTTCATAGTTCGAAGGTTCACCGTTGTCTAACAACATGATTTCCAGTACAGGGTTGCCGTACCACTCTGGTGCGGAACGTACCCTTGTGGACCTTCGAAGTTCAGTAGTAACTTGATCTGTTTCTTCATGATCATTATCATCAACTTCCTCCCTTGTCGGTGCAGGCACCTCAGGAACAGTTTCCTGCGCTGCGCTACTTTCCGGTACAGAAGGGGTGACTGTCACCTCATCAAGTTCTACTTTCCTCCCACTCACTTCTTTCGAGAGAAACTCTTTCTCCAGAAAGCATCCATTCTTGGCAACAAAGACTTTGCCTTCGGATCTGTGGTAGAAGGTGTACCCAATTGTTTCCTTTGGGTATCCTATGAAGACGCATTTCTCCGATTTGGGTTCGAGCTTTTCAGGTTGAAGTTTCTTGACATAAGCATCGCAACCCCAAACTTTCAGAAACGACAGCTTCGGTTTCTTGCCAAACCAAAGTTCATACGGAGTCGTCTCAACGGATTTCGACGGAGCCCTATTTAAAGTGAATGCGGCAGTCTCTAAAGCATAACCCCAAAAAGATAGCGGTAAATCGGTAAGGGACATCATAGATCGCACCATGTCCAACAGAGTACGATTTCGATGTTCGGACACACCGTTACGTTGAGGTGTTCCGGGCGGTGTCAATTGTGAAACAATTCCACAGCTCCTTAGGTGTGTGCCAAATTCATGACTTAAATATTCACCCCCACGATCCGATCGCAAGAACTTTATTTTTCTGTCACGTTGATTCTCAACCTCATTCTGAAATTCCTTGAACTTTTCAAAGGTCTCAGACTTGTGTTTCATCAAATAGATATACCCATATCTACTCAAGTCATCTGTGAGGGTGAGAACATAACGGTAGCCTCCGCGAGCCTCAACACTCATTGGACCGCACACATCGGTATGTATGATTTCCAACAAGTTGGTTGCTCGCTCCATTGTTCCGGAGAACGGAGTCTTGGTCATCTTGCCCAAGAGGCATGGTTCGCACGTGTCAAATGATTCATAATCAAGAGACTCTAGAAGTCCATCTGAATGGAGATTCTTCATACGTTTGACACCAATATGACCAAGGCGGCAATGCCACAAGTATGTGGGACTATCATTATCAACTTTACATCTTTTGGCATCTACACTATGAATATGTGTATCACTACGTTCGAGATTCATCAAAAATAAACCATTGACCAGCGGGGCATGACCATAAAACATATCTCTCAAATAAATAGAACAACCATTATTCTCCGATTTGAAAGAATATCCATCTCGCATAAGACGAGATCCAGAAACAATGTTCATGCTCAAAGCTGGTACTAAATAACAATTATTGAGGTTTAAAACTAATCCCGAGGGTAGATGTAGAGGCAGCATGCCGACGGCGATCACATCGACCTTGGAACCATTCCCGACGCGCATCGTCACCTCATCCTTCGCCAGTCTCCGTTTATTCCGCAGCTCCTGTTTTGAGTTACAAATGTGAGCAACTACACCGGTATCGAATACCCAGGAGCTACTATGAGTGCTGGTAAGGTACACATCAATAACATGTATATCATATATACCTTTGACGTTGCCGGCCTTCTTGTCTGCTAAATATTTGGGGCAGTTCCGCTTCCAGTGACCCGTTCCCTTGCAATAAAAGCACTCAGTCTCAGGTTTGGGTCCATATTTTGGCTTCTTCCCGGCAACAGGCTTGCCAGGCGCGGCAACTCCCTTGCCGTCCTTCTTGAAGTTCTTCTTACCCTTGCCTTTCTTGAACTTAGTGGTTTTATTGACCATCAACACTTGATGTTCTTTCTTGATGTCAACCTCCGCTGATTTCAGCATCGAATACACCTCGGGAATGGACTTCTCCATCCCCTGCATATTGAAGTTCAGCACGAAGCTCTTGAAGCTTGGTGGGAGCGACTGGAGGATTCTGTCAACGACCGCTTCATCTGGGAGATTCATTCCCAGCTGAGACAAGCGGTTGTGCAATCCTGAAATCTTGAGGATGTGCTCGCTGACAGAACTGTTCTCCTCCATCTTACAGCTGTAGAATGCGTCGGAGACATCATATCTCTCGACTCGGGCATGAGCTTGGAAAACCATTTTCAGCTCTTCGAACATCTCATATGCTCCATGGTGCTCAAAACGCTTTTGGAGCCCCGATTCTAAACTGTAAAGCATGCCGCACTGAACCAGGGAGTAATCATCACTACGCGACTGCCAGACGTTCAAAACGTCTTGGTCCGCATCGGGAGCAGGTGCATCACCTAGCGGTGCTTCTAGGACATATGATCTCTTGGCAGCTATGAGGATAATCCTCAGGTTACGGACCCAATCCGTATAGTTGCTACCATCGTCTTTCAGCTTGGTTTTCTCTAGGAACGCGTTGAAGTTGAGGGAAACCTGAGCGTGGGCCATTTGATCTACAAGAGATATTGTAAAGAATTTAGACTAAGTTCATGATAATTAAGTTCATCTTAATCAAATTATAATGAACTCCCACTCAGAATGACATCTCTCTAGTCATCTAAGTGATACACGATCCGAATCGAGTAGTCCGTGTCCGATCATCACGTGAGACGGACTAGTCATCAACGGCGAACATCTTCATGTTGATCGTATCTTCTATACGACTCGTGTTTGACCTTTCGGTCTTCCGTGTTCCGTGGCCATGTCTGTACATGCTAGGCTCGTCAAGCGAACCTTAAGTGTATCACATGTGTAAATCTGTCTTACACCCGTTGTATGCGAACGTTAGAACCTATCACACCCGATCATCACGTGGTGCTTCGGAGCAACGAGCTTTAGCAACGGTGCACAGTTAGGGGAAACACAATACTTGAAATTTTAGTGAGAGATCATCTTATTTACTACCATCGTTCTAAGTAAACAAGATGCATAAACAAGATAAACATCACATGCAATCAATTAAAGTGACATGATATGGCCAATATCTTCTTGCTCCTTGGATCTCCATCTTCGGGGCACCATGATCATCTTGTCACCGGCTCGACACCATGATCTTCATCATCATGAACTCCATCATCGTGTCTTGAAGAAGTCGTCACGCCAACTATTACTTCTAGTACTATAGCTAATGTTTAGCAATGAAGTAAAGTAATTACATGGCGTTATTCAGTGACACGCAGGTCATACAATAATAAAGAGAACTCCTATGGCTCCTGCCGGTTGTCAAGTTCATCGACATGCAAGTCGTGATTCCCTATTACAAAAACATGATCAATCTCATACATCACATATATCATTCATCACATCTTCGTTCTTGGCCATACCACGTCACAAAACACATGCTGCAAAAACAAGTTAGACGTCCTCTAATTGTTGTTGCAAGTTTTACGTGGCTTCTATAGGATTTCTAGCAAGAACGTTTCTTACCTACGCCAAAACCACAACGTGATTTGTCAACTTCTATTTACCCTTCATAAGGACCCTTTTCATCGAATCCGATCCGACTAAAGTAGGAGAGACAGACACCCGCCAGCCACCTTATGCATCTAGTGCATGTCTGTCGGTGGAACCAGTCTCACGTAAGCGTACGTGTAAGGTCGGTCCGGGCCGCTTCATCCCACTATGCCGCCGAATCAAGATTGACTAGTAACGGTAAGAAAGTTGAACAAAACCAAACGCCCACAACTGCTTTGTGTTCTACTCGTGCAAGATGCTACGCATAAAACCTAGGCTCAGATGCCACTATTGGGTAACGTAGCATAATTCAAAAAATTTCTACGTCTTCACCAAGATCCAACTATGAATACATCTAGCAACGAGCAAGTAAGAGTGCATCTACATACCGTTTATGTAGATCGCGTGCGGAAGCTTTCAACGAAGCAAGGATGAAGTAGTCGTACTCTTCACGTTCTTCGTCACCGATGATCTAGCGCCGAACGGACGGCACCTCCGCGTTCAACACACGTACGGTGCAGCAACTTCACCTCCTTCTTGATCCAACAAGGGGGGAGGAGAAGTCGTCAGAGATCCGGCAGCACGACGGCGTGATGACGGATGCAGTGGAGATCGCAGCAGGGATTCGCCGGGCGCCCTGCGTTGGGAGTATGGAGGTGTGACGGGAGGGGGAGAGGCGCCAGGGCTTGGGTGCGGCTGCCCTCTCCCCCCCACATATATATAGGGGGCCAGGGGGGGCGCCAGCCCCCTGCAGATCCAATCTGCAAGGGGGGCGGCGGCCAGGGAGGAGTCCTCCTCCCCCAAGGCAAGTGGTGGCCCCCCTCCCCTTAGGGTTTTAACCCTAGGCGCATGGGGAGGTGGGCCACGTTGTGGTGCGCCAGCCCAGAGGGCTGCACACATCCCCTCGCGGCCTAGGGGCCCCACCGGGATGGGTGGCCCCACCCGGTGGACCCCGGGGCCCCTCCGGTGGTCCCGGGACGCTCCCGGTGACCCCCGGAGATCACCCGTTGGCCGAAACTGGACTTCCCATATATCAATCTTTACCTCCGGACCATTCCGGAACTCCTCGTGACGTCCGGGATCTCATCCGGGACTCCGAACAACTTTCGGGTTTCCACGTGCATTTATCTCTACGACCCTAGCGTTACCGAACCTTAAGTGTGTAGACCCTACGGGTTCGGGAGACACGTAGACATGACCGAGACCACTCTCCGGTCAATAACCAACAGCGGGATCTGGATACCCATGTTGGTTCCCACGTGTTCCTCGATGATCTTCATCGGATGAACCACCGTGTCAAGGATTCACTCAATCCCGTATGTTATTCCCTTTGTCCATCGGTACGGTACTTGCCCGAGATTCGATCGTCGGTATTCCCGATACCTTGTTCAATCTCGTCATGGCAAGTCTCTTTACTCGATCCGTAATCCATCATCCCGTGACTAACTACTTAGTCACATTGAGCTCATTATGATGATGTATTACCGAGTGGGCCCATAGGTACCTCTCCGTCATACGGAGTGACAACATCCCAGTCTCGGTTCGTACCAACTCAACAGACACTTTCGGAGATACCCGATGCGTACCTTTATAGCCACCCAGTTACGTTGTGACGGTTGGCACACCCAAAGTACTCCTACGGTATCCGTGAGTTGTACAACCTCATGGTCTAAGGAATAAATACTTGACACCGAAAAGCTTATGCATTACTCTCGTGTTATGCTCAAGTTTGGGTCTTGTCCATCACATCATTCTCCTAATGATGTGATCCCGTTATCACTGACATCTCATGTCCATGGTCAGGAAACCGTGACCATCTGTTGATCAACGAGCTGGTAACTAGAGGCCTACCAGGGACTCATTGTGATCTGTGTATTCACACATGTATCGCTGTTTCCGTACAATACAATTCAAGCATGAATAACAGACAATTATCATGAACAAGGAGATATAATAATAATGCTTTTATTATTGCCTCTAGGGCATATCTCCAACAGATCCGGCAACCCCGAAGTGACAATAATCGGGACCACTCCCGGTGATGACCTTAGTTTGAGGAGTTCATGTATTCACTATGTGTTAATGCTTTGGTCCGGTACTCTATTAAAATGAGACCTTAATATCCCTTAGTTTCCAATAGGACCCCGCTGACATGGGAGGGTAGGACAAAAGATGTCATGCAAGTTCTTTTTCATAGGCACGTATGACTATATTCGGAATACATGCCTACATTGCATTGATGAACTGGAGCTAGTTCTGTGTCATCCTAGGTTATAACTTCTACATGATGAATTGCATCCGACGTAATTTCCCATCACCGATCCAATGCCTACGAGCTTTACCTATATTGCTAGTTGCTTATTTATTTTCCTGTTGCTATTATCACAAAAACTACAAAAACACTATCTTTACTTTTATTGCTGCTACCGCCACTATCATATTACTGTGCTACTAAACTATCTTGTTGCAGATACTAAGTTTCCAGGTGTGGTTGAATTGACAACTCAGCTGCTAATACTTAAGAGTATTCTTTGGCTCCCCTTGTGTCGAATCAACAAATTTGGGTTTAATACTTTACCCTCGAAAACTGTTGCGATCCCCTACATTTGTGGGTTATCACTTGCCGCGGGAGCAAATCTGTGCCTCCCGTGGAAGCAAGAAAAACATATATATTTTTCTTTTCCGAGAGGCATAGGCGTGGCTCTAATGAAAGCAAATCTTTACCTCCACGAGAAGCAAATCTGTACCTCCCACTAAATTAAAAAAATAAGGGTTTTTTTGCATATTTTTTTTCTCTCTATTAAAACAAAGGGAAAACTAGGTGAAAACCCAAAACCTGAAAAAAAACATCTAAAACCCGAAACGGTACAGAAAAAAAATCCGGAGAGAGCACCAGTATGCGACACATGACAATACGTGAAAGCGCGTCAAGTGACGCGCTATCAGCCCACCAAAGTGACCTTAGCGGGGCTCCCGCAAATGGGTACCCCTTGATTAGTTGCTATCATGATACTAAATCCCTGTTCCACCCGCAAGGGTGGGTGTAGCGACCACTCCCGTACCAACCGGGCGCTTGTGGGAAAGCCGAGAACTGTGGCTCCAGTTTCCTTTTTTATTTTAGGTCTCGTTTCTTTTCCAAATTTCTATAGTTTTTTGTCATTCTAATATTTCTCCTTTTCTTTTTACAAGGTTTTCTCATTTCACCTGTTTTTTTTTTCTGTTTTTAAATTCAATTATTGTAAAAATAATCCTTAACATTTTTATAGAAAATTGGTTATTTTAAAAAAAATTCGAAGCATGTTTAAGAATTTGTTACTATTTTTGGAATAATTTGTGAACATTTTATTAAATTTTCATAAATTAAAAATTAATTAATTAATTTTAGATTCATGAATATTTTTATAAATCACGGATTGTTTAAAATTATGAGACGTTAATGTTAATATTTAAATATTTTTCCAATTGATGTACTCACTAAACGCTTTTATATTTCTTTACAGAGGGAGTACTTTGAAATTGTTCGAGCAATTTTAAGTTAAACATTTTGTTAACTTGTGACCATTTATAAAATTCTAAAACATTTTCAAATCATGATCATTTTTTAATTCGGGGAACATCTTGAAATTTTTGGACAGACATATTTCGAATGTATGATCTGATTTGTGCATGTAATTTTTGTTATTTCCACATTAAAATATATTTTCCTATGAAGAATTGATTAACATTTTCCGATATGTAGAGGTCTCATGCGAGGTCATGATGCCATGCTCAACTGTTATATAGGCCGAAAGGATGTGTGGTCCTAGGGTTTTTCGCTTCATGCTTTTCTTGTGCGGCTTTTTTGGTACGACTCTTGTGATTTGTCTAGATCACACCAGTTTTTTTCCAGATTTATTGTTCTGTTTTGCCGAGGTGTTTGTTTACAATCCGAATCGACACCCGTACGAAAGAAAAACAGATTGTGTGCTATTAATTAAGTTGCATCACAAATAGAATTTTAAAAATGGCTAGCATGTAAAAATAACATCATATTTACATTCTACACACTTCTCTAACCAAAATCCATATATAACATGTTAAAAATATATGAACTTTTTCGAAAAGCATTTGATATGAATTGTGGGTTGATTAACTCAAATGTCAGGGGTGGTTTTGCAAAAAAACGAAAGATTTTTCTGGATGACTTAAACCCGCACCACAGGTTGATTTCTAGTAACGGTAGGGGAATTTCTATAAAAACCAAAATATTTTTTTACTTAAACATGGACTATGTGTTAATTTCAGGAAACAACATGGGCTTTTCTGAGAAAGAGTGCGACGGCGGACGGGCGGAAGCACCAATTTCTTTATTAGTAAAAATAAAATAAAATAAAATAAGGTATAAGGTATATATAGATATAGATATGGATATGGATATAGATATGAATTAGTAGGTACAGATATAGATATAGATTGGTGCTATATGAAAGATTGAACATTTATAACAGCAAATATATGATCAGATCATTGGTGATATACGAAAGATTGAGCATTTATAACAGCAAATATACGAAATAACTGAAATACAGCCCAAAGCATTTTCCGCCAGGACCAGATGCTATTTATACACCACGGTTACCATCACATTGCGTTGCTTCCAACATATCGTGGCATCCATCTTGCCGGACGGTAGTTTTGCTTCCTCCCAGCTTGACTGCTAACAAAGCCAAATCAGCAATGTCCGGCGATGGCCAGAGCGCCTCCGCAAGGGTGCACTTCGTGCTGGTCCCGATGATGGCGCAGGGTCACACCATTCCCATGACCGACATGGCGCGCCTGCTGGCCGAGCACGGTGCGCAGGTCACCTTCATCACCACGCCAGTGAACGCGTCCAGGTTGGCGAGTTTCGCCGCCCAGGCGGAGGAGACAGGCCTGGCGGTCCGGCTCATGGAGCTCCATTTCCCGGCAGCTGAGTTTGGCCTACCGGACGGGTGCGAGAATGTCGACATGATCCAATCCAAGGATCTGCTGTTGAACTTCTTCGAGGCATGCGCCGCGCTTCGGGAGCCGCTCAAGGCGCACCTCCGTGAGCAGCAAGAGTCACCTCCGAGCTGCATCATATCTGACACGATGCATTGGTGGACCGGTGATGTTGCAAGAGAGCTTGGTATCCCGAGGCTCGCCTTTAGTGGCTTCTGTGGCTTCTCGTCCCTTGTCAGGTACAATCACAAGAGGGAAATCCCGTGAGTAGTTAATTTTGTACTGGGCAAATTAACTGCTATTACCATCTTTTGTTTTGCAGATCAATTGCAGTTTGTTGACGTTTAAGCCTGCAGTTTTATGCGATTTTAACCACTATTACCATCTTGCAGTTACATCATTTGCCGCGACAACTTATTGAAACACACCACAGATGAGAATGAGCTCATTACGATCCCAGGCTTCCCTACACCACTGGAGTTGGCAAAGGCTAAATGCCCTGCAGGCATTCCCATTCCAGGTATGGAGCCAATACGTGAGAAGATCTATCAAGAGGAGCTGAAATGCGATGGCGTGGTCCTTAACAGCTTCAAAGAGCTGGAGACATTGCATATCGAATCCTTTGAACAGGTGACAAGGAAGAAAGTATGGACGGTCGGGCCAATGTGCCTCTGCCACCAAAACAGCAACACAATCGCCGCAAGAGGAAACAAGGCGCCAATAGATGAGGCAGAGTGCTTGCAGTGGCTTGATTCAATGAAGCCAGGCTCAGTGATCTTTGTCAGCTTTGGCAGCCTCACCTGCACTGCACCTCAGCAACTTATTGAACTCGGCCTGGGACTTGAAGCCTCCAAGAAACCATTCATTTGGGTGATTAAAGCGGGAGATAAGTTTCCAGAAGTTGAGGAATGGCTCTCAGATGGCTTCGAGGAACGCGTCAAAGAGAGAGGCATGATCATAAGGGGCTGGGCACCACAGGTGATGATCCTGTGGCACCAAGCCATTGGAGGATTCATGACACACTGTGGGTGGAACTCAACAATAGAGAGCATCTGTGCAGGCGTGCCCATGATCACATGGCCACACTTCGCGGACCAGTTTTCAAACGAGAAGTTGGTGGTGGATGTGCTGAACATTGGGGTGGAGGTTGGAGTGGAAGGAGTTACACGGTGGGGACATGAACACAAAGATGCTATGGTTACAAGAAATGATGTGGAAAGAGCAGTGTACGCCCTGATGGATGAGGGGAAAGCTCAAGAGCAGTTCCGGGTGAGAGCAAAAGACTGTGCCATCAAGGCAAGGAGGGCTCTCGATGAGGAAGGTTCTTCATATAACAACATAAAGCTACTGATTCAAGAAATGGGAAACAAGAAGAATGCATGTGGTTGATGCACATGCTGTACACTTAATAAAGAAATTTATTTTCCAAGAAACCAGTAGCTTGTATCATGGTCACTGGTGGTGGCCTAATTGTTTAGAGATTAGATATGGTCCAAATGAGTTGACAGCAATATCGATTATCCATATTGTTACACAGGTTCCATGGCAGTCAACATAATGTTACACAGAGTCTGATTTTCCAGATGTTATGTTCTCCCTTCCCTTTGTTTCCCACTTGCTCATCAGAGTTAATAGCAGTTGGAAAAGGGCAAAAAATAAAATAAAATGTATGCACACAATCAAAACTGACACTGAAAGCAAGAGGCAATTCAAGATGAACAATTGAAAGAAAACAAAGAATTAGAACCAGCATAAAGTGCACAAGAAAGTAGAAGCTTATGTTTGACTGGGTAGTGTGACGAACATTAAGTTTCAAGGATCTCTCCCATCCTAATCCTAAAAAAAGGTTTGAGGAGGGCCAAACTCAAGATTAATGAGGAAAGCAATTACTTCAGGTGCCACATTCCTGCTAAATATGCACTTTAACCTTCTAAATATGTTTTCCGGATAAAAGTATGTATTTACTCCCTCCATACCAAAGTATAAGATGTTTTTGCACTTCAATTTGAACTGCAAAAACTTCTTATATTTTGATACGGAGGTAGCATCTAAGAACTGTGGGCACAAAGATGTGTGAATAACTTATACCATGGCATAAATAAATGCGTCTAAGTAGAGTGGCTGTTCCACAAAATGTTTCAACTTTCAAGATTGACTGAGCAACTATGAACAAGCATGGTGAAATAGTCTACAATCAAAGTAGGTCAATGTTTTGAGTTCGTTACAAATTCAATTACCAACTAGGCAACGGAATTGAACATATGAAAGCTGCAGATTGGTGGAAATAGAACGAACCTGGTTTCACTAAGCACCAAACAGTAAAGCTTCAGCAGACACCCAGATTTGCTACCAAGTGAATGACAGAACACTGTTGCACCATGATCATCAGCTTCAGGCCAGAAGTTAAATAATGTTACTGAAAGAATTTCCCCACTGAAACTTTCTGCAGAGCTAGTGAATCATGTATCACATGTTGGTGAAAGAAAATTAAGAAGACCAGACAAATTCCTTTGGACTAATAAAATATAAGAATTGAATTGGAACCTCTCTCAAATAACAGTCTAAGAACAACAAATTACCCAGAGGCGCAGAGCAAAACTTACTAGTAGTATCTAACCAGCAAAAGGATTACAGATTTGCATGGCATGCAATAACTCACCTTTCTTTTAATGGAACTTCAATCATCATTCAGCAACAGAGAAGATTAGACCAAGATGTTTGGGGATGATCCCAGATGAGAACTTAACATGTATGGCTCCCATTGGTGTGAGAATATTGTCTTAATTATCACCTCGTCCTCTGGAGTACAGATTTGCAGCCAGTGCATCATTTGAAATGAAAAATGCTTGTTAATCATTGAGTGACCGCTCAGACTTTAGAACAACCGATGTTACCTTGTTTTACATCATCGATGCATGATGAGTTACCAATAGTCCTTACAAGAGCAGAGTCCATGTCTAAAATGATGGAAGCGTGTCCTGTCCCTCACAACAATCTCTCTCATATATAACTTGGTGATCAATTTAATTGCATTGTGGCAGTCCAAACACATCCTCAAGTTTTTCACAATCCTTATTGTCACGCTGGATTCTGATACGAGTAATGCAAAAGCAACAGCCAACTTTTCGCTGTGCCAATAAAGAACTTTTTGTTTTTCTTCTTCTGTGACTTGAACAAAGACCTCGGTTACATCAGGTACATACCCATCATTCTTCAAATCCG
This sequence comes from Secale cereale, assembly GCA_902687465.1. NCBI lineage: Eukaryota > Viridiplantae > Streptophyta > Magnoliopsida > Poales > Poaceae > Secale > Secale cereale. Next base: position 153,528,795 of record LR738711.1, on the reverse strand, counting down.
TGAGTACCTTGTCCAATTTAGAATAGATTTCTTCGCTCATAGGATGAGATCTATCACCAGCTACAAATTCGTGAATTGTGCCGTTCATTTCAATAAGACTGCAACCAGGCTCTTTCTTGATTCCTTTCTCCATCATTACCTGCCTAAGCCACCGGACATCTCCCCATCTATTAGATTTTGCATACAGATTGGACAGAAGGACGTAAGCCATGCTGTTCTCTGGATCCAACTCAAGGAGACGTTCTGCTGCCAATTCACCTATCTCTGAGTTACCATGGACTCTGCAAGCTGCCAGCAGGGTCCCCCAAACTGCAGAGCTGGGTTTCATGGGCATTTTACCTATTGTCTCCAATGCTTCTCTTAGTTTCCCAGCTCGCCCAAGGAGGTCGATCATGCATCCATAATGCATCACATTAGGAGCAATACTGTAGGTCACAGTCATGCTGAGAAAGAAGTCTCGCCCTTTGTCAACCAAGCCAGCATGAGTACAGGCAGTGAGAACGCCAATGAAGGTCACCTCGTCTGGAGCTTCAAACGCCCTAAGCATCCTGTCAAACATATTGATAGCCTCCTCACCATGGCCATTCACTGCAAGACCAAGTATAACAGCGGTCCAAGTAAACTTATCTCTACTGTGCATCTCATTGAACACGTCCAATGCACGCTCAATGCTCCCACACTTTGAATACATGTCTATGAGCGCATTCCCGACAAATGTATCCATCTTGATCCCATGTCTGTTCATGTAAATTCTAGCCCACTCCCCTGTCTCTAAAGCACCAAGCTGCGCGCATGCCGTGACTATGCTGACCATGGTGAACTCATCTGCCCTCACCTTGCTAAGTTGCATCTCACGAAACATCTCCAATGCCTCTCGGAACTGGCCAGCTTGTACATAACCATCAATCATTGCAGTCCATGAGACGGTGTCCCTCTCAGGCATACGATCAAACAATACTCTGGCTCGATCAACCTGACCTAGTCTTACAAACCCAGAGATTACCGACGTCCAGGACACAATGTTCCTCACCTGCATGCCCTCAAACAAATCCCAAGCTGCCCCCATCTCGCCACACTCGGCATACATATCGACGAGCGCATTCTCCACCCTGAGGTCAGGCAACACCCCACTCTCGATGATGCGCTTGTGCAGCTGCATTCCGAGCAGGACGTCATTGCCTTTGCCACATGCTGACAGCACCGTGATGTAGGTGACTGGCGTGGGCACAACGCCAGCCCTCACCATATCCAGGAAAGAGCAGCATGACAGCCGGAACTGCCTGCTTCTCTTGTGGCCGGACATAAGCGCATTCCACACAACGGGCGTGCCGCCACCTCTGGCGGGCTGCACATCCAGCAGCGCACGCGCCGTCACGCCGTCGCCCCTGGCCGCGTACATGAGGACCAGCGAGCTGGCCACGTGGGCGTTGAGCTGCAGCCCAAACTTAACCACATGCGCGTGGACAGAATCTCCAACGGACGGCGGCACGGCGCCCCGCTCCGCCGACACCGCCGTGAGCAACGGCGGGAAGGTGTACGCGTCAGGTCTGGCTCCGCGTGCCAGCATGCCCACGTACGCCCGCAAGGGCATCCTCGGCCCTGGCAGCCGAACCACCACCGTGAGGCGCCCCGGCTGGGAATTCCGTCGAACAGGCCGGGGGCGCAGAGCAATGCGCGTGCCACAGCCTTCCGCGCGCACTCCTCACCACGGCATCGTCGCGTTAACCGCGGGTAGATTGATTTGCCACTGCAGGGAAAGAAAGGATCAGCCGACGAGATGGACTGCACTGG
>LR738711.1:153470620-153509485 GCA_902687465.1 Secale cereale | reverse complement strand
GAAGAAAGGATTGAGTGGAAAGCAACTTGGGAAGGTTAGAAATCAAGTTTCATATGGTAGGAATGGAATGACATGATCTCAACACAAGGGTAGGTGGTTCTCTTCTCAGAAAGTGTAAGATAGAAGTGGTAGTACTTTCTGATGGCTCTCTCCACGAATGAAGAGGGGGTGGAGGGGTATATATAGCCTCCACACAAAATCCAACCGTTACACACATATTTGAGTAATCTCGGTGAGACCGAAGTGAAAACTCGGTCAGACCGAAAGTTCAAATATAGTGAACGTTGGGGTTTTCGGTGGGACCGAAAATACCATCTCGGTAAGACCGAAAGTGCAAAAGATATGAACGTTGGAGTTTTCGGTGGGACCGAGAAAGAAAACTCGGTTAGGCCGATTTGAGAAAAGACAGGAACATGCCAGTATCGGTGAGACCGATAATGCAATCTCGGTGAGACCGATTTGAGCCAAGACAGGAGCTGGCCAATTTCGGTGAGACCGAAAATGCAATCTCGGATATTCCGAAAATATGTCAAACGGTTACAGAAGGTTGGCAGTCCAGTTTCGGTGAGACCGATCTCAAACTCGGAATGACCGATTTTTCTAGGGTTTGGAATATGGCTGAAGTGGTTCATCTCAGTGGGACTGAGTTGGAAGAATCGGTTTGTCCGAGATTACTTATGAGTGTGTATTGTAGTGAAAGTTGCTGATAGTTGAAGGAGATATATCACTAAGCACTTGAGCAACCAGATCATCAACACAACCTCATCCCCTTTTAATAGTATTGGCTTTTCCTATGGACTCAATGTGATCTTTGATCACTAAACCAAAAATGGAGTCTTGAGCTTTTGCCAATGCTTGCCTTAGCATTTGAGGGGTCCACTTCTTCAGTCATCTTGCCATACCAATGTGATTGGATTTCCTGAAACATACTTGATAAAAGCATTAGTCCAACCACAAAGTATGTTGTCATTAATTACCAAAACCACCCAGGGAGCAAATGTGCTTTCAATCTCCCCCTTTTTGGTAATTGATGGCAACACACTAAAATCACACTAAACAAGACATCAAAGCTTTTTGAAAGAAGGACAGAATTATCATGAAAGCTTTGACAAGCATGTAGTACACAGGCTCCCCCTACAAGTGTGCAAGATTTTCATAAATTATGGTTTTGGACTACCACAAGCACACAAGAGAGATAAGCAAGATGTGCTACATGCAGCTTGGCTATATGCATCAGAGCAGAAGAAAAAGAAGTGAGTGATAATACATATGTGCATGGTGATTTCTTGCAAACAAGTATTTACAAGCAAGTCACCATCATGCACATTCTGCAAGGTGCATATACTTACCTTGAGGTTCCTTGGCATTGTACCTGAAAGGATAAACTTGAGAAAACAAGGTTAGATAACACAAGAGTATTCCTTCAACCAACTGCAAGAACATCAAGAGTACCAAGCCAGGGATGACATGTATAAGGAGTGTCTCATATTGAGCACAAGCTTGAATCAGCAAACATGTCTCCGAAACTAAAAGATTTTCAATGAACACTGAGAGATTTTGCTTTCCATAAGATATCAATTGAGAAAATTCCTCTCCCTTTGAGTTCTCTCAGAACAAGGGGTTTTGATGGAAAAAGCAAAATCAAAAGAATGATGCCAATTGAGAATGATGTCCAAATGTAAAACAGCTTTGATGCGATTCTCTCCCCCTTAAGATAAGATTGCTTTTCTTCTCCCCCTAAGTCTCTTCTCCCCCTACTCCCCCTAAGTCTTCTCCCCCTTTGACATCAAGTGCCGAAAAGGACAGAAAACTAGGTAGGTCAGGAAAGATGGAAAGAAAGAGGTGGGATCCTTAAGAATCACAACAGGGCAAATAAGACCATGCATAGAGAAACAATAAGTGGAGCTGCAGGAGATGATATCCTGGAGGAAATAAATCAGTGACACCGAATGGAGTTAGGGTAGACCCTTTTCGGTTAGACCGAAATAAATAAATCGGTGACGCTGATTTTAATTCCAAGGAAATACAGAGATAATTCAGCTCACTTTGCGAGGAATGTTTCAGAAGATTTGCAATGAATTTGTGAAAGATTTTCAAGGAATTGATCAGAGCCAGAAGGATATTTACAAAGACATAAGAATAGAAATAAAAAAGATTCCTAGATGAAGTTTTTTTTGTTTAAAGAAAACTCAATGAGAGAACATAAGAGAAAATAGAAAGACTCCAAAAGCATATGTACTTCATCTAGATAAAGGTCGGCGACAAAGTCACCTATGTTTGAGTATATTGACTTAGGAGTCAAATGAGGACATTTGATCATAGGTCATACTCATCATTTAAGCTCAAAATGGGGTTGCCATTTTTCGATTAAGCATTTGATGTGATCACATCTTATGAAGCTGCTTGTACTCATGACTTTGAGCAAAGCTCCTTAAAGATGTGAAGAACATACCTTGGGCTTGTTGTTGCTTTACTCATGCAGGTAAGCTCGATGTAGGTGCTCATTGAATGTGAAGTTGGAGCGCCATTTCTACTTGTGTAGTTCATCTTCCTACATGGGTTAGGCAAGCAAGGAAATACTCGAGGATATCCAAGATGACAAGAGTGAAATACTAGATGTATAAGATGTCAAAAAGGATATGTGGAATTTTGTTCCTTGAACTCAACATCCCAAAGGGCTAGATACTTGGTCAATGACAAGATTACTCATGATTTGAGTGTGTGGTAATCTTGTGGAATGTAGATCATCCAAGTACCTGCAAGGAGTTAGATGCAATACAAGGAGGCAAATGTGTCCAAGACATATGATCGTCATCATAAGAGAAATATCAAGGATTAGTCAAGTAGGCTCATGCCTTGCATGCATCAATGGAGTTATCACTCCAAGTTTGAAGCATCAATGATGTTCAACTCACTCCTTAAGCGACAAAACACTTTCTCATCAAGAGGTTTTGTAAAGATATCAGCAAGTTGTTTGTCAGTACGAACATGCTTAAGATTAATGTCACCCTTGGCAATATGATCACGGATAAAATGGTGACGAACTTCAATATGCTTTGTTCGAGAGTGTTGCACTGGATTGTGTCCAATTTTAATTGCACTCTCATTGTCACAAAGCAAGGGAACACGTCTCACATGTATCCCATAATCTTTAAGCGTTTGTGTCATCCATAGCAATTGAGCACAACACGAACCAGCAGCAATATATTCTGCTTCGGCAGTGGATAATGATACCGAATTTTGTTTCTTGGAGGACCAAGATACAAGGGATCAACCAAGGAATTGACACGTACCCGAAGTTGACTTTCTATCAACCTTGTCACCGGCATAGTCCGAGTCGGAATAGCCAACAAGATCGAAAGAAGCTCTCTTAGGATACCAATTGCCAAAGTTTGGTGTGTGTATCAAGTATCTCACTATCCTTTTAACAGCTTTAAGATGACATTCTTTAGGGGCTGCTTGATATCGCGCACACATGCATACACTTAACATTATGTCAGGACGAGAAGCACAAAGATATAGTAGAGAACCAATCATAGAACGGTAAACCCTTTGATCAACGGGTTCTCCATCTTTTGTCAAGTCATTATGTCCACTTGTGGGCATGGGGGTACTCATACCTTTGCTTTCTTGCATGTTGAACTTCTTGAAGAGATCCTTGGTGTACTTTGTTTGTGAGACAAAGGTACCCTCCTTAGATTGCTTGATTTGCAACCCAAGGAAGAATTTGAGTTCACTCATCATGGACATCTCATACTTCTCCGACATGAGCTGTCCAAACTTCTTGCTAAAATGGGGGTTAGTTGAACCAAAGATAATATCATCAACATATATTTGGCACACAAATAGTTCACCATTAACCCTTTTCGTGAACAGCGTTGAGTCTATCTTTCCAATTTCAAAGCCTTTTTCAAGAAGAAAGCTAGTTAAGCATTTGTACCAAGCTCTAGGAGCTTGTTTAAGACCATAAAGGGCTTTATGCAACTTGTAAACATGATTAGGTTTTTTGGGATTCACAAATCCGGGAGGTTGTTTTACAAATACTTCCTCCTCAATTTCACCATTTAGGAAAGCACTTTTGATGTCCATTTGATAGAGAGTAATATCATGGTGATTGGCATAAGCAAGAAGAATGCGAATGGACTCAAGTCTAGCAACGGGGGCATAGGTCTCACCATAGTCCATACCTTCGACTTGTGTGTAACCTTGAGCTACGAGACGAGCCTTGTTGCGGATGACTTGTCCATCTTCATCTTGCTTGTTCCGAAACACCCATTTGGTTCCAATGATGTTTTGATCATCGTTGGGCTTCTCTACCAAAGTCCATACCTTGTTCCTCTCGAAGTTGTGTAGTTCTTCGTGCATAGCGTTCACCCAATCCGAGTCTTCAAGTGCTTCTTCTACCTTCATAGGTTCAATACTAGAGATAAATGAGTAATGCTCACAAAAGTTAGCTAAGCGAGTTTTAGAGCGAGTAATTCTCCCGGAGTTGATGTCGTTCATCATTTGTTCCACGGGATGATTTTTCTTGACTCTTGCTCGGACTCGGGATAGCTTTTGTTGATGTTGTGGCTGAGCTTCCTCATCATCTTCATCTTCCTCTTCTTCTTCTTCATTGTTGTTGGTGTTGTCTTGAGGTGGTGGAGAAGGAGGTTGTGGTGGATCTTCTTGTTGCATTTCCTCATCTTGGTGAGTTCCACTTGTGGAGGCCTCCATGTTGCCTTGAGGTTCATCTCGCCGTGAGGTAGGTGGCTCCACATATGTAGATGAGGTACTCTCCTTCACTTCCATGGGACGGATCTTTCCAATAGATAAATCTTGGATAGCTTCAGATGGGTCCTTGTCTCCTACATCAATAGGCATTTGCTCTACTTGCGAGCCATTAGATTCATCAAACTTCACGTCTACCGTCTCTTCAACCTTTCGGGTGAAATTGTTGTAGACACGGTAGGTGTGGGAGTTTGATCCATAACCAAGGAGAAAGCCTTCATGAGATTTAGGAGCAAATTTAGACCGACGATGCTTATCAAGGATATAGCATTTTGAACCAAAGACACGAAAGTATCCCACTTGGGGTTTGTTACCGGTGAGAAGCTCGTATGATGTCTTGCCGAGAAGCTTATGAAGATAAAGCCTGTTGATAGCATGACAAGCTGTCTCGACCGCTTCTCCCCAAAAGTGCTTCGGTGTCTTGTATTCATCAAGCATCGTTCTCGCCATCTCTATGAGCGTTCGGTTCTTCCTCTCAACAACTCCATTTTGTTGAGGAGTGTACGTAGCCGAGAACTCATGTAGAATCCCTTCCTCATCGAGAAAAGAGTCTACATTAGCGTTCTTGAACTCCGTTCCATTGTCACTCCGAACTTTCTTGATCTTCACCTCAAATTGATTTTGGGCCTTTCTGGCAAAGGTCTTGAAGATTCTCTGAACCTGCGATTTATCATCAAGGAAAAATACCCACGTAAATCTGGAATAATCATCAACTATAACTAGACCAAAGGAGTTACCACCAAGGCTTTTGTAAGCATTGGGACCGAAGAGATCCATATGAAGAAGCTCAAGCGGTCTCCTTGTGGTCATGATGTTTTTCACGGGATGGCTTCCACCAACTTGTTTTCCTGCTTGACAGGCACTACAAAGTCTATCTTTGTCAAAGAGAACATCTTTAACACCAAGAATATGATCACCTTTGATCAGCTTATCTAGATTACGCATACCAACATGTCCTAGCCTTCTATGCCATAACCAACCTTTAGAGGATTTAGCAATGAAACAAGCTCTAGGTTGGGCTTTCTTAGTGAAATCAACAATATATAGATCACCTCTACGGATACCGGTAAATGCCATGTTTTGATTGTCACGACGAAAGACTTGGCAATCTACTTTGGTGAATAGCACATTGAATCCAAAGTCAGCTAATCTAGACACGGAAAGTAAATTGTATCCAAGAGATTCTACAAGCATGACATTTTGAATAGAGCTATCATGAGATATGGCCACCTTACCAAGGCCAAGTACCTTACCCTTGGAGTTGTCTCCAAAAGTCACATACTTGCGTGGACCATCGTTCTTTGCAAGCTCTCGAAACATGTCTTTGTCTCCGGTCATGTGATCGGTGCATCCACTATCAAGAATCCACTCTTTTCCGCCGGACATGTAGTCTCTCAGATTTGCCATAAGATTGAGACTCTTCATGATCTTGTCTAGCTCGGTGTCCGAATCGGAGTAATCATCATCTTGCTCATGCTCATCATCATATTGACCCAGAGATTGTTCATCATCAACACCTAGGTCAATTTGATAAGTACTTGCATTAGTTTGGTCAATGTGACAATAATCTTCGGAATGCAATGCAAGAGCATTTCTAATTATAATATTGATAAGACCGGGATCACCCTTCTTTTTCATAAGATCACGAAGCTCAAAAAAGCATTTATCAAAGTTGGGATCATTGGGGCGCATCTTATCAAATTCAATAGTCTTGTGTAGAATTTCATCAAGACTTCTCAAAGAGTAGTCCGGATAAAGTTCTTCCAAGAATTTCCACATAGCATAGGCGCACTCAAAGTTTGTAACAAGATTAAGCAAGTCATCGGGTAACCCTCTAATGATAAGATTTACAGTCCTAAGGTTACGAAGCAAATCAAGCTCTTCATCCATGGTACGGTGCAAGGGGTCAAAAGGAGGCACATAGGGGGTCTCAACATATTTGCACAAATTGTACTTCTTAAAGATACTAAGCATTTCAGACCTCCATGAGTTATAGAACCTTCCATTAAGAACAGGCACTCTATGGCTAACACTCCCATCCGTAGACACGTCCATCTTCCTCCAATGGTGTGTAAACCAAAGCAATGGAGACCAAAGCTCTGATACCAATTGTAGGATCGAAGAAGGTGAGAGTGTCTAGAGGGGGGGGGGTGATTAGACTACTCGACAAGATAAAAATTCTGTCTTTTATCAAGGACAGATTTTGGCAGATTTTGCATAACACACAAGTCAAGTAGCAAACTACACATGCAATTCTAGAGTATGGGCAGCGGAAAGTAAATTGCACAAGTAGTAAAGAGAGGTGGAGAAGATCAAACGCAATTTGGAGACACGGAGATTTTTGTCGTGGTTCCGATAGGTGGTGCTATCGTACATCCACGTTGATGGAGACTTCAACCCACGGAGGGTAACGGCTGCGCGAGTCCACGGAGGGCTCCACCCACGAAGGGTCCACGAAGAAGCAACCTTGTCTATTCCATCATGGCCTACGCCCACGGAGGACTAGCCTTACTCGGGGTAGATCTTCACGAAGTAGGCGATCTCCTTGCCCTTACAAACTTCTTGGTTCAACTCCACATCTCAAAGACGGAGGCTCCCAAGCGACACCTAACCAATCTAGGAGGCACCACCCTCCAAAAGGTAATAGATGTTGTTGATGATGATGAACTCCTTGCTCTTGTGCTTCAAATGATAATCTCCCCAACACTCAACTCTCCTCACTGATATGGCTGTGGTAGAAGAAAGGATTGAGTGGAAAGCAACTTGGGAAGGTTAGAAATCAAGTTTCATATGGTAGGAATGGAATGACATGATCTCAACACAAGGGTAGGTGGTTCTCTTCTCAGAAAGTGTAAGATAGAAGTGGTAGTACTTTCTGATGGCTCTCTCCACGAATGAAGAGGGGGTGGAGGGGTATATATAGCCTCCACACAAAATCCAACCGTTACACACATATTTGAGTAATCTCGGTGAGACCGAAGTGAAAACTCGGTCAGACCGAAAGTTCAAATATAGTGAACGTTGGGGTTTTCGGTGGGACCGAAAATACCATCTCGGTAAGACCGAAAGTGCAAAAGATATGAACGTTGGAGTTTTCGGTGGGACCGAGAAAGAAAACTCGGTTAGGCCGATTTGAGAAAAGACAGGAACATGCCAGTATCGGTGAGACCGATAATGCAATCTCGGTGAGACCGATTTGAGCCAAGACAGGAGCTGGCCAATTTCGGTGAGACCGAAAATGCAATCTCGGATATTCCGAAAAGATGTCAAACGGTTACAGAAGGTTGGCAGTCCAGTTTCGGTGAGACCGATCTCAAACTCGGAATGACCGATTTTTCTAGGGTTTGGAATATGGCTGAAGTGGTTCATCTCGGTGGGACTGAGTTGGAAGAATCGGTTTGTCCGAGATTACTTATGAGTGTGTATTGTAGTGAAAGTTGCTGATAGTTGAAGGAGATATATCACTAAGCACTTGAGCAACCAGATCATCAACACAACCTCATCCCCTTTTAATAGTATTGGCTTTTCCTATGGACTCAATGTGATCTTTGATCACTAAACCAAAAATGGAGTCTTGAGCTTTTGCCAATGCTTGCCTTAGCATTTGAGGGGTCCACTTCTTCAGTCATCTTGCCATACCAATGTGATTGGATTTCCTGAAACATACTTGATAAAAGCATTAGTCCAACCACAAAGTATGTTGTCATTAATTACCAAAACCACCCAAGGAGCAAATGTGCTTTCAAAGGTGTAAGATGCAGTATGTAGAAGTGTTTTCCCTTAGCAAAGATGCCAAGGATCGAATCCCGAGAGACTCCTAGGTTCAACAAGTAGGTGTCAACTACTAACGGCGCAATTAGCAATCAACGTGGACCTGCACACAGATACAAATAACTTTGCTCCCAACGAGTACAGAGGGGTTGTCAATCCCTCCGGCCTTGTAGTTCACAAAGGGTTAAAAACAATATGATAGTAGTGATAGATAGTGTTTTGCAATAGTAAGTAAATAGCGAAAAGTAAATAGCGGGTGTGATCAATGATGGTAATATGGACCGGAGTCTCATGATGTTCACTAGTGATGTCTCTCTCCCAAAAGACGATAAAACAGCTATGTGAGGTAAACAAATTACAGCTGGGCAATTGACAGGACCACGAACGCAAACCAATGCTAATTACATTGCAGAAAGGTTGAGGTTCAAAGCATGGGCGGTACGCCAAAATAAGTAGACCGAAATCCATCAATATCTACTACTAATCATTCACCTTGAGATATCTATCCAGAACATCTCGCTGGTATTAAGTTGCGAGTCCCACCCATAGTGTAAACTCAATGCAACAGACAACTGCATTAAAAGAACTTTGCGTAAAGTAAATAATCCTTGCACCCGCGGGCACAAGCACCGTTGTTTTCCCCCTTGTGGCAACATCACATCCCCTAGACTCATGTTTCTGTCACTCAAGCTAGTCATCGAGGGGCATGAACCCACAATCGAGCATAACGTTCCCTCTTGGAGTCACTACGTATTACTTGGCCAAAGCAATAAATAACAACGGAGAACATGCAAGAATTACTTATGAACATAAATATAAAAGAGGTAGATCAAATATATTACTCAAGATCAATCTGAACATAATCCCATAATCCATCGGATCCCAGCAAACTCAACATAGCAACAACATAAGGATTACATATGTGCCTCGATCATGTAGGGCAGCTCACGAGGACTAATTAGTGAAGCACAAGAACGGGAGGAGAACATCACATAGCTACTGGTCATGGACTCATGGTCCAAGGGAGACTACTCACGAGTCATCCGGGAGGCGTCCATGGCGGTGGAGAAGCTCCCGGTGGTGATCCTCCCCTCCGGCAGGGTGCCGGGAAGAGTGCTCCTGGTGCTCCCGATCTTGGAAGCGGCGGCGGCAGCGGAACAGAGATGGGATCGCGAAAAGAGTTCCTGTTTTGAGGGTTTCGGAGGACGCTTTAAATATATGCCAAAGGGGAGCATCGGGGAAGCTTCGGGGGGCCCAGGCCCCCCCGGCGCGGCCCAGGGGGGGGCGCCGCCAGGGCGCCTGGAGCCCTGGTGGCCCCCCCTCGGCTGCCCTTCGGACGCAGGGTTGTTTCCGAAACGCTGATTTTTTATATAATTTTTCTGGATTTTTCCTGGCAGTTCTCGTAACGTGAAAATCTGAAATACAAAAACAGCCGAAAACAGAAACTGGCACTGGGGTGCACTGGATTAGTAAGTTAGTCCAAATATGATCAAAAGTGTATGGAAGTGTATGAATATCATAGCAATATCACCCAAAAGTGGCATGGAGCAAGCAGAAATTATAGATACGTTTTGGACGTATCAGCCGGTGGCCCCACCCGGTGGACCCCCGGGACCCTCCCGGTGGTCCCGGTACGCTACCGATAGCGCCCGAAACTTTTTTGGTGACCAAAACGGGACTTCCCATATATGAATCTTTACCTCCGGACCATTCCGTAACTCCTCGTGACATCCGGGATCTCATCCGGGACTCCGAACAACATACGGTAACCGCGTACATACTTTCCCTATAACCCTAGCGTCATCGAACCTTAAGTGTGTAGACCCTACGGGCTCGGGAACCATGCAGACATGATCGAGACAACTCTCCGGCCAATAACCAACAACGGGATCTGGATACCCATGTTGGCTCCCACATGTTCCACGATGATCTCATCGGATGAACAACGATGTCAAGGATTCAATCAATCCCGTATACAATTCCCTTTGTCTATCGGTACAGTACTTGCCCGAGATTCGATCGTCAGTATCCCGATACCTTGTTCAATCTCGTTATCGGCAAGTCTCTTTACTCGTTCCGTAACACATCATCCCGTGATCAACTCCTTGATCACATTGTGCACACTATGATGATGTCCTACCGAGTGGGCCCAGAGATACCTCTCCGTCACACGGAGTGACAAATCCCAGTCTCTATTCGTACCAACCCAACAGACACTTTCGGAGATACCTGTAGTGCACCTTTATAGCCACCCAGTTACGTTGTGACGTTTGGTACACCCAAAGCATTCCTACGGTATCCGGGAGTTGCACAATCTCATGGTCTAAGGAAAATATACTTGACATTTAGAAAAGCTTTAGCATACGAACTACACGATCTGTGCTAGGCTTAGGATTGGGTCTTGTCCATCACATCATTCTCCTAATGATGTGATCCCGTTATCAACGACATCCAATGTCCATGGTCAGGAAACCGTGACCATCTGTTGATCAACGAGCTAGTCAACTAGAGGCTTACTAGGGACATGGTGTTTGTCTATGTATCCACACATGTATCCGAGTTTCCTATCAATACAATTATAGCATGGATAATAAAAAATTATCATGAACAAGGAAATATATAATAATAACCAATTTATTATTGCCTCTAGGGCATATTTCCAACAGTCTCCCACTTGCACTAGAGTCAATAATCTAGTTCACATCGCCATGTGTTTAACACTCATAGGTCACATCGCCATGTGACCAACATCCAAAGAGTTTACTAGAGTCAATAATCTAGTTCACATCAGTATGTGATTAACACTCAATGAGTTATGGGTTTGATCATGTTATGCTTGTGAGAGAGGTTGTAGTCAACGGGTCTGCAACATTCAGATCCCTATGTACTTCGCAAAACTTTATGTCATATCGTAGATGCTGCTACTACGTTCCACTTGGAGATATTCCAAACTGTTGCTCCATTATACGTATCCGGTATCTCCACTCAGAGTTATCCGGATAGGTGTTAAGCTTGCATCGACACAACTCTTTACGTCGAACTCTTTATCACCTCCATAACCGAGAAACATTTCCTTATTCCTCTAAGGATAATTTTGACCACTATCTAGTGATCCACTCCTGGATCACCTTTGTACCCTCTTGCCAGACATGTGGCAAGGCACACATCAGGTGCGGTACTCAGTATGGTATACCATATAGAGCCTATGACAAAAGCATAGGGGACGACCTTCGTCCTTCCTCTTTCTTCTGCCGTGGTCAAGCTTTGAGTCTTACTCAACTTTACACCTTATAACTCAGGTAAGAACTCCTTCTTCGACTGATCTATTTTGAATTCCTTCAAAATCATGTCAAAAGTGTGTGTTCCTTTTGAAAGTATCATCAGGCGTCTTGATCTATCTCTATAGATCTTGATGCCCAATTATGTAAGCAGCTTTATCCAGGTCTTCCTTTGAAAAATTCTTTTCAAACAACCCTTTATGCTTTCCATAAAATCCACATAATTTAGGATCAACAACATGTCAATCACATATACTTATCAGAAATGTTGTAGTGCTCCCACTCACTTTATTGTAAATACAAGTTTCTAATATACTTAGTATAAACCCAAAAACTTTGATCACTCCATTAAAGCGTATATTCCGACTCCGAGATGCTTGCTGTAGTCCATGGAAGGATCGCTGGAGCTAGCATACCTTTTAGCATCCTTAGGATCGACAAAACCTTTCTGATTGTATCACATACAACCTTTCCTTACAAAAACTGGTAAGGAAACTTGTTTTGACATCCATCTGCCAGATTTCATAAATGCAGCTTATGCTAACATGATTCTGACGGACTTAAGCATCGCTACGGGTGAGAAAATCTCATCGTAGTCAACTCCTTGAACTTGTGATTTTTTTTGCCACAAGTCGAGCTTCATAGACGGTGACATTACCATCCACGTCCGTCTTCTTCTTAAAGATCCACTTATCTCAATGGTTGCCAATCATTGGGCAAGTCCACCAAAGTCCATACTTTGTTTTGATACATGGATCCTATCTCGGATTTCTCGGCTTCTAACCATTTGTCGGAATATGGGCCCACCATCTCTTCTTCATAGTTCGTAGGTTCATTGTTGTCCAACAACATGACATCTAAGACAGGATCACCGTACCACTCAGGAGTAGTACATATCCTTGTCGACCTACGAGGTTCGATAGCAACTTGATCCGAAGCTTCATGATCACTATCATTAGTTTCCTCTTCAAGAGTCGTAGGTTCCACAGAAACATCTTTCTGTGTTGCACTACTCTCCGGTTGAAGTGAGGGTTCGACAACCTCATCAAGTTGTATCTTCCTCCCACTCAAATCTTTCGAGAGAAACTCCTTCTCGAGAAAGGACCCGTTCTTAGCGACAAACATTTTTGCCCTTGGATCTGAGATAGAAGGTATACCCAACTGTTACCTTTGGGTATCCTATGAAGATGTATTTGTCCGCTTCGGGTTCGAGCTTTTTCCGGCTGAAGCCATAAGCATCGCAGCCCCAAACATTAAGAAACGACAACTTTGGTTTCTTGCCAAACCATAGTTCATACGGTGTCATCTTAACGGACTTAGATGGTGCCCTATCTAAAGTGAATGCAGCTGTCTCTAATGCATAACCTCAAATAATAGCGGTAGATCGGTAAGAGACATCATAGATCGCACCATATTTCATAAGGTTCGATTACGACGTCCGGACACACCATTGCGCCGTGGTGTTCTAGGTGGCTTCAACTGTGAAACAATTCCACAATGTATTAAGTGATTGCCAAACTCATAATTCAGAAAATCTCCCCTTGATCAGATCATAGAAACATGATCTTCTTGTTATGATGATTCTTAATCTTCACTCTGAAATTGCTTGAACCTTTCAAACGTTTCAGACTTTTGCTTCATTAAGTAAATATACCCATATCTACTCAAATCGTCAGTGAAGATGAGAAAATAACGATATCCACCACACGCCTTAATTCTCATTGGATCACACACATCAGGATGTATGATTTCCAACAAGTCATTTGCCCGTTTCAATGTACATGAACACGGGATCTTAGTCATCCTGCCCATGAGGCATGGCTCACATGTGTCAAGCGATTCAAAATCAAGTGACTCCAAACATCCATCAGCATGGAGTTTCTTCATGCATTTTATGCCAAAATGACCTAAGCGGCAGTGCCACAAGAAAGTGGTACTATCATTATTAACTCTACATCTTTTGGCGTTAATATTATTATCATGTGTATTACTATGATCGATATTCAATAAACCATTGGGTGCATCACCACAAAGGTATTATTCATGTAAACAGAATAACCATTATTCTCTAACTTAAATGAATAACCGTATTGCAATGAACATGATCTAATCATATTCATGCTCAACGTAGACACATGATAACATTTATCTAGGTTCAACACTAATCCCGAAGGTAGAGAGAGTGTGCGATGGTGATCTTATCAACCTTGGAAACACTTCCAACACACATCGTCACCTCGCCCTTAGCTAGTCTCCGTTCAGTCCGTAGCTTTTGCTTCAAGTCACTAATAATAGCAATTGAACCGGTATCCAATACCCAGGTGCTACAAGGAGTACTAGTAAGGTACACATCAATAACACGTATATCAAATATACTTTGTTGAAGTTGCCAACTATCATATCTACCATGTATTTGGGGTAGTTCCGCTACCATGTGACCGTTCCCCTTACAATAGAAGCACTTAGTCTCGAGGTTTGGGTTCAACCTTGGGTTCCTTCATTTGAGCGACAACTGGTTTGCCATTCATGAAGTTTCCCTTCTAGCCCTTGCCCCCTTTTGAAACTAGTGGTCTTGTTAAACCATCAACACTTGATGCTCCTTCTTGATTTCTACTTTTGCAGTCTTAAGCACCGCTAATAGCTCCGGGATCATCTCCATCCTTTGTATGTCATAGTTCATCACGAAGTTCTAGTAGCTTGGTGATAGTGTCTAGATAATTCCGTCAGCCACTATCTCATCTGGAAGATTAACTCCCACTTGGTTCAAGTGATTTTAGCACCCAGACATTCTGAGCACATGCTCACAAGTTGAGCTATTCTCCTCCATCATTTTGGCAAAAGAACTTGTCAGAGGTCTCATACCTCTCAACACGGGCATGAGCCTGAAATCCCAATTTCAGCTCTTAGAGCATCTCATATGTTCTATGGCGTTCAAAACGTCATTGGAATCCCGATGCTAAGCCGTAAAGTACGGAGCACTAAACTATCAAGTAGTCATCAGGACGTGTCTGTCAGGTGTTCACAACATCCACAGACAACGTTGTATGGGTTTGCACATCGAGCGGTACATCAAAGACGTAAGCTTTCTGTGTAGCAGTGAGGACACTCCTCGGACTATGAACCCAGTCCGTATCATTGCTTACATTATCTTTCAACTTAGTCTTTCTCTAGGATCGTATTAAACAGGGAGCTACAACGCAGTTATTGGTCTACAACATAATTTGCGAAGACGACTTAGACTATTGTTCATGACAATTAAGTTCATCTAATGAACTCCCACTCAAATAGACATCTCTCTAGTCATCTAAGTGATACATGATCCGAATCGACTAGGCCGTGTCCGATCATCACGTGAGACGGACTAGTCATCAACGGTGAACAACTTCACGTTGATCGTATCTTCTATACGACTCATGTTCGACCTTTCGGTCTTCCGTGTTCCGAGGCCATGTCTGTACATGCTAGGCTCGTCAAGTCAACCCTAAGTGTATCGCGTGTGTAAATCTGGCTTACACCCGTTGTATGCGAACGTTAGAACCTATCACACCCGATCATCACGTGGTGCTTCGGAACAATGAACCTTAGCAATGGTGCACAGTTAGGGGGAACACAATTCTTGAAATTTTAGTGAGAGATCATCTTATTCACTACCATCGTTCTAAGCAAATAAGATGTAAAACATGATAAACATCACATGCAATCAAATAGTGACATGATATGGCCAATATCATTTTGCTCCTTTGATCTTCATCTTTGGGGCTCCATGATCATCATCGTCACCGGCATTGCACCATGATCTCCATCATCGTGTCTTCATGAAGTTGTCTCGCCAAACATTACTTCTACTACTATGGCTAATGGTTAGCAATAAACTAAAGTAATTACATGGCGCTTTTCAGTGACACGCAGGTCATACAATAAATAAGACAACTCCTATGGCTCCTGCCGGTTGTCATTCTCATCGACATGCAAGTCGTGATTCCTATTACAAGAACATGATCAATCTCATACATCACATATATATCATTCATCACATCCTTTTGGCCATATCACATCACACGGCACATGCTGCAAGAACAAGTTAGACGTCCTCTAATTGTTGTTGCAAGTTTTTACGTGGCTGCTATAGGTTTCTAGCAAGAACGTTTCTTACCTACGCCAAAACCACAACGTGATATGCCAATTTCTATTTACCCTTCATAAGGACCCTTTTCATCGAATCCGATCCGACTAAAGTGGGAGAGACAGACACCCGCTAGCCACCTTATGCAACTAGTGCATGTCAGTCGGTGGAACCTGTCTCACGTAAGAATACGTGTAAGGTCGGTCCGGGCCGCTTCATCCCATGATGCCGCCGAATCAAGATTGGACTAGTAACGGCAAGTAAATTGACAAATCGATGCCCACAACTACTTTGGGTTCTACTCATGCAAGATACTACGCATAGACCTAGCTCTGATACCACTGTTGGGGACCGTAGCAGAAAATCAAAAAAATTCCTACGCATCACCAAGATATATCTATGGAGTAATCTAGCAACGAGGGGGAGGGGAGTGCATCTACATACCCTTGTAGATTGCGATGCGGAAGCGTTGCAAGAACGCGGATGAAGGAGTCGTACTTGCTTCGATTCAGATCGCGGTTGATTCTGATCTAAGCGCCGAACAACGGCGCCTCCGCGTTCAACACACGTGCAACCCGATGACGTCTCCCACGCCTTGATCCAGCAAGGAGAGAGGGAGAGGTTGGGGAAGACTCCATCCAATAGCAGCACGACGGCGTGGTGGTGGTGGAGGAGCGCGGGACTCCAGCAGGGCTTCGCCAAGCGCTACGAGAGACGAGAAGGGAGAGAGGTAGGGCTGCACCAAGCGAGAGAGGTCAAACCGTGTTGTGGGAAGCCCCAAACCTCACATATATATAGGGGGAAGCGAGGGGCTGCGCCCCCTTTAGGGTTTCCCACCCCTAGGGGTGCGGCCACCCCAGATCCCATCTAAGGGTGGCGGCCAGAGGGGGAGAGGGAGAGGGGGGCGCACCAGATTGGGCCCTAGGGCCCAACTGCCCTAGGGTTTGCCCCCTTCCCCTCTATGATGCGCCTTGGGCCCTGGTGGGGGGGGCGCACCAGCCCACCTGGGGCTGGTCCCCTCCCACACTTGGCCCACGCAGCCCTCTGGGGCCGGTGGCCCCACCCGCTGGACCCCCGGGACCCTCCCGGTGGTCCCGGTACGCTACCCATAGCACCCGAAACTTTTCCGGTGACCAAAACGGGACTTCCCATATATGAATCTTTACCTCCGGACCATTCCGGAACTCCTCCTGACGTCTGGGATCTCATCCGGGACTCCGAACAACATTCAGTAACCGCGTACATACTTTCCCTATAACCCTAGCGTCATCGAACCTTAAGTGTGTAGATCCTACGGGGTCGGGAACCATGCAGACATGATCGAGACAACTCTCCGGCCAATAACCAACAGCGGGATCTGGATACCCATGTTGGCTCCCACATGTTCCACGATGATCTCATCGGATGAACCACGATGTCAAGGATTCAATCAATCCCGTATACAATTCCCTTTGCCTATCGCTACAGTACTTGCCCGAGATTCGATCGTCAGTATCCCGATACCTTATTCAATCTCGTTATCGGCAAGTCTCTTTACTCGTTCCGTAACACATCATCCCGTGATCAACTCCTTGATCACATTGTGCACACTATGATGATGTCCTATCGAGTGGGCCCAGAGATACCTCTCCGTCACACGGAGTGATAAATCCCGGTCTCGATTCGTGCCAACCCAACAGACACTTTCGGAGATACATGTAGTGCACGTTTATAGCCACCCAGTTACGTTGTGACGTTTGGTACACCCAAAGCATTCCTACGGTATCCGGGAGTTGCACAATCTCATGGTCTAAGGAAAATATACTTGACATTTAGAAAAGCTTTAGCATACGAACTACACGATCTGTGCTAGGCTTAGGATTGGGTCTTGTCCATCACATCATTCTCCTAATGATGTGATCCCGTTATCAACGACATCCAATGTCCATGGTCAGGAAACCGTGACCATCTGTTGATCAACGAGCTAGTCAACTAGACGCTTACTAGGGACATGGTGTTTGTCTATGTATCCACACATGTATCTGAGTTTCCTATCAATACAATTCTATCATGGATAATAAATAATTATCATGAACAAGGAAATATATAATAATAACCAATTTATTATTGCCTCTAGGGCATATTTCCAACAGGAACTTGATGAGGTAATTGTACCTTCTCCCGAATTGGAAAGTAGTACATCACGGAAACTAGTTCCAGTGATTCCTACACCAATTAGTGAGGAAGCTAATGATGATGATCATGAAACTTCAGATCAAGTTTCTGCTGAACTTCGTAGATCAACCAGAGTATGTTCCGCACCAGAGTGGTACTGCAACCCAGTTCTGGAAGTCATGTTACTAGACCATAATGAACCTATGAACTATGAGGAAGCGATGATGAGCCCATATTCCGCAAAATGGCTTGAGGCCATGAAATCTGAGATGGGATCCATGTATGAGAACAAAGTGTGGACTTTGGTTGACTTGCCCGATGATCGTCATGCCATCGAAAATAAATGGATCTTCAAGAGGAAGACCGATGCTGACGGTAATGTTACTGTTTACAAAGCTCGACTTGTCGCGAAAGGTTTTCGACAAGTTCAAGGAGTTGACTACGATGAGACTTTCTCACCCGTAGCGATGCTTAAGTCTGTCCAAATCATGTTAACAATTGCCGCATTTTATGATTATGAAATCTGGCAAATGGATGTCAAAACTGCATTCCTGAATGGATATCTTAAAGAAGAGTTGTATATGATGCAACCAGAAGGTTTTGTCGATCCAAAAGGTGCTAACAAAGTATGCAAGCTCCAGCGATCCATCTATGGACTGGTGCAAGCATCTCGGAGTTGGAATATACGCTTTGATGAGGTGATCAAAGCATATGGTTTTATACAGACTTTTGGAGAAGTCTGTATTTACAAGAAAGTGAGTGTGAGCTCTGTAGCATTTTTGATATTATATGTGGATGACATATTGTTGATTGGAAATGATATAGAATTTCTGGATAACATAAAAGGATACTTGAATAAGAATTTTTCAATGAAAGACCTTGGTGAAGCTGTTTACATATTAGGCATCAAGATCTATAGAGATAGATCAAGACGCTTAATTGAACTTTCACAAAGCACATACCTTGACAAAGTTTTGAAGAATTTCAAAATGGATCAGTCAAAGAAAGGGTTCTTGCCTGTGTTACAAAATGTGAAGTTGAGTAAGACTCAATGCCCGACCACTACAGAAGATAGAGAGAAAATAAAAGTCATTCCCTATGCCTTAGCCATATGATCTATCATGTATGCAATGTTGTGTACTAGACCTGATGTGTGCCTTGCTATAAGTTTAGGAGGGAGGTACCAAAGTAATCCAGGAGTGGATCACTGGACAGCAGTCAAGAACATCCTGAAGTACCTGAAAAGGACAAAGGATATGTTTCTCGTTTATGGAGGTGACAAAGAGCTCGTCGTAAATGGTTATGTCAATTCAAGCTTTGACACTGATCCGGATGACTCTAAGTCATAAATCGGATATGTATTTTTATTAAACGGTGGAGCTGTCAGTTGGTGCAGTTCCAAGCAGAGCATCGTGGCGGGATCTACGTGTGAAGCGGAATACATAGCTACTTCGGAAGTAGCAAATGAAGGAGTCTGGATGAAGGAGTCCATATCCGATCTAGGTGTGATACCTAGTGCATCGGGTCCAATGAAAATATTTTGTGACAAAACTGGAGCAATAGCCTTGGCGAAGGAATCCAGGTTTCACAAGAGAACAAAGAACATCCAAAGATGCTTCAATTCCATCCGCGATCAAGTCAAGGAGGGAGACATAGAAATTTGCAAGATACATACGGATCTGAATGTCGCAGACCCGTTGACTAAGCCTCTTCCACGGGCAAAACATGATCAGCACCAAGACTCCATTGGTGTTAGAATCATTACATTGTAATCTAGATTATTGACTCTAGTTCAAGTGGGAGACTGAAGGAAATATGCCCCAGAGGCAATAATAAAGATGTTATTTGTATTTCCTTATATCATGATAAATGTCTTTTATTCATGCTAGAATTGTATTAACTGGAAACTTAGTACATGTGTGAATACATAGACAAAACAGTATGTCCCTAGTATGCCTCTACTAGACTAGCTCATTGATCAAAGACGGTTATGTTTCCTAACCATAGACATGAGTTGTCATTTGATCAACGGGATCACATCATCAGGAGAATGATGTGATGGACAAGACCCATCCGTTAG
Organism: Secale cereale; assembly: GCA_902687465.1. Classification (NCBI taxonomy): domain Eukaryota; kingdom Viridiplantae; phylum Streptophyta; class Magnoliopsida; order Poales; family Poaceae; genus Secale; species Secale cereale. Next base: position 153,489,309 of record LR738711.1, on the reverse strand, counting down.
CTTAGCACTATGATCGTTTAGTTTTACTGCTATTGCTTTCTTCATGACTTATACATGTTCCTATGACTATGAGATTATGCAACTCCCAAATACCGGAGGAACACCTTGTGTGCTATCAAACGTCACAACGTAACCGGGTGATTATAAAGATGCTGTACAGGTGTCTCCGAAGGTATTCGTGGTGTTGGCATAGATCAAGAATAGGATTTGTCACTCTGAGTGTCGGAGAGGTATCTCTGGGCCCTCTCGGTAATACACATCATAACAAGCCTTGCAAGCAAATGACTGATGAGTTAGTCACGAGATGATGTATTACGGTACGAGTAAAGAGATTTGCCGGTAACGAGATTGAACTAGGTATTGAGATACCGGCGATCGAATCTCGGGCAAGTAACATACCGATGACAAAGGGAACAACGTATGTTGTTATGCGGTTTGACCGATAAAGATCTTCGTAGAATATGTAGGAGCCAATATGAGCATCCAGGTTCCGCTATTGGTTATTGACCAGAGATGAGTCTCGGTCATGTCTACATAGTTCTCGAACCCGTAGGGTCCGCACGCTTAACGTTTGATGGCGATCGGTATTATGAGTTTATGAGTTTTGATGTACCAAAGGTAGTTCGGAGTCCCGGATGAGATCACGGACATGACGAGGAGTCTCGGAATGTTTGAGACATAAAGATTAATATATTGGACGACTATATTCGGACACCGGAAGTGTTCCGGGTGTTATCGGGTATAACCGGAGTGCCGGAGGGGGTTACCGGAACCCCCCCGAGGTAGTATGGGCCATAGTGGGCCTATGAGGGAAAGAGAGGGGCAGCCTATAGGGTTGGCCATGCCCCCTAGGGTTCCTATTTGGACTAGGAAAAGGGGGGAGGCGCCACCTCTCCTTTCCGTCTCTTCTCCTCCCCTTCCTTTCCTACTCCTAGTAGGAATAGGAAAGGGGGGGGGGTTCCTATTCCTACTAGGAGTAGGAATCCTACTCCCTTGGCGCGCCCTATGGCCTAGCCGCACCTCCCCCTTGCTCCTTTTTATACGGGGGTAGGGGGGCACCTAAAGACACAGAAGAAACATTGTTCTAGCCGTGTGCGGTGCCTCCCTCTACAGAAACACACCTCGGTCATACCGTTGCAGTGCTTAGGCGAAGCCCTGCGCCGGTAGCTTCATCATCTCCGTCACCATGCCGTCGTGCTGACGAAACTCTCCCATGAAGCTCAACTGGATCAAGAGCTTGTGGGACGTCATCAAGCTGAACGTGTGCTGAACGCGGAGGTGCCGTACGTTCGGTGCTTGATCGGTTGGATAGCGAAGAAATTCGACTACATCAACTGCGTCACTAGACGCTTCCGCTTTTGGTCTACGAGGGCACGTAGACACACTCTCCCCTCTCGTTGCTATGCATCTGGTAGATAGATCTTGCGTGATCGTAGGAAAATTTTGAAATACTACGCACTATTATCTACCAGCTTCTTTTTTTTTCTAAGCATAGAAGAAAAGACTACTGTCAGCTGAATCATGACCACCTTTAGATTCGTGTAAATATAGGATCGACTACTTTGGTTCTATATTATCTACCAGCTTCTTTCTTCTCCAAGCACAGAAGAAAAGCCTACTGGTCAGCTAAATCATGACCACCTTCAGATTCGTGTAAATATACCTAAGAGCACCAACAAACAAAATTATATTCAAATTCCATGACAGGTAAAAGTACCTCGTTATGATGCATACGGCTTGCCAACAAACTAACAGGTGCTTCAGATTTTTCTAACTATGTGAGTACCCCCTAGTTCAGTCATGGAGTATATTCATTTCATTTCAATGCATACATTAAATTTCATTTCATTTCAGTGTACAACAACAGAAAAGGAGCAAAGCAACCAGAAATGGAGAAGAGGCACTGACCGCGGACAAGGGAGACGAGGCTGCCGTTGGGGTAGTAGTCGCTCCTCCTCTGCCTGCTCCACGTCGACGGCCACACGCCCGAGCCTCGACGCCATCTTCGTACTGCCCTTGGCGGCTACAAAACTGGCTAGTAACCTGAAAACACATAGCAGCCCCAAGCACTAAATTAGCCTTGTAAGACAGTAAATAAACAAAGCAAATAATAGATCAAATTAACCAGGCAAAGCACAACAACAATAATAATCAAAAAATTCGTACATCATACATAGAAGCCACATTTTACATAGGAATGCACCTTCCTGACAGCACATCCATGGAAGCCGAGTGACAACTACCATTTTCTAGAGATCGTATCTGCCATGCAATTGGTTTGCTTGGTAACCACTGTAACACAAAAAGAGCATGCCGAACAACGGTCCTAGGTTCTACCAGAAACAATACAAGAAACCAAAAGCATATGCCACACTCCACTGAAGGCAATGCACACAACCATTTGAAAATTTGCAGATCGACACAAACAACAACCTTGGCAGAGAAAACTACATGGAGGTTCTCGATGGGAGGGGGATCACCACGTCGTAGGTGGTGCGGCTTGCCACGCGTTGCCTACAAATAGGTGGGCAACCATATATGAGAACTCCAGCACATGGAAGGGAAGAAAAGGAGGTCATGTAAACATCTGAAAGCTGCATGGTGAGATATTTCTTAGTAAACATTGTCTTTCAAAACAACCTGGTAAAAAAGCTAAGATACACCGGCAATTTCTATTTTTTGTGAAGCTTACTTGTGCTCTCAAATGCATAGGTAAAAAAATAGATCAACCTCAACATTTAATAGAACTCAACAGAACAACCAACAACTAAATATCTGCTTATCATATAATTACAAACTAGAAACTGGGAACAAACACGGCATGCAAAAAATCTACTAGCACCTAAGAAAGGCACTTTGATTTCACTGAATTGCAACCACGATAAACACAGAGCCTCCTTTTTTCTAACCAGCCATCAGATTTGTTTAACCCTTAAAGTTAAATGGCCAAACAGGGATTAATAAGAACATACCAACGATCATCTAGTTAATCTAACAGACTGTGCGATTTTCCTAACCCTTAAACTAAATGACTAATGTTGGATAAATCAGACTAACACATAGATCATCTAACTAATGTAACCAGCGTGTGATGTGCTTGGCCCTTAAGCTAAATGACCAAAGCATGGACTAATCCAGTAACACCAGCCCCCGCCAAATCTGCCGCTCCCTCTCTCCTCAACAAGCCCCACTAATAAGCACAAAGAAATGAAAAACAACACCAATCACCCATATGTGCCGATGAGAACAAAATCACAGCTCTAGTAGGATGCAGCCAAGGAAGGAAAGGCACATGACAGCAAACAAATAAGGCAGAAAAGAAAACCACTAAAATCCACCCACAGGATAACACTCTGCCTCCACCAATACAAGAAACAACAAAGGAACGCACTTATTTGTTAGCATGCACAGCCACACGAACGACACACACGATATATTAACAACATAGTCCGAAACCGCAGTCCGATGACAGCGATGCCGAAGACATTAATTATGAACCAGTCTCCGAAGAGGATGTCAGCCTGGGCGACGACGAATACATTGTCCTAGAAGAACCCTTATAACAAAAGGGCTTCCATCGGAGGCTTATTGACACCGCAAGGAGCATGAAAAAGCAGCAGAGATGGCTTCGAGCCGCGTAGGACACACTCAATGATATATGGAACGAAGTGCTAGACGCTGAGCAAAAACATGGCTACAATCGCCAAACCAAAGGCTATCCTAAGCGTAAACTGCTGCCCGAATTCGACGACGAGACCACTGCGCCTATACCATCGAAGAATAACACTGCCGATAAGCCGGACCGACCACCTCGTGGACGGGACAGATTCGCTAGCAATGGCGTGCACAAGCCTGCACCCCCACCCCGTAAAGGAAAGGAGGATGCGGCCCAGGTCCGTAAACACGATCTGCGTGAGGACCTGAACAAAAAGGCTGGCAAGACCAGATCCATCTACGGATCTAGGGACCGTACTCCCGCACGGGACGACGTCTATCAAGCCAATCGCGCCGGTCATGTACTAGTTCGGGGTCAATACCGAACATCACAACCATCGGACATACGCCATGATATAGCAAAATACAGGGGCGCCGCACAACCTCTGTGCTTCACCGATGAGGTGCTGGATCACGATTTTCTAGAAGGGTTTAAACCCGTAAACATCGAGGCGTACGATGGAACGACGGATCCTGCCGTCTGGATAGAGGACTTAATTCTTCACATACACATGGCTCGCGGAGATGATCTCCACGCCATTAAATACTTACCCCTCAAGCTGAAAGGACCAGCTCGACACTGGCTAAACAGCCTCCCAGACAACTTCATTGGGAGTTGGGAAGAACTTGAGGATGCTTTTCAGGCCAATTTTCATGGGACCTATGTCCAGCCCTCGGATACTGACGATCTAAGTCACATTATCCAACAACCCGGGGAATCAGCCCGCAAGCTTTGGAATTGGGTTCTCACTAAGAAGAACCAAATCGTTGACTGTCCGGATGCCGAAGCCTTAGCGGCCTTCAAGCACAGTGTCCGGGACGAATGGCTAGCAAGACACCTCGGACAGGAAAAGCCGAGCACAATGGCAGCCCTAACTACACTCATGACCCATTTTTGCACGGGCGAGGACAGCTGGTTAGCTCGTAGCAGCACCAGCGACCCTGGAACATCTGAAGTCAGGGACGACAATGGAAAGCCACGACATAACAAAAACAAACGTCGAAATAATGCTGGAAGCCCAGATGATAGAGTGGTAAACGCTGGATTCAGCGGCTCTAGACCCGGTCAACGGAAGAAGCCATTTAAAGGCAAAAAAGATGGTCCATCTAGCCTGGATAAAATATTAGATAGGCCCTGCCAAATTCATTGCACCCCAGAAGAACCTGCAAACCATACCAACCGTAATTGTTGGGTCTTCAAGCAGGCCGACAAGCTCAATGCCGGACACAAGGGAAAGGGACCTCGGAGCGAAGACGAGGATGAACCTCACCAGCCGAACACAGGGGGACAGAAGAAATTTCCACCGGAGATCGAAACAGTGAACATGATATATGCCACTCATATCCCAAAGAGGGAGAGAAAGCGCGCACTCCGAGATGTTTATGCCGTCGAGCCTGTTGCCCCCAAATTCAACCCATGGTCGGCCTGTCCGATCACTTTCGATCGCAGGGATCACCCGACTAGTATTCGTCATGTGGGTTCGGCTGCCCTAGTGCTCGACCAATAATCGATGGATACCATCTCACCCGAGTCCTTATGGACGGCGGCAACAGTCTCAATCTGATATATCAGGACACTGTCCGCAAGATGGGGATCGACCCATCATGAATAAAGCCAAGCAGCACGACCTTTAAAGGAGTGATACCGGGCGTAGAAGCCCGCTGCACGGGCTCTTTAACATTGGAGGTCGTATTCGGCTCTCCTGATAACTTTTGAAGTGAAGAGTTAATCTTCGACATACTCCGTTCCGAAGTGGCTATCATGCACTACCCGGAAGAACGACATTCGCTCGCTTTTATGCAGTCCCGCATTATGCGTATCTAAAGCTTAAAATGCCCGGACCACGTGGCATCATCACGGTCAATGAAAATATGGAGCGCTCTCTCCGCACGGAGGAAGACAATGTGGCCTTAGCAGCTGAAGTCCAAAATGACCTATTCAAGCCGGACATCCTGTCGGTCATTAAAACTGCGGACACGGCTAAACGTGTCCGGTATATGCCTCAGTGCGGTAGCTCAGATGAACCTGAGCTGGATTAGTAGTTATGCCCCCATCAACTGCCCCATAAGGCGATAGCATACGTGCCTCGTGTACATAATTATGCCCTCAAAATCCCTTGGGCGACGCTGGGGGCACAGTGCATACAAATAGTCCATAGTTCAGCTCGATCGTATTCGGACTCTAAAATTATCTTTTAAGGTTCACTAAACGAACCAGTTCTATTTATGGCCACACTTGATCTCTTTTCTTTACCAGGTTTCTTCCTTTTTCTCTTTTTTACAGATGTCCATCACACTCCCCCCTTCAAGGACACATAACAGAGGAGGAAACAGCGTAGACGTGCAGCTGGGACCCACGCTAAGATAGCCACATGTGCCTTGTCAACAGGGTCTATTACCAGGGGCTGTATTCAGCCCGATATATGTCGAAAAGTCCGAACACCTATAAGGAGTGTTCGGCATCCTGGATGTTTTCCCTATATGCATCAGTTCCGAATCATGTCTTGGGTCAATAGTTGGGTTGCCCGGCTCCTGTGCTTACCCCTACGTTCCCGATTGTTCGGCTAGGGTGTAAAGGGAGAACTACTGCGATTGTACTTCTGGCTCGTCCGGTCAAGTACCTCAGTAGAGAAAGCCAAAAACTGACTGTCATGATAGGCAAGAACCTGGTCCGCAATCCGGTGACTTGGTTTTATACTACGATCGATAGAGATCTACCCCGTGTTATACGAAGGGTTGATTTTTCGCCCAACCGGGTGCAATTGGATACCTTCATTTGGAAATATCATATCCGCACCAGGGGCTAGTACCTAGCCCCACTTGTCAAATTCCTATGGCTAAGTGAAAGCAATAACGCCGCATAGTCTGATTGCCTGGTTCGCTCCGGATACACCTCCTACACGGACCAAGACGTTTGATAAAGAGTGTATACGCATATGACCAAACACCCCAGTACTATGTATGTGGGGGCTGAAGCTGATGACTGGAAACTTTCAGATTTATATAAACAACCACACAGGAGGTAAAAGTCGCTCACATTATAATAGCGCAAAAGTTATATACATCGGTTCATAAGCTTAAGTCTTTACAGCCTGATACAATTACTCAAAGATAACATCTTTTGAGCACTGGCCTTCTACAAGGGGGCGCCTTCTATGACGTCCTCAAAGTATTTCTCCGGCTTGCGGTGCTCCTTGCCTGCGGGCGGGCCAGCAGTAGCTATATCCTGCACCTTCATCTTCGCCCAGTGCACTTTTACACGAGCGAAGGCCATCCGAGCACCTTCTATGCAGGTCGAACGCTTCAATGCGTCGCCCCGCAGACTCACCTCGATGAGCCGCTTCACCAATCCGAAGTAGCTACTTGGGATTGGATCAGTGGGCCATAGTCGGAATATCAAGTCCTTCATGGCCGAACCCGCCATATTATGCAGCTCGACCAGCTGCTTCATCTGGTCGTTGAGGGGCATCAGATGTTTTGGCACATAAAACTGTGACCAAAACAACTTCTCCATGTCATTCCCCTCCTGGGCTCGGAAGTATTGGGCGGCGTGAGCACTGCTCCTCGGAAGATCAGCAAACACGCCTGGAGAACTCCATAACTGTGTCAGCCCAAGATACTTCTGCCCTCCGAAGATGCTTTTTAAGAGAAAGGTCTTACCAAATGCTATCTGTCGTGCCTGCTTGATTTCTTCACAGGCGCTGCGCGCCTCGCTTCGCGCATCCTAGGCAGCCTTAACCACCACAGTAAGCTCGGATGCTTGTTCCGAAGTCTTCTCTTCCAATGCCTCACATTTGCAAATGGCATCTTTGAACTCAACCTCGACTTCGGACACCCGAGCCTGGTGCTTCTCGCGCACGGCCTTTTTGGCCTCTAGTTCGGCAACCGCCTTGTCAGCGATTGGCTTGCTCGCTTCGGCCTCCTCTTTGGCCTTCGCGAGCTCGCACTTGAGGGCCTCGATCTTAGTGGCGCCAACTGTGTAATACAGAATATCATAAAAGAGTTTATACCCATCCTCAATTAACATTATTAATCTTCTTGACATTTTAATTTTTTAAATCCGCATACCTTGCGTTTCATCTAAACGCTGGTTGATGCGGTCGAGGTCCGCCTTGGCCAACAAGAGCTTCCGGTTTAGTTCGGCAACCTCTGCATCTTGTGCAGTTGCTGTAACTAGTGAAGCATGTTCACATAACAGAAGCATAACAGTTCAGCTCTATAAGCATGCTATACTACGAATACTTCGTCCGATTCTGTTCAGAATCACACAAAGCATCAAGGGCTACTGGCTATATATATGCATATAAAGCAAATAAAAGTTCTATAGAGAACATTACATTGCTTACCTCAAAGCCCGTTAACAGGTTGTTGAAAGCTTCATTCAGTCCGCCTTTGACGGACTGAATATTTTTCATCACCGCACCCATCATGGTGCAGTGCTCCTCCATGACGGAAGCACTCTGAAGTGCTCCCTCCAGAGGGTCCGGCGCCTCTGGATTGACCATGGGCGCCATCGTATCCTCCCCCGCCTTGGGGGTCTGGTCTTCGGACCCCGGAGCCGCACTAGGCTCCGAGTCAGTATTCGGCGGGGCCTCGGATTGTTTGGGCCCCCCGTCTTCGATCTCCATGGGGATTGTTTCCCCATGGTCAGCGGCAACCGAGGTGTTACCCTCGGTCACCCGGTCACTTGCCCCGCCCCCATGTCCTTGAGCGAAAGACACCCGCTGGGAGGACACTTCGGTGTCCCCGCCGATCACAGGCAATGGAGCTCGGACCAACGGGTCACTCTCTGTCTCTCTAGGCGCTAGAGAGTTCCCCTCCGATAAGGAGGCATCGGGGTGTCCTTGGGGAGGGTTGTAGGTCAGCAGGTGAGAAATACTAAATAAGTATCAAAATGCTAAACAAACAAGGTGCAACAATTAATATATCCGGACAAACTTACGTTTCCGTCGGGGGCTTCTCCCTGGGCTTCACCACAAAGCTCTGTTCGGATGATGAGTCCGAATGAGTAGAGAGGTTCAGCCTCCTTCGGGGTGCGGCCGTGCCCGCTTCAGTGGCAACCGCCCTCTTCGTCCCCCTGCCTTGCGCGTGGGATCCTCCTCTTCTTCTTGTTCTTCGTCATCCTCCTCCTCTTCGGAGGAGAGGATGTTGATCTTCTCAGACTTCTCATCCGCGGGGCGGGGGCCGTCTTCGGCCTCCTTGCTCTTCTTCTTGGGCTTCTTGACCGGCACCTTGTACGGCGCCGGGACCAGCATCGCCATCAGTCGAGGCAATTCTAGGTCTTCGGGCAAAGGCACCGGACACTTCATCCGAATTGCCTTCTTCGTCCAGCCATGTATATCACGCAAAAACTCCAATTCCTATTATTATTAAATAAGAAAGGGGATATATGTTTGGCGGAATTTTCTATTACCTCTGGGGCGGAGAACGCGGTACTATAGCCCGCGTCCTCGGTTTCCTTTGGCCACTCCTTCTGGCTCTTGAAGAGACGCTTCCAGATCTCTTTGTGTGTGAAGCCAAAGAGATGCTTCAGAGGCCGATCTCCTGCCGGATCGAACTCCCATAGGGAGGAGTCCCGACTTTGGCAAGGAAGGACAAGCCGGACCAACATTACCTGGACCACGGTCGAGAGCTGATAGCGCTTGGAAACTACGCCGGACACACGGCTCTGGAGTGCCGTCACCTCAACTTGAGACCCCCAGTTCAGACTCTTATCAGTCCAGGAGGTCAACCTCTCCGGGGGTCCAGATCTGAAAGCAGGTTCCGCCGCCCATTTAGCGTCGCGGGGTTTAGTGATATAAAACCACTCCTGCTGCCAGACCTTGTTCGTCTCCACGAACGGCCCTTTTGGCCAAATCGCATTCGGGAGCTTGCTTATCATAGCGCTCCCGCACTCCGCATGCTGCCCGTCCACCACCTTCGGCTTCACGTTGAAGGTTTTGAGCCATAGGCCGAAGTGTGGAGGGATGCGGAGGAAAGCTTCACACACCACTATAAAAGTGAAGATGTGGAGAATTGAGTTCGGGCTAGATCGTGGAAATCTAGCCCGTAGAAAAACAGCAAACCCCGAACAAAGGGGTGGAGCAGAAATCCTACCCCTCTAACAAAGTGCGAGAGAAACACAACTCTCTCACCCGCCTGGGACGGGAATCACCTGGCCCTTGGCGGGGACTCAGTGCGCAACGTCGGCAGCGAGGTAGCCCATGCTTCGAAGATCCCCCACGGTTTTCTCAGTGACCGTGGAGGCATCCCACTTGCCCCTGGCGCTGGATCCATCCATTGCTGGGAAATGAAGTAGTGGTTGAGGGACAAAGAACGGCGGGCGTAGGAGATGAGGGTGCTGGGGCTAGGAAGATTCGAGAACTCGAGCTTGAGGAAAGCGTGGGGCTGATGAAAGGGGTTGGTATCCTTTTATAACGCTGTGAATACAGAACGTCCCCCCACTTTAGCCATAAACCTCGCTGGTTCCCAAAGCGACCGTGCGTAATGCGGGATTTGGATGCTCACGTCATATTGAAAAGGATCCCACAATAAACGGGCACAATCTCTTTTCTGATAAGACATGTCAATGGGGTTGTACCTTGAAAAGAGAAACTAGGACCAAGTAAAATGATTCGGTATGTTAATGGGATGGACGCGACGCTTCACCAAAAAGTTGTCAGTAAAGTGATACGTCTCCAACTTATCTACTTTTCCAAACACTTTTGCCCTTGATTTGGACTCTAACTTGCATGATTTGAATGGAACTAACCCGGACTGACACTGTTTTCAGCAGAACTGCCATGGTGTTATTTTTGTGCAGAAATAAAAGTTCTCGGAATGACATGAAAATCAATGGAGAATTATTTTGGAATATATAAAAAATACCGACGGAAGAATCCAGACCAGGGGGCCCACACCCTATCCACGAGGGTGGGGCGTGCCCCATGTCTCGTGGGCCCCCTGACGCTCCACCGACCTCAGCTCCGACTCCATATATTCACGTCCGGGGAGAAAAAAATCAGGGAGAAGGATTCATCGCGTTTTACGATACGGAGCCACCACCAAGCCCTAATCTCTCTTGGGAGGGCTGATCTCAAGTCCGTTCGGGGCTCTGGGGAGTGGAGATCATCGCCATCATCATCATCAACTTTCCTCCATCACCAATTCCATGATGCTCACCGCCGTGCGTGAGTAATCCCATCGTATGCTTGATGGACGGTGATGGGTTGGATTAGATTTACCATGTAATCAAGTTAGTTTTGTTAGGGTTTGATCCCTAGTATCCATTATGTTCTAAGATTGATGTTGCTATGACTTTGCCATGCTTAATGCTTGTCACTAGGGCCCGAGTGCCATGATTTCAGATCTGAACCTATTATGTTTTCATGAATATATGTGAGTTCTTGATCCTATCTTGCAAGTCAATAGTCACCTACTATGTGTTATGATCCGGCAACCCCGAAGTGACAATAATCGGGACCACTCCCGGTGATGACGGTAGTTTGAGGAGTTCATGTATTCACTAAGTGTTAATGCTTTGGTTCGGTACTCTATTAAAAGGAGGCCTTAATATCCCTTAGTTTCCAATAGGACCCCACTGCCACGGGAGGGTAGGACAAAAGATGTCATGCAAGTTCTTTTCCAGAAGCACATATGATTATATTCGGAATACATGCCTACATTACATTGATGAACTGGAGCTAGTTCGGTGTCACCCTATGTTATAACTATTACATGAGGAATCGCATCCGACATAATTATCCATCACTAATCCAATGCCTACGAGCTTTTCACATATTGCTTGTTGCTTAGTTACTTTACCGCTGCTATTGTTACAATCGCTACAAAACTACTACTGTTACTTTTATCACTGTTACCATTACTTCCATATTACTTTCCTACTAAATAATTTGCTGCAGATATTAAGTCTTCCAGGTGTGGTTGAATTGACAACTCAACTGCTAATACTTGAGAGTATTCTTTGGCTCCCCTTGTGTCGAATCAATAAATTTGGGTTGAATACTCTACCCTCGAAAACTGTTGCGATCCCCTACACTTGTGGGTTATCATAAAGACACAATATTTGTTTTCTTTCAATGCCTTGCCTTCGAGGCTAAGGGTTGTACTAACCATGCAGAGTCGAACACAGTACACTTTTTGCGGAAGATATATTCGGAGGAAGGTACCCGCCCTGCAATGCCGAAGACAATACGGAAGCCGAACTCATCATCATCGAAGACAGGTTTAGGGGCTACTGAGGGAGTCCTGGATTGAGGGGTCCTCGGGTGGCCGGATAACTCTTGGTGGGTCGGAATGGTGGGCCATGAAGATCATTGTAGAAGACCGTCTCTCGTATCCGGATAGGACTCCTGTATTCGTATAATGACAGGTTTTAGGTTCGGGTGTAATATTTCCTTCCTCTGCAAGATGGCTATGTACAAACCCTAGGCCCCTCTGGTGCATATATAAATTGGAGGGTTTAGTCCGTAGAGGCTAGAGAATCATAACATCCTCATAAGCTAGACTTTAGGGTTTAGCCATTACGATCTCGAGGCAGATCAACTCTTGTAATCATATTCATCCATATTAATATAGCAGGAAGTAGGGTATTACCTCGATCGAGAGGGCCTGAACCTGGGTTGTAATGCCCAGGATGCGACTATGTCCCCCACGTGTCGAGGCACGACTTAAAGACATAAGCGCATACTAGAATGATCTCAAGTATGGTATCTTTGCACAACTCATGTAAAATACATGGATGAAAGAGTAAAATAGTTGGCTTACACTCGCCACGTCACACAATGATTACAATATCATACATTCATCCAAATGACACAGGGTCCGACTATGGACGAAATCCAAACGAGAAAAGATACCACAACCACAAGGCCTGATCGCCCCTAGTAGGAACCACTACTGATCGTCGGGATACGAAACATAGTAACGACCACGCTCTTCATCAAACTCCCACTGAAGTTTTGATCCATCTCATGCATTGTCCTTAGCGGTACCTGCATCTGGTGTGTGTTGAATTTGTGAGCCACAAGGACCCAACAATCCCATTCCCGGGTATCAAAACTAACAAAGCCTTATAGGTGAGGAGGGGGGGTAATAAAGTGTTTGCAGCAAGCACTAAGCAACTAGCTTATGAGTTCATAGCGAGAAGAGAAATGTGCCAACGGTCAACAATTTGATCAAGAAGTGATCCTAGCTACTCACGATCAAACATAACCCCACCGTGTTCACTTCTCGAAGCCCTTCACAAAGAGACCATCACGGTTACTCCACACAGGTAGTGTATTCTTATGAATATGGTGTCAAGTTATCTACAACCGGATATTAACAAATTCCCATCTGCCACATAACCGCAGGGACGACTTTCAAAAGATCAAAACCCTGCAGGGGTGTCCCAACTTAGCCCCTCACAAGCTCACGATCTGCGGAGTCGCAACTCCAAATTGGGAAGACCCGAGTATCCTCAGAATCCTGTGCTCAAGATATTTCGACAAAGGTAAAACTAATCCAGCAAGGCCTCCTGGCATGCCGACACCCTGATAGTAGCCGCGCGTATCTCGTCTTAGGCCACGACCGGATGGGCGATGCTACAGGTAATACCAGCCCCCGGGTTTCCCCAAGGTGGCCTCGCAGGATCCCCAGTTTGGACCAACACTCATGAGGAGCACTGGCCGAGGTTGTTGATTAATAAATCCTCGGTTTAATTACTCCCTCAGCAAGTTTTAGTAGACAATAATATGCATCGACTTGCATATTTTACGAAACACCACATTCACATATTTAGTTCGATCTCGTTTATGTAGACAATAATATTAAGTGTTGTTTAACATGGCAAGAGGTGGAGCAAAAGTAAACTACCTATTTAAGCAATTTAAATGAGGCCGAAAATAACAACAACAATTCCGGAAAATCCCCATGTGCATGTTTAGCAATTTTAAGCAAACAACAATTGAAACATTTTAATGTTGTTATCATGATGCGGATGACATTATCAAGTTTTATGCATTTTTTGTTAAAAGTTGACATAAGATTTATGAAGCATTTGTCACCGTGGTGGAAAGAAAGGGTGCCACAGCGACGATCCAAAAATGATGCCACGGCAACATCTCGGTTCCGGCAACTTGTTGAGAGACCGGTGCAAAAGAAAGGTGGCGTGAGCGTGTCATGCAAGAAATAGGTGGGGTGATCCCGTTAACCGGGTTCCCACAAGTCGGAGACAAGGCAACGAAGGTCAACGTGCAATGACAAACGGGCACGGTGCAACACGGGGTGCAACTCATACAACAAGCATGCGTTCACGGGCGTCGTCTCGTGGTATAACTTCGGAGCGTGCAATTCGGACCGGTTCGAGTTCGTAGTGGAAGTAGTGGTACTCGCAGGTCATCGTCGAAGTTGTCGTTCACGTTGCCAAAGGGAAGTAGTCATTCTCGGACGTCGTGGAAGTAGTCGTTCACGTTCGAAGATGTACACGTTTTCGTAGAGGAACTTGACGAATTCGAACCCTTTGGTGTCGTCGTGGTACTTGTCGGTCCATGAAGTCGATCTCGGAGTCTTGGCGTCCTTGCAACTTGTGCACTTGACGTTTGTCGAGCGTCGTGGTACTTGGTGGGTCATGTGTAGAGGTACTTGGCTCGCGACGAGCAACGACGGGATGTACAGGGACATCAACTTGGTGGTCTTGGGGTCCTTCGTTCACTGATCTTCTTGGTCCCGAGCAGGGCAGAACAAGTGGCTGTTGACGTGGCCGCACGAGACAACAACAGCAACAAGGCCAAGGTGGCTGATCACCAGCGCATCGAGGCCAAACAAGGAGGAGGTTGCACGAGGGACGGAGAGGCGGCGTTGGACGAGGACCCAACGCGATGACGGAGGCGCGATGGGAGGGAGCGAGACGACGGCATCCGGCGAAGGGAACCCACTCCCGACGTTGGAAGCCTTGGGCAGCGTGGTGGTGGAAGGAGGCCAGGACGAAGCCGTCGCGGTCCCGCGGTGCTGGCGACTACGGGATCGGGCGCAGCGCGTGGGAGGTGGAGTAGAGCCTCGGCGGAAGCGGCTAGAGGAGCAACGAGGCGGCGCTCGTGTCGGAGTCTGTCAGCGGCGGGGAAGCGCGGCGGCGGCGGGGCGAAACCGAATCCGGGCGATGGCTCGGGGCCGAGTACTGCTCCATGACGAGACGCAGCCGCGATGACGCTGGCCTTGGGAGGCGGGCCGCTGCCCTCTCTCAGGCGATGCGGGTGGGAGGAGACGAGAGGGAGAGGGAGAGGGACGAGGGGATGGAGAGGTGAGGGGCGACGCTCGTCGAGGGAGGTCGGGGTGCGGTGATGCGTGGGTTCTGGCGGCGTTGTAGGGGACGAGCGGGAGGAGAGCGAGGGGTGAGGGAGAGCGGGCTAGGGTTAGAGGCAGGGGATGAGGCTGGGCCTAGGCCTTAATGGCCGGCCTGGGTGGAGGCCCAGCTGGGCTGGCTGCGACTGGGCTGGGGCTCCTCTTCCCTTCTTTATTCTATTTTCTTAATTTCTTTAGCAGAAAACAACTAAAGATAAGAAAAAGAAAGAGGGGGTTTAGGGAAAGAATTTGGGGAGGAGCTTAATTTTCCTAGACTCATAAAAATGAGCTTGATCCAGGGAAAATAGAGGTTGGCATGAATGCAAGAATTAAATTCAAACTCATTTGAATTTAAATCAAATGGTTTGAATTAGGACAGGGTTTAGGAAGTGGCCAAAAATGTTGAGGATTTTGGAGGAACCTCGATAAACGGGAAAACAATTTTTGAGGGAGGTTACAGAGTCAAAAATTGAAGTAGAAAAGAATATGAGGAATATTTGCAAGTGTGTTTGGTGATTCCAAGGCAATGAAATATTTATATAATAGCTCCATACTATCGGAAGGATATGTTATAAAGAGAAGTCACCCTTCCCTCGATTTAAATGGATCGAAGATCCACACAATTTATTTAGTTGAGATGCAAAAGATTTGTGACATGATGGCATGATGATATGATGCAAGCACAAATAAAAATGAAGCAAGCAAAAAAAAAACACATGGCGAAGCCCGGAACATATGGAAGTCTTCTGGAGCGTCGGTCTTGGGGCGACACATGGGTAAACATCGTGTCCCCAGCCTCCTGCTACCATCGATACTCAGACGCATAGTTTGGGACCCCCTACCCGAGATCCGCCGGTTTTGACACCGACAGTGATGCAACAAGTAGAGATAAGTATTTCCCTCAGTTGAGAACCAAGGTATCAATACAGTAGGAGTTACAGACAAGTCACCAATGGTTGCACCTACACAAACAAACAAATATTTGCACCCAACATGTTAAAAGGGTTGTCAACCCCTTCACGGTTACTTGCAAGGATGAGATCTGATAGAGATATGTATAAAAGATAAAAGTGCAAAAAAAAGTAAAGGTAAAGAAATTGTAGCAAGATATTTTTGGGTTTTTGGTTTTATAGATCTGAAAATAATATGATAAAAGATAGTCCGGGGGGCCATAGTTTTCACTAGAGGCTTCTCTCTTGAAAGAACGCATACTGCGGGTAAACAAATTATTGTTGAGCAATTGATAGAAAATCACAAAATTATGACGATAGGCAATGATCTTGAATATAGGCATCAAGCCTGTGACAAGTAGATCGACTCCTGCCTGCATCTACTACTATTACTCCACACATCGGCCGCTGTCCAGCATGCATCTAGTGTATTAAGTTAACAAGAATGGAGTAACGCCTTAAGCAAGATGACATAATGTAGAGGGATAGATCCAATCAATATGAACAGACCCCACCTTTTTATTCTCAATGGCAACAATACAAATACGTGTCATGTCCCCTTCTGTCACTGGGAATAAGCACCGCAAGATTGAACCCATTACAAAGCACCTCTCCCATGGCAAGAAAAATCAATCTAGTTTGCAAACCAAATCAATAGACCAGACATAAATACAAATCTATCTTAATCATGCATAAAAGAGTCCAGAGAAGACTAGACAAATATTCATAGATAATCTGATCATAAATCCACAATTCATCAAATCTCAACAAATGCACCACAAAAGAAGATTACATCGAATAGATCTCCAAGAATCGAGGAGAACATTGTATTGAAGATCAAAGAGAGAGAAGAAGCCATCTAGCTACTAGATATGGACCCGTACGTCTGTGGTAAACTACTCACACATCATCGGAAGGGCAGCAAGGTTCATGTAGAGGCCCTCCATGATCGAATCCCCCTCCGGTGGAGTACCCAAACATGTCTCTAGATGGGATCTCATGAGGACAGAAACTTGTGGTGGCGGAAAAGTATTTTTGGTGTGCCCTCTGCCTCTGGTCTACGGGGAATATTTGGGTATTTATAGAAGAAAGATTAGGGTTGGAAGTGCCACGGGGGGCCCACAAGCTTGTAGGGTGCCCCCTAGGGCGCGCCCTATGAGCTTGTCGCCAATCTGTGGCCCTTCTGGCCTCCTCCCAAAGCTTCCAGGGTGTCTTGTGGTCCAAGAAAAATCATCGAAAAATTTCGTTCCAGTTGGATTGTATTCAGTATTGATTTTCTATAAAAGACAAAAACAAGGAAAAACAGCAATTGGCACTTGGCACTAGGTTAATAGGTTAGTCCCAAAAAATGATATATAATAGCATAATAATGTATATGAAACATCCAAGATGGATAATATAATATCATGGAACAATAAAAAAATTATAGATATGTTGCAGACGTATCCGCCACACATAGTGACCTGCTGCTGCATAAATAAGTTAAGAAACTAAGTACTTGAGACACTAGCTTAAGAAAGTAACTAAACCCATATATGGGTTCAGATCTTGTTGCAGAAACTAACAAGGGCAGATGTTGCATCAAACTCACTCTTGCTGCAGCTTCAGAAGATGGAGAGACTAGCGAACTGGCCCCATGACGCGGAGCTGCTTCTTCTTCCTCCTGGTGCTTGTGCATGTCTTTGTCTGCATCTGTTGCTGCTCAATTTTTTGCTGCCCCATCTGCCGCTGCTCCATCTCCAGCGGCACCATCTCGAACAGAGGAGCGAGGGGCAGCACTGGAACCAACCTGTCGGCGTGTACTCCACGCGGAGTTAGTCGCGGTTGTGGTACATGTACCAGCGTGTCTTCTGGTATGGATCCAGTGAATCCCTCGCCACCCCATCGCCCAAACCAAGTTTTCGATCAGTGGGCGGTGAAGGTCTAGCAATCGGGCATACTCCCCATGGTTGGCAGCCCTTACTACGCCCACATGGTTCTTCAGGATTTCAATGCTGACGTACCAGGTACTCACCTCATGCGCCTAGGAGAGCTTGGTGATGTCGCCGTCGAAGATCTCCTGCAGCGCCTTGTCCCATCTAAGGCCAAATGCCATGGCGCGATGGAGCTTTTTTGGGTGGGAAGGAGGAAGTTGGATGGAGGGGTAATGGAGAGTGGTGGTTATCTATGCAAGGATGGTCAGTGTGAATGAATGCACTGTGTGTGTGGCGACTCATTTTTTTTTGGAGAAACCGAACGAGCGCACTGAATTGATCAAACTACCGTTGCGTGATTTTTTTTAGGAAAAACGAAGGAGCAGAGCCTGACACAGCTGCCCAGTAAATAGACCGACCCAACAGCCCAGTAAATAGACCGAACGCCCCCAGCCCCGAATATCCCAGCCATCTACCAAACGCGACCTGCCCAGCCCAGCCCGTAGCTTCGTCCCGAGCGAAAAAAGTAAGGCGGTTAACGGTCGTTAGTGCCTCGCCGTCACCGCTGTTGATGTCGTGGGAACGATTCCGACAATAGAGAGGGGGTAGTGTAAGGGAGCATGATCTATCGAGATGCATATGGGTGACACGGTGCTTTTAGCAAGTTCGGGCCTCTCGCGGTGGAGATAACGACCCTACGTCTCGTGCTCCAGATCCGGAGAGGCTTTCTTTATTTGTCATGAACACTGAGTTACATGGTGTATTTGAGAGAGAGAGAGAGAGAGAGAGAGGG
>LR738711.1:153402824-153462109 GCA_902687465.1 Secale cereale | reverse complement strand
GGGGGGGGGGGATCTTGGCGATGCTCGCCCCGACAGAGGACCTACTTTTGCATACTTCCCTGCTCCATGCTTCGCGGGGGAGGCAGCGGCCCAGGCCCTCCACCCGCAGCCCCCAGCGTTCTGCTCCGGTCGAGGGCGGAGCGGCCGCTCTCCGGTCCTCGACCATCACCATGGTCTGATTCACCTGCAGCCCATTGTTAGCGCGTGCCTGTTGTTGTGATACCTGTTGTGCTCTGTCATCGTCGCTGAAGAGGTCAACGGAGCCCCTGGGCGACCTGTGGTAATCTTCTTCCTTGAGCGTCCCGCCGTTCCATCTTGGCCCGAGGAAAGCATTGGGGCTTTCCCCGAACACGTATGTTAGGTCCACAATGCGGGGTACGTAGGCTTCGTCGGCCGCCCCACCGGGGGCACCGCCTGAGTGCCCCGCGCCTTGAGCCTCCAGCTACGGCACCTGGCTTCGGCAGTCGCCGAGTTGTACCCCGGTGGACCCTCGTAAGGGGCTGCCGACGCTTGCTCCTGCCTGTGATGAAGTCGCTGCGGTCGGGAGGATGGCGCCAGCGCTTCTGTTGGTGTCGTCAGGTCTCCCCATCGCCCCCGGGGGTGCGCACGCTTGTCGGGGCCTGACCTGTGCCGCATCCGCGACCTGGGCGGGGTGAGGAACAGAACAACGGCACGCCCCTGCAAGCGCATCTCAGTAGTTCGGCGACGCGTTCCAACACTACGTCACGGCCGCCCTTGTCAAGCCTGCATCGTAACAGTTCCCACGCCACGATGAGCGCAACCCTCGTATTCGCCTGCTCCCTCCGGGTGTAGGGTATTGTTGCCATGGCGTGGTTTGTAGATCGCGCCACGGAGCGCGCGCGTCATGCGCCAAGGCGGTGGTTGCGGGCCCACGCCATCCGTGGCCAGCGGCACCAGGTGGTGCGGGGGCTTCCTGGAGTGCGGGGTTGAGGTCTCCATGGGTGGACGGCCCCGCCCATGCGGCCAGGCCGCACAACGGTTGGCATGAGCCCCCTGATCGTCGGCCATCAGGACTGCGGAGCAGTAACAGACCGAACAATGGAAGAAAAGATCCGGCGCACCCCCTACCTGGCGCGCCAAATGTCGGAACTTGGGTTCCGGCAAAACCCTTGTGGTTTGAACTCTGGGGTGCACACGAAGATCTCTCCTCCCGCCCTAGCTCGTCTACTCGTTGATCCCTAGGCCTAGCTCGTCAGATCTGAAGAACAAGGGACACAAGGTTTATACTAGTTCGAGCCATCGTTGTGGTGTAATACCCTAATCCAGTGTGGTGTGGTGGATTGCCTTGTAGGCTGAGGAAGAACTAGTACATGGAGTGAACTGCCTCCTGAGGAGAGGTGTTCTTGTGCTCGAGTGAGCTTGTGAGTGTGTGGCCTGCTATCTGATCAACTCCCGATGAGATGATCCCAATGGTGGTGGCTAGTCCTATTTATAATGGCCCGGGTCCTCTTCCCAAATATTGAGCGGGAAGGGATCCCACAACTACCAAATTTGAAGGGTGGCAGCTAGTACATGCTATCCTGACAAAAGGTGTTCTTCGCCTGCCAAAAGTTCTGGTGGTGACGCCACCATGGGCTCCACGATGACCTCCCCTCTGTCGTCCTGCTGGTCTTTGTCTTGTTGCACCGATATGAAAACCTTTGCCTGACGCCTCGGGACTCCTCGCCTATGCCTGCTCCTTTAGCACCAAAGAGGAAACTGGCACCCTGCGCCCACTGGCGCCCGCCTGACCTTGGTCATCACTGCTCACGTCACGAGGACCTTGCGAGGTGCCCCTTGCCTTGATATCTCCGCTCCTCAGGAGCCAGCCTAGTGAGGCCGCCCCAGGGGAGGTCTTGCGTCGTCCGCCTCGCGAGGCTTGGCCCCTCGTGAGGGTCTTGAGTGGTTGCTGAAGAGGTTGGGCCATACCAGGCCGCCTGGTGAGCCACGCCCTAGGCCGCAGGCAGGCAAGTTTGGGTACCCCCGTCCCCAGAACACCGACAACATGTCTGTCCGAGTAACGACACGCGAGGCCGCCGAGTGGCAATGCGCAGAGCGGCCGAGTGGTGACGCACGGGGTGCCGAGTGACGGCGCACGGGGCAGCCGGGTGACGATGCACAGGGCAGTCAAAGTGAAGGCGTGTCCTAGGGAGTGGTGACATGCATGAGGCCAAGTGGTGGCGCGTGGGGCGCTATTTGGCAACGCGCGGGGTGGTCAAAGTGAAGGCATGTCCCACCGAGTGGCGACACGTGGGGCGGCCGAGTGGTAGCGCGCGGAACGACCGAGTGGTGAGGACGTGTCTGTCCTAGTGACGACAAGCAGGGCGGTCAAAGTGAAGACGTGTCCCATGGAGTGGCAATGCGCGGAGCGGCCGAGTGGTGAGGACATGTCCGGCCGAGTGACGAGACGCATGGTGGCCGAGTGGAGAAGACGCGTCCCATGGAGTGGTGATGGCAGAGCGGCCGAGTGGTGAGGATGTGTCTGCCTGAGTGACGACATGTGGGGCGGTCAAAGTGAAAATGTGTCCCACGGAGTGGCGACGCGTGGAGCAGCCGAGTGGTGAGGACATGCCCGACCGAGTGACGAGATATTGGGCGACCGAGTGACGAGATGCGGGGCGGCTGAGTGGAGAAGACGTGTCCCACGGAGTGGCCACGCGCAGAGCGGGCGAGTGGTGAGGATGTGAACAATTGAGTGACGACGCGCGGGGTAGTCAAAGTGAAGGTGTGTCTCACCGAGTGGCAACATGTGGGAGGAAAAGTGGTGGAGAGGTGACAAACCGATGGTGACGTGCGGGGTAACCGAGGGAAGACGTGTCCAACTGAATGGCGACGCGCGGGGTGGCCGAGTGGTGGAGAGGTGTCTCACTGACTGGCGATGCGCGGGGCGGCCCAGGTGAGGGTGTGTCCCACCGAGTGGCGACGCTAGGATGGCCCGGAGGTGTTGTGTGTCTCACCGAACGACAACGCTAGGACATACCAGTGATGGAAACAGTCCTCAGAGGAGTCAATCGGATGTTTTCAAAGCTAATGTTACGACGTGGTCGATGTAGTGTGCTTGCGACGCAACAAGACCGCCGCGACAACTGAGCCTGAGTAGGAACGAAGATGGCGCGCAGAGCGTCTGAGTGATTATGCAACTTGTCAAAGTGGTGGGTCAGATGCATTTATTTGAAGTGAAGGATCTATTTGGTGATGAAGTACTCGAACACTCAAGAGAGTGTCATTCCGAATGAGTTGTAGCCCCCGAGTGCGACGTAGCCCCCGAGTGTGGCGTAGCCCCCGAGCATACTATAGGTTTCGACCACGGTCCTTTCGGAACACGATTAATATAATTTTGAATGGTTAAATTGTAATTCATGGAGTCGGACTCAGGTAAAGGCGAGGGGGGGCTTCCGAGTGATGCTCGAAAGAGGCAAACTCGCAAAGGAGTGAAGTGTATACAATGAAGAGGATTCCACACAGAGGTTGATGGATGTGTTTGAAGTCAATAGAGCGACAACGTTAGTGTTGTGGTGCGCTTGGATCGGTACGGTGACCGAGTCCAAGTAGCGATGAAGTTGGCGCATAGGGCCGTCGAGTGGTCGTGTAACTTGTGTATGAAAAATTGCACAAGCCAACGTAATAATTTCCCGAGGAAATTTGATGTGTGATGAAATAATTTGTGTGAATAACACCCATAGACACCTGCTGTGAGAGCAAGGGGCTTGCTCGTTAACCAGCAAGAGTCTGAAAGAGCGAAGGATCCATTCAAACTTGTCGAAGTGAAGGATCCGACTAAACTCATTGGAGTACTGGCTCAAATAAAATGGAAGTGTAGTGTTCCGACTGATTTGCAACCCCCGGGGACCGATGCAAACTCGAAATGAAGAACACATGGTGTTCGTGAATGATGTATGCAAAAAAATGGAAGTTGGACTCAGGAGTCAAATAACCGGCACTAAGCAAGTATGTGAAAATAAGCAGCCGAGCATAAAGGTACACTCAGTGGCGCGGCCTCCGAGTGAACGTGATGTGTGAATTACGAGATACTCGGGAACGCAACAATAATAGAATTTGGCGCATGTAGATTGACTTAGTTGTTTGAAGGCGCACGAGTGTCCGAGTGGTGAACATGTGTTCAACCGATGGCGATGCGCGGGGCGGCCGATTAATGTAGATGTGTCTCACCGAGTGGCGACGCGCGGGGAGGTCGACTGGTGAGGATGTGTCCATCCAATGACGACGCTCGGGGCGACCGAGTGGTGAGGACTAAAAGGTTCTCCGAATGATCGGATGTTGTTGATCACCGAGAAAAACTTGGTGGCATTCATATGTCTCTCAGAAGAGATAGACTTGAGGTCCGAGTGTGGACATGCCATAAAAACCCGAGTGACGACGCCGACGCGTGGTATGATTCTCCGGAGAGATGCCAGTCCTTATCCCGGGGGAACGCCAGCGCAGGCCATCTACGAGTCCAATTTTATGACGCATGCGCCTTGGACCCTAGTGGAAGGGCCAAGTTAACCCGCGGAGGGGCGTCAAGCTCATCTCATAGTGATCCTGAAGATGACTTCAGTCGGGTGTTTTACGTGTCCGAGTGCACGGGTCCCCGCGGAGGGTGGTATGAAGATGACTTCAGTCGGGTGTTTTACGTGTCCGAGTGCACGGGTCCGCATGGAGGGTGGTCTGAAGATGACTTCAATCGGGTGTTTTACGTGTCCGAGTGCACGGGTGCCCATGGAGGGTGGTTAGTCGGACAGACAGACGTCCTTTCGGAAAAAAACTATGGGCAATCGATCGGATCGATTCACCGCGGAAAGTCCGAGTGAGGCCTAACCCAACCGAGTGGTGACGCATGGGGCGGCCGAGTGATGAGGACGTGTCCGACCAAGTGACGATGCGCGGGGCGGCCAAATGGTGAAGACGCATCCAGCAGAGTGGCGATGCACGGTGCGTCCAAGTGATGTAGACGCATCCCACGGGGTGCCTGTGGGATTCAGGGCTCCGCAGACCCAAGAAAGGTCCGAACTCTAGGGCGTGTGCGAAGAACTCAACCTCTCTAGCCTACCAACTTGTCTCTCTCATGGCCTAGATCGATGAACATGAAAGGAAAGAGACTCAACAGTTTACCCAGGTTCGGGCCACCTTGCGGTGTAAGACCCTACTCCTGCTTTGGGGTTGATTATCCTCGCGGGGACTGAGGATGAACTAGTACAAAGGAAGAACAACCTCATGAGGTCTGTTCTTGTGTGGGTGTGAGCTAGTGAGGGTTTGGGGTTTAGATCCCTTCCTATGGTGGTGGCTAAGCTGTATTTATAATGGCCTTGGTCCTCTTCCTCCGAAAACGAAGGTGGGAAGGGATCCCACAATGGCCAATTTGAAAGGGGACAAGAAGTACATCTTATCCTGATGAAAGGTGGTCTTCGCCTGCAAAGCTTCTGGCCGTGACGCCACGGTGGGCTCGGCGATGACATCCATCATGCCGTCCTGGTGGTCTTGGTCTTATTGCACATGAATGGAAACCTTTGGCTGATTCCTCGGGACTCCGCGCCTACGCTTGCCTCCTTAGCACCAAAGAGGAAACCTGCTACTCTACGCCTGCTGGCGCCCACCTGGCATGGGTCGTCATGGCTTGTGTCACTTGATCCTCATGATATGGGCGCTTGCATAGGAATCTCCACTCCTCATGAGCCAGTCTAGGAGGCCGCTCCCTCCGGAAGTCTTGGCGTCGTCCCCATCGTGAGGCTTGTGAAGGAAATAGGCCCTAGAGGCAATAATAAAGTTGTTATTTATATTACCTTATATCATAATAAATGTTTATTATTCATGCTAGAATTGTATTAACCGGAAACTTGATACATGTGTGGATACACAGACAAAACACAGTGTCCCTAGTAAGCCCCTACTAGACTAGCTCGTTAATCAAAGATGGTTGAGTTTCCTAATCATAGACATGTGTTGTCATTTGATGAACGGGAGCACATCATTAGGAGAATGATGTGATGGACAAGATCCATCCGTTAGCTTGGCATAATGATCGTTTAGTTTTGTTGCTATTGCTTTCTTCATGACTTATACATGTTCCTCCGACTATGAGATTATGCAACTCCTGAATACCGGAGGAACACCTTGTGTGCTATCAAACGTCACAATGTAACTGGGTGATTATAAAGATGTTGTACAGGTGTCTCCAAAGGTGTTTGTTGGGTTGGTATGGATCGAGATTAGAATTTTTCACTCCAAGTATCGGAGAGGTATGTCTGGGCCCTCTCGGTAATGCACATCATAATAAGCCTTGCAAGCAATGTGACTAATGAGTTAGTTGCGGGATGATGTATTACGGAACGAGTAAAGAGACTTCCCGGTAACGAGATTGAGTTAGGTATAGAGATACCGACGATCGAATCTTGGGCAAGTAACATACCGCGGACAAAGGGAATTGTGTATGTTGGCATACCGGTCCGACTGATAAAGATCTTCGTAGATTATGTAGGAGCCAATATGGGCCTCCAGGTTCCGCTATTGGTTATTGACCGGAGAGGTGTCTCGGTCATGTCTACATAGTTCTCGAACCCGTAGGGTCCGCACGCTTAACGTTCGTTGACGATATAGTATTAAATGAGTTATGTATGTTGGTGATCGAATGTTGTTCAGAGTCCTGGATGTGATCACGGACATGACGAGGAACTCCGGAATGGTATATAGATAAAGATTGATACATGGGATAATAGTGTTTGGTCTCCAGAAGGGTTCTGGAATTCACCAGAAGGGGTTCCGAATGCTTCCTGAAATGTTTGGGTACGAGAACACTTTATTTGTGCCAAAGGGGAAAGCCCACAAGGTTTTTGGAAAGCGCAAAAGGAAGTTTTGCAGAGTCCAGGGGCCAGACGCCAGGGTCCCTGGCGTGTGGGTCCAGACGCCAGGAACCCTGGCTTCTGGCCCTGGAGTCCGAGAAGGACTCTTGCCTTTCGGGTGAAATCGACTTTGTGGAGGCTTTTACTCCAAGTTTCGACCCCAAGGCTCAACATATAAATAGAGGGGCAGGGCTAGCACCCGAGACACATCAAGATACACCAAGCCGTGTGCTGGCAAGCCTGTCCCTCTAGTTTCTCCCCCGTCTTGTTTCTGTAGTGCTTGGCGAAGCCCTGCGGAGATTGTTCTTCACCACCAACCTTCACCACACCGTTCTGCTGCCAGAACTCATCTACTACTTCGCCCATCTTGTTGGATCAAGAAGGAGAGGATGTCATCGAGCCGAACATGTGCTGAACGCGGAGGTTCTGTACGTTCGGTACTTGATCGGGGCGGATCATAAAGGTGTACGACTACATCAACCACATTGATAAACGCTTCCGCTTAGCGATCTTCAAGGGTTTGAAGATGCTCTCCCCCTCTCGTTGCTATGCATCTCCTAGATAGATCTTGCGTGAGCATAGGAAATTTTTGAAATTGCATGCTACGTTTCTGTCACACCCTGCATTTTGTAACATGTTATTTGTAGCTTTGAAGCATGAAAATTTGGACCAGCAAATTTTTTTAGCATCATTTGGCTTTATTTGGAATTGAGTTTTCTTCATTTGCTTCTTCATGTGCTCATTAAAGTCAACTATGACCTCTTGTAGGATTCATCTCCAAAACTTCTGCCCAATGATCATGCCAAGTGTTATATAACGGTATAGTATTTTCTTACAAAATTAATTTGGCCAAAAAGTATTTTATAAATTTAGTTTTCCAAAAACCCCTGACTTGAGATTTGCACTGCAAGTACTTGATTTAGGGTGAGAAAATTATTTCAAAAGGTTTATTTGAGACCTAGTAGTCATAGGACTCCCAGAAACCACAAAGGTATAATTTTAAAAGTTATTTTCCTATTTTATTTAAAAGCTTTTTCTTAAGGCCAGAAATGGTCTTTAATAGGGGAAAATTATTTAACTGTTTCAAAAATATTTGCCAAAATTCAGAGAGACTCATAGGACATATATTGTCCATATATAAGAGTTTCAACACTTGGTCATGTTCAAAATAATGGGCTAAACCCTCTAAAACCCTTTCTGGATATTTCAAGCTTTTGAAATATTTACAAAGGAAATTTTCTCCAAAAATTCCAGGGAAATTCTATCATGTAATATATGACATATTTGATGATCTTGCCAAGACCCATGCCTTGGGAAGCAAGAAAACATCCTCAAACCCCTTCATAACCATTCTGTCCATATTTGAAGTTTGAGCAACTTTACATTGCCAAACTTGTCCAAATGCTCTCAAACTTGGTGCACATGCTAGAATGACCTAATAAGGCATCTAGACCAAATGGCACAAGATTTGGAATGGAGCAACTTGATCAGATCACCTCAAAACCCTTTCTGTTCAAATGCAAATTTGAACAACTTTACATTACCAACTTTTTATCTGGAGCTTCAAACTTTGTGGGCATGATCAATACCCCAAAGGATGATGTTACACCAAGTGGTGCATCAAGGGGAGATGATTAGCTTGACTCAATCAAGATGAAACTGTTTCTGTTGATTTCTAGGGTTCACCAAAGTTACATTGGCTAGTTTCTTAAAATGAGCCCAAATTTGGTGAAGCACCCTATTTTCTCATGTCTTTCAACCCTGTTAAGTGCCATGTCAAGTGGAATTCATTTACTTGACCAAACACTGATCAAACACCTTCTGCAGAATTGCTAAAACCTCCAACTTGATCACTTTTACTTTTCTCCATGGCCTTAACTTCTTACCACATGATCATTGAGTTACTAGCTACAACCAGTAACTTCCCCAGCACCCAGCTCCATGATTGAGGGGTGAAACCCCTGTTTTATCTTGCTGTACAGCAAGCTTTCACCATTTCACCAACACTCTCACTCTCTCTCAGCATCTCCAGGGCATCCAAGGCCTCAGGCCCTTTCTTTACTCCTCCCTCAACGTGCTGGACACTGTTGGACACGCTGGTTTGGACCAAACCGGCGAGAGCGCGATGATGCCAGCAATACGCACGCTCTGGAGCGCGCAACAGTGCACCTCCGCACGCTGGCTCCGGCCAATCAACCTCCCCCGACAGCCCGGGCCTCCCCCTCGCGCCAGTCGAGGCCCCTCGACGTCCGCGACCTCCTCGGCGCTGTCCCCCCTCCTCCTGCGCCCTCCAGTGGCCGTCGTCGCACGCGCGCTGGCCGCCCGCGGTGGCCACTCCTCTGCCTCGCACGCGCGCACTCCTCTGACGCTCCCCCGCTCCTCTTTTCCCCTCAGCTGGACGTGGAGCAAGTCCACGGTCCTCCCCGGCGTGATCCCAGGCTCCAGAACCCCTCCTAGCCTCGCCTGCAACCTCGCCGGCGCACGGGTCCACGGTGGACCACGGGCGCGGCTATATAAGCCCCTCCCGAGCCTCTCCAGCACCATCAGCAGCCACACTCCACTCCACCGAGCCCCCCAGCACCTCCAGTTCGACCCCAAGAGGTCCCAGTGCTCGTGATCGACCGGAGCGCCGCCGCGTCGGGCCGCCGGCGATCTCGTGGTACGGGCCTTCCCTGCCTCTCCTTCCACCCGTTTCGGAACCGCCGTGCTCCACTGACCCTCTTCCCCCTATTTCCCCCTCCGTTTGCAGTCGGAAACGACCGGAGCATCAACCCTCCGACGAGCTTCCGCCGTCCCACCTCGCCGCCGGTGAACCAGACCTCCCCGCCGTGCCGCACCACCACCCCTGCATCCGCGACACGACGCTGGTCACGTTCCTGCCCTCTGTTGCCGTCGCCGTGGCTAGGAACCTCGCCGGTGAGCTCGCCGTCGCCGTGGCCGAGGGGTTAGAGATGACAGGCGGGCCCCGCCTGTCATCCCCCCACCTCTCTCCCTTTCCTCTGTGCCACTGACCCACGGGCCCCGCCCGTCAGGTTTAAAAACCTGACGTGCGCGCGCAGGCTCCCGTGCGGCTGGGCCGATCCGCGTGGGCCGTGCAATGTGGCCTCCTCTGGCCCAGTGCACAGGACCCTTTTTCCTTTTTCTTTTCTGTTAATGTTTTAAACATTTCTGCAGAAAAGAAAAATGATCCAAATTAAATATTTCCAACTCCTAAAATCTTGTAATATTCCAACCTATTTAATGGTACTACTTTCATTCAAATCCATGAAACTTTGTTGTACTATTCAAATTTAAATTCAAATTTGGGCAGTAATACTCCTGTTCAAAAATCAGTAGATCCCATTCTGTCACTCCAAAACTCCAACTAAGATTTTTCCCCACCTTAGAAATTCCTCTAGTATTTTACAAAAATGAGTTGACATTTTTCTGAGCACTTTGATTTTTCTGTTTTGTTTGTATTCTTATTTTTCCGTGGTTATTATGCGACGTATAGATCCCGTATTTGATGAAGTTGCTGTGGAAGAAGAAGGAGAAGGACTTGAAGACTTTGAAGACCAAGCCAATCCAGGCAAGCAGCCCCTTGACCATGATACACTTGTTCCTCGGAACCCGTTTGTTCCCGATGCATGATATTAGGGTTACGATGGTAACCTAGTTGATTCCACCACATGATGCATGCTTGATCTTGATCTTGCTAAGTGCTAGATGACATGCAAATAGTTGGTCATGATGCTTATATGATGCATGTGTGATTGAACCCTCGTAGTTGAAATCTTTGCATGAACCCATCGGGTGCCCCTAATGCCCGAGGGTGATGATGTGTTAGGTCATCACTTGAGAAAGAAGTGATGTGCCGGTAAATCATGTGCATGGTGGAATGATGGATTAGATTTATGTGTGACTACCGTCCCAACCAAACATGTGCAACCAGACTACCCCTTATGGGACGGGGCTTTATTGATTACTTAGGTCGATACTAGCATGGTGCCCGCATTACTAGTGACGGGAAGACTTGAGGTCTTTCCCGGGACGGGGTCGTGCTTGGATAGACGACCATGACAGTTTTCACAGGGCACCGGACACACCGTTGGTCCCTTCGGGTACGCGTGACATTGAAATTAGGGCAAGTCCCGTGATCTATTGTTTGTACCCGAGGGCCGTGTACCAACGAGTGGACTCTATGTTAGTGTCGTCTAAGGAAAGGTAATGACCGGGTGCTTACCCCGGGTACTTGAGGTACCGCGGGTCGTGGATGACACGGAAGTTCCCCGGATCTTGTGGGTAAAGTGCGCAACCTCTACAGAGTGTAAAACTATTCGAATAGCCGTGTCCACGGTCATGGACAGTTGGGTGGTGCTACTTAAACTATGTCCAGAATTTTACTTCATTGGTGATGTTATGTGTGTGATGAGTCAAGGTGGTGACTTGACTCGATGAGATGAATCATATTCATGTTGATATCGGTAACCTGTCTTCGAGGTTACGCGAGGTTATTGATGCATAAACTTGATGATAGCATATTGTTCTAGCTTTCTGCTAGATTGTTCATTATTGTTCCATTGCATTGTTACCACATCATGGGTTGCTTGCGAGTACATTCAAAGTACTCATTGGCTTGCCACTGGTTATTTAATTGGCCAGGCATGGAAGAATAGGATTATGAGGAAGAGTTCTTTGGAGACGAACATGCGAACTAGGACACTATCCCAGTCAGAATGCCTGTAGGGTTAAGGCAGATGGCATGGGTTCTACCTGTTTATCGAAGACTTCCGCTATTTGAGTTATTTGCTATTCAGCCCGTGAGGCTCTATCTATGTAAGACTTGGCCATAATGGCCTTAATTCGTGTAAGACTATTTGTATGGATGTAAGACTCTTGTTATTTCAGCTTCTGTGTGTTCAGTGAGCATTGATCTCTGGGATCACTGTACACGTGCATTCGGTGATCTCGACTTCTAAGTCGGGGTCCCCACAGAGCTGGTATCAGAGCCATCCTGACTGTAGGAAGCCTTAGTTAGCATGGGCGTTAGTTAGTTGAGACCCCTTTTCAAAAACCTTCTGAACCTCTCTTCTTTTCTAAACCTGAGATTTCATCAGCTTATTAACCCCTCCTATTCCACCTTTGTAGATGGCCGCTGTTCCCGAAGAGCACCTGACCACTGGGTTTCCCTTACTTCTCGAGGATAGCCTCCAGGAGTGTCAGTTCCACCGAGCACCCATCCTCACTTACCTTGAGCATTGGGTGAGCGATACTGAGGTGGAGTACCATGTGGAAGTGATCGTGAAGGCAAACGATCCTCCCACAAGTTGGTTCTTCGAGGGACCCCAGATGGAAACACTACCACTCGCTGTCGAGGCTGCTGCACTCAAGGCGTTAACCCGTCTCCGCGAGCTTCTTTCGGAGATGGCAGCCAAGATGGCAACTCGCTTCTTACCTTACCGGAAGGAAGGTGACGAAGAAAGCAGCGCACTAGCCCCTCCACTGAAGGAAGGACTCTCGCTTCGGTTCCAGACCTACTTCAGTCTATGTGCCGACAGCCTGGCACAAGACTTGGCCTCAGAATCAATGAAGCTTCGAGATGAACTTCACAAGACCAAGGCACTTCTTCGTCGAGCTCAAGAGAAGGCAAACAGGATCAAGAAGGAAGGAGCACCTTCTGGACAATCCGCTATCGCATATCGAGGCGGAAGGCCCTCTGAGGATGTATCTTCCAAGGGCGAAGAACCACCTCGGCGACGCCGGATGACAGCAAGGGAATATCGCAAGCTTTTCCCTGCACCACCGACGAAGCACCGTCGTATCCAACTCCTCCACTCCCCCACTCCCTCAAACGACAAGGGAGCCCAGACAGATGAAGACAAGGAGGAAGACCCAGAAGAGCCGGAATACGCGACCGAGCATTCCGCCGCTTAGGCATTATTTGCTACTCGGATATGCCAGTTGTAACCCCTACAGTAGGATAGGTCGTGTAACCCCTATGCGCAGTCGAGTCCTTGTATGGTTCATATGAAACCATCTAGTGTTTGCTTTTGTTGTGTCTGGATGTATGTCGTATTCTTCCTTCGGGAATGTGTAAACGACTACATCACCCATTTGGATTTTAATGGATGTGTTTTGGCCTTACGACCCTTGCATGATTTGATTTAGTGTCACACCCACCCCCTTACTAGGCACCCATCTATCTTGCTTTCCCTCTTCCGAGTCATGAGACCTTTTACCGCTCCAACAGGATGCCTGTTGTAACTCGTACTGGTACCTCTACCCAGCAGCCCGAAGCCGGAGCATCCTCTCAGCCAGAGGCAGGCCACGACCAAACCAACGACCAAGCTCCACCACCACCTCCTCCAAGCATGGACATGGCTCAGCTTCTCCAAGCTTTCCGAGAGGAACGCCAAGCCAACACTGCAGCTCTCCAGCTGATTGCTCAAGCTGTCACCAACAACCGCCAGCCGGCGGGGAATGGCAATGGACGTTCCACGTTGGCAGAATTCAAGAAGCATGCACCGCCAACCTTCATCGAGACTGCTGAACCCCTGGATGCAGACGACTGGGTCCGTTCCATTGAGGAAATTCTGGAACTAGTCGGATGCACCGAAGACCGCGAGAAGGTGGCTTATGCAGCCCACTGCCTCGGGGGAACTGCAAGAGCTTGGTGGGATGGATTCAAGGTCATGCATGCTGAACAAGACATCACTTGGGTTAACTTCAAGGCAGAATTCCGCAAGGCCCACATTCCTTCCGGAATCATGGCTATCAAAAAGCGTGTGTTCCGAGCCCTGAAGCAAGGAAGTGGCACTGTCAAGGAGTACATGCAGAAGTTCAGTGTTCTGTCAAGGTATGCCCCTGAAGATGTCAGCACTGATGCTGCCAAAAGGGAGCGCTTCATGGAAGGCCTTAATCAGACTCTGCAATACTCGCTTGTCGTGTGCGACTGCCCATCTTTCCCTGACCTGGCGAACAAGGCACTTATGCTTGAAGACAAGTGGCGTTCTTTGGAAGACACTCGCAAGCGCAAGTTGGTCAGTAAGGGAAGTTCCAGCAACCAGAAGCCTCGTCCGTGGCAGTCAGCCCCGGCCAAGCCAACCTATCAGCAGCCAAGAGCTCCTGCACCTCGTGCCAATCCTCAGCCTCAGCAGTATGCCAACCCCAGGCCAGCTTTCAACCCCAATACCAGTGGTGGCAACAAGATCAATCCAAACCAAGTCACTTGCTTTGGATGTGGTCAGCCCGGACACATCTCAAGGGTGTGCCCCAACAAGAAGCCTGATGCCCCGCGCCCCAATGCGCAGAACCAGGGACAAGGCCGTGGAATGCCACCAAGGAACCCAGCTCCTCGCAATCCACCAAACCATGGGAAGGGGCGTGTGAATCACGTCACTGCTGAAGAAGCCCAGGAAGACCTGGACGTCGTGCTGGGTACGTTCCTTGTCAACTCAGCACCTGCAACTGTCTTGTTTGATTCTGGAGCAACGCATTCATTTATCACTCAAAGATTTGCATTAAAAAGTGGCATGACCCCTACACCCCTGAATAACCCTATGGTGGTACAAACCCCCGGAGCCGAGATGAGAGCCAAGATAGGCTGTAAAGGAGTCGGTATTACCATTAACGGTGTAGATTTCCTAGTAGACCTTATCATCCTGAGATCGCAAGGCTTGGATGTGATCTTAGGGATGGATTGGCTCAGTAAGCACCAAGGCTTGTTAGACTGTGCCAATCGGACAGTCACTGTGACCAATGACCAAGGAGTCGAAGTCAAGTTTGCTCCCAACTCCTCTTCCGCTCAAGGCGCTAAAGTCAACTGTCTGTCTAAAGTTGGGTTAGATCAAGTACCGGTGGTATGTGAGTATCCAGATGTCTTTCCGGATGAACTACCGGGAATGCCCCCTGACCGTGACATTGAGTTCATCATCGAGCTCGTGCCCGGAGCAGGACCCATCTATAAGAAGCCTTATAGAATGGGGACGGAAGAATTAGCCGAGTTGAAGAAGCAGCTAGAAGAGCAGCTAAGGAAGGGATTTATTCGCCCAAGTGCCTCCCCTTGGGGATCTCCTGTTCTGTTTGTGGCCAAGAGGGACGGTACCATCCGCTTATGCATTGACTATCGTTCCCTCAATGAAGTTACAATCAAGAACAAGTACACACTTCCCAAGATCGAAGATCTGTTTGATCAGCTCAGCGGAGCCAAGGTATTCTCCAAGATCGACCTCAGATCTGGGTATTACCAGCTGAAGATCAGACCCCAAGATATTCCGAAGACGGCATTCGTAACCAGATATGGCCTGTACGAGTGCACGGTCATGTCTTTTGGGTTAACCAATGCCCCAGCTTACTTCATGTATCTCATGAATAAAGTCTTCATGGAATATTTGGACAAGTTTGTTATTGTCTTCATTGATGACATTCTTGTGTTCTCGAAGTCGGAGGAAGAGCACGAGCAGCACCTGAGGATGGTCCTAGACAAGCTTCGTGAGCACCAACTATATGCCAAATTCAGCAAGTGTGAGTTCTGGCTGCATAATGTTGGATTCTTAGGTCATGTCTTGACCGAGGAAGGATTATCTGTTGATCCTGCAAAAATCGAAGCTGTGACCCAATGGCAATCTCCAACGACCGTCAAGGAAGTCAGAAGCTTCCTCGGACTAGCGGGCTATTACCGCAAGTTCGTGGAAGGATTCTCTAGCATTGCACGACCAATGACTCAGCTCCTCAAAAAGGACAAGAAGTTCGAGTGGACGCCAAAATGCGAAGAAAGCTTCCAAGAGCTCAAGAAGAGATTGACCACCGCCCCAGTTCTGGCAACACCTGATATTCACAAGGAGTTCGTGATATATTGTGATGCCTCTCGAACCGGATCGGGAAGCGTTCTGATGCAGGAAGGCCGCGTCATAGCATACCTCTCCAGGCAGCTACGACCCCATGAGGAGAACTACGCTACTCACGATCTTGAGCTAGCGGCAGTAGTTCATGCCTTGAAGACATGGCGGCATTACCTCCTAGGGAAACGGTGTGAGATTTACACAGACCACAAAAGTCTGAAGTACATTTTCACCCAAAAGGAATTGAACATGAGGCAACGGAGATGGTTGGAGCTCATCAAAGATTATGACCTCAGTGTTCAGTATCACCCTGGGAAGGCTAACGTGGTGGCCGATGCCTTAAGCAGGAAGGCTTGCTCTTTGAATGCTATTATTCAAGAAAGGCAGCCAGCCTTGTTTAAGGAGATCGAACAATTCAGTTTGGAATTGGTCACCCCTGGATTTCTGGATCATTTGGAAGTCAGACCGACCCTGATGGACGACGTCAAGAAGGCTCAAGATGGACATGCAAGCATCGAAGGTATCAAGAAGAAGATGAAGCTGGGCAAGGCCCCAGGATTCTCCGAAGACGAGCACGGGATTGTTTGGTACAAAGGTCGCCTCTGCGTACCAAACAACACCGAGCTGAAGACGTTGATTCTGCAAGAAGCCCACGACACTCCGTATTCCATCCACCCCGGAGGAACCAAGATGTACCAAGACTTGAAGGCACGATTCTGGTGGCACGGTATGAAGAGAGAGATTGCAACCTATGTAGCAAGGTGTGATGTGTGCCAAAGGGTCAAGGCTGAATATCAGCGACCTGCTGGATTGCTTCAACCACTCAAGGTTCCTGAGTGGAAGTGGGATAAAGTCGGGATGGACTTCGTCACTGGATTACCAAGGTCGAATAAAGGACATGACTCCATTTGGGTCATAGTCGATCATTTGACCAAGGTGGCCCACTTCATTCCTGTCAAGACCACTTATGATGGCAACCGGCTGGCAGCTCTCTACATCGACCGAATCGTAAGTCTTCACGGTGTTCCCAAGGAGATTGTGTCAGATCGAGGAACCCAGTTCACCTCAAGGTTCTGGAAGAAGTTCCAAGAAGCCTTGGGAACCAAGTTGTCTTTCAGCACAGCTTTCCACCCACAGACCGGAGGTCAAACTGAGCGAGTCAATCAGATTCTCGAAGATATGCTCCGAGCGTGTGTCCTAGTGTATGGAGCCAAGTGGGAAGACTGTCTCCCTTTTGCCGAGTTCTCCTGTAACAACAGTTACCAGTCAAGCCTTCAGATGGCACCATTTGAGGTGTTGTACGGACGCAGATGTCGCACACCCCTCAACTGGTCAGAGACTGGAGAAGGACTAGTCTTTGGACCGGATATCCTCCGCGCAGCAGAAGAGCAAGTCCAACTAGTCAGAGAGCGATTAAAGGCAGCCAAGTCAAGGCAGAAGAGTTATGCTCACACTCGACGCCGAGACATGAGTTTTCGTGTCGGAGATCATGTGTACCTGCGGGTAACTCCTCTGAAGGGAACCAAGCGTTTCCACGTCAAGGGGAAGCTCGCGCCAAGATTCTTTGGCCCTTTCAAGATCACCGACCGACGAGGAGAAGTGGCTTACCAGTTGGAACTACCACATGAGCTATCCGATGTGCACAATGTGTTCCATGTGTCACAACTCCGGAAATGTCTCCAAGTTCCAGACAAGCCCAATATCTACAAGGATGTGGATCACCAAGCCATTGATCTGCAGCCTGATTTGACCTACCGCGAGAAACCCATTCGTATTCTGGACAAAGCAGAACGGCGTACGCAAAGCCGTACCATCAAGTAGTTCAAGGTCCAGTGGAGCAACCACACCGAAGCAGAAGCAACCTGGGAACGAGAAGACTATCTTAGATCTGAGTTTCCCGACCTCTTTTAAGCCCTAGTTTAGGAATCTCGGGGACGAGATTCTTGTAAGGGGGGTAGGCCTGTCACACCCTGCATTTTGTAACATGTTATTTGTAGCTTTGAAGCATGAAAATTTGGACCAGCAAATTTTTTTAGCATCATTTGGCTTTATTTGGAATTGAGTTTTCTTCATTTGCTTCTTCATGTGCTCATTAAAGTCAACTATGACCTCTTGTAGGATTCATCTCCATACCTAAAACTTCTGCCCAATGATCATGCCAAGTGTTATATAACAGTATAGTATTTTCTTACAAAATTAATTTGGCCAAAACGTATTTTATAAATTTAGTTTTCCAAAAACCCCTGAATTGAGATTTGCACTGCAAGTACTTGATTTAGGATGAGAAAATTATTTCAAAAGGTTTATTTGAGACCTAGTAGTCATAGGACTCCCAGAAACCACAAAGGTATAATTTTAAAAGTTATTTTCCTATTTTATTTAAAAGCTTTTTCTTAAGGCCAGAAATGGTCTTTAATAGGGGAAAATTATTTAACTGTTTCAAAAATATTTGCCAAAATTCAGAGAGACTCATAGGACATATATTGTCCATATATAAGAGTTTCAACACTTGGTCATGCTCAAAATAATGGGCTAAACCCTCTAAAACCCTTTCTGGATATTTCAAGCTTTTGAAATATTTACAAAGGAAATTTTCTCCAAAAATTCCAGGGAAATTCTATCATGTCATATATGACATATTTGATGATCTTGCCAAGACCCATGCCTTGGGAAGCAAGAAAACATCCTCAAACCCCTTCATAACCATTCTGTCCATATTTGAAGTTTGAGCAACTTTACATTGCCAAACTTGTCCAAATGCTCTCAAACTTGGTGCACATGCTAGAATGACCTAATAAGGCATCTAGACCAAATGGCACAAGATTTGGTATAGAGCAACTTGATCAGATCACCACAAAATCCTTTCTATTCAAATGCAAATTTGAACAACTTTACATTACCAACTTTTTATCTGGAGCTTCAAACTTTGTGGGCATGATCAATACCCCAAAGGATGATGCTACACCAAGTGGTGCATCAAGGGGAGATGATTAGCTTGACTCAATCAAGATGAAACTGTTTCTGTTGATTTCTAGGGTTCACCAAAGTTACATTGGCTAGTTTCTTCAAATGAGCCCAAATTTGGTGAAGCACCCTATTTTCTCATGTCTTTCAACCCTGTTAAGTGCCATGTCAAGTGGAATCCATTTACTTGACCAAACACTGATCAAACACCTTCTGCAGAATTGCTAAAACCTCCAACTTGATCACTTTTACTTTTCTCCATGGCTTTAACTTCTTACCACATGATCATTGAGTTACTAGCTACCACCAGTAACTTGGCCAGCACCCCAGCTCCATGATTGAGGGGTGAAACCCCTGTTTTACCTTGCTGTACAGCAAGCTTTCACCATTTCACCAACACTCTCACTCTCTCTCAGCATCTCCAGGGCATCCAAGGCCTCAGGCCCTTTCTTTACTCCTCCCTCAACGTGCTGGACACTATTGGACACGCTGGTTTGGACCAAACCGGCGAGAGCGCGATGATGCCAGCAATACGCACGCTCTGGAGCGCGCAACAGTGCACCTCCGCACGCTGGCTCCGGCCAATCAACCTCCCCCGACAGCCTCGGGCCTCCCCCTCACGCCAGTCGAGGCCCCTCGACGTCCGCGACCTCCCCGACGATGTCCCCCCTCCTCCTGCGCCCTCTAGTGGCCGTCTGTCAGGACCCCGATCCTAAGTCACACCGATCTAGCTGTAACACGTCATATCACTTTGCGGCCTCACGCACGGTAACCCCACGGGTGCCACCTTACCTGGCCCGGGACCGCTTGCGCATTTTGGCACACGTATATGACAGTGTCGCTAGCATCCATATGACAGAGAACCTGGGCCGACATGGCTAGTTATAAACCAAAAGTGGCACTAAATTACAGAGACAGGCATCCATGACCCAGCAACGAACGTGTCGGTCATCAACGTATGAACCCAAGTTGTAGCAAGCTACATGGACTTAAAGGAACAACGCGTGACATTTCCCCTAAGGGATAGACACAGGAACGAAGAAGGACACATGCCGGCCAGCCTACGTGTTCCGAGCAGTAGCAAGCTACCAAGGCTCATTGGAATCACTAGGAGGCATTTCCCTGTAAGATAGGCTACCAAAGGAAAACAACTAGGTGTCGGATCCCACACATACCAAGCATTTCAGTCATACACGCAATATGCTCAATATGTGCAAATACAACATTGCATCACAATAGAACTCTATGACTCAAAGTACTTTATTTAAAAGGCTCCAAGAGCCATACATAACATAGTCATACAGATAGGGGTCACATGACCCAACACTCAAGTCATACAGTCATACAAGCACAAGCGGAAGCTACATGTCTGAGTACAGACAACTTAGAAAATAAAACAGGCTTGGTGTAGCCTGACTATCTACAAGGCCCTTCACAAGCTCCAGATCACCGTCTGGGTGTCAAGCTACTCGTCGACGTCAACGTCTATGTAGAACCCATCAGCAGGGGCAGGGTTCTCCTCTGCAACAGTTATTAAGCAAACATGAGTACAAAGGTACTCAGCAAGTCTTACCACAAAACCTATCATACATGCAACATTATCAAAGGGGGTAGTGGAGTTTATAGCAGAATGCCAGCTTTGACCTTGGCTAACCTATACTACAACTCTCAACGGATTGCAAGATATTGATACGAACACGAGTCCACTACTCACCACATCAATACACTACCGAGGATCCTCTTCCATCATCCTACGGAAGGGCCATCCACGGCACTCACGCTTATCTTGAGGCTTTTAGTAGTATCCATCAACTTGTCTATGAACTGTAAGAGCAACCAAGTAGTTCGTACCGCGAACAACGGCTATTCGAATAGTTTGATAACCCTGCAGGGGTGTACCTCTTCACACACACTTCCACCACTTATCGCCGTTTACTCGGCGTGTACTCGGCAACCTTCAAGCGGAAGCCCAACGAGGGTGTCGGCCACGACCTGACTAACTACTCAAGTCTCTCGTCCAGGTTTATCACCTATTTGGGTTCCATCCGTGGGGAGATCCGGCCGGGGTGTCGCTCACAGCCCCAAACGATGTGTACAGGGTTCCCGAGTCACCAAACGGGCAACCGGTACACCGTGCCACGTACCTGTCGCATCACAACCCACCCCGAGGGTCAACGTTGTGCACGAACTCCAGTAAGCTATAAACACCAGAAACTAATTGCAACTCCTGGACAGAGATCGAGGGTAATTAATAAGCCGAGAGGGTCAATTAAGGATCCCAATGCGTGGTAGTAGCTGTAACTTGAAACACACATACAGATCTCGGGTCCTATGGACGATTCCAATGAAACAACCCACCATGTACTCCTACATGGCCTTTCATCGATACCTTTACCAAGCGTATTCCACCCTTCCTTCTCTTTATCGAAAGATTGTTTCACTCTGATCCATCACCCAGATGAATCAGACCAGACACAACTCTAAGCATAGCAGGCAACATAAACAAATAGCATGGTGGATCACACATCACATGGCTCAATCAACTCCTACACATGCTAGTGGGTTTCAACTATTTACTGTGGCAATGACAGGTCATGCAAGGGAATAGGGTTCAACTACCGCAGCAAGTAGCAGTTCACGCGTTGTTGCCTTAATGCAATAAAAGAGAGCAGGAGCGAGAAGATTGGGTTGTATCGGAATGATCAATGATTGCTTGCCTGACAAGGTAGTTGTCGGGTACTGCTCTTCAACTGGATACGCAGCTGTATCCTCGGGAGCAGGACCTAACATAGGGAATACCGACGATACAATCATTAACAAACAAATGCAACAATATGATGCATGTTCATGACATGGCAAGATGCATGTGTGTTGGCTAATGTAACTAAAACCAGAAAGGTTTGAACCTATTTGAATCAAGGATTCAAATTGAAGTTCAAACTATTATTTAAATAAGTGCATAATCATGTTTTTGATGTATACAGCAAGTTAACTTGTTCAAACATGCATGAAACCAGTGCCATTAGAAAGATTGGATTTTTCTGATCATTTTTCATATATAAATCTTTTCCATCTGAGCTATGGTTGAATTTATATGATTTTTAGAAGTTTTGGGTATTTTCTGGAATTTCCTGAATTAAATTAAATCTAAAAATCCCAGAAAAACCTTTACTGCGTCAGCATGACATCATGCTGACGTCAGCCAGTCAACAGGGCCAGTCCAGGTCAAACCTGACTGGTGGGTCCCTCATGTCAGTGTCTTAGGAGCTAATCCCGGTCATAACCAGGGTTGACTGGGTTTGACTAACAGCGGGGGCCCACTGTCAGTGACTGTGGTGACTAAACTAATTACTGTTAACTCCTAATCATCGAGCCACGTCAGCCCGCCGGAGTTTGGCCGGCGGCGACCATTTCGCACGGCGGTGACTCGTCGGAATCCCTATTCCGGCATCCATTTGCCGCACGGATGGGCTCGGTGTGCTCCTGGTGATGTACCGCATCCAGCGGTGCCACTGGTTGGACGAGGGGTCGCCGGAGTCGAAAGCGACGAGCTCGTCCGCGGCGGTGCTCGCACGGGGTTGGTCGGGATGGTGTTGTAGTGCACGGGAGGAGGAGCTGAAGCTCGCTCTAGCTTGCTGGTGACCTACTGAAGCTAACGACCTGCTCGGCCGCGAGGTACGGTGCCTATAGCCACGGCGGTGAGTTGGCCGGCGGCGGTGATCGTCGGTGAGCAAAGGGGGCGGCGGCTACAAGGCCTAAACGAGCCCGTGGAGAGGGGGGTTCGAAGTGTGAGCTCACAGCGGTCGCAGAGGGCGTCGAAGTGAGCTCGGGGACGGTCGGACGACGGCGTACGGGCGGCGGCGATCTCCGGTGCCGGAGGTTGAAGACGACGGCGAGGAGGACGTTGCGGAGCTCCTTGCGTCGTGTGCGTCGGTGGGGAGCTTCGGGGCGACGAGGCGGAGCTAGTGGTGCTTCTGGGAGGCGAGGAGGTGGCGTAGGGCGCGGTGTCAGCGGTCGTCGGCGACGAGCTCGCTCGGGGGAGCTCGGCGGAGGGAAGAGAGGAGGGGAGAGACACGGGAGAGAGGGGAAAACGGTCGGGGTGGCTCCGTGGCATCGTTCTAGCCCGTCCAGAAGGCCGAGGGGACAGCCAGGCAGGTAGGAGGTGGCCGGCGCATCGGCGGCGCTCGCCACCGAGCTGCTTCGTGCGCTGGCGCGACTAAGAAGACGGTGGTGCCCCTGGTGGGCTGGGCCAGCAGGTAAGTGGGCTCAGGTAAGTACTCTTCCTATTTTTCTTTTCCTATTTTCTTTCTGTTTTATTTCTTTTGCAGCTTTGTTCATTTAATAAAAATGCCTAAACATTTTTATAAATCATAACACTTGTCTTACCTGCTGTATATAATATGAACAGTAGGAAACATTATAGTTTATGATTATTTGAGCATTTAAAATATTTTATAGCATTTAAATGCCCAAATTCAAATACCATATGATTTAATCCAAATCCCTAGATTGTCCTAGAAAATTGTGCACCATTTTTGGCAGAGGTTTAAGACCAAGGCAGAAATGATGAACATTTTGAAGGGCATTTTGGGTACATTGGAAAATATTTTAGTAAACCCTAATTGTTAGGGGAGGGGGTGCTGGGGTTTCTGTTAATCCCATTTCAAGTTTCTTTTAAAGTAAACATGATGCACACTCTAATCAGGTCCTAATGCAAGTGCTAGCTAGGGATGTGACAACTCACCCCCACTTAAAAGAATCGCGTCCCGAGATTCGGGTTCCTCCGGAAAGAGGGTGGGGTACTCAAGTCAAAGACGATCCTCCCTTTCCCAAGTAGCTTCACTCTCGGAATGATGTGACCATTGAACCTTGAGAAACTTGATATTGTGGCGTCGAGTGGTGCGCTCGGTTTGATCAAGAATACGAACGGGGTATTCTCGATATGTGAGATTGTCTTGGAGATCAAGCGTTTCGTGGTCCACTCCGCGGATAGGATCCGAGAAGCAACGCCTGAGTTGAGAAACGTGGAAAACATCATGAACTCTGGAGAGGTGCGGAGGTAGTTCCAATTGGTAGGCAACTTCTCCTCGTTTGGCAAGAATGCGAAAAGGACCGATGTAACGAGGGGCCAATTTGCCTTTGATACCGAATCGATGGGTTCCCTTAAGAGGAGTAACCCAAAGGTAAGCCTTATCGCCGACTTCAAAAGTCACAGCCTTATGATGACTATCATATTGGCTCTTTTGGCGAGACTAGGCTGTTTTCAATCTCTCACGAACGATGCGAACTTGTTCTTCTGCTTCCTGAATCATATCCGGGCCAAAGAATTGTCTTTCCCCGGTCTCTGACCAGTTAAGAGGTGTTCGACACCTTCGTCCATATAGAACTTCGAAGGGAGCTTTACCCAAACTGGCTTGATAACTATTGTTATAAGCGAATTTGGCAAATGGAAGACACTTTTCCCATTCCATACCGA
Source organism: Secale cereale (assembly GCA_902687465.1). Lineage (NCBI taxonomy): Eukaryota > Viridiplantae > Streptophyta > Magnoliopsida > Poales > Poaceae > Secale > Secale cereale. Next base: position 153,438,014 of record LR738711.1, on the reverse strand, counting down.
AAGAAATGACAGAGGCTCGAAGCATGTCTTCCAGAATTTGATTGACTCGTTCCACTTGACCACTTGATTGCGGATGGAAGGCAGTACTGAAAGAGAGATGAGTTCCCATAGCATTCTGGAAACTTTCCCAAAATCGTGAAGTGAAAAGACTTCCACGGTCTGAGTTAATCTCCAACGGTACACCATGAAGTGACACTATTCGAGAGATATATAAGTCTGCTAGCTAGCTAGCGGTAATACTCTCCCGAACAGGCAGGAAATGAGCTACTTTAGAGAGGCGGTCGATAACGACGAAGATAGCATTATTCCCTTTCCTGGACCTGGGAAACCCGGTAATGAAGTCCATACCGACTTTATCCCATTTCCATTCAGGAATAGCTAGAGGTTGAAGGGTGCCAGCAGGCCGTTGATGCTCTGCTTTGACTCGACGACAAACGTCGCAGTTAGCAATGAATTGAGCAATTTCTCTCTTCATCCTAGTCCACCAGAATCTTTGACGTAGGTCTTGATACATTTTGGTACTACCGGGATGAATCGTGAGAGGAGATTCATGGGCCTCCTTAAGAATCATTTGTCGTAGTTGTGGTTTCTTGGGCACCACCAAGCGGTTCTCGAAGTACACAACACCTCGATCATCCATAGAGAAGCTCCTAGCAACTCCGCTAGCAATGTTCTCCTTGATCAGAGATATGCCTTTATCATACCGCTGGGCAACTATGATTTGATCCATAAGGGTAGGTTTCGCCACCAAGGTGGAAAGGAATCCTCGAGGGACAATGTGAAGGTTAAGCTTACGAAATTCCTCGTGGAGAAGTGGTTGACTTTGTTGTAACATTAAATTGTTACAATATGACTTACGACTTAGTGCATCAGCCAAGACATTGGCCTTTCCAGGAGTGTAAGTGATTCCTAAGTCGTAGTCGGTGAGCAACTCAACCCAACGTCTTTGCCTGAGATTCAAATCCGGTTGGGTGAAGATATACTTCAAACTTTGGTGATCAGTGAAGATTTCACAGCGATTACCAAGAAGGTAATGTCGCCATGTTTTGAGTGCATGGACTACAGCTGCAAGCTCTAAATCATGAGTAGGATAGTTATCCTCATGTGGACGCAACTGTCGGGATGCGTATGCAATCACTTGACGATCTTGCATAAGAAACCTAGTCCTTGTCGCGAGGCGTCGCAATAGATTATAAAATCCTTGGAAAAGTCTGGTGGTACCAGTACAGGTGCAGATGTCAGGCGTCTTTTCAGCTCCTGAAAACTGGATTCGCACTGTGGGGTCCACTCAAACTTTTTATCTTTCTTGAGGAGTTCGGTTAGAGGTTTAGCAACCTTGGAGAAGTTCTCGACGAAACGTCGGCAATAGCTCGCTAAGCCAAGAAAACTCCTAACTTGCTTGACCGATTCAGGGGGAGTCCAATCAAGGACGGCTTGAACTCGCTCGGGATTGACAGCAATACCCTTGCCAGAGATCACATGACCTAGATAGGTTACTTCTGGCAACCAGAATTCACATTTAGAGAATTTGGCATAAAGGCGGTGCTCTCGAAGTTTCGTCAATACCAGCCTTAAATGCTCGGCATGATCTTCCTTGTTCTTGGAGAAAATGAGTATATCATCGAGGTATACCACGACGAATTTATCCAAATACTCCATGAATATAGAATTCATTAACCGAGAAAAGGTAGCTGGGGCATTGGTTAATCCGAAGGACATGACGGTGTACTCATATTGGCCATAACGAGTAACAAAAGCCGTTTTAGGAATGTCCCCGTTCTTGATTTTGATTTGATGGTAGCCCAACCTCAAATCCATCTTAGAGAAGACTGAGGATCCAGCGAGCTGATCATACAGGTCGTTGATCCTGGGAAGCGGATACTTATTCTTTATGGTGACCAGATTGACAGGTCGGTAATCTACAACCATCCGCTCCGTTCCATCCTTCTTCTTGACGAAGAGGACGGGGCAAGCCCAAGGGGAAGAACTAGGACGGATGAAACCTTTTTGCAAAGACTCATCGAGTTGTTTCTTTAGCTCAGCTAATTCTAGTAGTGCCATCTTATAAGGTCTCCTAGAGATTGGGACAGTTCCAGGAATAAGATCTATCACGAACTCGACATCTCTGTCAGGTGGAACTCCTGGCAGTTCTTCTGGAAAAACATCCGGAAAGTCACAGACTACTGGGATATCTTCGAGTTCTGGTAGAGGGCTGGCATTAAGAGAATAGAGTTGACGTTCAGCCATTCGAGTCAAGACATTGACTATCTTGCCGGATGGATGTGTAAGTTGAACGGTCCTAGTAAAGCAATCAATCTTGGCATAATGAGTTGTCATCCAATCCATACCCAAGATGATGTTTATGTCCGAGGACTTGAGAGCGATTAAAGATGCAAGGAAAACAAGTCTATCAACAAGGATTTCATTTCCATGGCTTACCCTAGAGGTTTGCCACTTTGAACCAGGAGTTTGAATAACCATGGAAGTAGGCATGTCACAAAAAGTCATGTTGTGCAATCGAGCATAGCTCCCAGATATGAACGAATGGGATGCTCCAGTATCGAAAAGAACAGATGCCGGATGGCAGTTTACGAGAAGCGTACCAAGGACGACGTTAGGATCCTCATAAGCTTCTTCGGCAGAAACATAGTTGACATGACCACGTGCAGTGGGGATTGGCTTGACATAGTTCACCTTGCCGGTTGGCTTGCCACGGCCAACGGGTTTTCCTGGCTGATTCTGGGGACAATCACGCATGTAGTGTCCCGGTTCTCCACACTTGAAACATGTCACAGTGGTGGGGCGTGGAGCAAAGTTGGAGGGTGGACCTCCATAGGTTTTGGCAGGTGCAAACTGTTGAGTTGGGCGAGGCGCCTCATAGGATGGCCTCGGTGTATACTTGGGTGGCAGAGCAGTGTTAGGAACCCACACATGGCGCTTGTGAGAGCCAGAGCCGGATGAGGAACCAAAATCTCGAGTATGCTTGCGGGTAGCCTCGAAGTCGGTCTGGCCTGTCTCAGCACTGATAGCCTTGTTAACCAACTTCTGGAAGGAGGTGCCCTCGTGCAGACGTAGATCTCGACGAAGTTCAGGGCTGAGTCCCTTGCGGAACCTCGCCTGTTTCTTGGCATCGGTGGATACTTCCTCAGGTGCATAGCGTGCCAGATTACCAAACTCACGACTGTAGCCATCCACAGTTAAACGGCCCTGGGTGAAATTGCAGAATTCCTCCCGCTTGCGATCCATGAGACCTTCCGGAATGTGATGTTCACGGAATGCCTCACTGAACTCAGCCCAGGTAGTGACTTGGCCAGCAGGACGCATAGCTTCAAAGTTTTCCCACCAAAGACTGGCAGGGCCCTCAAGATGGTAGGCGGCGTAGATAACCTTGTCAGCTTCGGCCACGCGGGCAGAATGTAGCTTGTGGGTGATACTACGTAGCCAGTCATCAGCATCCAGAGGTTCAGTGGAGTGATGGAACTTTGGTGGACACATCTTGATAAAATCGTGGATTGACACCACGTCATTCCTCTGACGGAACCCAGTGTTTTGCTCAATGCGTTCTAGCAGACGGTTGGTCTCTCTCTTGTTCCGTTCTGCTTCAAGCATAACTTCCGCCAAAGAGGGTGGCTGGGGCAGATTTCCATCTCTAGCCCCACTAGCCTCACCCTGCTCCTGAGCAGCAGGAGTGTTGCGAGTGTTGACCATCCTAGGAAAACAAAACAACGGTTTAGACAAGGATGGCAAAAATTTGACATAGAAGTGCAGAATGTAATGGATGACACAGAATGCAGAGATGGTCATCCGTACGACATGGTAATATAGGAACTGCTATATATACACCAGTGGTCATACACACCATACAAAGTTTAGTACAAGCCAAGGCTAAAGTACAACTGCGGTGAAAGACGATACATCCCATCAGAGGCATTCCAAGCTCCTATACATTATTTAACTACACCTCCGGAATTCAGTACACACTAAGTCATATTCCACAAGACGCGCATGACTGTGGAAATACAACTACTACAATACTACTGCTACCATGGACTAGCTCAGACATTCGCGTAGTAATCCTCGTAAAGATTACCACCGTAGCCTGGAAGTGGTACAGACGGATCTTGGAACTCGCGAGCACTTGAAGGCTGTGGACCATAAGGGCATGGGTGTGGTCTCGGTCCCGATGCTGGTGGTAACCGACGCCCACGTGGAGGTGTAATACCCCCAACGTCACGCCAATCCATGCGATCAGGCAGGCGAGTCCGCACATGATACAAATCCCGCATGTCCAGATATCCGGCGTGCACAGCAGGTGCAAGCCGTGTCAAAGTAGTCCAGTGAGCGGCTCGGGTGTTATACAGCTCCATTCGGAGGGCACGGACCTCACGGTCCCTATCCTCCAACATCTGAACAGTAGTCTGAAGCAGTGGCTCTTCATGAGCAGCATCAGTATACAGACCAGTGTAGTAGCCTTCTTCTCCGGGGAGTGAAGCTGGCATGTAACAGAACTCAGTGTTCAGCAACAAGGCATGCCTAGCACGGAGAATGGTCATCATCGAATAAGCGGCATCCTGCACTGCCATCTCGATGGTAATCCCGAGTCCATAAGACCAATGGATGGGATCATTAGCTCCGGGATACGAGGGGTATATCCGGACTGTGCAGAAATACTGACTTTGATTGAAATCCCGATACTGTTCCTCCACGGTGTATTCAGGATACCAGCGATAACCGGTCTCAGTCATCACACGGACTAGCATGGCCGTGTGTCCGGGCACATTAATGCACCGAGTCAAACGAACCACTTGGTGAGGAATGCGGCCAGACATCTGAAACACGGAGTAATGCAAAGGCATTAGTGTTTCTGGAAGAAATCGGGCAGCATAACAACTGTAAATGCTCAAACAAGGATTTGAGACATCATACAAATGATAGCATAGCCACTCAACAATTCCATATCAAGGTTCCGGTTCAACAATCATCATACTCAAAAGGATAGAAACTGAACTGAGGCTTGAAACCAACAATCCTAAGAGTCTACGGATTAGTAACACGTGAACCTAGTAAGGATAAGAGGCCTAGTCCTAAATCCCCGTAGAAAGAATAGACTGACTCAGATCAGAAGGGCATAAGGTAAAGGAGTAAAAGAGCCTTACGTTCCCTTCCACAATCAATTCCCCTACATATAACTAAGAATTTTTCTAGACTCAACATCGACCAGTTTGGCTTAAGAAACCTACAGGCAGTCCAGCTCTGATGCCAACGCTGTCAGGACCCCGATCCTAAGTCACACCGATCTAGCTGTAACACGTCATATCACTTTGCGGCCTCACGCACGGTAACCCCACGGGTGCCACCTTACCTGGCTCGGGACCGTTTGCGCATTTTGGCACACGTATATGACAGTGTCGCTAGCATCCATATGACAGAGAACCCGGGCCGACATGGCTAGTTATAAACCAAAAGTGGCACTAAATTACAGAGACAGGCATCCATGACCCAGCAACGAACGTGTCGGTCATCAACGTATGAACCCAAGTCGTAGCAAGCTACATGGACTTAAAGGAACAACGCGTGACATTTCCCCTAAGGGACAGACACAGGAACGAAGAAGGACACATGCCGGCCAACCTACGTGTTCCGAGCAGTAGCAAGCTACCAAGGCTCATTGGAATCACTAGGAGGCATTTCCCTGTAAGATAGGCTACCAAAGGAAAACAACTAGGTGTCGGATCCCACACATACCAATCATTTCAGTCATACACGCAATATGCTCAATATGTGCAAATACAACATTGCATCACAACAGAACTCTATGACTCAAAGTACTTTATTTAAAAGGCTCCAAGAGCCATACATAACATAGTCATACAGATAGGGGTCACATGACCCAACACTCAAGTCATACAGTCATACAAGCATAAGCGGAAGCTACATGTCTGAGTACAGACAACTTAGAAAATAAAACAGGCTTGGTGTAGCCTGACTATCTACAAGGCCCTTCACAAGCTCCAGATCACCGTCTGGGTGTCAAGCTACTCGTCGACGTCAACGTCTATGTAGAACCCATCAGCAGGGGCAGGGTTCTCCTCTGCAATAGTTATTAAGCAAACATGAGTACAAAGGTACTCAGCAAGTCTTACCACAGAACCTATCATACATGCAACATTATCAAAGGGGGTAGTGGAGTTTATAGCAGAATGCCAGCTTTGACCTTGGCTAACCTATACTACAACTCTCAACGGATTGCAAGATATTGATACGAACACGAGTCCACTACTCACCACATCAATACACTACCGAGGATCCTCTTCCGTCATCCTACGGAAGGGCCATCCACGGCACTCACGCTTATCTTGAGGCTTTTAGTAGTATCCATCAACTTGTCTATGAACTGTAAGAGCAACCAAGTAGTTCGTACCGCGAACAACGGCTATTCGAATAGTTTGATAACCCTACAGGGGTGTACCTCTTCACACACGCTTCCACCACTTATCGCCGTTTACTCGGCGTGTACTTGGCAACCTTCAAGCGGAAGCCCAGCGAGGGTGTCGGCCACGACCTGACTAACTACTCAAGTCTCTCGTCCTGGTTTATCGCCTATTTGGGTTCCATCCGTGGGGAGATCCGGCCGGGGTGTCGCTCACGGCCCCAAACGATGTGTATAGGGTTCCCGAGTCACCAAACGGGCAACCGGTACACCGTGCCACGTACCTGTCGCATCACAACCCACCCCGAGGGTCAGCGTTGTGCACGACCTCCAGTAAGCCATAAACACCAGAAACTAGTTGCAACTCCTGGACAGAGATCGAGGGTAATTAATAAGCCGAGAGGGTCAATTAAGGATCCCAATGCGTGGTAGTAGCTGTAACTTGAACCACACATACAGATCTCGGGTCCTATGGACGATTCCAATGAAACAACCCACCATGTACTCCTACATGGCCTTTCATCGATACCTTTACCTAGCGTATTCCACCCTTCCTTCTCTTTATCGAAAGATTGTTTCACTCTGATCCATCACCCAGATGAATCAGACCAGACACAACTCTAAGCATAGCAGGCAACATAAACAAATAGCATGGTGGATCACACATCACATGGCTCAATCAACTCCTACACATGCTAGTGGGTTTCAACTATTTACTGTGGCAATGACAGGTCATGCAAGGGAATAGGGTTCAACTACCGCAGCAAGTAGCAGTTCACACGTTGTTGCCTTAATGCAGTAAAAGAGAGCAGGAGCGAGAAGATTGGGTTGTATCGGAATGATCAATGATTGCTTGCCTGACAAGGTAGTTGTCGGGTACTGCTCTTCAACTGGATACGCAGCTGTATCCTCGGGAGCAGGACCTAACATAGGGAATACCGACGATACAATCATTAACAAACAAATGCAACAATATGATGCATGTTCATGACATGGCAAGATGCATGTGTGTTGGCTAATGCAACTAAAACCAGAAGGGTTTGAACCTATTTGAATAAAGGATTCAAATTGAAGTTCAAACTATTATTTAAATAAGTGCATAATCATGTTTTTGATGTATACAGCAAGTTAACTTGTTCAAACATGCATGAAATCAGTGCCATTAGAAAGATTGGAATTTTCTGATCATTTTTCATATATAAATCTTTTCCATCTGAGCTATGGTTGAATTTATATGATTTTTAGAAGTTTTGGGTATTTTCTGGAATTTCCTGAATTAAATTAAATCTAAAAATCCCAGAAAAACCTTTACTGTGTCAGCATGACATCATGCTGACGTCAGCCAGTCAACAGGGCCAGTCCAGGTCAAACCTGACTGGTGGGTCCCTCATGTCAGTGTCTTAGGAGCTAATCCCGGTCATAACCAGGGTTGACTGGGTTTGACTAACAGCGGGGGCCCACTGTCAGTGACTGTGGTGACTAAACTAATTACTGTTAACTCCTAATCATCGAGCCACGTCAGCCCGCCGGAGGCCGGCGGTGACCATTTCGCACGGCGGTGACTCGTCGGAATCCCTATTCCGGCATCCATTTGCCGCGCGGATGGGCTCGGTGTGCTCCTGGTGATGTACCGCATCCAGCGGTGCCACTGGTTGGACGAGGGGTTGCCGGAGTCGACGGCGACGAGCTCGTCCGCGGCAGTGCTCGCACGGGGTTGGTCGGGATGGTGTTGTAGTGCACGGGAGGAGGAGCTGAAGCTCGCTCTAGCTTGCTGGTGACCTACTGAAGCTAACGGCGTGCTCGGCCGCGAGGTACGGTGCCTATAGCCACGGCGGTGAGTTGGCCGGCGGCGGTGATCGTCGGTGAGCAAAGGGGGCGGCGGCTACAAGGCCTAAACGAGCCCGTGGAGAGGGGGGTTCGAAGCGTGAGCTCACAGCGGTCGCAGAGGGCGTCGAAGTGAGCTCGGGGACGGTCGGACGACGGCGTACGGGCGGCGGCGATCTCCGGTGCCGGAGGTTGAAGACGACGGCGAGGAGGACGTTGCGGAGCTCCTGGCGTCGTGTGCGTCGGTGGGGAGCTTCGGGGCGACGAGGCGGAGCTAGTGGTGCTTCTGGGAGGCGAGGAGGTGGCGTAGGGCGCGGTGTCAGCGGTCGTCGGCGACGAGCTCGCTCGGGGGAGCTCGGCGGAGGGAAGAGAGGAGGGAAGAGACACGGGAGAGAGGGGGAAACGGTCGGGGTGGCTCCGTGGCATCGTTCTAGCCCGTCCAGAAGGCCGAGGGGACAGCCAGGCAGGCAGGAGGTGGCCGGCGCATCGGCGGCGCTCGCCACCGAGCTGCTTCGTGCGCTGGCGCGAAGAAGAAGACGGTGGTGCCCCTGGTGGGCTGGGCCGGCTGGGCCAGCAGGTAAGTGGGCTCAGGTAAGTACTCTTCCTATTTTTCTTTTCCTATTTTCTTTCTGTTTTATTTCTTTTGCAGCTTTGTTCATTTAATTAAAATGCCTAAACATTTTTATAAATCATAACACTTGTCTTACCTGCTGTATATAATATGAACAGTAGGAAACATTATAGTTTATGATTATTTGAGCATTTAAAATATTTTATAGCATTTAAATGCCCAAATTCAAATACCATATGATTTAATCCAAAGCCCTAGATTGTCCTAGAAAATTGTGCACCATTTTTGGCAGAGGTTTAAGACCAAGGAAGAAATGATGAACATTTTGAAGGGCATTTTGGGTACATTGGAAAATATTTTAGTAAACCCTAGTTGTTAGGGGAGGGGGTGCTGGGGTTTCTGTTAATCCCATTTCAAGTTTCTTTTAAAAGTAAACATGATGCACACTCTAATCAGGTCCTAATGCAAGTGCTAGCTAGGGATGTGACACCGTCGTCGCACGCGCGCTGGCCGCCCGCGGCGGCCACTCCTCTGCCTCGCACGCGCGCACTCCTCTGACGCTCCCCCGCTCCTCTTTTCCCCTCACCTGGACGTGGAGCAACTCCACGGTCCTCCCCGGCGTGATCCCAGGCTCCAGAACCCCTCCTAGCCTCGCCCGCAACCTCGCCGGCACACGGGTCCACGGTGGACCACGGGCGCGGCTATATAAGCCCCTCCCGAGCCTCTCCAGCACCATCAGCAGCCACACTCCACTCCACTGAGCCCCCCAGCACCTCCAGTTCGACCCCAAGAGGTCCCAGTGCTCAGGATCGACCGGAGCGCCGCCGCTTCGGGCCGCCGGCGATCTCGTGGTACGGGCCTTCCCTGCCTCTCCTTCCACCCATTTCGGAATCGTCGTGCTCCACTGACCCTCTTCCCCCTATTTCCCCCTCCGTTTGCAGTCGGAAACGACCGGAGCATCAACCCTCCGACGAGCTTCCGCCGTCCCACCTCGCCGCCGGTGAACCAGACCTCCCCGCCGTGCCGCACCACCACCCCTGCATCCGCGACACGACGCTGGTCACGTTCCTGCCCTCTGTTGCCGTCGCCGTGGCCGGGAACCTCGCCGGTGAGCTCGCCGTCGCCGTGGCCGAGGGGTTAGAGATGACAGGCGGGCCCCGCCTGTCATCCCCCCACCTCTCTCCCTCTCCTCTGTGCCACTGACCCACGGGCCCCGCCCGTCAGGTTTAAAAACCTGACGTGCGCGCGCAGGCTCCCGTGCGGCTGGGCCGATCCGCCTGGGCCGTGCACTGTGGCCTCCTCTGGCCCAGTGCACAGGACCCTTTTTCCTTTTTCTTTTCTGTTAATGTTTTAAACATTTCTGCAGAAAAGAAAAATGATCCAAATTAAATATTTCCAACTCCTAAAATCTTGTAATATTCCAACCTATTTAATGGTACTACTTTCATTCAAATCCATGAAACTTTGCTGTACTATTCAAATTTAAATTCAAATTTGGGCAGTAATACTCCTGTTCAAAAATCAGTAGATCCCATTCTGTCACTCCAAAACTCCAACTAAGATTTTTTCCCCACCTTAGAAATTCCTCTAGTATTTTACAAAAATGAGTTGACATTTTTCTGAGCACTTTGATTTTTCTGTTTTGTTTGTATTCTTATTTTTCCGTGGTTATTATGCGACGTATAGATCCCGTATTTGACGAAGTTGCTGTGGAAGAAGAAGGAGAAGGACTTGAAGACTTTGAAGACCAAGCCAATCCAGGCAAGCAGCCCTTGACCATGATACACTTGTTCCTCGGAACCCGTTTGTTCCCGATGCATGATATTAGGGTTACGATGGTAACCTAGTTGATTCCACCACATGATGCATGCTTGATCTTGATCTTGCTAAGTGCTAGATGACATGCAAATAGTTGGTCATGATGCTTATATGATGCATGTGTGATTGAACCCTCGTAGTTGAAATCTTTGCATGAACCCATCGGGTGCCCCTAATGCCCGAGGGTGATGATGTGTTAGGTCATCACTTGAGAAAGAAGTGATGTGCCGGTAAATCATGTGCATGGTGGAATGATGGATTAGATTTATGTGTGACTACCGTCCCAACCAAACATGTGCAACCAGACTACCCCTTATGGGACGGGGCTTTATTGATTACTTAGGTCGATACTAGCATGGTGCCCGCATTACTAGTGACGGGAAGACTTGAGGTCTTTCCCGGGACGGGGTCGTGCTTGGATAGACGACCATGACTGTTTTCATAGGGCACCGGACACACCGTTGGTCCCTTCGGGTACGCGTGACATTGAAATTAGGGCAAGTCCCGTGATCTATTGTTTGTACCCAAGGGCCGTGTACCAACGAGTGGACTCTATGTTAGTGTCGTCTAAGGAAAGGTAATGACCGGGTGCTTACCCCGGGTACTTGAGGTACCGCGGGTCGTGGATGACACGGAAGTTCCCCGGATCTTGTGGGTAAAGTGCGCAACCTCTGCAGAGTGTAAAACTATTCGAATAGCCGTGTCCACGGTCATGGACAGTTGGGTGGTGCTACTTAAACTATGTCCAGAATTTTACTTCATTGGTGATGTTATGTGTGTGATGAGTCAAGGTGGTGACTTGACTCGATGAGATGAATCATATTCATGTTGATATCGGTAACCTGTCTTCGAGGTTACGCGAGGTTATTGATGCATAAACTTGATGATAGCATATTGTTCTAGCTTTCTGCTAGATTGTTCATTATTGTTCCATTGCATTGTTACCACATCATGGGTTGCTTGCGAGTACATTCAAAGTACTCATTGGCTTTCCATTGGTTATTTAATTGGCCAGGCATGGAAGAACAGGATTATGAGGAAGAGTTCTTTGGAGACGAACATGCGAACTAGGACGCTATCCCAATCAGAATGCCTATAGGGTTAAGGCAGATGGCATGGGTTCTACCCGTTTATCGAAGACTTCCGCTATTTGAGTTATTTGCTATTCAGCCCGTGAGGCTCTATCTATGTAAGACTTGGCCATAATGGCCTTAATTCGTGTAAGACTATTTGTATGGATGTAAGACTCTTGTTATTTCAGCTTCTGTGTGTTTAGTGAGCATTGATCTCTGGGATCACTGTAGACGTGCATTCGGTGATCTCGACTTCTAAGTCGGGGTCCCCACAGTTTCCCAACAGCTTGGCCCCTCGCGAGGGTCTTGTCTTGTTGATTGTGAAGATGGGTCGTACCAGGACATCGATGGAGACACGCCGTGGGCCGCAGGTAGGTAAGTCTGGGTACCCTGGTTCCTAGAATGCAGAAAGTAGCCCCCGGGCCCAAGGCGCGCTCGGACTTGGCTTTGAGACAAAGCCAGGAGGCAAGTATGAAGTGCCGCGGGCCCCAATCGCCTGCGGACCGAGTCGACGCGTGGCGCTTGATGGGACGTGGGCGTCTCCATTTCGCCATGCAGCCCCAGCAACCGTCCCAGGCTGACAAAAAGACATGCGCCTGCCGCCAAGCCTTCATTGCCTTGTCTTCATCTTGCTCCAGATCCCCTTTCCTTCATGCTGAGAGCACGTCCAAATCTACCGAACCTTTCCCCCGAGCTCTCCGCTGATGGCAACCAAGAAAGCGAAGCCCGCCACTCCGGCCGCGCACTCGGCCTTCTCGCTCGAGCCGGCCCTCAGCACGTCCTCCATCACCGAGGTGAGGCACCTTGCCGCCGTGCTCCCACTGATGGTGAGCAAGGACAACGAGGGGAAGGAGACGACGCTTCGAGTCGGCTCCACCGAGCGGGGAACCTTGGCGGGGACCTTCTATCCCGTCTTCCTCCATAACGTCTTCGCAGGGCTTATCCCGCCCTTCTGCAAGTTCTTCCTTGCCATCCTCGACCATTACAAATCCATGCTCTGCACCTTCAGCCCAACTCCATTCTTCTCCTGTCGATCTTCGCCTTCTACTGTGAGGCGTTCGTGGGAGTGGCACCCTCTGTTGCGTTGCCCCACCACTTCTTCTCCCTCTAGATGCATGGCTTGACCCAGTGCTCCGGGTGTGTCTCGTTCGTCACGCCCCACTACAGCAACGCACTCATGAGGGCCGGGAAGAAGGTGGAGGACTTTCGGCGCAAGTGGATCTTCATGGACGCCAAGGGCCTCCATGCTCGGTTGGAGCTGCCGACCGAGATGCCGGAGAAGCTGGACCAGTGGGCTCATGAGAAGCTCACCGACCCCCGGGCAGCGCCAGTCCTCCAGAGGATGACAACGGACCTGGAGGCTGGGACGCTGACGGGGGCCATGCTCGTCAAGGAGTTCCTGACATAGCATTGGCTCCACTCCAGGCGTACTCGTGCCCCATGTGAGATTTCAAGGGCACAAAGGACGACCTCCTGCTACTTCTCGAGCTTGCGTGGTATTCCCTTGAAGAGGAAAGGGTGATGCAGCGCAATAACGTAAGTATTTCCCTTAGTTTTGAGAACCAAGGTATCAATCCAGTAGGAGACCACGCGCGAGTCCCTCGCACCTGCACAAACAAATAAGAACTTTGCAGCCAACGTGATAAGGGTTGTCAATCCCTTTACAGTCACTTACAAAAGTGAGATCTGATAGATAGGATAGTATAATATTTTTGGTATAAGAACAGAAACTAAATAAAGCAAAGTCAAGTAGATGGAAGATTAATATGTTGAGAATAGACCCGGGGGCCATAGGTTTCACTAGTGGCTTCTCTCATGACAGCAGAATTCTACGGTGGGTGAACAAATTATTGTCGAGCAATTGATAGAAAAGCACATAGTTATGAGAATATCGAGGCATGATCATTATATATAGGCATCACATCCGTGACAAGTAGACCAAAACGATTCTGCATCTACTACTATTACTCCACACATCGATCGCTATCCAGCATGCATCTAGAGTATTAAGTTCATAAGAACAGAGTAATGCTTTAAGCAAGATGACATGATGTAGAGGGATAAACTCAAGCAATATGATATAAACCCCATCTTTTTATCCTCGATGGCAACAATACAATACTTGCCTTGCTGCCCCTGTTGTCATTGGGAAAGGGCACCACAAGATTGAACCCAAAGCCGAGCACTTCTCCCGTTGCCATAACTATAGATCTAGTAGGCCAAACCAAATCAATAATTCGAAGAGACTTGCAAGGATATTATAATCATACATAAAAGATTTCAGAAAAGAATCAAATATTGTTCGTAGATAATCTTGATCAAAAACCCACAATTCATCGGATCTCGACAAACACACCGCAAAAAAATTACATCAAATAGATCACCTCGAAGATCCAGGAGAACTTTGTATTGAGATCCAAAAAGAGAGAAGAAGCCATCTAGCTAATAGCTATGGACCTGAAGGTCTGTGGTAAACTACTCACAACTCATTGGTGAGGCTATGGTGTTGATGTAGAAGCACTCCGTGGTAGATCCCCCCCCCTCCGGTGGAGCTCCGGAACAGGCCCCAAGATGGGATCTCACGGGAACAGAAGGTTGCGGCGGTGGAATTAGGGTTTTCTCTGTTGCCTCGATGTTTTCAGGGTATATGGATATATATAGGAGGAAGGAGGGCATCGGGGGAGCTAGAGGGGGCCCACGAGGGTGGGAGGCGCGCCTAGGGGGAGGGGGCGCGCCCTGGACCCTCGTGGCCACCTCCTTCGTTCCCTCGCATGTACTCCAAGTCTTCTGTGAAGATACGGTTCCAAAAATAACTCTCCCGAAGGTTTCATTCCGTTTGGACTCCGTTTGATATCCCTTTTCTGCGAAACCCTGAAATAGGCAAAAAAAAACAGCAATTTGCACTCGGCCTTGGGTTAGTAGGTTAGTCCAAAAATAATATAAAAGTGTATAATAAAGCCCATTAAACATCCAAAATAGAATATATAATAGCATGGAACAATCAAAAATTATAGATACGTTGGAGACGTATCAAGCATCCCCAAGCTTAATTCATGCTTGTCCTCGAGTAGGTAAATGATAAAAACAGAATTTTTGATGTGGAGTGCTAACCAACATAATTCTCAATGTAATTTCTTTATTGTGGCATGAATGTTCAAATCCGAAAGATTCAAGACAAAAGTCTATATTGGCATAAGAAATAATAATACTTCAAGCATACTAACCAAGCAATCATGTTTTCTCAAAATAACATGGCCAAAGAAAGTAATCCCTACAAAATCATATAGTCTGGCTATGCTCCCTCTTCATCACACAAAATATTCATATCATGCACAACCCCGGTTTCAGCCAAGCAATTGTTTTCATACTCAAAATTTTCAAACCTTTCAACTTTCACGCAATACATTAGCGTGAGCCATGGATATAGTGATGGGGAACGTAGTATTTTTTAAATTTTCCTACGACCACGCAAGATCTATCTACCAGATGTATAGCAACGAGAGGGAAGAGTGTGTCTACGTACCCTCGTAGACCGGGAGCGGAAGCGTCGAGTGACGCGGTTGATGTTGTCGAACTTCTTCGCGATCCAACCGATCAAGCACCGAACGTACGGCACCTCCGCGTTCAGCACACGTTCAGCTTGATGACGTCCCACGAGCTCTTGATCCAGTTGAGCTTCACGGGAGAGTTTCGTCAGCACGACAGCGTGGTGACGGATATGATGTGTTCACCGGCGCAGGGCTTCGCCTAAGCTCCGCGACGGTATGACCGAGGTGTGATTCTGTGGAGGGGGGCACCGCACATGGCTAAAACAATTCAACTTGTGTGTCTTTGGGTGCCCCCCTGCCCCCGTATATAAAGGAGCAAGGGAGGGAGGCCGGCCAACCTCTCCTGGTGCGGCTAGGGAAGGAGTCCTACTAGGAATAGGATTGCAATCCTATTCCTAGTAGGATTCACCAAAAGAAGGAAGAGGGAAAGGAATAGGAGAGGTGGCGCCCCCCCAATCCTAGTCCAACTAGGAACCCTAGGTGGGGCGCCGGCCAGCCCTATGGGCTGCCTCTATCTTTCCCTTTAGGCCCACTATGGACCATCCCCTCTCGTTGGGGGTTCCGGTAACCCCCTCCGGCATTCCCGATAAATCCGAAACTTTTCCGGAACACTTCCGGTGTCCGAATATAGTCGTCCAATATATCAATCTTTATGTCTCGGACATTCCGAGACTCCTCGTCATGTCCGTGATCTCATCCGGGACTCCGAACTACCTTCGGTACATCAATACTCATAAACTCATAATACCGATCGTCATCAAACGTTAAGCGTGCGGACCCTACGGGTTCGAGAACTATGTAGACATGACCGAGACTCATCTCCGGTCAATAACCAATAGCGGAACCTGGATGTTCATATTGGCTCCTACATATTCTACGAAGATCTTTTATCGGTCAGAACCGCATAACAACATACGTTGTTCCTTTTGTCAAACGGTATGTTACTTGCCCGAGATTCGATCGTCGGTATCTCTACACCTAGTTCAATCTCGTTACCGGCAAGTCTCTTTACTCGTTCCGCAACACATCATCTCGTGACTAACTCATTAGTCTTTTGCTTGCAAGGCTTATTGTGATGTGTGTTACCGAGAGGGCCCAGAGATACCTCTCCGACACTCGGAGTGACAAATCCTAATCTTGATCTATGCCAACACCACGAGTACTTTCGGAGACACCTGTAGAGCATCTTTATGATCACCCAGTTACGTTGTGACGTTTGATAGCACACAAGGTGTTCCTACGGTATTCGGGAGTTGCATAATCTCATAGTCATAGGAACATGTATAAGTCATGAAGAAAGCAATAGCAGTAAAACTAAACGATCATAGTGCTATGCTAACGGATGGGTCTTGTCCATCACATCATTCTCCTAATGATGTGATCCCGTTGACCAAATGACAACTCATGTCTATGGCTAGGAAACATAACCATCTTTGATCAATGAGCTAGTCTAGTAGAGGCATACTAGGGACATACTGTTTTGTCTATGTATTCACACATGTATCAAGTTTCCGGTTAATACAATTCTAGCATGAATAAAAGACATTTATCATGATATAAGGAAATATAAATAACATCTTTATTATTGCCTCTAGGGCATATTTCCTTCATATAGCACTATAGGTGGAATAGAGTGGTGGTTGTGGAGAAGACAAAAAAAGGAGGAAGATAGTCTGACATCAACTCAGCGTATCAATGGGCTTTGGAGATGCCCATCAATAGATATCAATGTGAGTGAGTAGGGATTGATATGCAACGGATGCACTAGAGCTATAAGTGTATGAAAGCTCATCAAAAGAAACTAAGTGGGCATGCATCCAACTTACTTGCTCATGAAGACCTAGAGCATTTGAGGAAGCCCACCGTTGGAATATACAAGCCAAGTTCTACAATGAAAATTCCCACTAGTAAATGAAAGTGACAAAATAAGAGACTCTCTATCGTGAAGATCATGGTGCTACTTTGAAGCACAAGTGTGGAAAAGGATAGTAGCATTGTCCCTTCTCTCTTTTCTCTCATTTTTTTGGAGGGGTTTCTCTTTTTTAGCCCCTATATATATATATATATATATATATATATATATATATATATATATATATATATATATATATTTGGCCATCTCTTTTTTTGGCCTTTCCTCACATGGGACAATGCTCTAATAATGAAGATCATCACACTTTTATTGACTCACAACTCAAAGATTACAACTCGAAGCTAGAACAAAATATGACTCTATGTGAATGATGATGAAGCAAGTCATATGAACGGAACGGTGGAAAGTTGCATGGCAATATATCTCGGAATGGCTATGGAAATGCCATGATAGGCAGGTATGGTGGCTGTTTTGAGGAAGGTATATGGTGGGTGTATGGTACCGGCGAAAGTTGCGTGGTACAAGAGAGGCTAGCAATGGTGGAAGGGTGAGAGTGCGTATAATCCATGGGCTCAACATTAGTCATAAAGAACTCATATACTTATTGCAAAAATTTACGAGTCATCAAAACAAAGTAATCAACGTATGCTCCTAGGGTAAGGGTTGGTAGGAGTTAACCATCGCGCGATCTCGACCTCCACACAAAGGATGACACTCAATAAATACCTCATGCTCTAACTTCATCACATAGCGGTTCACCATACGTGCATGCTACGGGAATCACAAACTTTAACACAAGTATTTCTCAAATTCATAATTACTCCACTAGCATGACTCTAATATGACCATCCTCGTGTCTCAAAACAATCATCAAGTATCAAATTTCTCATCATATTCAATGCACTTTATATGAAAGTTTTTACTATACTCATCTTGGATGCCTATCATATTAGGACTAGTTTTATAACCAAGGCACATTACCATGATGTTCTAAAAGACTCTCAAAAGGGTATAAGTGAAGCATAAGAGATCAACAATTTCTACAAAATAAAACCACCACCGTGCTCTAAAAGATATAAGTGAAGCGCTAGAGCAAAACTATATAGCTCAAAAGATATATGTGAAGCACATAGAGTATTCTAATAAATTCTAAAGCATATTTATCTCTCTCAAAAGATTTGTCCAGCAAGGATGATTGTGGCAAACTAAAAAGCAAAGACTCAAATCATACATGACGCTCCAAGCAAAACACATATCATGTGGTGAATAAAAATATAGTCCCGAGTATAGTTACCAATAGATGAAGACGAAAGAGGGGATGCCTTCCCGGGGCATCCCCAAGCTTAGGCTCTTGGTTGTCCTTGAATTTTACCTTGGGGTGCCTTGGGAATCCCCTAGTTTAGGCTCTTGACAATCTTTGTTCCATAGTCCATCAAAGCCATAGTCAAAACTTGAAAACTTCACAACATAAAACTTAGCCAAAAATCTCGTGAGCTCCGTTAGTATAAGAAAACAAACCACCACTAAAAGGTACTGCAATGAACTCATTATTTGTTTATATTGGTGTTAAACCTACTATATTCCAACTTCTCTATGATTCATATTCCCCAATACTACTCATAGATTCATCAAAATAAGCAAACAACACACGAAAAATAGAACCTGTCAAAAACTGAACAGTCTGTAGTAATCTGTAACTTTCGAATACTTTTGTAACTCCAAAAAATTAAATAAATTGGTAAACGTGAGGAATTTTTCTATTAATCATCTGCAAAAATAATCAATTAAATAGCACTCTCCAGTAAAAAAATCACAGCCAAACTCGTGAGCGCTAAAGTTTCTGTTTTTTTACAGTATGATCATATAAACTTCACACAAGTCTTCCCAAAGGTTCTACTTGGCACAAACACTAATTAAAACACAAAACCACATCTAAACAGAAGCTAGATGCAATATTATTCCTAAACAGAAGCAAAAACAAAGAAAATAAAATTGGGTTGCCTCCCAACAAGCGCTATCGTTTAACGCCCCTAGCTAGGCATTAATAATTTCGATGATGCTCACATGAAGGATAACAATTGAAACACGAAGAGAGCATCAAGTAGCATGTGAAAAGCACATCTAAGTCTAACATACTTCCTATGCATAGGCATCTTATAGGAAAACAAATTAGCAAGACAAGCAAGATCTAACATATGCAAGGAAGAAGAAAGAAACAAGATCAATCTCAATGTGAAGAGAGGTAATTTAGTAACATGAAGATTTCTACAACCATATTTTCCTCTCTCATAATAATTGTATGTAGGATCATAAGCAAATTAAACAATATAGCTATCACAAAACATATTCTCAACACGATCCACATGCATACGAAGTTGACACTCTTCCAAAATAGTGGGATCAATATTAACTAAAGTCATGACCTCTCCAAACCCACTTTTATCAAAAATTTCATATGGTTGAACATTCTCCAAATATGTGGGATCTAAAGTTGACACTCTTCCAAACCCACTTTCAATATTATTGCAAACATTATTATCAATCTCATATAAATCATGGGGCCTAAATAAGTTTTCAAGATCGTAAGAAGCATCAACCCAATCATGATCATTGCAACAAGTAGTAGGCATAGCAAAATAAGCATCCCCAAGCTTGGGGATTTGCATATCATTAACACAATTGATATTAATAGAATCTATAATAACATCATTGCAATCATGTTTTTCATTCAAAGAGCTATCGTGAATCACTTCATAAATTTCTTCTTTCAGCACTTCATCACAATTTTTGGACTCACGAATTTCAAGCAAAACCTCATAAAGATAATCTACTGCACGCAGCTCACTAGTAATTGGTTCATCATAATTGGATCTCTTAAAAAGATTAGCAAGCGGATGAGGATCCATAATTTAGCAAGCAAAGATGCAAGCTAATAGAGGGTACATAGCAACACAAGCAAACAAAAGGGCGAGCGAAAAAGGGCGAATAAAATGGCAAAGGTGAAGTGGGGGAGAGGAAAACAAGAGGCAAATAATGTAGTGCGATGGATAAGGGTTTGTGATAGGTACTTGGTATATGACTTTTGCGTAAGCCTCCCTGGCAACGGCGCCAGAAATTATTCTTGCTACTTCTCGAGCTTGCGTTGCATTCCCTCGAAGAGGAAAGGGTGATGCAGCACAGTAGCGTAAGTATTTCCCTCAGTTTTTGAGAACCAAGGTATCAATCCAGTAGGAGACCACGCGCGAGTCCCTCGCACCTGCACAAACAAATAAGAACTTCGCAGCCAACGTGGTAAGGGGTTGTTAATCCCTTTACGGTCACTTACGAAAGTGAGCTCTGATAGATAGGATAGTATAATATTTTTGGTATTTTTTGGTATAAGAACAGAAAGTTGAAAGTGCAGTATATTGACTAGAGGGGGGGGGTGAATAGGCGATTTTTATGAAATGCTTCAAAACACGGTAGTTTCGAAGACAAACGATAAGCTCAAGCCTATTAGTATGCAGCGGAAAGTGGACTACACTAGATAAGCCATAGTCATGTATTCAATGAAGTGAAAGCATAAAGACTAATAGCAACTAGGCAGTAGTGATCACAAAGGAAGAAGGAACGAAGCCAATCACAACAAGTAGATACTCAGTGAAGACAATCAGATAAAGCCAACATGCAATGTCTTCACAACATAGAGCAGTAAGTAAAGGGAAGGAAAGGATAGAACCAGTAGCTCGGGGAAGACAGTGATTTGTTAGACCAGTTCCAGTTGCTGTGACAACTGTACGTCTGGTTAGGGAGGCTGAGATTTAACTCAGAAGACCGCGTCTTCACCTTGTTCCCCTTGAGCTAAGAACACCTAGTCCTCGCCCAATCACTCTGGTAAGTCTTCAAGGTAGACTTCCAAACCTTCACAGACTTCGTTCACCGGCAATCCACAATTACTCTTGGATGCTCAGAACGCGACGCCTAACCGGCTGGAGGAAACACAGTCCTCAAGTGTAATAAGTCTTCAGGTCACACAGACAGAAAGACTTCAGTGATGCCTAACACTCTTTGGCTCTGGGTGTTTGGGCTTTGTCCTCGCAAGGATTTCTCTCTCAAATGCTTCGGAGGTGGGTTGCTCTCAAACGACAAAAGCCGTGCAATAACTTTGAGCAGCCACCAATTTATGGTGTAGGGGCGGGCTATTTATAGCCACTAGGCAACCCGACCTGATTTGTCCGAAGTGACCCTGGGTCACTAAGGAACTGACACGTGTTCCAACGGTCAGATTTCAAACACACACGGCAACCTTACTTGAGCTCCAAGTAAAGCTGACTCATCCGCCTCTGGATAAGATTTGCTCTCATAGTCTTCGCTCGAAGACATAGGATTTGGTTGAGCATCACATCAGTCATTCTGACTTAGTTCACTTGGACCCCACTTAACAGTGCGGTGGTTCCTATGACTCGATAAATAAGAAAAGGAAACATCGACAACTCTACATCTTCGCTTTCCATAGTATTCACTCAATGTCTTCTCATGTCATAGTCTTGAATATGATTATCTTCATATACCACCATAGTTATCAATGTCTTCATACATTTTTAGGGGTCATCTCTGGTAGGTTAACTGAATCAATGAGGGACTACTACCTGTGTTATCCTGCAATTCTCACAAACACATTAGTCCCTCAACCAGGTTTGTCGTCAATACTCCAAAACCAACTAGGGGTGGCACTAGATGCACTTATAATCTCCCCCTTTTTGGTGATTGATGACAAACTGGTTGAAGTTTTCAATGGGGATAAAGGTATGTGAAATTGTAAAGCATAAAGGTATTGTCTTCGTAAGTAGCAAAAGGCTCTCCCTGAAGATGTGCATATAGTTGATTTGCCTTGAATGCAAATGCACATGGCAGTTTGTACTTGTGGAGATCCTCTTCAACTTATGAAGACAATTCATCATGCATAATTGATATATCGAAGATAATGACATGCACAATGAAAAATGGACGTCTGCAGAAATGACTAAGTGCGGAATATAAGGTAGCACATGCGGAATTTATTATCGCATTACAGAGTAGCAAAACAAACGTAGCAGACGACCATCAGTTTAAGTGTTACAACTCAAAGAACCAAATGTAGCAAAACGAGAGTTGTAAACACTAGGCAAATTATAAAGCACCCGCCCATATGGACCCGCTTGAAGACTATCAACTCATATGCTTCTCCCCCTTTTGTCAGTAAGGACCAAAAAGGTTTGAAGACATAGAGCCTCTACTCGTTCCCAGGTGGAGCAGAAGAGGATGCAGGGTCGGTGTTGTCGTTTGGCGGTGCAGAGGTGGTTGGTGCAGTGTCGATGCGCGCTGAAGTAGTAGGTGGTGAAGTAGCATCATCCTGATCATCGATCACCCTGGCGTCAATTGTTGCAGCAGAGGAAGAGTACTCAGAGTCTTCAAGGGATGGAGTGCGACGCATAACAGTAGTCCTTGGAGGAGTGTTGTCAAACTTGAATCTCTCAGTGAAGCCATCGTCTTGAAGATCCGCTTCAACACTTAGTAAAGTCAAATTCTTCCAAGACCGCCTGCATGTTTCATGAGCAACAAAAGCATTCTTGGTGGCAAGATTGCGAATGTGATTGACATCCACCAAGAGGCTCTGCATCTGACGCTTTAACCAGAGGTGATGCTTGTCCTGTTTCTGATGAAGAGCTACAAGAAGCTCTCGGTTGTTCAGGACACGACATCGCTTCTGAGGCCTTTGAGCAATGGTGCTTTCAGTGGCTTCTGTTTTAGCATGTCGAGGTTGACGAGTACGGCGAGCCAGAGGATAGACACATGAGACTGCTGGGACCCCTTCAATCTGCTGAGTGAAGCTTTGATGATCAGCATTGTGAAGACTAACTGGCTCCTTAGCAGGCTCATGGTAAATGGCTTCAGCTGACATATCAACCTCAGGCAAGAAAATTTGATGGTTGCGCGCAGAGGGTTGATAAGTGACAGCTGAGTGCAACTTGATGAGGTGCATTATCCAAGGGGCATAAAATTTCAGTCCAAATAGATCAGCTCCAGACGTGGCCATTTGCCTGATGAAGAAATCTTGAGCATTGAAGCTGATGCCATTGAAGATATAGAAGACCAAAGTCTTCATAGTGCCTTCAAGCTTGGCTGATGAAGAATGTCCTTTGACAGGCCATAGAGTACGCCTTATAATGTGATAGATGGTGCACGGCAGGTACTCAAGGTCTTCAACAAAGAATTCCTTAGGATATTCAGCATCACTTGGCAGAGGCTTCATCATGCTGAGCATTTGGCTCATGTTGGGCTTACGCTTCTGAAAGATGCTCTCCAAGGCTTCAGTGTGTAGTTCACAGCCAGGTTCATATAGATCTCCTGGAGTGGGCAGGCCAGTAAGCTCAATGAGATCAAAGGCTTTTGCTTCATGATGCACATTGCCTGACATCCACTCAAGGACCCATGTCTTCGGATCCCCACTGTAGCCTCGGATGTGAAGTGTTGCATAGAATTGCAGAAGCAGTTCTTCATTCCAATGCTCTTTATCCAGCACAAAATTGAGAAGGCCAACATCACAGAAGCAGTCAAGGGCTTCCTCCAAGCAGGGCAGACCAGCAATAGCTTCAGTGTCAAGACGCATATGAGGGAAAATGCGGCCTTGATTATATAGTACTCTTGAGTAGTAGCTGCGCTATTGACGGCTCCAGAACCTATCTGATGATATTCTTGGCTTGGAATATGGGTTCTTGGCACTATCAAAGAAGGTGTTGTGCGCAGTGAAGCTATTGGCATTGAATGACCCTGAAGATGTTGCAATACCTGGAAGCCTTGGCAGTCTTGGCTTAGGCTTCTGAACTTGGGGCCTGTGCGCAATATGATGATCAAACTGAGGACCAGCAGCACGTGGTTCAGTTGTAGGTGGTGGAATTAGAATTGGCCACCGGACTGTAACAAGCTAATCATCCTTGTTGTATGCTTGCTCAATTGTGTGAGGCCGTGAAGGCGGAACAGGAGCAGAGGCATTGTCTTCAAGCTGCAGATTGGCGTCAGGTGCAACATTAGCTTCAGGCGCAGGTTCTTCAGGCGCCACAGTATCTTCAGGTGCCACAAAAGCTTCAGCCATGACCACGTCATTGGCTTCAGCGTTGGTGGTGGCAGCCTCTGAATTTGTTACCTCCACTTCAGGAGCTGGAGGGTCGGACACGTTCTCCTCGAGAACAGGTGGTGCGGCAGTACTTTCTTCTTCTTGTTGGGGTGGTTCTTCTTCGGCTGATGCAGCCGGAATATCTTCAGCAACTTGGGGTTGTTCTTCTTTGGCTGATGCAGCCGGAATATCTTCAGCCACTTTGGCTTCAGATTCTGATTGGCTTCCAGTAGGAGTAGCATCAGGTGCAGATGGTTGCTCTACTCCTTCTGGAGCACTTGAGGCAGTGACTTGAGGCCTTGGTCCTTTGCGAAGCCTGCGAAAAGCTGGCGACGCCTGAGGAGATGAAGGTTGTTGGGCCTCGAAGTCTTCGTCTTTAGACACCACACTTGTGTCTTGAGTTTGCTGGGGAGTTTCTTGGGTTTCCTGTGGGTGATCAGCCCACGAGTCATCCTGAGCAATTGACGTCAATGGACGACCAATGCTGATGCGTTCGCTGTTCGTGAGAACAGGCGAAGAGTCGATGTTGTACTCGATCTGAGGAAGGACGGTATCATCTTCAACATTGTCTTGAGGACCAATGTCTTCAGCTGCGGTGGGGTCGACAGCTGGAATGTCTTCAGCCTCTGTAGGAGCAAGCTCATGAACAGTCAGTCTTCTTTCTCTCTGGGCAGATGCAGGGCGAGCAACTGCGATTGGCTCGACAAAGATAGGCTCTTTGGAAGCAGCCCTATCCTTCTTGGTCTTTCGCTTCTTGGTGGGTGGAGCTTCATCAGTAGATTGCTTATGCTTGCGAGCATCAGCTTCAGCCACCTTAGTCTTCCTGAGCGTTGAAGCGGTTGGAGTTGCCTTAGGCTTCGTGCCAGTCATGCTCGCAGGGAAGACTATGCGAGGCATTTCTTGCCCAGATGCTTCTGCTTCGGGCACAGACTGCTTCTTCTTTTTCTTGGCAGCCATTCTTGGATCAATGCCAGGACGCCCAAGTGCCTTGCGCTTTTCAGCTTCATTGAATGCTTGGACGCATTTTGCAGCCAAGTCCTTGATGCGCTCACGTGAACCTTTAGCTTCTTCACGACGCTGGCGAAAGGCTTCCTTGAGCTCTTGCATCATAACCTTGAAGTTTTGAACTTCTTGCACGCTGAGCTTGTTCATATGCTTCTTGAACTGAGCTTTTTCATAGTCTATCTTTTGCTTCAGCTCAACAATTCTTTGAGCCAGAGCCAGCTCAGAAGCAATGGCGCCATGGAAGGAGACGCCGAGGCCAACTGGAAGTTGAAGATCATCGAAGCTCAGGTTGGGAGTGTCAAACCATTCATGAATGAAGTTATTGAGCACTAACATCAAAGAGCGGCAAATCATTGAAGATTTCAGCATCCTGCTTGCTCTTGATCAATAGCTCCAAGGCATCATCTCCAAGATCTTCATCACTTGAAAGATCAAGGGATTCATTCGCAGTCTTCAGTACTGCATCAGGAGTGAGAGCTGGACTGGATTGCGCATTGGCTTCCTCTTCAGTTGTTTGCTCTTGGAAATTCTAGAGTGCTCCTCAGATTGCACACTTGGTGCAGGTGGAGCAGTGGCCAAAGGCTTCACTCTTGAAGCTCTTGGTGGAGTAGCCTTTGAAGCCTTTGATTTCTTCTTCTGAGGCTTCGGCGTTGCAGGTGCTTCTTCAAAGTCATCATCAGCTTCAGGCTGATCGACATCTGCCCCTTGAACCCTTATGTGACTGATGAGGCCCTCTAGGTTGTAGAAGGGCCCAACTAGATTCGGTTCAGCTTCGCGCGAGCCATCAGCGCGGGGTGCAGAGGGGCCAGGATTGAAGTCTAATCCCCACAGCTTCTTGTTTTCCTTGGCCGAGTTCTTGGCGAATTGAAGATTTCGCTTGAAAAGATTGTCGTCGCGACACCAGAGCAGAGCGCTTGGATCAGCATCAGCAGGCTGTGGCCCTCTAACCATACAGGGATAGAAGCCTTGAGCAATGGCTTCAGCACGAGTCTTGGGGGGAAGATTCTTATAAGTGATATCTCCCCACGGATGCTTGATGGCGTTTTTCTCGGCATACTCTGGGGTCACGAACTTGTATTTGAACCATTGTTCAGCCCAGTATCTTCGAATCCATTGGATTCAGGTCTTCATCTGATTATAATCCTCCTCTGGATCAGTCTTGTATATTTCACTGAGATCAGGAGGCAAATCACGTGAGGTGTTGCCACGGCGCTGTCTGCCACCTTTTCTTACTGTCTTGTCAGTTGTCATTTGCTTCAACCTGAATGGCTTCAAATTGAATGGCTTCAAAACTGGCAAATGCTTCGGTTTCCTGGTCAGACGGGAACTAGCTTCAGGAGAATGAATGTGACGCTGCAAAAACTCTGCAAATGAATGCAGACTATGAGAACCAAGGGATTCTCCCACGGACATGTACCTGTGACATCATTAGAGATGCGAGGGAAGGGGAAGAGGTCATATGCATTCTCAGAAGTTTTGAAGATTAAAACAGTTTTGAAGACTTTGACCTCATAGTGCGAAGACATTCACTCATGGGAGTTGGTTCCAGATTTGTACGAATCCACGAATAAGTACAAGTGAGGAATCTAACTATAGTTGAAGCATATGTGAATGTACTAGGCAAGATATGAGATGCAGACAGGATAGATCTATATATCTAAGTAGGCAGAAACCTCTTGTGGTAAAGTAGATGAATCTTTATGGATCTAGAAGATGGTAAAAAGCAAGTTTATTTACCACACGATGAACTGCTTAGACGGGGTAGGAGGTGGATGCCCAGCAGTTTGGTCGTCCGTGCCCTAACTTGGCGACGGAGGACAGCTACGACGACGGCGGAGAGGAAGATGTCCGTGGCCGGCGTGAGGACGGCGTCGACAAAGTTGCGGCAGCGAAGCGCTTCGTCGCCGGCATCGTCGAAAGCTAGCAGAGGCGCTAGGGTTGTTCGAGGTGGAGAGGTGGTGGAAGAAACTTTTGACCGTGATGGGACGTGCATTTATAGGCATGGGAGACGGCACAGCGTAATTACTCAGGTGCCCCTGACGGTTCACGTACGAGTGACACGTGGCGGTCATGTAATGCATTGGGAGTTGTCCCACGATCCCACATACACCGCGACCATCGGAGTAGTCGTTCTGGCTTCTCCGGGTTTCAGGCATAACGGATGGAGCATTAAAATTAGATTTAAAGTTTGTCTCCTTATCTTCTGCTGACAAGGATGCAGAGAAGATATTCGACTGTTTCAACAGAATGCATATGAATTGGACGGATAGAGTAAGATGAGAAAGCATAGAGAGGTTAGGGTCCGATCACATTCACTTAGTCCAAGAGATTCAAATATGAAGACATAGCTATAAGTGAATGCTGTTGAGGATAGAACACAACTCTATATATATATCCTATGTGAAGACAAACCAAGTGCGAAGACTTTGCAAATGTAACGCCACGAAAAATGCTTCAAACAAGAATTTGGTGGTGGCGTTACCCACCGTATAGGAAGTATTAGACCCAGACACGGCGCACAATTATCGTGGCGCTCCGAAGTCAAATTCCATGTTAATGTATTCATACTTAGAATGTAAGTCTTCATTGATTGAAGATATACTTTACTTCGTGTGTTGCACATCTAAGTCATCAATATGCATAAGTGTTAGGATGTGTGCCTGATCACAAGACATTTGAGGATTCTAAGATATTTAGCTCACACCGCAACTTGCAAAACCTTTTCTCATCCAAGGGCTTTGTGAAGATATCTGCCAGTTGCTCTTTAGTGTGGACGTGTATGATATCAATATCTTCCTTCATAACATGATCTCTGAGAAAGTGATGACGAATTTCAATGTGCTTTGTCTTCGAGTGCTGAACTGGGTTGTTGGCTATCTTGATGGCGCTTTCATTATCACAATAGAGTGGCACATGCTTCAGATGGACTCCATAATCCTTGAGTGTTTGCTTCATCCAGAGAAGCTGAGCGCAGCAAGATCCACCAGCAATGTATTCAGATTGAGCAGTGGAGAGTGATACACAGTTCTGCTTCTTTGAAGACCAACAGACAAGTGATCGTCCTAGAAAGTGACATGTGCCAGATGTGGACTTGCGATCAACTTTGTCACCAGCATAATCAACATCTGAAAATCCTACTAGATCAAACTCTGAGCCATTTGGATACCATAATCCTAGTGTTGGGGTGTAAGCGAAGTATCGAAGTATTCGCTTCACAGCTAAGTGATGCGCCTCCTTTGGTGCCGCTTGATATCGAGCACACATGCAAACACTAAGCATAATATCTGGCCTAGATGCACATAAATAAAGTAAAGAACCAATCATGGAGCGGTATACCTGTTGATCAAGCTCGATACCATTGGCGTCGGGACCCAGATGATGTTTAGCAGGCATTGGCGTCGAGTACCCTTTGCAGTCTTGCATTCCAAACTTCTTCAGGCAGTCTTTAAGGTACTTCTCTTGAGATATGAAGATGTCGTTGCTTTGCTGACGAATTTGAAGACCAAGGAAGAACTTCAGCTCACCCATCATAGACATTTGATATTGTTCTTGCATCATGTGACCAAATTCATCACTGTATTTCTGTCTGTGCAGCCGAAGATAATGTCATCCACATAGATTTGACACACAAATAGCTCATCATAATATGTCTTCGTGAAGAGTGTTGGATCTAGAGATCCAGGTTTGAAGCCTTTGCTCTTCGGGAAGTCTTTGAGGGTGTCATACCAAGCACGAGGCGCTTG
Source organism: Secale cereale (assembly GCA_902687465.1). Classification (NCBI taxonomy): domain Eukaryota; kingdom Viridiplantae; phylum Streptophyta; class Magnoliopsida; order Poales; family Poaceae; genus Secale; species Secale cereale. The sequence goes on along the minus strand of LR738711.1, from coordinate 153,408,997 downwards.
TTTGAGGCCATATAGTGCCTTGTTGAGCTTGTATACCATATCAGGACGTTTTGGGTCTTCAAAGCCAGGTGGTTGTGCAACATACACTTCTTCTTCAATTCTTCCATTGAGAAAGGCACTCTTTACATCCATTTGATATAGAAGTATGTTGTGATGATTTGCATAGGCTAGCAGTATGCGAATAGCTTCAAGTCTAGCCACAGGAGCAAATGTTTCATCGAAGTCAATCCCTTCAACTTGAGTGTATCCTTGAGCAACGAGACGAGCTTTGTTTCTGACCACTTGACCATGCTCATCTTGCTTGTTGCGATAGATCCATTTCGTGCCTATTATATTGTGCTTTCGAGGATCAGGACGCTTGACAAGTTCCCACACATTGTTAAGCTCAAACTGTTGAAGCTCTTCTTGCATTGCTTGAATCCATTCAGGCTCCATAAAAGCTTCAGCAACTTTCTTGGGTTCAGATATTGAGACAAAAGCAAAGTGCCCACAAAAATAGGCAAGCTGTGTTGCTCTAGAGCGAGTGAGTGGACCAGGAGCATTTATGCTATCAATTATATTCTCAACTTGCACTTCATTTGCAACACGAGGATGAGCTGGACGAAGAATTTGCTCTTGTTGTGCATTGTCTTCATCAGGAGGATTGTCTTCGGGCTGAGCATTGTCGTCAGGTTGATTTGGAGCAGAGATGATGAGTTCCTCATCAGGTTGTGCTTCAGAAGGCATGATCTCACCAGTTCCCATAAGCTTGATAGATTCATTTGGCGAGGCTTCATCTAGCACATTTGGTAGGGATTCTCTTTCTGATCCATTTGTCTTATCAAACCTCACATCTACAGTCTCAATAGTTTTATAGAGAAAAATGTTGAAGACTCTATAGGAGTGTGAGTCCTTTCCATATCCGAGCATGAAGCCTTCATGAGCTTTGGGTGCAAATTTTGACTTATGATGCGGATCCTTGATCCAACACTTAGCTCCAAATACTCCGAAGTAGCTTACATTTGGCTTCTTTCCAGTGAGGAGTTCATAGGATGTTTTTTTCAGAAGCTTGTGAAGATAAACATGGTTGATGGTATGGCATGCAATATCAATAGCTTCGGGCCAGAATCTTCTTGGGGTTTTGTACTCATCGAGCATCGTTTGAGCCATCTCAATTAGAGTTCTGTTCTTGCGCTCAACGATCCCATTTTGCGGAGGTGTGTATGGGGCTGAGAATTCATGAGTGATTCCCATCTCATCCGGATAAAGATCGAGGCCACTGTTCTTGAATTCAGTGCCATTGTCACTTCTGATATGTTTGATCTTGATGCCATAATTGTTCATGGCACGGTTGGCGAAGCGTCTGAAGACATCTTGCACTTCAGTCTTGTAGAGTATTATGTGTACCCATGTGTATCTTGAGTAATCATCAACAATGACGAAGCCATAGAGACAGGCTGTGGTAGAGAATGTGGAGTAGTGAGTAGGGCCAAATAAGTCCATGTGAAGCAGCTCGAAGGGTTTGGATGTCGTCATCATTGTCTTCGAGGGGTGCTTGGCTCTAGTCATCTTCCCAGCTTCACAGGCACCACATAGATGATCTTTCTTGAACTTGACTTCCTTGATGCCTATGACATGCTTCTTCTTTGCGAGAGTGTGCAAGTTCCTCATGCCAGCATGTGCTAGCCTCCGATGCCAGAGCCAGCACTCTGAAGCTTTTGCTAGAAGACATACGGCCATTTGTGGTCCAGCTGAGAAATCTACCATATACAGATCACCTTTTCTGTATCCTTCAAATACAATATCAGCAAATGTGATGTGACTCTTGTTGGATGGACGTAAAGTTGAGTCCATGAGAAGATTTCGGTCACCAGTCATATGATTTGTGCATCCCCTGTCCATAATCCATTCTGAAGACTTTGGTGTCACTCCCTACAATGCAGTTAGGAGGATAGGCTTCACCAAAAGCCATTATGAAGCATAAACAATTGATGCATAAGTGGATTATGAAAGCTTTAGATGTAAGTTAGGACTGATAAGATGTTCAGCAAGTGATTTGTGACTAGTATGAGCAGTAAGTCATTTTGGGCATTTGATCTTGTGCCCTACAAGTGTTTTAGGTCCCCAGCAATAGCATCAGAAGCCTTTGATTGTAGGCTGGAGACCTTCCCTGCAAGAGAAAGTTAGTTCTTCTTAACCACCCACATCTTCAGGGGTGGCTTCGAAGCAATGAGTCTAAGAGCAGCATCTGAGAATTTTGGCTTTGGGGCCCTAGCAAATAGTCTTGCAGGAGGAGAATAATACTCATAAGAATAGGCAGAAAAGTTCTTTGATTTATGAACATAGCAGTTTGAAGAAACACTCTCATATTCATGGGTCTGAGTATGATTTCCCTGCAAAACATCTATGTTAGGGTGACTCAGGTGAGTCATTTGTCTGTATGAAGCCTTAGGACCATATGAGGCCTTTGGTCTGGGGTTTGTCTTCATTCCAGGAGATGTCATGATAGTATTTGCTGGAAGCTTCTCAAGACAACCTTTGGGTACCCAGATCTTCTTCATAGGTGGTCCATTCCTGCAGTTAGTACCAATATACCTGGCAAACACTTCACCATTTTGATTCTTAAACAGTTTGTAGTTTGCATCAAATGATTCATCAATGATAACAGGATTAGCACAAGTGAAGTCAGATAAGGTAGATGGATCCACTGAAGGTCCCTTTGCAGCAACCCATGTGGTTTTGGGATACTGCTCAGGCTTCCAGTATGAACCATCAACATTCATATTCCTGTCGAACCCAACACCCTCTTTCCTAGGGTTTTGGTTCAGTATCTGCTTTTTGAGGACATCACCATAGAGTCTGATGCCCTTTGAGGCTTTTGTACATCCCTGTTTCAAGCAAAGTCTTCAACCTAGCATTTTCATCAGCAATATAAGTGGTTTCCTCAGCAGAGGGGTTAGTCACCACATCAATAGTTGAAGATATTGCAACAGTGGCAGCAGTAGAGCATTCAGCAACAGATGTAGCATTATCACGTTCAATGCATTTTAGACATGGTGGTTCAAACTCTTGGTGAATAGCACTGACATGTTGAGTAAGTAAAGAATCATGCTCCTTCTGAAGATCTTCATAACATCCTCTTAACTTTTCATGATCGGACAAGAGAGTGTTATGAAGAATGTGAAGCGTAGATAATTTAGCATGAAGCCTTTGAAGACTTTCAACTAAGTTTTTTGACTGATTCATTTCTTCACCCAACATGTCATTGCTCTTTTTAAGCATTATTTGAGCCTTTTCCAGAGCAATTTGTTGTTTATTGGCAAGGGAAGCAAGCTTGACATAGCTGGGTCCAAACTCATCACCAGATTCATCATCACTAGATTCAGATGAATAGCATTTGGTTACCTTGGCACCTTTTGCCATAAGACATGGTGCAGAAGATGATAGCTCTGGATCGAAAGTCATCGTCTTGAGGGATTCCTTGAATTTCTCAAACCCAGAATCATCACGAATTCGATGACCTTCATAGACTTCAGAGAGACGGTCCCAGATAAGCTTCGCATGATCGAGATGCATGATGTTTCTGAACTGATCTTGAGATAGACAGGAGCAGATGACGTCCTTCGCTGTGAGATTGAGAAGGGTGAACTTGCGAATATCATCAGCTTCTGCTCTCTTGCATATATCGGTAAGACCAATCTCAGTGACGGTCCATAGCTCACTGTTGATCGCCATGAGACGCTTCTTCATCATGGCCTTCCACTTGGGATACTCTTGACCGTCAAACATGGGGCAGGACACAGTCTTCATTCCTGTGGTCGACATAGCTAAAACTCCAGGTGGTTAAACCGAATCACACAGAACAAGGGAGTACCTTGCTCTGATACCAACTAAAAGTGCAGTATATAGACTAGAGGGGGGTGAATAGGCGACTTTTATGAAATGCTTCAAAACATGGTAGTTTCGAAGACAAACGATAAGCTCAAGCCTATTAGTATGCAGCGGAAAGTGGACTACACTAGATAAGCCATAGTCATGTATTCAATGAAGTGAAAGCATAAAGACTAATAGCAACTAGGCAGTAGTGATCACAAAGGCAGAAGGAATGAAGCCAATCACAACAAGTAGATACTCAGTGAAGACAATCAGATAAAGCAAACATGCAATGTCTTCACAACATAGAGCAGTAAGTAAAGGGAAGGAAAGGATAGAACCAGTAGCTCGGGGAAGACAGTGATTTGTTAGACCAGTTCCAGTTGCTGTGACAACTGTACGTCTGGTTAGGGAGGCTGAGATTTAACTCAGAAGACTGCGTCTTCACCTTGTTCCCCTTGAGCTAAGAACACCTAGTCCTCGCCCAATCACTCTGGTAAGTCTTCAAGGTAGACTTCCAAACCTTCACAGACTTCGTTCACCGGCAATCCACAATTACTCTTGGAAGCTCAAAACGCGACGCCTAACCGGCTGGAGGAAACACAGTCCACAAGTGTAATAAGTCTTCAGGTCACACAAACAGAAAGACTTCAGTGATGCCTAACACTCTTTGGCTCTGGGTGTTTGGGCTTTGTCCTCGCAAGGATTTCTCTCTCAAATGCTTCGGAGGTGGGTTGCTCTCAAACGACAAAAGCCGTGCAATAACTCTGAGCAGCCACCAATTTACGGTGTAGGGGTGGGCTATTTATCGCCACTAGGCAACCCGACCTGATTTGTCCGAAGTGACCCTGGGTCACTAAGGAACTAACACGTGTTCCAACGGTCAGATTTCAAACACACACGGCAACCTTACTTGAGCTCCAAGTAAAGCTGACTCATCCGCCTCTGGATAAGATTTGCTCTCATAGTCTTCGCTCGAAGACATAGGATTTGGTTGAGCATCACATCAGTCATTCTGACTTAGTTCACTTGGACCCCACTTAACAGTGCGGTGGTTCCTATGACTCAATAAATAAGAAAAGGAAACAGCGACAACTCTACATCTTCGCTTTCCATAGTCTTCACTCAATGTCTTCTCATGTCATAGTCTTCAATATGATTATCTTCATATACCACCACAGTTATCAATGTCTTCATACATTTTTAGGGGTCATCTCCGGTAGGTTAACCGAATCAATGAGGGACTACTACCTGTGTTATCCTGCAATTCTCACAAACACATTAGTCCCTCAACCAGGTTTGTCGTCAATACTCCAAAACCAACTAGGGGTGGCACTAGATGCACTTACAAAAGTAAATAAAGCAAAGTAAAGTAGATGGAAGATTAATATGTTGAGAATAGACCTGGGGGCCATAGGTTTCACTAGTGGCTTTTCTCATGATAGCAGAATTCTACGGTGGGTGAACAAATTACTGTCGAGCAATTGATAGAAAAGCGCATAGTTATGAGAATATCTACGCATGATCATTATATATAGGCATCACGTCCGTGACAAGTAGACCGAAACGGTTCTGCATCTACTACTATTACTCCACACATCGACCGCTATCCAGCATGCATCTAGAGTATTAAGTTCATAAGAACATAGTAATGCTTTAAGCAAGATGACATGATGTAGAGGGATAAACTCAAGCAATATGATATAAACCCTATATTTTTATCCTCGATGGCAACAATACAATACGTGCCTTGCTGCCCCTGCTGTCACTGGGAAAGGACACCGCAAGATTGAACCCAAAGCCAAGCATTTCGTCCATTGCAAGAACTATAGATCTAGTAGGCCAAACCAAACCAATAATTCGAAGATACTTGCAAGGATATTATAATCATACATAAAAGATTTCAGAAAAGAATCAAATATTGTTCGTAGATAATCTTGATCATAAACCCACAATTCATCGGATCTCGACAAACACACCGCAAAAAGATTACATCCAATAGATCTCCTCAAAGATCGAGGAAAACTTTGTATTGAGATCAAAAAAGAGAGAAGAAGCCATCTAGCTAATAACTATGGACCCAAAGGTCTATGGTAAACTACCCACAACTCATTGGTGAGGCTATGGTGTTGATGTAGAAGCACTCCATGGTAGACACCCCCTCCGGCGGAGCTCCGGAACAGGTCCCAAGATGGGATCTCATGGGAACAGAAGGTTGCGGCGGTGGAATTAGGGTTTTCTCTGTTGCCTCGATGTTTTTAGGGTATATGGATATATATATATATATATATATATATATATATATATATATATATATATAT
>LR738711.1:153323763-153402639 GCA_902687465.1 Secale cereale | reverse complement strand
TATATAGGAGGAAGGAGGGCATCGGGGGAGCTAGAGGGGGCCCACGAGGGTGGGGGCGCGCCTAGGGGGAGGGGCGCGCCATGGACCCTCGTGGCCACCTCCTTCGTTCCCTCGCATGTACTCCAAGTCTTCTGTGAAGATACGGTTCCAAAAATAACTCTCCCGAAGGATTCATTCCGTTTGGACTCCATTTGATATCCCTTTTCTGCGAAATCCTGAAATAGGCAAAAAAACAACAATTTGCACTGGGCCTTGGGTTAGTAGGTTAGTCCCAAAAATAATATAAAAGTGTATAATAAAGCCCATTAAACATCCAAAACAGAATATATAATAGCATGGAACAATAAAAAATTATAGATATGTTAGAGACGTATCACCTCCGGCTGCGCCCAGGGAGCTTGACGGGTGAGGATCTGAGCAAGGCCGTGCACACCTTGCTCGAGAAGGACCCGGGCAGCCTCCCGGTGGCCTACCTCCCGTGGTACCGCGCAACGACGGTGTGGTGCTGGCCGTCGCCATGCCCATCTTCAACGAGATGGGGCTCGTACCGCTGAAGCTCCCCAACTCCCTGGTGCCGGTGTCCTCTGGCGAGGACTCTGAGGAGAGGAGGGAGGAGGACTCGGAGGCGACCATGGAAGACATGGAGGGGACTTCTCCTCCGTCACAGAGCGAGCTCCTCCCCGATCTCTCCGACGACAGCAACGTCGCCGAGTACTTGGTCGAGGGATCCCCGCGCTCCACCCGGGTTGTTACAAGGTCCGGGGGCACCCCTCTGCGGAGGCTTGGCCGGGCGACTCTGAAGAAGGGTGAGGCAACATCGCTTCACTAGGGCGACACCCTCGCCTTGTCGCCCGCCGCCATCGCTTCGGAGCCACCTGCCGTGCACCCGGCCGATCTCTGGGGTGCGGCGAAGCCCACACTCAAGAAGGTCGGAGGCGCCATGGTCCTAGCCAGGAAAAGGGTGTGCATTGCCGCCGATGAGTAAGTATTTTACCTTGCTTTCATTCTCCATCCTTAATGTCGCGCTCGTTACACTCCTCTCCCGGTGACCAGGCTCAAGCCCGTGGTGAAGAGGAGGAAGGAGGAGGTATGGGCTCCCGAGGCCACGTCGCCGGCCATGGCCGTAGCTACCTCGACGCGGGCGGAGGAGGCCGCCTCAGGCTCCCTGGTGATAGAACGGGCCCCTCAGAGCTCGGCTTCGGAGCCTCAGGAGGAGACCCCTTCCATGGCCCAGCAGCCTCTGAGGCTGCTCGTCGCCGTTGTGCCCACGGAGGGTTCGGGGGCCCTGGAGCCCCCTGCTGCCCTTGCTGCTACGGCGGCACCAATCCAGGCGCCTGTGTTGCCTCCTCCCCAATCCCTCGCATTGGCGGACCATGGCTCCTCAGCCAGGCCCGGCGCTCTAGAGGAGGCCTACACCGCGTTGGACCAACTCTGGGCAGATCTTCAAGGCGCCGACAGATGTGTGGTGACGGTTGATCTCGGGGTGGCTCCCGGCTGACGCGTCCATCAGGACAGCCTGGGGCCATGCCGAGGCTACTGCCATGGAGGGAAAGAAGGAGGCCGGCAAGGCCACGACAACTCGTGATGTGGCATTGGTCGATGCAGCGTCTTCCAAAAAAGCGATGCATCATGGTGGAAGCCAAGCTGAAGACCCTCCACGAAGAGCAGGCCGCCCACACCTGTCGGCTCTAGGAACAGGAGGATGAGCTCAAGGCTCGGGAGACCGCGCACACCGATCGCGACGCCGAGCTGGAACATGCAGCAGCCCAGAAACAGGCCGCTGAGCGGAGCCGCCTGGGTAAGATGGAGGAGGTGGATAGGGCTCAGTCGTCCCACACCAAGCTTGTCTCCAAGGAGACGGCTCGGCTAGAGGCCAGGGAGAAGGCCCTCGCCGCGGCGGAGAAGGCGACCCCCATGGGGCGCGACGCCTTCGTCTCCCTCGAGCTGAGATCCCGCACGGCGCTGCAGTCTCTTTACGGAGAAGGGTACAAGAAGCCACTGGTGACTACGGAGGAGGGCCTCTCCAGGATGCTCTCTAAACTCGTCGCATCACTTGAGGCTATCGTTGCTAGAGTGGACACCATGGTGGAGGGGGAGTGCCGCGCGCTTTTCACCTCAATGGTGACATGTGTTTTCAGCCACCTTCATCTCCAGGATCTCAACCTCGACCTTGGTGCTTTGATCAAGCCGGTGGCTCCCGAGTCCCGCGACGCTGTTGATGAGGCCGTGGAGAAGTAGGTGAAAGCCCTGCTGGATAAGTTCCTCTGCATCGACCCCGCGGCCGTGGAAACTAGAGTCGATAGCGAAGGTGGCGGTGGAGTTGTTGATGACAAGCTTCCCGCGGCGAGCAACATTGTCTACCGAGGCGATGGCAGCGCTTCTTCGTAGTTTGGTCCTACAAAATTTACCGTGCCTCGTGGAGGCATGAGAACTACTGCTTCGAACTTATGAGACATTATGTTTTGTCATAATTTTTGTAGGACTCCGTGATTTCCTTTCTGTTTGCTTTAGTGTTCTGCGTCGGCAGGGCCCAGCCCCGCGCATACCTCAACCGTCGTTGGGGCGTCCGGATCAATAGGACGAGACCAAGGGGTGAGGGGCTACGTGACCAGGGAGGCCCCTGAGTCACTATGCTCAGGGGTCCCCATTGACGTATGAACAACCCTCATGAAGGAAACGCGAGCAACATCTGGGTTAATCCAGAGCCGCCGTACCTCTCCTCGCTAGGTTTTGCATGGGAGGGTCACGTGAAGACCAGGTGCGAGAGACCTGGTGAGGTGGGGTGTGCCAAGCGTGGCCTGGGTGCAACCCACGGGCCCAGCCCCCTCGTGTGACTCTCCCTTGGGGAAAGCGGCGCGGTGAGGCCGGACGGCAGGCTCGAGAGCCCTCTTGAGGTTACTGTAGCCACTAGGGTTCCCTCAGTTGTTTATTCATCAACGCGGAGCATGGTGCTTCCACTCTTGCCTGGGCATAGCCGCTCCACGACCGTGTCGTCCGCCAATGCGGAGCATGGGGTTTCCACTGGTGTGTGGGTGGGAGCTCCCTTTGAGGGGAGACTCCGGGGCATGTATAGCCCCGTCCTGGCATGTGGCTTGCACGGCGGGATGAGAGGAGGTGTATATGGGCACCCGTGAGCCAGCGAGAGACTCACGGGGCCCTACCTCAAGGCGGGTTGCGCCTGGATTTTAGGTTCGGAACATTTTAAAGGTCCTGGAAGATGTTTAGGGGACCTACGCCGAGTGATCTCCGGAGGATATTGCATGAGAAGGCCAAACACCAATGACCCCAGGAGGTGACGTCAACGGGGTCGGCCCGCCAGACAAAGCTCAGCCATTGTGTTATCGACGCTGCAGGGACAGACCCAAGCACATACGCCATGCCCAGTCTTCTCATGCAATGACCCTAAAGAAAGACAAACGGCGCGTGGCTCCCGCGGCGGCGAGGCACCGGGTCACGCACTCTAACTCATCCACCCACGATTAGCTCATGCGAAAACAAAGCACCAAGGGCCATGGGAGGTGACGTACACGGGGACTGGCCTGCGAGACAGAGCTCAGCCACTTGGATTTAGTGATGCTGCAGGGACGGGCCCGAGCACAGACGCCGTGCCAGTCCTTAATCATGAGTCGGTCACGGGCGGGTTTGTGTGGGCGCACGACATTCATGGTGGCAAAGCACCGGACATGCATGTGATGATATAAAGCAATTCATGAAAAGGTAGGACTAGTTCTGATATATGCGCAAAACGGTACATGATGCAGGGACAGACTCGTACAACTTGAGGATAATGCAGCAAGAGGGGCGCCCTCAATTGAACAAACCAAAAAGTCACCTAGCACCGTTGTTGAAGAAGCGTTGGAGTAGCTGAAGATGCACGCTGTAGGTGTCGCTCCTCATGAGTCGTCTGGCTCCTGGGTCTCGTGAGGCTCCGGGGGTCCAGGAGGCTCGCAAGGGTTCGACACCTCCTCTGTCTGGATCACCTGGCGTCTAGCCTCGTGAGGCTCCAGGATGGCCCGCATGTGGCGCTGGTGCACAACAGCTGCGTTCGGCAGGCCGAAGGGCATGCGAACGTAGCTGTGAGGGGGGCCTCCACACCGGCCGACACGGGACGGCCAGAAGAGCTCCTGAGAAGCGGCTCTGTTGAGACTTGGGATGTTGATGCAGACGCGCAGCTTGTGACCCACATCAGGGGCGGTAGCTGCACTGGGTGGTGCAGTGCGACGCTCGCCATGCATGGCTCACGCATGCTGAAGCTCCTCTATCGCCCTGGTGATGAACTCCTAAGCGCTTGACTCCTCACGCCCTATTTGTGGAAACACACGTCAAAGCACACCTCCACATGGTGCCCGGACGCCTCCCTCGTTACGTTGGCTAGGTCAGAGGCCCTCGAGAGGAGAGCCCCCGAGCCCAACCTGAGAGGGGCGTCGGGCATGCCTTCCTATGCGAGAGAGGAAGGCGCCCTAGCAGTGGGCGCAGGTCTCGAGGCACGATCATCTGTACCTCACCCTCCTGAAATCCTCGGTGGAGTAGATGCTTCTTCTTCTTGGGGATGACCTCAGGGGGGTGGATCGCACCCTCGTCATCCGGGTTCTCGTCTGTCGCGGCCTGATAGGCGCGCTCGAGGGAGCACACCGCTTCCTTTTCGTCGCAGGCGACCATAATGATGTCGCCACTTCCTGGCATCTTGAGGACATTGTAGCCGTGGTGAGTCACTGCCATGAACTTGGCCGGGGCTGGATACCCGAGGATGGTGTTATACGGGAGATGAATGTGGGCGACATCAAAGTCGATGAGCTCGATGTGGTAGTTGTTGCGCTTGCCAAAGGTGACGGGGAGACGAATCTGCCCTATGGGGACTGTGGAGCCATCAGTCACCCCTGAGAAAGCTTGGTGGGCAGAAGCTGGTCGTATGGCACCTGGAGCGTGTCAAACGTCTCAACAGGTAGGACGTTGAGCCCCGCGCCACCATCGATAAGTGTCTTGGTGATGAGGATGTTGCTGATGGTAGGTGAGCACATCATTGGGAGCGCACCGGCGGTGGCTGCACACTTGAGCTGATCAGTAGAGTCGAAGGTGATAGCGTACTTGGACCACCTGAGGGGACGTGACGCCTCGATCTTGGGGAGGGCCGCATTCACCTCGTGAGCAAACTGCTTGAAGATGCGATGGGAGGCAGGGGCCTGAGCGTCGCCCAGGATGCAAGCAATGGCACAATGTTCTTGGAAGCCCCCGGCCCCATCATCTTGGCGGTGATCATTGTTCCTCCTTGGCGGCGATGGCACAGGAGGAAGTTGGGCGTTGTCCTGAGGGTGATCCTCACGAGGCTGATCCCTCCAAGGACCATCGCGAGGCTGGCCCTGCCAGTGATCCTCACGAGGCTGATCGTGCCAGTCCTAGAGGGAGTTGCAGTTGTCCTAGCGTCATCCACCACGGCCTCCTCCGCGGCCGTAGCCGCGGTCTTTGCGCTCAGGGCGGTGGCCAAGGCGCCCGTCTCGGATGGCCCTGAGCTCTTGGCGTCGTTGGTGTTGTGGCTGTGGACGTTGTGGAAGACGTAGAATGGGCGACTGCCCTTGGAGGACTCGGGGTGGTCGCAACCGCGCTTCATCTTGGGCTCGGCCGCAAGCACGACCGAGCCCTTGCGCTTCACGTCCTTGGCCTTGCCCTTCTTTTCCTCAAGGTCGTCCTCTGGAAGCTCGAGGAGTGAAAGGTGACCTTCCTCCGCCCCCGCGCACTTGGTTGCCATGTTGAACATCTCCAGAGCCGAGCACATGTCCCCGTGTATGGCGAGTTCTTCCTTCATCTTGTCATCCCGGATGCCATCAGTGAATGCTAAGATGGTGGCCTCATCCGACACCTTGGGGATCTTGAGGCGCATGTTGGTGAAATGCTTGATGTATTTGTGCAAGTTCTCCCTAGTCGTTGCTTGATGCGCTGCAGGTCGCCTGCAGCAGGAGCGCGGTCACGGGTACCCCGGAAGTTGGTGATTAAGCGCGCACGCAGCTCTTCCACAGAGGAGATTGATCCCATGAGGAGTTTCATGAGCCACGAGTGTGTGCCATCCTTGAGGGCCATGGGAAACCAATTCGCCATAACCTTCTCATCATCATTTTCCGCCTCGATGCTCAGCTCGTAGAGCTGGAGGAACTCAGCAAGGTCAGGGGTGCCATCATAGCATGGAGGAAGATCTGGCTTGAACTTGTCGGGCTAGACGACGCAGCGCATCTCTGTGGTGAACGCTCGGCAGCTTGCCGCTCTCATGGGAGCCCGCCACAGAGGGGGAACCTGGTGTTGGTGCTCTCAGGCCGCCACCTCGGGTGGCACACAGTCATGACGTGGCAGTGCTGGGAGCGCACGTGCTTCTCCTTGAGGCCGCTGCACCACCTGGCAGCTTTCTTCGTCGCGTGCTGGCGCCCTGCGCGGCGGGTCGCGCTGGGGGCCTCACGCCTTGGCACGGGAACGACATCTCGCTGGAGAGGAGGAGGAGGAGGTGCACCGTGGGCCATGTCGCCCGCCTGAGACGGCGGGGGAGGCAGAGAGCGAGACGGTGCAGGAGCCTCTCGAGCGACACTAACGAGCTCGGTGATGCGGTCAAGCCAGCCCTTGTAGAGATCGCCGGCCGAACGGTAGCGTAGGAGCTCGCGCGCCATGAGCAACACAGCCTGCGCATTTGCCGGTCGGCGATGAGCATGGGAGGACGAGGCAGCGACTGGAGTCAGCGATGGAGTGGCAGTGGGACCATTGCGTCGCATGGACGACGACAGCAATGAGTCCTGCTGCTCGTGGACCACGGGGCCGGTGGAGGCGTTGGACGCAGGTGACGGGGAGTGATACGTCTCCAACGTATCTATAATTTTTGATGTATTCATGCCATGTTTAGAATATTTCTACATTATTTCGGAATGATTTGGTTAGAACTAACCCGGGCTGACACTGTTTTCAGCAGAACTACCGTGGTGTTGTTTTTGTGCAGAAATAAAAGTTCTCGGAATGCGCTGAAAATCAACGAAGATTTTTCTGGAAAATGTAAAAAATACTAGAACGAAGAGTTACTGGAGGGGAGGCCCGTGGGCCCCACGAGGGTGGAGGGTGCGCCCACCCCCCTAGGACGTGCTCCTGTGCCTCGTGGAATCTCCGTGGGCCCCCCTGACTTGTTCTTGGCGCCAACCTCTCCTATAAATCCCCAAACCTTCAGAAAATAACCTAGATCGGGAGTTCCGCCTCCGCAAGCCTCTGTAGCCACCAAAAACCAATCGGGCCCTGTTTCGGCACCCTGTCGGAGGGGGGATCCATCACCGGTGGCCATCTTCATCATCCTGGTGCTCTCCATGACGAGGAGGGATTAGTTCACCTCGGGGCTGAGGGTATGTACCAGTAGCTATGTGTTTGATCTCTCTCTCTCTCTCTCTCTCTCTCTCTCATGTTCTTGGTTTGACACGATCTTGATGTACCGTGAGCTTTGCTATTATAGTTGGATCTTATGATGTTTCTCCCCATCTACCTTATTGTAATGGATTGAGTTTTCCCCTTGAAGTTATCTTATTGGATTGAGTCTTTAAGGATTTGAGAACACTTGATGTATGTCTTGCGTGGGATACATGTGGTGACAATGGGGTATTCTATTGATTCACTTGATGTATGTTTTGGTGATCAACTTGCGGGTTCCGTGAACTTGGGAATCTATGCATAGGGGTTGACACACGTTTTCATCTTGACTCTCCGATAGAAACTTTGGGGCACTCTTTGAAGTTCTTTGTGTTGGTTTGAATAGATGAATCTGAGATTGTGTGATGCATATCGTATAATCATACCCGCGGATACTTGTGGTGACATTGGAGTATCTAGGTGACATTAGGGTTTTGGTTGATTTGTGTCTTAAGGTGTTATTTTACTACGAACTCTAGGGCTGTTTGTGACACTTATAGGAATAGCCCAATGGATTGATAAGAAATAATAACTTTGAGGTGGTTTCGTACCCTACAATAATCTCTTAGTTTGTTCTCCGCTATTAGTGACTTTGGAGTGACTCTTTGTTGCATGTTGAGGGATTGTTATATGATCTAATTATGTTATTATTGTTGAGAGAACTTACACTAGTGAAAGTATGGACCCTAGGCCTTGTTTCGGAGCATTGCAATACCGTTTTCGCTCACTTTTATTACTTTCTACCTTACTGTTTTTATAATTCCAGATTACAAAAACTATATCTACCATCCATATTGCACTTGTATCACCATCTCTTCGCCGAACCAGTGCACCTATACAATTTACCATTGTATTGCGTGTGTTGGGGACACAAGAGACTCTGTGTCATTTGGTTGCAGGGTTGTTTGAGAGAGACCATCTTCATCCTACGCCTCCCATGGATTCATAAACCTTAGGTCATCCACTTGAGGGAAATTTGCTACTGTCCTACAAACCTCTCTACTTGGAGGCCCAACAATGTCTACAAGAAGAAGGTTGTGTAGTAGACATCAAGCTCTTTTCTGGCGCCGTTGCTGGGGAGGTTAGTGCTTGAAGGTATTGTTGGGGAACGTAGTATTTTAAAATTTTCCTACGATCACGCAAGATCTATCTACCAGATGCATAGAAACGAGAGGGGAGAGTGAGTCTACGTACCCTCGTAGACCGAAAGCGGAAGCGTTAGAACAACGCGGTTGATGTAGTCGTACGTCTTCATGGCCCGACCGATCAAGCACCGAAACTACGGCACCTCCGAGTTCTAGCACACGTTCAGCTCGATGACGTCCCTCGAACTCCGATCCAGCCGAGTGTCGAGGGAGAGTTCCGTCAGCACGACGGCATGGTGACGATCTTGATGTTCTACCGTCGCAGGGCTTCACCTAAGCACCGCTACAATATTATTGAGGAGAACTATGGTGGAGGGGGGCACCGCACACGGCTAAGATATCAAGAGATCAATTGTTGTGTCTAGAGGTGCCCCCCTCCCCTGTATATAAAGGAGGGAGGGAGAGGCCGGCCCTAGAGGTGGCGCGCCAAGTGTGGGGAGTCCTACTAGGACTCCCAAGTCCTAGTAGGATTCCCCTTTCCTTTTCGGAGTAGGAGAGAAGGAAAGAGGGGGAGAGGGAGAAGGAAAAGGGGGCTGCACCCCTTGTCCAATTCGGACCAGAAGGGGGGCGCGCGCCTCCTTCCTTTTGGCCTCTCTCCTCTATTCCCGTAACTCCCCGGTACTCCGAAAATACCCGAATCACTCGGAACCTTTCCGATGTCCGAATATAGTCGTCCAATATATCGATTTTTACGTCTTGACCATTTCGAGACTCCTCGTCATGTCCCCGATCTCATCCGGGACTCCGAACTCCTTCGGTACATCAAAACTCATAAACTCATAATAAAACTGTCATCGAAACCTTAAGCGTGCGGACCCTACGGGTTCGAGAACTATGTAGACATGACCGAGACATGTCTCTGGTCAATAACCAATAGCGGAACCTGGATGCTCATATTGGCTCCCACATATTCTACGAAGATCTTTATCGGTCAAACCGCATAACAACATACGTTGTTCCCTTTGTCATCGGTATGGTACTTGCCCGAGATTCGATCGTCGGTATCTCAATACCTAGTTCAATCTCGTTACCGGCAAGTCTCTTTACTCGTTCCGTAATACATCATCCCGCAACTAACTCATTGGCTGCAATGCTTGCAAGGCTTATAGTGATGTGCATTACCGAGTGGGCCTAGAGATACCTCTCTGACAATCGGAGTGACAAATCCTAATCTCGAAATACGCCAACCCAACAAGTACTTTCGGAGACACCTGTAGAGTACCTTTATAATCACCCAGTTACGTTGTGACGTTTGGTAGCACACAAAGCGTTCCTCCGGTATTCGGGAGTTGCATAATCTCATAGTCATAGGAACATGTATAAGTCATGAAGAAAGCAATAGCAGTAAAACTTAAACGATCATAGTGCTAAGCTAACGGATGGGTCTTGTCCATCACATCATTCTCCTAATGATGTGATCCCGTTGATCAAATGACAACTCATGTCTATGGCTAGGAAACATAACCATCTTTGATCAATGAGCTAGTCTAGCAGAGGCATACTAGGGACACTCTGTTTTGTCTATGTATTCACACATGTATTAAGTTTCCAGTTAATACAATTCTAGCATGAATAATAAACATTTATCATGATATAAGGAAATAAATAATAACTTTATTATTGCTTCTAGGGCATATTTCCTTCAGTCTCCCACTTGCACTAGAGTCAATAATCTAGTTCACATCGCTATGTGATTTAACACCGATAGTTCACATCGTCATGTGATTAACACCCAAAGGGTTTACTAGAGTCAATAATCTAGTTCACATCGCTATGTGATTAACACCCAAAGAGTACAAAGGTGTGATCATGTTTTGCTTCGTGAGAGAAGTTTAGTCAACGGGTCTGTCACATTCAGATCCGTATGTATTTCGCAAATGTCTATGTGTCTACAATGCTCTGCATGGAGCTACTCTAGCTAATTGCTCCCACTTTTAATACGCATCCAGATTGATAGTTAGAGTCAGCTGGATTTAGTGTCAAAGCTTGCATCGGCGTAACCCTTTACGACGAACTCTTTATCACCTCCTTAATCGAGAAACATTTCCTTAGTCATCCAGTTACTAAGGATAATTTTGACCGCTGTACAGTGATCTACTCCTGGATCACTATTGTACCTCCTTGTCAAACTCATGGCAAGGTACACAACATGTTTGGTACACAGCATGGCATACTTTATAGAACCTATGGCTGAGGCATAGGGAATGACTTTCATTCTCTCTATATTTTTCTGCCGTGGTCTAGCTTTGAGTCTTACTCAACTTCACACCTTACAAGTCAGGCAAGAACTCCTTCTTTGACTGATCCATTTTGAACTACTTCAAAATCTTATCAAGGTATGTACTCATCAAAACTCTTATCAAGCATCTTGATCTATCTCTATAGATCTTGATGCCCAATATGTAAGCAGCTTCACCGAGGTCTTTCTTTTAAAAACTCCTTTCAAACACTCCTTTATGCTTTCCAGAATATTCTACATTATTTATGATCAACAATATGTCATTCACATATACTTATCAGAAATGTTGTAGTGCTCCCACTCACTTTCTTGTAAATACATGCTTCACCGCAAGTCTGTATAAATCTATATGCTTTGATCAACTTATCAAAGCGTATATTCCAACTCCGAGATCCTTGCACCAGTCCATAGATGGATCGCTGGAGCTTGCACATTTTGTTAGCACCTTTAGGATTGACAAAACCTTCTGGTTGCATCATATACAATTCTTCTTTAATAAATCCATTAAAGAATGCAGTTTTATTGTCCATTTGCCAGATTTCATAAAATGCGGCAATTGCTAACATGATTCGGACAGACTTAAGCATCGCTACGGGTGAGAGAGTCTCATCGTAGTCAACTCCTTGAACTTGTTGAAAACCTTTCGCAACAAGTCGAGCTTTGTAAACAGTAACATTACTGTCAGCGTCAGTCTTCCTCTTGAATATCCATTTATTTTCGATGGCTTGCCGACCATCGGGTAAGTCAACCAAAGTCCACACTTTGTTCTCATACATGGATCTCATCTCAGATTTCATGGTCTCAAGCCATTTTGCGGAATCTGGGCTCATCGTCGCTTCCTCATAGTTCGTAGGTTCATCATGGTCCAGTAACATGACTTCTAGAACCGGGTTGCCGTACCACTCTGGTGCGGAACGTACTCTGGTTGATCTACTAAGTTCAGCAGTAACTTGATCCGAAGTTTCATGATCATCATCATTAGCTTCCTCACTAATTGGTGTAGGAATCACTGGAACCAGTTTCTGTGATGTACTACTATCCAATTCGGGAGAAGGTACAATTACCTCATCAAGTTCCACTTTCCTCCCACTCACTTCTTTCGAGAGAAACTCCTTCTCTAGAAAGGATCCACTCTTAGCAACAAAGACCTTGCCTTCGGATCTGTGATAGAAGGTGTACCCAACAGTTTCTTTTGGGTATCCTATGAAGATTTACTTCTCCAATTTGGGTTCGAGCTTATCATGTTGAAACTTTTTCACATAAGCATCGTAGTCCCAGACTTAAAGAAATGACAGCTTAGGTTTCTCGTCAACCACAGTTCATATGGTGTCATCTCCACGGATTTAGATGGTGCCCTATTTAACGTGAATGTAGCTGTCTCTAATGCATAACCCCAAAAGCGATAGTGGTAGATCGGTAAGAGACATCATTCATCGCACCATATCTAATAAAGTACGGTTATGACGTTCGGACACACCATTACACTGTGGTGTTCCAGGTGGCGTGAGTAGTCAAACTATTTCACATTGTTTTTACTAGAAGGCCAAACTTGCTAACTCAAATATTTTACCTCTACGATCATATCGTAGAAACTCTTATTTTCTTGTTACGATGATTCTCCACTTCACTCTGAAATTCTTTGAACTTTTCAAATGTTTCAGACTTGTGCTTCATTAAGTAGATATACCCATATCTGCTCAAATCATCGATGAAGGTCAGAAAATAACGATACATGCCGCGAGCTTCAACACTCATTGGTCCGCATACATCAGTATGTATGATTTCCAACAACTCTGTTGCTCGCTCCACAGTTCCGGAGAACAGAGTTTTAGTCATCTTGCCCATGAGGCATGGTTCGCAAGCACCAAGTGATTCATAATCAAGTGATTCCAAAAGTCCATCACTATGGAGTTTCTTCATGCGCTTTACACCAATATGACCTAAACGGCAGTGCCTCAAATAAGTTGCACTATCATTATTAACCTTGCATCTTTTGGCTTCAATATTATGAATATGTGTATCACACGATCGAGATCCAACAATCCATTTTCATTGGGTGTATGACCATAGAAGGTTTTATTCATGTAAACAGAACAACAATTATTCTCTAACTTACATGAATAACCATATTGCAATAAACATGATCAAATCATATTCATGCTCAACACAAACACCAAATAACACTTATTTAGTTTCAACACTAATCCCGAAAGTATAGGGAGTGTGCGATGATGATCATATCAATCTTGGAACCACTTCCAACACACTTTCACCTTTAACTAGTTTCTGTTCATTATGCAACTCCCATTTCGAGTTACTACTCTTTAGCAACTGAACCAGTATCAAATACCGAGGGCTGGCTATGAACACTAGTAAAATACACATCAATAATCTGTATATCAAATATACCTTTGTTCACTTTGCCATCCTTCTTATCCACCAAATATCTAGGGTAGTTCCACTTCTAGTGACCTTTTCCTTTGCAGTAGAAGCACTTAGTTTCAGGCTTGAGTTTAGCTTTGGGTTTCTTCACGGGAGTGACAACTTGCTTGTCATTCTTTTTTTTAAGTTCCCCTTCTATCCCTTTGCCCTTTACTTGAAACAAGTGGTCTTATTAACCATCAACACTTGATGCTCTTTCTTGATTTCTACCTTCACCGATTTCAGGATCGCGAAGAGCTCCGGAATTACCTTCGTCATCCCTTGCATATTATAGTTCATCACGAAGTTCTACTAACTTGGTGATGGTGACTAGAGAACTTTTGTCAATTACTATCTTATCTGGAAGAATAACTCCCACTTGATTCAAGTAATTGTAGTACCCAGACAATCTGAGCACATGCTCACTGGTTGAGCTATTCTCCTCCATCTTGTAGGCAAAGTACTGTCAGAGGTCTTATACCTCTCGACACGGGCATGAGTATGAAATACTAATTTCAACTCATGGAACATCTCATATGCTCCGTGGCGTTCAAAACATTTTTGAAGTCCCGGTTATAAGCCGTAAAGCATGGCGCACTAAACTATCAAGTAGTCATCATACCGAGCTTGTCAAACATTCATAACGTTTGTATCTGCTCCTGCAATAGGTTCGTCACCTAGCGGTGCATCAAGGACATAATACTTTTGTGCAGCAATGAGGATAATCCTCAGATCACGGACCTAGTCCACATCATTGCTACTAACATCTTTCAACTTATATTTCTCTAGGAAAATATAAAATAAACGGGGAGCTATATCACGAGCTATTGATCTACAACACAGATATGCTAATACTAGCAGGACTAAGTTCATGATAAATTAAAGTTCAATTAATCATATTACTTGAAGAACTCCCACTTAGATAGACATCCCTCTGGTCATCTAAATGATCACGTGATCCAAATCAACTAAACCATGTCCGATCATCACGTGAGATGGAGTAGTTTTCAATGGTGAACATCTTATGTTGATCATATCTACTATATGATTCACGCTCGACCTTTCAGTCTCCAGTGTTCCGAGGCCATATCCGCATATGCTAGGCTCATCAAGTTTAACCCGAGTATTTTGCGTGTGCAAAACTGGCTTACACCCGTTGTATTTGAACGTAGAGCTTATCACACCCGATCATCACGTGGTGTCTCGGCACGACGAACTTTTGCAACGGTGCATACTCAGGGAGAACACTTATACCTTGAAATTTTGTAAGGGATCATCTTATAATGCTATCGTCATACTAAGCAAAATAAGAAGCATAATAAGATAAACATCACATGCAATCAAAATATGTGACATGATATGGCCATCATCATCGTGTGCTTTTCATCTCCATCTCCAAAGCACCGTCATGATCACCTTCGTCACCGGCGCGACACCTTGATCTTCATCGTAGCATCGTTGTCGTCTTGCCAACTATTGCTTCTACAACTATCGCTGCCGCTTAGTGATAAAGTAAAGCAATTATTTGGCGATTGCATTTCATACAATAAAGCGACAACCATATGGCTCCTGCCAGTTGCCGATAACTTTACAAAACATGATCATCTCATACAAAACCGTATAACTCATCATGTCTTGACCATATCACATCACAACATGCCCTGCAAAAACAAGTTAGACGTTCTCTACTTTGTTGTTGCAAGTTTTACGTGGCTGCTACGGGCTTAGCAAGAACCGTTCTTACCTACGCATACAAAAACCACAACGATGTTTCGTCAAGTATGTGTTGTTTTAACCTTCACAAGGACCGGGCGTAGTCACACTTGATTCAGCTAAAGTGAGAGAGACAGACACCCGCCAGTCACCTTTAAGCAACGAGTGCTCATAACGGTGAAACCAGTCTCGCGTAAGCGTACGCGTAATGTCGGTCCGGGCCGCTTCATCTCACAATACCGCCGAAGCAAAGTATGACATGCTGGTAAGCAGTATGACTAGTATCGTCCACAACTCACTTGTGTTCTACTCGTGCATATCATCTACGCATAGACCTGGCTCATGATGCCACTATTGGGGAACGTAGTATTTTAAAATTTTCCTACGATCACGCAAGATCTATCTACCAGATGCATAGAAACGAGAGGGGAGAGTGAGTCTACGTACCCTCGTAGACCGAAAGCGGAAGCGTTAGAACAACGCGGTTGATGTAGTCGTACGTCTTCACGGCCCGACCGATCAAGCACCGAAACTACGACACCTCTGAGTTCTAGCACACGTTCCGCTCGATGACGTCCCTCGAACTCCAATCCAGCCGAGTGTCGAGGGAGAGTTCCGTCAGCACGACGGCATGGTGATGATCTTGATGTTCTACCGTCGCAGGGCTTCGCCTAAGCACCGCTACAATATTATCGAGGAGAACTATGGTGGAGGGGGGCACCGCACACGGCTAATAGATCAAGAGATCATATGTTGTGTCTAGAGGTGCCCCCTGCCCCCGTATATAAAGGAGGGAGGGAGAGGCCGGCCCTAGAGGTGGCGCGCCAAGTGTGGGGAGTCCTACTAGGACTCCCATGTCCTAGTAGGATTCCCCTTTCCTTTCCGGAGTAGGAGAGAAGGAAAGAGGGGGAGAGGGAGAAGGAAAAGGGGGCTGCACCCCTTGTCCAATTCGGACCAGAAGGGGGGCGCGCGCCTCCTTCCTTTTGGCCTCTCTCCTCTATTCCCGTAACTCCCCGGTACTCCGAAAATACCCGAATCACTCGGAACCTTTTCGATGTCCGAATATAGTCGTCCAATATATCGATTTTTACGTCTCGACCATTTCGAGACTCCTCGTCATGTCCCCGATCTCATCCGGGACTCAGAACTCCTTTGGTACATCAAAACTCATAAACTCATAATAAAACTGTCATCGAAACCTTAAGCGTGCGGATCCTACGGGTTCGAGAACTATGTAGACATGACCGAGACACGTCTCCGGTCAATAACCAATAGCGGAACATGGATGCTCATATTGGCTCCCACATATTCTACGAAGATCTTTATCGGTCAAACCGCATAACAACATACGTTGTTCCCTTTGTCATCGGTATGTTACTTGCCCGAGATTCGATCGTCGGTATCTCAATACCTAGTTCAATCTCGTTACCGGCAAGTCTCTTTACTCCTTCCGTAATACATCATCCCGCAACTAACTCATTAGCTACAATGCTTGCAAGGCTTATAGTGATGTGCATTACCGAGTGGGCCCAGAGATACCTCTTTGACAATCGGAGTGACAAATCCTAATCTCGAAATATGCCAACCCAACAAGTACTTTCGGAAACACCTGTAGAGTACCTTTATAATCACCCAGTTACGTTGTGACGTTTGGTAGCACACAAAGTGTTCCTCCGGTATTCGGGAGTTGCATAATCTTATAGTCATAGGAACATGTATAAGTCATGAAGAAAGCAATAGCAGTAAAACTTAAACGATCATAGTGCTAAGCTAACGGATGGGTCTTGTCCATCACATCATTCTCCTAATGATGTGATCCCGTTGATCAAATGACAACTCATGTCTATGGCTAGGAAACATAACCATCTTTGATCAATGAGCTAGTCTAGTAGAGGCATACTAGGGACACTCTGTTTTGTCTATGTATTCAAACATGTATTAAGTTTCCGGTTAATACAATTCTAGCATGAATAATAAACATTTATCATGATATAAGGAAATAAATAATAACTTTATTATTGCCTCTAGGGCATATTTCCTTCAGGTATATCTTTAGATCTTGCAATCGAGTCTATTAGTTTCTTGTTTTATCACTAGTTTAGTCTATAAAAGAAAACTACAAAAAATGGAATTGAGGGTGCCTCATATGCTTCATCTTTTTATTATCTTTCGTGAAAATGATGGAAAGGAAAATTGTGCCAAAGTGTTAGATGAAGAATGCATTAGAATGTTTGGCACTAAATCTTTGAATGATGATGAGCATGGTTGCAATGTTGTTAGTATGAACTCTTTGAATATCCATAGTACTAATGATGATTGCACTAGTCATGATAAAAATGTCTCTTATAAGCATGTCAACTTTTGTGGAGTGCATAGAGTTTGCAAGTACACACCAAATAGGGAAGATAAATTTTGCAAGAGGCATAAGTATTTAGAAACTAAATGGTTGCTAGAGAGGCTATATGTTTGTTCTGAAAATTTAAATTTTCTTAGCCGTACTTCTGAACTTTGCAATGAACGTGGTCATTTAAATCTCCAATGCAAATTGTTTCATGATCGAATCGTGTCCAAAATTGTGATGACTTGATTTTCCTTGCACATCATAATGAACTTAGTTTGCTTTTGGCTTATGAAGAAATGAAACATATAACTAAGAATATTCAAGAATTTGCCCTTGAGAGAGTTCTTGATTTTTATCTAGAAGAATTTTTTACGTATTGTGCGGTGAATTGCATTGAAAATCCTTATATTGCCAATTACATAAAGACAAGAAAACAAATAGAAGATGAAGAGAATACTAATGAAAGGGAAGAGACTTCCCAATATCCTCCTATTATTTCTTATGATGAATCAGGTAACGAGGAGGAGCCTTCTATTCAACCAATCTCATTAATAAGGAGCTCCGAAAAGAGGATTAAACCCACACATAATGTGAAGAAGAAAAAGAAAAGACAGAGAAGCAAAAGTAAAAAAGGTATCCCTCCCAAATGATGTTGCTCCTATTACTCCTTGTGATGATGATAATTTCTATACTATTGGTGCTATCCATACTATTAATGATGAGAGTGATTATGCTTATGATATGCAAAGCCCAAGCTTGGGGATGCTATGTTTGATGAGAATGATATGTTTGAGAATTTATTTGCTGCAATTAATGTTTGTCCCAAGCTTGGGGATGCTATGTTTGATGAAGATGATATTTTTAGTCCTCCAAGTTTTGATGAGTAAATTTATTATGATGATAGCATGCCTCCTATTTATGATGATTATATTGATGAAAGTGGGTTTGGAAGAATTTCATCTTTAGGAAGTAATGATCCCACTATTTTGGAGGGTGTTGAATCTTATTGCGACAATTATGAAAGTGGATTTGGAGAGGTCATGACTTTATTTAGTAATGATTCCACTATCTTGGAAGAGGTTTCAATTGATTATGTTGAGAACAAAGTTGCTACTTATTTATGTTATAAAAAGTAGTGATGATTATATTTATAAAACTTGTCATGATTACGATTACCCTTTTTCTGAACATTACTCTTTTAATGTGGAAAATTTTTATAGTATTCAAGTTTCTTATGATACTCCCACTATTCCAAATGAAAATAATTTTGCTTATGTGGAGAGTTGTAAAATTTTTATGCTTGGGGATCATGAGAATAATGCTTTATGTGATGGTTATATTGTTTAATTCATTCATGATGCTACTGAATTTTTTTATGAGGGAGGAATATATGCTTGTAGGAATTGCAGTAATATCGAGTTTCCTCTCTATGTGTTGAAAATCTTGAAGCTATGCTTGTTTTGCTTTCCTATGCTAGTTGATTGTTGTTCCAATAAGTTGTTTGCTCACAAAATCCCTATGCATAGGAATTTGGTTAGGCTTAAATGTGCTAGTTATATTCTTCATGATGATCTCTTTATGTTTCAATTCTTATCTTTTATGCGAGCATCATTGAAATCATCATGCCTAGCTAAAAGGCATTAAAGAAAAGCGCTTGTTGGGAGACAACCCAATATTTACCCCTACTGTTTTTGTGTGTTCACATGATTAAGCTACTGTAGTAATTATGTTTTATAGCTTTTGTTTCGATAAAGTGCCAAGTAGAACCTTCGGGAAGACTTGGGTGAAAGTTAATGTGATCTTGCTGTAAAAAATAGAAACTTTGCGCTCACGAGATTAGCTGTCATTTTTTACAAATGAGTGCTTTTAAGTTGATTCTTTTTGCAGAAGATTAATAGACAAATTCCTCAGGTCGACCAATTTATTTCATAATCTTGGGAGTTACATAAGTATTCGAGAGTTACAGATTACTACAGACTGTTATGTTTTTGACAGATTCTATTTTCATTGTGTTATTTGCTTATTTTGATGAATCTATGAGTAGTATCGGAGGGTATGAACCATAGAGAAGTTAGAATACAGTAGATATAACACCAATATGAATTTAGAATGAGTTCACAATAGTACCTAAGTGGTGATTTATTTTCCTATACAAATGGAGCTTACGAGTTTTCTGTTGAGTTTTGTGTTGTGAAGTTTTCAAGTTTTGGGTAAAGATTCGATGGACTATGGAATAAGGAGTGGCAAGAGCCTAAGCTTGGGGATGCCCAAGGCACCCCAAGGTAATATTCAAGGACAACTAGGAGCCTAAGCTTGGGGATGCCCCGGAAGGCATCCCCTCTTTCGTCTTTGTTCATCGGTAACTTTACTTGGAGCTATATTTTTATTCACCACATGATATGTGTTTTGCTTGGAGCGTCAATTTATTTTGTTTTGCTTGCTGTTTGAATAATATCCCAAGATCTTGAATTATTAAATGTTAGAAAGTCTTCACATAGTTACATAATTATTCAACTACTCATTGATCTTCACTTATATATTTTGGAGTAGTTTGTCATGTGCTCTAGTGCTTCACTTATATCTTTTAGAGCACGACGATGGTTTTATTTTGAAGAAATTGATGAACTCTCATGCTTCACTTATATTATTTTGAGAGTCTTAAACAGCATGGTAATTTGCTTTGGTTATAAATTTAGTCCTAATATGATAGGCATCAAGAGGGATATAATAAAAACTTTTATATAAAGTGCATTGAATACTACGAGAAGTTTGATTCTTTATGATTGTTTTGAGATATGAAGATGGTGATATTAGAGTCATGCTAGTGGAGTAGTTGTGAATTTGAGAAATACTTGTGTTAAAGTTTGTGATTCCCGTAGCATGCACGTATGGTGAACCATTATGTGATGAAGTTGGAGCATGATTTACTTATTGATTGTCTTCCTTATGAGTGGAGGTCGGGATCGCATGATGATTAACTCCTACAAACCCTTCCCCTAGGAGCATGCGTGTAGTACTTTGTTTCGATGACTAATAGATTTTTGCAATAGGTATGTGAGTTCTTTATGACTAACTAGCAAAAGAGCCCGTGCGTTGCAATGGGGGAGAAAACATAACACACACTTTAACCCAACAACCATCACTCAAGACCATAATAGGTCCATTTCCTTTATTTTTGCGAGGCATCATATTTGTGTTGCCGCTTATCCTACTTCTCACACTCGCCGGCGATGGCCAAGGTGTTCACACAAAACAAAACAAAACGTGTTTGAATATGGTTAATCCTAAGGCGTCTCTCTCTCCCTCTCTCCTCCCTCTCCCTCTCTCTCTCGCGCTTCCTCTCACTTTCGCGATGAGAAATCTGTTGTTTTCCCCTGCAACATTTTTCAGAGGTATGCATGTGTAGTTATTGACGTTCTCTATTCCCTATATGGTTATAGTGAGGTGTTTATTTGCAATCCGGATCGACGCCGGTACGAAATAAAAAATGGATCTTGCATGATAAATTATAAGTTTGCTTCCAAAACAATATTTAAAAAATATTTAACAGGTAAAAATAACATCATATTTAGATTCCACACATTTTTCTAATAATATTTCATATATAATATGTTAAAATCGAAGTTACGGTTTAAAAGATACGTATAATTTAGAAAATCATTTGTCTGACTTAAATATATTCCAAAATGATATTTAAAAACACTTAACAGGTAAAAATAATGTCATATTCATATTCTACATATTTTTCTAATCAAATTTCATATATAACATGTTCAAATCGGAGTTATGGTTTAAAAGATATGGATGATTTAAAAAAGCATTTATTTGACTTAAATATGATCCGTGGATGAATTACCTAAAACATCAGGGGGGTTTTGAAAAATGTAAAATAACGGTTCGGGAGTGACTTAAATCCGGACTGCGGGTTGCTTTTGTTGGGACCCCGATCCTAAGTCACACAGTTCTAGCATGTAACACATCATATCACTTTGCGACCTCACGCACGGTATCCCCACGGGTGCCACCTTACCTGGCCCGGGACCATTTGCGCATTTTGGCACACGTATATGATAGTGTCGCTAGCATCCATATGACAGAGAACCCGAGCCGACATGACTAGTTATAAACCAAAAGTGGCGCTAAATTATAGAGACGGGCATACATGACCCAGCAACGAACGTGTCGGTCATCAACGTATGAACCCAAGTCGTAGCAAGCTACAAGGACTTAAAGGAACAACGCGTGACATTTCCCCTAAGGGACAGGCACAGGAATGAAGAAGGACACATGCCGGCCAGGCTAAGTGTTCCGGAGCAGTAGCAAGCTACCAAGGCTCAGTGGAAGCACTAGGAGACATTTCCCTGTAAGATAGGCTACCAAGGGTAAACAACTAGGTGTCGGATCTCACACATAGCAATACACATTACACGTACGCATAACATGCAAGTATGTGCAGTACAACATGGCATCACAACATAACTCAACAACTCATATAGATAAGGCCCAGAAGAGCCATCATAGCATTTATTACAAACAGGGGTCACATGACCCAACATACAGAGCATACAGGCAACAGAAGCATAACATGTCTGAGTACAGACAACTACAAATGAAAAGGGCTGAGAAGCCTGACTATCCACAAGACCCTCCCAAGGTACAAGATCGTAGCTGAGGTAACAAGCTAAACGTCGAAGTCCATGCGGAACCATTAGTGAGACTGAAGTCTCTCTGCAAAAACATAAATTAAGCAAACGTGAGTACAAAGGTACTCAGCAAGACTTACATCAGAACTAGCTACATATGCATCAGTATCAACAAAGGGGTCGTGGAGTTTGACTGCAACAAGCCAGCTAGGACTCGGTGGCTATCCTGAACTACGACTGCAAGTAACTCTTAGAGGTGGCGCACACGAGTCCACATATTCACCAATCAATACACCACTATGGATCCGCTCCCGTCTTCCTACGAGAAGGACATCCATAGCACTCACACTTGTCTTGAGCATTTTAGAGTGTCCACTTTCACTTGTCTATGTACCACGTAAGCATCCAAGAAGTCCATAACCGCAGACCCGGCTATTCGAATAGATCATGTTAACCCTGCCGGGGTGTACTTCTTCACACACGCTCTCACCACTTATCGCCATGTACACGTCGTGTATCTCGGCAACCTTCAAGCGGAAGCCTGGCGAGGGTGTCGGCCACGACCTGACTAACCACACAAGACTCTAGTCTAGGTTTATCGCCTATTCGGGTTCCATCTGTAAGGAGATCCGGCCGGGGTGTCGCTCATGGCCCCAAACGATGTGTACAGGGTTCCCAAGCCCACCAACCGGGTGCCACTTGGTACACCGGGCCACTGCACCTACTCTGTCCCAAGCCCACCTATACTGGGTGCCACTTGGTAGACTACTAGCACTACCTACAAACACCAGAAACTAGTTGCAACTCCTAGACAGAGATCTAGTTGATTAATAAGTCGAGAGGGGTCGAGTTACTGGAACCCAATGTGTGGTAGTAGCTAATCATTGGACAACTTACACAGAACTCAGTTCTTAAGGATGGTCCCAGTGAGACAACCCACCATGTACTCCTACATGGCCTCTCACCGCTACCTTTACTAAATCGTGTTCACACACTTAGCTCACACACAGAAGGGCATGTTTATCACCATTCCAATTCATCCCCGATGAATCAGAACTGACACAACTCTGAGCAATAGCAGGCATAACCAGAAAGCATGAATGAGTAGGCACAACATGGCTCAAACAACTCCTACTCATGCTAGTAGGTTTCAACTATTTACTGTGGCAATGACAGGTCATGCATAGGAAAGGGGTTCAGCTACCGCAGCAAAAAGCAGTTCAATCGTTGTTGTCCTAATGCAGTAAAAGAGAGCAGGAGCGAGAGAGTGGGATTGTATCGGAATGCTCAAAGGGGGTTTGCTTGCCTGGCACTCCTGAAGATAACACTATGTCTTCATCGGTGTCATCGATCTCATCGTCGGAACAATGTCTACTGAGAGGGGGCAAACACCGGCAACAGAGAAAGAACACAATCAATGCAATGCAACAATATGATGCATGATCATGACATGGCAATATGCTGTGATTTGAGCTAATGCAACTAGCAATGAATTAAATGAAGTTGGTTTGAATCCAAGATTCAAATTCAAATTCCACAAGTGGTTATTTAAATGTTATTAATTGATTTGACCTGATCAGCAGGTTTAACATGTTCAAACATGCATGAAAATGCCATAAACAGATTCCTTGGATTATTCTGATCATTTTTCATATATAAATTATTTTCATCTGAGCTACGGTTGATTTTATATGATTTTTAGAAGTTTAAAGCATTTTCTGGAATTTCTAAACTTTTTCTGATTTATTTTAATTCCAGAAAGGCTTTACTGCATCAGCACTGCGTCATCATGACGTCAGCGAGTCAATAGGGCACGGTCCATGTCAGGCCCAAGATGTGATTCTATCCCGATCATGTGACACTTACTTGATTGGGGCACAACCGCATTTCGGGCGCTTAGCAAGATGGATATCATTACATCATATCATTACATCATACCATTACATACATACATGGGGAATACAACAATACATACAAGTCACATGAATACAACAACATCAATACAAGGCATCTGGCTATGGATGCAAACATGAAAAGCTCAATGACATCCATCTGCTATCCCAGGCTGCCGACCCGGAACCTAACCCAAGACTGAAGAAGAAGAAGAAGAAGAAGAAGAAGAAGAAGAAGAAGAAGAAGAAGAAGAAGAAGAAGAACTCCAACAAAATGAACATCGCTCTCACGTCAAGACATCAAAAAACCTGCACCTGCAACTGTTGTTGTAGTATCTGTGAGCCACGAGGACTCAGCAATCCCATAACCATGGGTAACAAGACTATCAAAGCTTAATAGGTAGGAAGAGGTAAAGTGGTGAGGTTGCAGCAGCTAAGCAAATATATGGTGGCTAGCTTACGAGTACAAGAATAAGATGAGCATCTACGTAAACGGTCGCAAACTAGTAATGATCGCTAAAGATCCTGAACTACCTACGAGTCAAACATAACCCCACCGTGTTCTCTTCTCAAAGTGAAAAGAGACAGTCACGGTTACTCACACAGTTGTGTGTTTTACTTCGGATCCTCTGTCAAGTTTTCTACAACCGGACATTAACAAATTCCAATCTGCCACATAACCGCGGGCACGGCTTTCGAAAGATCATAACCCTGCAGGGGTGTCCCAACTTAGCCCATCACAAGCTCTCACGATCAGCTGAAGTGATAAATATAATATCATCACCCCTTATCTTAGGGAAAATCCGATCAGGCTCGGCATCCCGGTGCACAAGACATTTCGACAATGGTAAAACAAGTCCAGAAAGACCTCCTGGCGTGCCGACACCCTGATAGTAGCCGTGCGTATCTCGTCTCAGGCCACGTCCGGATGAGCTATGGTTACAGCGACGAGATACCCCAAGTTTCCAAGGGGCGGCGCCGCAAGCTGCTCTATTTGGGACCAACACCATCGGCACTAGCCCCCCTGCTATGTAGAAGAATCCACGGGTAGCGCTAACTCCCTATGCAATTAATTAATTAATTAATTAAGTTGTTATTGTGAGGCAAATTAAAACCAATGTTGGGCCTTGCTGGAGGAGTTTTATTCAAAGACGAACTGTCAAGGGGTCCCCATATACCCAACCGTGTAAGGAACGCAAAATCAAGGAACATAATGCCGGTCTATCGGCGCCTAAGGTGGCATGAGTGGAACAAAACACCGAGCAAAAGGCCAAGCCTTCCACCCATGCCCAGTATATAGGTGTGTTAATATATATATAACATATTGTGATATTCCAACAACAAGTTCTCACCTGGAACGATCGTCATCTTCACCTGCAACTAACAACGCTATAAGAGGGGCTGAGCAAGCGGGTAACATAGCCAAACAATGGTTTTGCTAGGAAGGTTTCAAAGGTTAGAGGTTTCATGGCAACAAGGAGAGGCTGACAATAAAGATGGGTAGCGCGACATATAACAATAGCATCGAGACACTAAGCATGGCAATGGTAGTAAAGGTATCCAAGGGTATGGTCATCTTGCCTGAGATCCCGCAAGGAAGAAGAATGGATCCATGAAGAAGACAAAGAAGAAGCGTTGAAGAAGAACCATGGGAAGACGAACAAATCCTCACGAACGCAACGGAACAAGCACTAACGAGAAGAAGCAAGCAATACGGTAAACAAACCACTCAAGAACATGACAATATGGACTACCAAGTAGGATGCACAACAAGTCTACATATGATGCAGAGCAAGTCTATACAGGAAACAAAACATGGCAAGGTAGGAAGCACAGTAAAACAACACAAGTCTATATGATGCAATACATGGCAAGGTATGATGCATGACAAGTCTATACAAGAAGCAATACATGGCAAGGTAGGATGCACAGAAAAACAACACAAGTTTATATGATGCAATACATGGCAAGGTATGGTGCATGACAAGTCTATACAGGAAGCAATACATGGCAAGGTAGGAAGCACAGAAAACAACACAAGTTTATATATGATGCAATACATGGCAAGGTATGATGCACTGTAGATGCACTTAGGATGCATTACATGACAACATAGGAAGCACACCAGAACAACACAAGAACAAGACAATAAGCTCAAGCAATTAGGATGCAAAACAGATCCATAAAGGATGCAAAACATGACAAGGTAGGAAGCACAGAGAAGCAACATAAGAACAACAAGTTTAAATGAGGCCGGAAGCTACTTAAGACAAATCCGGTAAGTCCTCATATGCAAAGTTTGAAATTAGCCCAGATCTGCACATACCTTAAGTTAAAGTTGTTAAACAACAATTTAACATGAACCATCATGATCTACACGGAATTCTAGTCAAGTTTCATATAAAGTTTGTTTAATTCGGAGCTACGGCCTAGAAGATATGAGCAAAACAAGTTAAGCATGGCAACGGTGCAAGATGCACCCAAACATCAAGAAAACTCACTCCAAACATGAAAACAACATGATATGATGATTCTACATGCAAAATCACACAAGTTTCATATAAGGAACACTCCAAACGGAGCAACGGGCTAAAAGATACACATGAAACAAGATATAACAACAAGCTGAAGTTAACAGCCACATAGCAACTTTGGAGCAAGATATATATAAGCTACAGCACTCAAACATGGTGACAAGAAGCATGGACATGAAGTAGACATATCCTACAGCAAATAACTCCATTGGAGCAACTCCATAGGAGGCACGGATCAATAGCAACAACCTACAACATTTTGATCATGACACTAAAAACTTGAGAGCAATCTTTTATAGCAACTTGGGAGCAAGAATTAAATAAGCTACAGCAAGCCAAATGAGCAAGTAAGGTCATGAATGGATAGACAACAACATGTAAAACAAAGAATGATCAACGGCCACCCCAAAACTAACATGGATTTGCCTAGGGCATCAAGCAAACATAGCATCAGGATATGACAGATTCCAGACTTAGTGAAATTTCACTAAGTGTTAAAACAGTAACATTATCATGGCATGTTTGCGAGCAAGTTTAATTCAAGACAAGGCATATCATGGAAAGTTAAATGCACCACATCAAAGAACAAATCATGGAGATTCTAAAACATCTAAACATGTGGCATGGGGGCAAACACATCAATAGCAAAGAGCATGTGAAAACAGCATCTCATAACAAGTTACAAAACCTAACAGCCAAATGCACTTTTGCAACAGAGATAAACATGGCAATATGGACTCAAACAAGCATGCTATAGCAACCAACATGTAAAGCATCTCATGACGAACATTTTGACATATCATTTGCACCAAGTTATCATATCTCAAACATGGCATGAAAATAACAAGTAGCAGCAGTTTACAACAAGTAGCACCCTTGCAACAGATATTAGAGCATCTAGATGAACTCAAATGAGCATGGCACAATGGAACAAAGTGTAGAGAATATCACCACGGTCATTTTGACATATTATTCACTCAATTTGGTCAAGCAAACAATTAATTACAAGCAGTCAAAGATGCAACATTAAACTGACAGAAAAAGGACTTAGCAGTTTTTCACTAGACTGGAAAAAAAACAACAGGGCGCAATATAGCTAATGACGCATGGGCGGGGATTAGGTGGGCTCACCAAATTGGGCCTGGCCCGGTCGGGGGGAGGTGAGGCAGGCCGGGGCGGTCGGGCCGGGCGAGGGAGCTGGAGGGAGTGGCCCAGGAGGCGGCCTGGGGGAGCTGGGCCAGGCGAGGCCGGCCCGTGAGGCATGGGACGAGGAGGCCGTGGCCCAGGTGGCCGCTGGGCGTCGCCGTCGGTGCGTCGTCCTCACCCGAGCGAGGCCATGGCAGGCGGCGGCGCCCGGCGATGTGCGAGGGGCGGCGAGGCGGGGAGCCCAGCGCCAGATCTGGCCGGCGGCGGGGGTCTTGTGGCAAGGAGGCGGCGGACCGGAGCTGATGTGGCGGCGGCGAGTCGAGGCCACCGACGGCGGCGTCGCGGGATGGCGGGGAGGCCGCTGCGGGCGCCAGCGGCGGCTAGCTCCGGCGGGAGCTCGCCGGAGGGAGGCGAGGCGAGGCCCGACGCGGAGGCGGCAGGGCGACGCGCGGGGGGAGCGGGCGCGGTCGGGCCCGGCGCGGCAGCGGCGCGGGCCGGCCGTGGGCTCGCCGGCCCGGCGCGACGGGGAAGCTGGCGGCGGTGACGTGTCACGCTCTGAGTGGAGGAGGGCGGCGGAGACGCTGATGTGGCGGGCGTTGATTGGCCCGAGTGAGGTGGCTGGGGTGCTGGACATGTCCGGCGGCGGTGGGAGGAGTTTTAGGGTTGGATCTGCACGAAAATGGAGGGGATGCACATATATATAGGTAGAGGGAGCTAGGAGTGTCCAAATGAGTAGCCGTTCGCGGCCACGCGATCGTGATCGAACGGCCAAGAGCATGGAGGGGTTAGAATGGGCTAGATGGGCTGTGCAAAAAGGGGTGCTGGGTCAAAAGAGAAAAGGCTTCGGGCGGTTAACACGGTTAACCGTTGGGCTATCAAACGAACTCCGAACGCGACGAAACATGACACGCGGTCTACCTATGCTATAATAAGACCACACGCCAAGTTTCAACCCATTCCGAGAACGTTTTTCCGGCCACTCATAAAATAAATATTCGGAGGCACCGCGGGCGCGTGCAAGTGAATTTGGGCTCAGAACGGACAACGGAGAGGACGAGGGAACTCGGACGGATGCAAGTTTTGAAAACATGCTAATGCAACACACATGATGACATGGCAAGATGCAACACGCAAGCAGATGACATGGCAACGAAGACGAATAACTAACTAACACCTGGCGCACCGGTCTCGGGGTGTCACAACACTCCCCTACTAACAAGAGATCTCGTCCCGAGATCTTAGGAACGAGACGGAAGGGAAAAAGGAAAAACAAGTTCTTGGAGGTAAAAAGAGTGAAATCAAAGAACCTTGAGAGGTTGAGCCACTTGAAAGAAAGGATACAACGGAGATGAACGAAGTTGAGAAGCTCCGTTACAAAAGAGGAACAAGGAACACAAGAGAACCAAGGGTTGAAAGGCACGAAAACAAGAGCTGAAGGAACAAGAATGAATACGAAACCACTCCGGTTAAAAGAGATAGAAAAGGAATCTCCACGAAGGAATTCGGGTAGCACTCAGGCTTAACTGAAAGAAAATAGCACACCGGTTGAACATGAATGGAATAGGACAAGAACCTGAGGAGATGGGATAAAAACATGACGAAAAGAACAAGACAATGCCTCCGGAATAATTGAAATGATGGAATTAAAAGAATGGAGAAGAAGATGACAACTTCCATCACGAATGGATTGAAAGAACATTTTCAGGATAAAGGTTTGAACGGAGTTGTTGATAAAATCAACAAGAAAAGAATAAGCTTGTTGTGGACTTATGAAAACATCTCAAAACTTGAGGTGAATTACCGCCGCAACGAAAGGAAGGATTATCTGAGAATGAAAAATTGCAAAACTCCACTTCAAAGAATACGGAGAATTATTTGCACTAGAGAGGCAAAAGAATAAGAATGCTTGAGCTGCTCCAGAAGAATTAGACGAATGTTTGAAGAATGAATTAAATGATGAAGAACCACCATGAAGAACTCCGGTATTAAAGGATGATGATATAGAAATGACTGGTGAAAGGAATACGATTAAAGCCTTGCGGAGATTAGAAAGAACTTCCGACGAGATAACCGAGAAAAATTGAATTCCGGAAAGAAAAGATAAAACACTTGGAACTAGAATTTATTCATCAAGAA
Source organism: Secale cereale (assembly GCA_902687465.1). NCBI lineage: Eukaryota > Viridiplantae > Streptophyta > Magnoliopsida > Poales > Poaceae > Secale > Secale cereale. The sequence goes on along the minus strand of LR738711.1, from coordinate 153,373,007 downwards.
TAAACTCCGAACGAAGGAATAATCAACTTGATGAAAAAAAATAAGAATTATGTTATGCTTATCCTCCACCAATTAAATTGATGAGAAGCAATGGATTCGCATATCACTTATTCTTAATGAAATTGATTAAAGAGGGATATCTCGCGAAGTTGCGAAGATCTTCATGAAACACCGGTAGGATTGGAATAAAAATGAATTGATATGATAGCACCGGAAAAGAACTCTTGAGCGAACCACCGTAAAGAATTAAAACCGAGTGAAGAAAAAGGAACGAACCACCGGGAAGAATTAATCCAGTGATGAAAAAGAACAAACCACCGAGAAGAATTACAATCGAGTGAAGAACGAGAATGACCACCGTAAGGAATGAAATTGAACGATGCAAGAGGACAAGCCACCATGAAGAATTGAAATTGAGTGAATACAAGAGAATGAATCGCCGGGAAAAGGATAAGTTCTTGAGAAAATTTGAATGACGAGAACGAAGAGATCGCGGACGGATTAATGAATGCTTGAACGAAGCACCGTAAAGAATATGAGACGAACGAAGAGGCATCACTGAAGAATATTTGGAGGACGAAGTTGAAAACTGAGAACGAAGAAATGTTCTGAAATGATGGCCTTCGGAGGAACATAAAGAAAAGAATTCAAGAAATACTCCGGATGAAGAAAAGAAGAAAGATTGAACCAACTATGAAAAGAATTGAAAGCGATGTTGGAGAAGGCATATGACTGATGGGATCCATACTTACGTCACACTTGAAAAGAATTTGGAACACTCCGGGAAATTAGAGGAGTCAGGTAAGATCCTGGGAAAGACCTGTGGGTTATGAGCCCACCGAAGGGAGAACTCCGTTGAAATGGAATGCAAAGGAGATGATGCACCAGAACGAATGAAAAACTCAAATGAGGTGACAACCTCGAATTAATCGGAAGACAGACGAATATCCTGAGATTTCTTCGGAACTCCGGAATAATTAAATGGCGAGAAGTAACCGAGCAAGGGAAAAACACTTGAGCAGAGGAGAAAGAATATGAAGAACACTGGATACTAATAGAATTGGAACCACCGGAAAGAAAAGAGATGAAGAATGTCGAATCGGGAGGAGAATTCAACGGAGAATAAAGGAGATGAATGATGACGAACTAGACGAGAATCACCAGTTGAAACAATTGATGAAAAAAGCAACGACTTCACACGAGTAAGATGGATACTCAATTAAGGACTCCGACTCCGAGAAGCAAAAAGGGTGGGCGGGTGGGAAAAAGAAAGAACACAACGGACGGGGAAAACACTGTCGGTTAAAAGGAACTGAGGTTTGAACTTGCAAAGAAGAAGAGGGTTGAATCCACTTGACGAGAGATGCACCAGATGAAAGAACTAACAACGCAACGAACGAAAAACTAACCACGTGATCCTAAAAAAATTTGAAGGGGAAGAGGAGTAATTCAAAACACCTACGTCAAGATTCCTCACGAGAGCGACGAAGTGGCAGGGGAGTAAAAAGAATTCCTACTCTCCGATATAACTAGACTCCGAAAAGTTTTCTGCTAGACTCAACAACGTCCTAGCTACGATCAATCAAGGGGGCTCCTATGGTCGGTCGAGGCTCTGATACCAACTTGTCAGGCCCAAGATGCGATTCTATCCTGATCACGTGACACTTACGTGATTGGGGCACAGCCGCATTTCGGGCGCTTAGCAAGATGGATATCATTACATCGTACCATTACATACATACATGGGGGATTCAACAATACATACAAGTCACATGAATACAACAACATCAATACAAGGCATCCGACTACGGATGCAAACATGAAAAGCTCAATGACATCCATCTGCTATCCCAGGCTGCCGACCCGGAAACTAACCCAAGACTGAAGAAGAAGAAGAAGAAGAAGAAGAAGAAGAAGAAGAAGAAGAAGAAGAAGAAGAAGAAGAAGAAGAAGAAGAAGAAGAAGAAGAAGAAGAAGAAGAAGAAGAAGAAGAAGAAGAAGAACTCCAACAAAATGAACATCACTCTCACGTCAAGACATCGGAAAACCTGCACCTGCAACTGTTGTTGTAGTATCTGTGAGCCACGAGGACTCAGCAATCCCATAACCATGGGTCACAAGACTATCAAAGCTTAATAGGTAGGAAGAGGTAAAGTGGTGAGGTTGCAGCAACTAAGCAAATATATGGTGGCTAGCTTACGAGTACAAGAATAAGATGAGCATCTACGCAAACGGTCGCAAACTAGTAATGATCGCTAAAGATCCTGAACTACCTACGAGTCAAACATAACCCCACCGTGTTCTCTTCTCAAAGTGAAAAGATACAGTCACGGTTACTCACACAGTTGTGTGTTTTACTTCGGATCCGCTGTCAAGTTTTCTACAACCGGACATTAACAAATTCCAATCTGCCACATAACCGCGGGCACGGCTTTCGAAAGATCATAACCCTGCAGGGGTGTCCCAACTTAGCCCATCACAAGCTCTCACGATCAGCTGAAGTGATAAATATAATATCATCACCCCTTATCTTAGGGAAAATCCGATCAGGCTCGGCATCTCGGTGCACAAGACATTTCGACAATGGTAAAACAAGTCCAGCAAGACCTCCTGGCGTGCCGACACCCTGATAGTAGCCGCGCGTATCTCGTCTCAGGCCACGTCCGGATGAGCTATGGTTACAGCGAGTACAAGAATAAGATGAGCATCTACGCAAACGGTCGCAAACTAGTAATGATCGCTAAAGATCCTGAACTACCTACGAGTCAAACATAACCCCACCGTGTTCTCTTCTCAAAGTGAAAAGATACAGTCACGGTTACTCACACAGTTGTGTGTTTTACTTCGGATCCGCTGTCAAGTTTTCTACAACCGGACATTAACAAATTCCAATCTGCCACATAACCGCGGGCACGGCTTTCGAAAGATCATAACCCTGCAGGGGTGTCCCAACTTAGCCCATCACAAGCTCTCACGATCAGCTGAAGTGATAAATATAATATCATCACCCCTTATCTTAGGGAAAATCCGATCAGGCTCGGCATCTCGGTGCACAAGACATTTCGACAATGGTAAAACAAGTCCAGCAAGACCTCCTGGCGTGCCGACACCCTGATAGTAGCCGCGCGTATCTCGTCTCAGGCCACGTCCGGATGAGCTATGGTTACAGCGACCAGATACCCCAAGTTTCCAAGGGGCGGCGCCGCAAGCTGCTCTATTTGGGACCAACACCATCGGCATTGGCCCCCCCTGCTATGTAGAAGAATCCACGGGTAACGCTAACTCCCTATGCAATTAATTAATTAATTAAGTTGTTATTATGAGGCAAACGAAAACCAATGTCGGGCCTTGCTGGAGGAGTTTTATTCAAAGACGAACTGTCAAGGGGTCCCCATATACCCAACCGTGTAAGGAACGCAAAATCAAGGAACATAATGCCGGTTTATCGACGCCTAAGGTGGCATGAGTGGAACAAAACACCGAGCAAAAGGCCAAGCCTTCCACCCATGCCCAGTATATAGGTGTGTTAATATATATATATATAACATATTGTGATATTCCAACAACAAGTTCCCACCTGGAACGATCTTCATCTTCACCTGCAACTAACAACGCTATAGGAGGGGCTGAGCAAGCGGGTAACATAGCCAAACAATGGTTTTGCTAGGAAGGTTTCATGGCAACAAGGAGAGGCTGACAATAAAGATGGGTAGCGCGACATATAACGATAGCATCGAGACCCTAAGCATGGCAATGGTAGTAAAGGTATCCAAGGGTATGGTCATCTTGCCTGAGATCCCGCAAGGAAGAAGAACGGATCCATGAAGAAGACGAAGAAGAAGCCTTGAAGAAGAACCACGGGAAGACGAACGAATCCTCACGAACGCAACGGAACAAGCACTAACGAGAAGAAGCAAGCAATACGGTAAACAAACCACTCAAGAACATGACAATATGCACTACCAAGTAGGATGCACGACAAGTCTACATATGATGCACAGAAAGTCTATACAGGAAGCAAAGCATGGCAAGGTAGGAAGCACAGTAAAACAACACAAGTCTATATGATGCAATACATGGCAAGGTATGATGCATGACAAGTCTATACAGGAAGCAATAAATGGCAAGGTAGGAAAAATAGAAAAACAACACAAGTTTATATGATGCAATACATGGCAACGTATAATGCATGATAGGTCTATACAGGAAGCAATACATGGCAAGGTAGGAAGCAAAGAAAAACAACACAAGTTTATATGATGCAATACATGGCAAGGTATGATGCATGACAAGTCTATACAGGAAGCAATACATGGCAAGGTAGGAAGCACAGAAAAACAACACAAATTTATATATGATGGAATACATGGCAAGGTATGATGCACTGCAGATGCACTTAGGATGCATTACATGACAACATAGGAAGCACACCAGAACAACACAAGAACAAGACAATAAGCTCAAGCAAGTAGGATGCAAGACAGATCCATAAAGGATGCAAAACATGACAAGGTAGGAAGCACAGAGAAGCAACATAACAACAACAAATTTAAATGAGGCCGGAAGCTACTTAAGACAAATCGGGTAAGTCCTCATATGCATAGTTTGAAATTAGCCCAGATCTGCACAAACCTTAAGTTAAAGTTGTTAAACAACAATTTAACATGCGCCATCATGATCTACACGGAATTCTAGTCAAGTTTCATATAAAGTTTCTTTAATTCGGAGCTACGGCCTAGAAGATATGAGCAAAACAAGTTAAGCATGGCAACGGTGCAAGATGCACCCAAACATCAAGAAAACTCACTCCAAACATGAAAACAACATGATATTATGATTCTACATGCAAAATCACACAAGTTTCATATAAGGAACACTCCAAACGGAGCAACGGGCTAAAAGATACACATGAAACAAGATATAACAACAAGCTGAAGTTAATAGCCATATAGCAACTTTGGAGCAAGATATATATAAGCTACAGCACTCAAACATGGTGACAAGAAGCATTGAGATGAAGTAGACATATCCTACAGCAAATAACTCCATTGGAGCAACTCCATAGGAGGCATGGATCAATAGCAACAAGCTACAACATTTTGATCATGACACTAAAAACCTGACAGCAATATTTTATAGCAACTTGGGAGCAATAATTAAATAAGCTAAAGCAAGCCAAATGAGCAAGTAAGGTCATGAATGGATACAAAACAACATGTACAACAAGGAATGATCAATGGCCACCCCAAAAGTAACATGGATTTGCCTAGGGCATCAAGCAAACATAGCATCAGGATATGACAGATTCCAGACTTAGTGAAATTTCACTAAGTGTTAAAATAGTAACATTATCATGGCATGTTTGCGAGCATGTTTAAGTCAACACAAGGCATATCATGGAAAGTTAAATGCACCATATCAAAGAACACATCATGGAGATTCTAAAACATCTAAAAATGTGGCATGGGGGCGAACACATCAATAGCAAAGAGCATGTGAAAACAGCATCTCATAACAAGTTACAAAACCTAACAGCCAAATGCACTTTTGCAACAGAGATAAACATGGCAATATGGACTCAAACAAGCATGCCATAGCAACCAACATGTAAAGCATCTCATGACGAACATTTTGACATATCATTTGCACCAAGTTATCATATCTCAAACATGGCATGAAAATAACAAGTAGCAGCAATTTACAACAAGTAGGAACCTTGCAACAGATATTAAAGCATCTAGATGAACTCAAATGAGCATGGCACAATGGAACAAAGTGTAGAGCATATCACCACGGTCATTTTTACATATTATTCACTCAATTTGGTCAAGCACACAATTAATTAGAAGCAGTCAAAGATGCAACATTAAACTGACAGAAAAAGGACTTAGCAGTTTTTTACTAGACTGAAAAAAAAACAACAGGGCGCAATATAGCTAAGTGACGCATGGGCGGGGGATTAGGTGGGCTCACCAAATTGGGCCTGGCCCGGTCGGGGGGAGATGAGGCAGGCCGGGGCGGTCGGGCCGGGCGAGGGAGCTGGAGGGAGTGGCCCAGGAGGCGGCCTGGGGGAGCTGGGCCAGGCGAGGCCGGCCCGTGAGGCAGGGGACGAGGAGGCCGTGGCCCAGGTGGCCGCTGGGCGTCGCCGTCGGTGCGTCGTCCTCACCCGAGCGAGGCCATGGCAAGCGGAGGCGGCCGGCGATGTGCGAGGGGCGGCGAGGCGGGGAGCCCGGCGCCAGATCTGGCCGGCGGCGGGGGTCTTGCGGCAAGGAGGCGGCGGACCGGAGTTGATGTGGTGGCGGCGAGTCGAGGCCACCGGCGGCGGCGTCGCGGGGTTGCGCGAGGCCGTTGCGGGTGCCAGCGGCGGCTAGCTCCGGCGGGAGCCCACCGGAGGGAGGTGAGGCGAGGCCCGACGCGGAGGCGGCAGGGCGACGCGCAGGGGGGGTAGGCGCGGTCGGGCCCGGCGCGGCGGCGGTGCGGGCCGGCCGTGGGCTCGCGGACCCGGCGCGACGGGGAAGCTGGCGGCGGTGACGTGTCACGCTCTGAGTGGAGGAGGGCGGCGGAGACGCTGATCTGGCGGGCGCTGATTGGCCCGAGTGAGGTGGCTGGGGTGCTGGACATGTCCGGCGGCGGTGCGGACATGTCCGGCTACGCGGTGGGAGGAGTTTTAGGGTTGGATTTGCGCGGAAATGGAGGGGATGCACATATATATAGGTAGAGGGAGCTAGGAGTGTCCAAATGAGGAGCCGTTCGCGGCCATGCGATCGTGATCAAACGGCCAAGAGCATGGAGGGGTTAGAATGGGCTAGATGGGCTGTGCAAAAAGGGGTGCTGGGCCAAAAGAGAAAAGGCTTCGGGCGGTTAACACGGTTAACCGTTGGGCTATCAAACGAACTCCGAACGCGACGAAACTTGACACGCGGTCTACCTATGCTATAATAAGACCACACGCCAAGTTTCAGCCCATTCCGAGAACGTTTTTCCGGCCACTCATAAAATAAATATTCGGAGGCACCGCGGGCGCGTGCAAGTGTGTTTGGGTTCAGAGCGGACAACGGAGAGGACGAGGGAACTCGGACGGATGCAAGTTTTGAAAACATGCTGATGCAACACACATGATGACATGGCAAGATGCAACACGCAAGCAGATGACATGGCAACGAAAATGGATAACTGACTGACACCTGGCGCACCGGTCTCGGGGTGTCACAGTCCAGGTCAAACCTGACGTGTGGGGTCCACACGTCAGTGACACGGGTACTAATCCCGGTCAAAACCTGCACTGACTAGGGTTTGACCAGGGCTAGGGCCCACTGTCAGTGGCTGTGAGGTGGCTAACTACGGGGGCGTTAGTACTAATGACATTGCCACGTCACATGTCACCGGAGTTTGGCCGGCGGCGACCAAATCCGCGGCGGCAACTCGCCGGACTTGCGTTAGGGACGGCCGTTGGTCGCGCTGCTGGCACCAGGGAGGAGCTCTTGCTCGTGCGCATCCAGTGGGCCCGACAGGGGGTCGCGGGGCGACCGGAATCTCGCCGGCGACGAGGTCCAGCGGCGACTGAGCCACGACAACGTGTGAAACGAGTCTACAGGGCACCATTCTCACCACCGGGCGGTGCTACGGACTCCTGCGGGCTTAACTAGCACTACTGCGAGCTCAAAAGCGGGCGGCGGCGGCTGTGGCCACGGCAGCGACATGGCAGGGCGGCAGCAAGCTCGGCCACGGCGGTGGAGCTAACTACGGGACGCGGCAGGAGACGGGGCAAGGGGGTTTTGAACGGGGGCTCACGGCGGTTCGGAAGAAGCAGACGGGGAGCTCGGGGAGGCATCAGAGGCGGTGAATCGACGACGACGATCCTCGGTGGCCGACGAGGGGAACGGCGGTGCTGGCGCCTTCCAGGGCTTCCGGCGTCGTTTTGCTCGGTGAGAAGGAGGAGGTGGACGAGGCGGAGCTCTTGGACGTCTCGGAGTGTCGTCGGAACGGCGCTGGGCGCGGCAGCGGTAAGCGGCGGCGACGGTGGCGCTCGGGCGCGTGTGAGGGAGAGAGCAGGCGAAGAGGTGAGGACGAGGGAGAGAGTGAGGGAGTTCAGGGCGTGTGTGGCGACGTTGGAGGCGTCCAGGGCGTCGGGGACGCAGGCAGGCAGACAGGAGGTGGTTGGCGCGTGCCGACGTGCCGCGGCCACGCGCTCCCGTCCTCCTAGCAGCAGCTTGACGACGGCGGCGGTGTGGGCTGGGCCTGCAACAGTGTTGGGCCGGCTGGGGCGCCAGGTAAGCTGGCCCAGGTGTGCTTCTCTCTCTCTCTTTTCTGTTTTTCTTTTTCTATTTATTTCTTCTGTTTTGTTTTAGTTAGAGCACTAAAACATTTTAGATAATGTTGAAACTTTTTCTGGACTCACTCTGAAGTATTCCAAAGGCCCTCTGCAAGTTTCAAATTATTTGGAGCTATTAAAAAATATATAGCATTTAAATGGCCCCAATTCAAATACTTGTTGATTTAATTCAAAGCCCAAATAATTCCCTAAAAATGTTCAATATTTTTGTTTTGGATCAAAACCCTTGCCAAAATTATCAAACATTGATGAAGGCATTTTTGGGTTTATTGAAAAAGATTTTTATTTGAACCTAGTTGAGTTCATTTAGTGCTAGGGTTTGAACCATCCCCATTTCAACCTTCAAAAGAAAGTAGTCATGAATCATGATGCACTCAAGTGCAACTAACTACAAGCAAAGACAACAAGGGCTGATCTAGGGCTATGACAACTCACCCCCACTAAACAAGAATCTCGTCCCGAGATTCAAGATGTGAGGTAAGAAGACAGAGGGGACACAAAGCCATCACAATCTTCTCGATTCAACTGTCTTCCTCGAAGTTGCCGATTCATTGCATCATGTTGATCTTGGCATCTTTGATTTCAAAACTTCATCCAACACGACAACAAAGGAATGGGAACTCTACATGATTTGATCTTCTCGAAGATCGAGCAATTCAAGATCAACTCGTAGATTGATACGTCAAAACATCTCTTGAGCTGAGACATGGAACACCCATCCAGAGGGATGGAGTGAAACTAACGATGAAGGTTCACTTGGTAGGCAATAATTCCACACTTTAAAGAAGATGGTGATCGATGTCACCAGACGGGGCACCTTGGAGAAGGTGACTCATAGAGTTATTCCCTTAAGTGGCAAAAAGAATTACTTTTGATTCAAAGATCATTGAAACTCTCTATACCATCCTAAGGAAAATCACAATTGATCGTTTGAATGAATTCGAAAGAATGGCATACTCAGTTTGAAGAAAAAAAAAACTAGAGTTATAGGACAACTCGGCAACGGAGGGCACATTCCAATTGATACCGAGGATATAACCCAGTGACTGAGCATGCTCTCAAGAACTTGAGCATTTCCGTAATCATCAAGGTTTTACCAACATCCCTGCCGAGGATCCTGGCAACACATCATACTACCATGATGAACGGTGATGGAGGATGCAGATGCAAAGGAGGATAACACTGTCTCAGATATTACCTTAGCGGAGCCAAGGAAGCAAAATCTGGATGATCGACCAAGAGACATTTAGCACTCCGCTTCTAATGTTCTCCTTGATGTGTTAGCGTAATCCATTCATAGATATGTTTGGTATCTTGAACATCAAGTAAAGGTCGGACTTCGGAAGCACAAGAATCCATAAGGATCAACTGTTGGAGTAAATCCTACGAAATTCGTATGGGGAGGTGGCCAACTGATACGTCCAAAACGTATCTATAATTTCTGCTTGCTCCATGCCTCTTTTGGGTGATATTGCTATGTTATTTATACACTTCCATACACTTTTGATCATATTTGGACTAACCTATTAACTCAGTGCACCCCAGTGCCAGTTTCTGTTTTCGGTTGTTTTTGTATTTCAGGTTTTCACATTACGAGAACTGCCAGGAAAAATCCAGAAAAATTATATAAAAAATCAGCGTTCCAGAAGCTACCTTGCGCCCGAAGTACAGCCGGGGGGGGCACCAGGGCTCCAGGCGCCCTGGCGGCGCCCCCCCCACCTGGGCTGCGCCAGGGGGCGCCTGGGCCCCCCGAGGCTCCGCTGATGCCCCCCTTTGGCATATATTTAACACCCGTCGCAGAAACCCTGATTCCGGACCCCTTTTCTCCAGACGCAATTCCGATCTCCGCCGCCATCGCCATCAAGCTTCGGGGGACCAGAATTCCTGCGCCGGCACCCTGCCGGGACGGGGAAGTGCCCCCGGATTCATCTCCATCGACGTTGCTTCCTCCCTCCATGATGCGGGAGTAGTTCCTCCTCGGGGCTGAGGTTTCTACCAGTAGCTATGTGGTCAATTCTCTCTCCCATGATGTGATCTTCGTTGTGATCATAGGCTATGTTAATCTAGGGTGATCCCATGATATTTCCCCTTCCTCTATGTATTGGATTGATGTACTCACTTGTCTTTATCTAGTATAATCCCCGAGACCAAGGTGACAGCGGTCTACTGGACATGGATTAGAAAAGTATTTTCATGAGTGATTTCCTCTCTTGTGTGTTGATTGAAGATTGAGAGTCTCTTGGTGCTTGTCTTTGACTATCCTTTAGATATATTGTGGTGATTGTGGGACTCTCTTTGGATGGCCGCGGTGACATTGGGAAATCCTTAGATTGAGAACTACGAACTTTGAGGTGTGCTTTTGTAGCCCTACATAATTCTCGTCCTCTCTTGACCACGAAGGAATGACCTCCGAGTGTGTCCCCTTTGCATGTTTTATGGGAAATATCATGTGATTCGATTATGTTAATGTTGTTGGGAGTTGCCACTAGTGAAAGTATGAAACCTAGGCCTTGTTTCCATCATTGCAATACCATTTGTGCTCACGTTTACCACTTGTTTGCTTGCTGCACTTTTTATTACAGATTTATATTACTTTGCTTTGCCACTCCTATCATCCATATTTTACCATCTCTTCGCCAAACTAGTGCACCTATACAACTCCTAGTTGTATTAGGTGTGTTGGGGACACAAGAGACTTCTTGTATCTTAGTTGCAGGGTTGCTTGAGAGAGACCATCTTCAACCTCTACTTCCCTGAGTTCGATAAACCTTAGGTCATCCACTTGAGGGAAATTGCCGATGTCCTACAAACCTCTGCGCTTGGAGGCCCAACATAGTCTACAAGAGTAGAAGCGTGTGTAGACATCAAGCTATTTCCGGCGCCGTTGCCGGGGAGGTGAGCGCTTGAAGGTATATCTTTAGATCTTGCAATTAAATCTTTTTGTTTCTTGTTTTTATTTCACTAGTTATGTTTATGGAAAACCGTGCTATTGGATCGTTGCTTGCGGGAAGGCGCCCCACACCTGTGGTGGTTGCTCCTCCCCCTACTGAAATTGTGCCCTATAAAATACCAGCTTGTATTATCGATTATGTTTTGGCTAATCGTTATGCAGGAGACAGACATCCCGGTGAACACTTGCTATATCTGTCACAACTATGTTCATTATTTAAGCTTGCAGGTGTATCGAGGGAGTTTGTCATGAGGAAATTATTTGCCTTGTCACTGAAAGGAAAAGCATTGGAATGGTATAGGCTACTAAATGACTCTCACCTGCTGGAGTGGGAAGAGATCCAGTCTCTCTTTTACTCCCAGTTTTATCCTCTTCATGAAGTCCATGAGAATAGGAATTATGTTTATAATTTTTATCCTCATGACGGAGAGAGCATAGCTCAAGCTTGGGGGAGACTGAAAACATTAATGCTAAAATGTCCTAACCATGGGCTCCCCAAAGATATGGTTATTACTAATTTCTATGCGAGGCTCTCTCGACAGGATAAAGATTTGCTCGATGCTTCCTCTATGGGTTCTTTCACAAACGAAAAGACTGATGCTAAATGGGAACTCCTTGAAAGAATTCAACGCAACACTGAAGATTGGGAGATCGACAAAGGTAAAGAGTCAGGTATAATTTATGAGTATGATTGCATTAAGTCCTTTGTTGAAACTACAAGTTTTAATAAGTTTAGTGCTAAGTTTGGACTTGATTCTCAACTCCTTGTTGATTTCCTCAAATCTTTTGCTTCACATCTTAATATGCCTAAGGAGGATTGGATCAAGCATCATAAACCTTATACAGAGATTTGCAAACAAAATGAAATTGTTCATGATGATTGCAACATGCATGATCCAATTCCTAAAAATGAAGTTTTGTATAAGCATGTTAATTTTTGTGGAGTGGATAGACCTTGTGAAAAGCCTATGATTGAAGAAGAGAAGTATTGTAAGCAACATAAGCATGAAAGAACAATCACTTGGGTCAGAGATTTAAATGAAATTGCTAGAGAATTGTGTGACCTTTATCCTTTTACTTGTGAACTTTGCCGTATAGAGGGTCACTTTAATTTTCAATGCATGAACTTTCAAAACATAACTGTTAACCAGTTGTGTGATAACATGATCACCTCTGATCTTTATGATGAGCTTATGTTATTTTTGATGTGTGAAGAGTTATCAGAAAAGACTTCTTGGCTAGATGTTAATGCCATAGGAATAAAAAACACTTTTCAAAATTGCCATCTCTATTGTGTTGTTAATTTCCATGAAAATGATTACATAAGTAAGATTAGAAAGGAGGGAACTTTACCAAAGTATAAAAATGTCTCTTATATTTCTGCTAATAAAAAGGAGAGTTTCTCCCAAGTTTCCCCTATTGTTTCTAATGATAAACCAGGATATGTGGAGAAGCTTCATCTCAAACCACCCCCTCCTAAGGTGAAGAAGAAGAAAAAGAAGAGGAGGAGGAAGAGGAGCAAGAAAGAAGAAGAATGGGTGTCAACCTGGCCTGAGCATATTCCTCCCATCAACTTTTATCCTAACGATTGTAAGTTTAAAGAAGAAGGTGAAATTTATTGCCTTAATTATCATCTTGATGATACGTCCGTAGGTACTATTGAAGATGATTTTGATTATGATATGCATGTTACTTATTGTGATTGGGAAAATGATGATAATGCTACTTATGATCTTGAAAATCTTTTTGGTACCAACTCTGAAAGTGATGATATGGGAAGCTCTAAGCTTGGGGATGATAGGATTGCAAGTCCTTTACCCACTAGTGATGTGATAAGTGACAATTCTTTTGCTAGTAAGAATAAAGACAACATGTTTACGAATATAGTTGCTAGCAATGATAATGCTCTTCTCTACCATGATGATGTTATAACTCCAATCTATAGTGATTATAAAGGTACCTATGACATAAGGAGAAATTATCCTTATGAAACTTGTCATAATCATGGAGGGAATTACTCCCTTGTTGAACACCACCCTCCTAATATACAATTAATATATAGTGTTCAAGTTGTTTATGATAGTCCTACTCCCACTATTACCAATGAGAAAGATTATGCTTATGTGGAGAGTAAGAGTACCTTTTTGCATGTGGATCATGGTAACAATGCTTTATGTGATGCTTATATTGATGAGTTCATCCATGATGCCACTGAAATTTATAATGAGAGAGGGAGACTTGGTTCTAAATATCTTAATAATAAGAAGTTTCCTCTCTTTATGGTGAATATTTTGAAGTTATGCTTGTTTTGCCTTCTTATGCTAGTTGCTTTGTGCTTCAATGAATTATTCTATTGCAATATTCCTATGCATAGGAAGCATGTTAGGCTTAAATGTGTTTGGTATTTGCTTCTTGATGCTCTCTTTTGTTCTTCAACTCTTATTCCTACGAGAGCATCATTAAAGTCTTATGCCTAGCTTAAAGGCATAAAAGAAAGCGCTTTTGGGAGGCAGCCCAATGAATAAAATTATTTTGCTTTTATTGAGTCTTGATGTTGTTACTACTGTAGCATCATCATTGTATCTTTGCTTTTCAATTTTGTGCCAAGTATAGCCTCTGATTGCTAGAAGGTTCAAAAGTTGTGAGGTGCTGTCCAGGAAACAGATTCTGTCCTTGGATAGAAAAATTCGTATAAAATCACCAGATCATCTTTTTGGTCTGAATATTTTCGACAGCGTGCTCTATATAATTGTCTTTCGTGCGTCTGTTTTGAGTTTTTTGATTAGAGTTGCAGAAGTGCCCCGAACAAATCATTTACTACCTGTTGTTCTGTTTTTCACAGATTCTGTCATGTTTTGCCTTTCCTTCATTTTGCAAACCTAGAGCTTGCTTTTTCTTTGCAAAAACCTTTTGGCAATCTTGATAAACAGTAGACCTTCAAGAATATCCTTATTTCCAGCAAGGAACAATTATTTTATTAAGGGTACTAACCTCGCTAATCAGTTTATGATGAGTTACGTATGAAGGGAGTTTTCAAGTGTGCGAGGGAAGATGATAAAAAGATTCAGGAGTGTCAAACGCTCAAGCTTGGGGATGCCCCCATGCACCCCCAAGAAATATTCAAGAAGACTCAAGCGTCTAAGCTTGGGGATGCCCAAATGCACCCCCAAGAAATATTCAAGAAGACTCAAGCGTCTAAGCTTGGGGATGCCCCCGTGCATCCCCTTCTCCATCAACATTATCAGTTCGTCTTTCGTTCCACTATATTTTTATCACTTCATGTGTTATGTGCTATGCTTGGAGCGTCTTGCTTTTAGTTTCCTTTTTAGTTTTCTTTAGCTTTTCATAACGAGTCGGAACTCAGCTTTCTTTGTGTGGGAGAGAAACACGCTCCACTTCTACCTAGAACATAACATAGAATTTTCATGTCTATCTTTGTTGTGTGTGTTCTTTGTCTTTCAATAGCTACTATCATGCTTAGCTCTTAGTTTTCATGCTTATCTTTTTAAAGAGCTTTTGTTTAGTTGGTTGCTTGAACTCTCTTTAGTTATCATGCTTATCTTATTAAGAGAGTTTGCTTCTGTTGCATTGGTTGATATGTCTATGATAAAAATGCTACGTGCATAATGGCGCTTAGTAATTCATGTTTTCTTATGGTTAGTCTCAAATAGCTGGGGGGTTCCCAATGTGTTATTGGAGTACCAACATGATTTGTTTGCCTATGATGTGGTATGGTTTAGTAATATCTTCCTTCAAGAATTTATTTTGATTGACTTGGCGTATGCTCACGCATAGTTAAGACTGTAAAGAAAGTCTGTCAAGCCTTGATGATCTTTTATTTCTGAGTAGCGATATAACTTCCATGCCTAGTTCAATGTTGCTTTGTCGCTCTGCATGATTATGACCGTCATTGCTCTCTTAGTTGGTCGCTCCCAGTCTTTTGCTAACCTTCGCCTGTACTAAGCGGACTGACTGCTTGTGCATCCAAAATCCTTTAAACCAGTTATGCCATATGAGTCCACCATACCTTCCTATACATGGTATTTACCTGCCATTCCTAACGAAGACTTTCATGTGCCATCTCGAAATTATTCAAAAAAATGCATTTCTATTTTGTGCCTCTGTTTTAGCTCATGAGGAAGTAGTAGTTAATTCATGATCTTTTTAAGTTGGACAAGCTTCACCCCGGGATTGCATGTATAATGTGCAAACCCATAATACGAGAAGGAACTAGCAATGAGTGCGCCCGGCTCAAAATTAATATAACAAACAAACCCTCCTTCACGCTTTGTTCATGAGAAATCAGAAAACTTTGGCAGTGATAAACAAAGGAGATTAAGAGGATGTGATCGTCCTCATTCGGGAGCCGTTCCTCGAAACTTGTCCATCTCAAAAAGTAATTGAGTTATCTGCTAGCATTCGTTGACGAAACATGCATATTCAAAAAATAATTATTACCTCTGTTTTTTAAACCAAGAGCTCTGGTACATGTTTTGTCTTTGTTTCCGACCACGGGTTTTCAACCTTGCCAACAAAAGCCACGGTTCGAGAGTCTCCACCTTCTTTTAAAAAGCACCAACTACTGAGAGCATGATTGTCATTCTGAGTGTAATGTGCATTGTCCCAAAGTAGCATTGTCTTTTGCATGATTATGATATCGTTTATTTTGAAATCATTGTATCTAGTCATCACTTAAACCTTGGAGGTGCCCCTGCATTTATGTTTTGCTTCACTAAAGGGGGCAAGCGAGATATCACTTTATCATATTTGCACACCATGCTCATTACAAATCTATTTGATGTTTCAGTATCATATTGTAAAACTTTCAGTTCTTTGTGATTTTCTCATGAGGCAACTTAATTACTACAGATTCATTATCTCAGTAAGCTTTTGTCATATGACTATGAAAAAGTCCTATATGGTTAATAGCATGTCACCATAGAAATTATTCTTGTTATCATTTACCAACTCGAGGACGAGCAGGAATTAAGCTTGGGGATGTTGATACGTCCAAAACGTATCTATAATTTCTGCTTGCTCCATGCCTCTTTTGGGTGATATTGCTATGTTATTTATACACTTCCATACACTTTTGATCATATTTGGACTAACCTATTAACTCAGTGCACCCCAGTGCCTGTTTCTGTTTTCGGTTGTTTTTGTATTTCAGGTTTTCACATTACGAGAACTGCCAGGAAAAATCCAGAAAAATTATATAAAAAATCAGCGTTCCAGAAGCTACCTTGCGCCCGAAGTACAGCCGGGGGGCAACCAGGGCTCCAGGCGCCCTGGCGGCGCCCCCCCCCTGGGCCGTGCCGGGGGGGCGCCTGGGCCCCCCGAGGCTCCGCTGATGCCCCCCTTTGGCATATATTTAACACCCATCACAGAAACCCTGATTCCGGACCCCTTTTCTCCAGACGCAATTCCGATCTCCGCCGCCATCGCCATCAAGCTTCGGGGGACCAGAATTCCTGTGCCGGCACCCTGCCGGGACGGGGAAGTGCCCCCGGATTCATCTCCATCGACGTTGCTTCCTCCCTCCATGATGCGGGAGTAGTTCCTCCTCGGGGCTGAGGTTTCTACCAGTAGCTATGTGGTCAATTCTCTCTCCCATGATGTGATCTTCGTTGTGATCATAGGCTATGTTAATCTAGGATGATCCCATGATATTTCCCCTTCCTCTATGTATTGGATTGATGTACTCACTTGTCTTTATCTAGTATAATCCCCGAGACCAAGGTGACAGCGGTCTATTGGACATGGATTAGAAAAGTATTTTCATGAGTGATTTCCTCTCTTGTGTGTTGATTGAAGATTGAGAGTCTCTTGGTGCTTGTCTTTGACTATCCTTTAGATATATTGTGGTGATTGTGGGACTCTCTTTGGATGGCCGCGGTGACATTGGGAAATCCTTAGATTGAGAACTACGAACTTTGAGGTGTGCTTTTGTAGCCCTACATAATTCTCGTCCTCTCTTGGCCACGAAGGAATGACCTCCGAGTGTGTCCCCTTTGCATGTTTTATGGGAAATATCATGTGATTCGATTATGTTAATGTTGTTGGGAGTTGCCACTAGTGAAAGTATGAAACCTAGGCCTTGTTTCCATCATTGCAATACCATTTGTGCTCACGTTTACCACTTGTTTGCTTGCTGCACTTTTTATTACAGATTTATATTACTTTGCTTTGCCACTCCTATCATCCATATTTTACCATCTCTTCGCCAAACTAGTGCACCTATACAACTCCTAGTTGTATTAGGTGTGTTGGGGACACAAGAGACTTCTTGTATCTTAGTTGCAGGGTTGCTTGAGAGAGACCATCTTCAACCTCTACTTCCCTGAGTTCGATAAACCTTAGGTCATCCACTTGAGGGAAATTGCCGCTGTCCTACAAACCTCTGCGCTTGGAGGCCCAACATAGTCTACAAGAGTAGAAGCGTGTGTAGACATCACCGACTTCCTCAATCAAGATACTACAATAATAGGTCTTCCGGCTGGTGTGTTGGCCACGACATCCACTTTACCGGTTATCGAGAGACCAATATTATAGTTCTTGAAGAAATGCTCCAACCATCATATCTGCCTGAGATTCAGTTCTGGTTGGTGTGAGGATATTCCAGACTCATCGAGTCTAGAAAGAAAAATGAAGGTTTGCAACCCAAATCGACGAGACGACGTTGCGAGATTCTCGGGAAATGGACTGCGGTAGTAAGCTCCAAAACATGAGCTAGTTCTGCTACAAACATGTGAACACATTGTCCAAGACAAGCATGACCACGTAGTAGTCTTATGATAAAACACTACCGAGTTCAGGTTAGGAACCATCATCGCGGATAAGGACGTCCCTGCATAAGGCATGCTTAAGAATGAGCTCCTTCTCCTTAAACAAATCAATCAGTGGCTTTGTGTGCTAGGGATACATATAGAGTGAAGGTTGCAAGTCTCCAAACCACAGAATACTTCGCACGTATGCATGACTGACTTGGGATGATTCCACAGGAAGCAAAACAAACTTTCTCGAATTCACGGTGACAACTTTCATCAAATGCTCATGAATTAGAGGAAGTCACTCCTCTCATCCCAACATATGCTTCATGAACGGAACACGGAGACAATGCCTACAAAGTTTCCAACACAAGCTTAATGTCAACAAAAACATGGAGAAGATAAGGATGTTGTCGATGGGCTCAACAATAATTCGTCCAGGTTTCCATATAGATGGAATTCCATGACAATGTGAACAAAGTGATAGCATTGGTCAAACCAAAGGATGTAACGGTGTATGCTCGAGGGGTCAACCACGAGTAAGACAACATTACGAATATCATTGGTTCTGATTTGACATGACAATAGCCCATACTCAAATCAAAGTTAGGATAAAACAATAGGTCCAGCAACTAAACACGAAGATCAATTGATGAAAATACCATCTTTCTTCATCAACACACAGACAAGGATATCCCTTTGAAAATGAACTAAGTGGGACAAGCTTTCATCCTCCAGCTCTCCAAGTTGTCGTTTAGCTTAACCAACTAGCTCAGGATATCCAACACAGATTCTTGGAGAAGGGGTGGTTTATAGGTAAACCAACTTGATCACGAGCTCAACATAACGGTCAGGGAACAACCTGGTAATACCTCCGAGAAGATATTCGGAAAATCACGAACCACTGATATGTTATTAAGCTTGGGAACAATCTTGATTCTCAAGAGTTCATAGGAGGTGGTGCAATTCCCATGGAATTCTTGACATAAAGATGGCAATACTCCAAGGTAGAACTGAACAAAAGCTGGATTGGCATTTTGACCTGCGAAATACAACTACTCTGACCCAATCCTGGATATGGATGAGGTACTGGAGTTTGTTTCTCCTAGTCATTCCAAAATAGAATGGTTTAACGGACCACAAGAATAATAGGCATCGATGTACACGAATACACACATACCCTTGACTATCAACTGATAGACGAAGGCCGGGATACAACTAAAAGGAGACAACTCAAGGAACATATAAATTTTTGAGTTGTGGATGCATAGATTAGCATGTCGAACGAGTTCAACATATTTCTTCCGGATAACCCATGCAGAAAGGTAGAATTGGTAGAGTCACAATGTGGAATGGAGAACTCATCAAGAGCACTCTGGTTGTGATCTTTTGGTTCAAAAGAACTTCTACCATAATGGTTCATGGTATTGGAAGAACGACATACCACGGACCTCGAGGGCTATCACAAGGTTACTAATATCCTAAAGGAACTAGCAAACGCTATCAACATGAAGCAAGTAGGGTGAATCTCAGGTTTAAGAACCTAGGGATAGAATGCCTACTAACTAAATGGCATCACGGGATGCTTTCGAGAATGATGGCCAGAATCATCACACTGGGAATATAAAGCATTGCTAGATTACTGGGTGATCTTCTAAGACACCTTGGGTCATAATAATAGCTCCAACATATATGTCTAGGCAACAGAGTACCTCAACTCACCGACTAGTGTGGTTAATCTGGCCTAAAAGGACATGAAGAACATGAAGGAATGTTTTGCAAATGCATCAGATTGTTTAGAGACCTGGGATAACTCGGACAGCATAACGGCTATAAATGCTCAAAAAGATTTTGAAAGATCCTGTAAAATGGTGGCATAGCCACTCAACATCACAATAACAAGATTCCGAGACCAACTATCAACACACGGAGGTAGAAGAAACCGAACTGAGGGTTGAATCCACAATTAACGTGATCCTGATAGACAGAAGAGAAAGCCTAGTTCCTTAATCCCCGTAGAAAAGAAGGAGGTGACTCAGATCAGAAGGTCATAAGGTAAAGGAGTAAAAAGAGCCTTATGTTCCCTTCCACAATCAATTCCCTTATATAGCTAAAGAGTTTCTAAACACAACTTCGACCAGTTTGGCTTGGTAATCCTACAGGCAGTCAGGCTATGATACCAAAGCTGTCGGGACCCCGATCCTAAGTCACAGAGGTCTAGCATGTAACACATCATATCACTTTGCGGCCTCACGCACGGTATCACCACGGGTGCCACCTTACCTGGCCCGGGACTGTTTGCGCATTTTGGCACACGTATATGATAGTGTCGCTAGCATCCATATGACAGAGAACCCGAGCCGACATGACTAGTTATAAACCAAAAGTGGCGCTAAATTACAGAGACAGGCATACATGACCCAGCAACGAACGTGTCGGTCATCAACGTATGAACCCAAGTCATAGCAAGCTACAAGGACTTAAAGGAACAACGCGTGACATTTCCCCTAAGGGACAGACACTGGAACGAAGAAGGACACATGCCGGCCAGCCTAAGTGTTCCGGAGCAGTAGCAAGCAACCAAGGCTCAGTGGAAGCACTAGGAGACATTTCCCTGTAAGATAGGCTACCAAGGGTAAACAACTAGGTGTCGGATCCCACACATAGCAATACACATTACACGTACGCATAACATGCAAGTATGTGTTGTACAACATGGCATCACAACATAACTCAACAACTCATATAGATAAGGCCCAGAAGAGCCATCATAGCATTTATTACAAACAGGGGTCACATGACCCAACATACAGAGCATACAGGCAACGGAAGCATAACATGTCTGAGTACAGACAACTACAAATGAAAAGGGCTGAGAAGCCTGACTATCTACAAGACCCTCCCAAGGTACAAGATCGTAGCTGAGGTAACAAGCTAAACGTCGAAGTCCACGCGGAACCACTAGTGAGACTGAAGTCTCTCTGCAAAAACATAAATTAAGCAAACATGAGTACAAAGGTACTCAGCAAGACTTACATCAGAACTAGCTACATATGCATCAGTATCAACAAAGGGGTGGTGGAGTTTGACTGCAGCAAGCCAGCTTTGACTCGGTGGCTATCCTAAACTACGACTGCAAGTAACTCTTTGAGGTGGCGCACACGAGTCCACATATTCACCAATCAATACACCACTATGGATCCGCTCCCGTCTCCCTACGAGAAGGACATCCATGGCACTCACACTTGTCTTGAGCATTTTAGAGTGTCCACTTTCACTTGTCTATGTACCACGTAAGCATCCAAGAAGTCCATAACCGCGGACCCGGCTATTCGAATAGATCATGTTAACCCTGCAGGGGTGTACTTCTTCACACACGCTCTCACTACTTACCGCCATGTACACGTCGTGTATCTCGGCAACCTTCAAGCGGAAGCCTGGCGAGGGTGTCGGCCACGACCTGACTAACCACACAAGACTCTAGTCCAGGTTTATCGCCTATTCGGGTTCCATCCGTAAGGAGATCCGGCCGGGGTGTCGCTCACGGCCCCAAAAGATGTGTACAGGGTTCCCAAGCCCACCAACCGGGTGCCGCTTGGTACATCGGGCCACTGCACCTAGTCTGTCCCAAGCCCACCTATACCGGGTGCCACTTGGTAGACAACTAGCACTACCTACAAACACCAGAAACTAGTTGCAACTCCTGGACAGAGATCTAGTTGATTAATAAGTCGAGAGGGGTCGAGTTACCGGAACCCAATGTGTGGTAGTTGCTAATCATTGGACAACTTACACAGAACTCAGTTCTTAAGGACGGTCCCAGTGAGACAACCCACCATGTACTCCTACATGGCCTCTCACCGCTACCTTTACCAAATCGTGTTCACACACTTAGCTCACACACAGTAGGACATATTCATCACCATTCCAATTCATCCCCGATGAATCAGACCTAACACAACTCTAAGCAATAGTAGACATAACCAGAAAGCATGAATGAGTAGGCACAACATTGCTCAAACAACTCCTACTCATGCTAGTAGGTTTCAACTATTTACTATGGCAATGACAGGTCATGCAGAGGAAAGGGGTTCAACTACCGCAGCAAAAAGCAGTTCAATCGTTGTTGTCCTAATGCAGTAAAAGAGAGCAGGAGCGAGAGAGTGGTATTATATCGGAATGCTCAAAGGGGGTTTGCTTGCCAGGCACTTCTGAAGATAACACTATGTCTTCATCGGTGTCATCGATCTCATCGTCGGAACAATGTCTACTGAGAGGGGGCAAACACCGGCAACAGAGAAAGAACACAATCAATGCAATGCAATAATATGATGCATGATCATGACATGGCAATATGCTGTGATTTGAGCTAATGCAACTAGGAATGAATTAAATGAAGTTGGTTTGAATCCAAGATTCAAATTCAAACACCACAAGTGGTTATTTAAATGTCATTAATTGATTTGACCTGATCAGCAGGTTTAACTTGTTCAAACATGCATGAAAATGCCATAAACAAATTCCTTGGATTATTCTGATCATTTTTCATATATAAATTATTTTCATCTGAGCTACGGTTGATTTTATATGATTTTTAGAAGTTTAAAGCATTTTCTGGAATTTCTAAACCTTTTCTGATTTATTTTAATTCCAGAAAGGCTTTACTGCATCAGCACTGCGTCATCATGACATCAGCGAGTCAACAGGGCGCGGTCCAGGTCAAACCTGACGTGTGGGGTCCACACGTCAGTGACAAGGGTACTAATCCCGGTCAAAACCTGTGCTGACTGGGGTTTGACCAGGGCTAGGGCCCACTGTCGGTGGCTGTGAGGTGGCTAACTATGGGGGGGTTAATACTAATGACGTTGCCACGTCAGATGTCGCTGGAGTTTCGCCGGCGGCGACCAAATCCGCGGTGGCAACTCGCCGGACTTGCGTTAGGGACGGCCGTTGGTCGCGCTGCTGGCACCAGGGAGGAGCTCTTGCTCGTGCACATCCAGTGGGCCGGACAGGGTGTCGCGGGGCGGCCGGAATCTCGTCGGCAACGAGGTGCAGCGGCGACTGAGCCATGGCAACGTGCAAAACGAGTCTACATGGCACCATTCTCACCACCGGGCGGTGCTACGGACTCCTGCGGGCTTAACTAGCACTACTGCGAGCTCAAAAGCGGGCGGCGGCGGCTGTGGCCATGGCAGCGACATGGTAGGGCGGTGGCAAGCTCGGCCACGACGGTGGAGCTAACTACGAGACGCGGTAGGAGACGGGGCAAGGGGGGTTTCGAACGGAGGATCACAGCAGTTCGGAAGAAGCAGACGGGGAGCTCGGGGAGGCATCGGAGGCGGCGAATCAACGACGATGATCCTCGGTAGCCGATGAGGGGAATGGCGGTGCTGGCGCCTTCCAGGGCTTCCGGCGTCGTTTTGCTCGGTGAGAAGGAGGAGGTGGACGAGGCGGAGCTCTTGGACGTCTCAGAGCGTCGTCGGAACGGCGGTGGGCGCGGCAGCGGTGAGCGGCGGTGACGGTGGCGCTCGGGCACATGTGAGGGAGAGAGCGGGCGAAGAGGTGAGGACGAGGGAGAGAGTGAGGGAGTTCAGGGCGTGCGTGGCGACATTGGAGGCGTCCAGGGCGTCGGGGACGCAGGCAGGCAGGCAGGAGGTGGCTGGCGCGCAATAGTGCTGGGCCGGCTGGGGCGCCAGGTAAGCTGGCCTAGGTGTGCTTCTCTCTCTCTCTTTTCTGTTTTTCTTTTTCTATTTATTTCTTCTGTTTTGTTTTAGTTAGAGCACTAAAACATTTTAGATAATGTTGAAACTTTTTCTGGACTCACTCTGAAGTATTCCAAAGGCCCTCTGCAAGTTTCAAATTATTTGGAGCTATTTAAAAATATATAGCATTTAAATGGCCCCAATTCAAATACTTGTTGATTTAATTCAAAGCCCAAATAATTCCCTAAAAATGTTCAATATTTTTGGTTTGGATCAAAACCCTTGCCAAAATTATCAAACATTGATGAAGGCATTTTTGGGTTCATTGAAAAAGATTTTTTATTTGAACCTAGTTGAGTTCATTTAGTGCTAGGGTTTGAACCATCCCCATTTCAACCTTCAAAAGAAAGTAGTCATGAATCATGATGCACTCAAGTGCAACTAACTACAAGCAAAGACAACAAGGGCTGATCTAGGGCTGTGACAGCTTTCAAGAAAACACATGGACTTTTGTGTAAAATAGGGAAAGATTATTCGATTTAACTCAAAACTGGACTACGGGTTGAATTCTCTGAAATAGAGGGACTTTTCTGAAAAATGCCATGACGGATGAGAAGAGACCCAATTTGCTTTATTATTAGGTAAAGATGTTGAGTCAATGGATTATACGCACTCTCACCCTTCCACCATTGCTAGCCTCTCTTGTGCCGCGCAACTTTCGCCGATACCATATACCTTCCTCAAAACAGCCACCATACCTACCTATTATGGCATTTCCATAGCCATTCCGAAATATATTGCCATGCAACTTTCCATCGTTCCGTTTATTATGACACGCTCCATCATTGTCATATTGCTTTGCATGATCATGTAGTTGACATCGTATTTGTGGCAAAGCCACCATTCATAATTCTTTCATACATGTCACTCTTGATTCATTGCACATCCCGGTACACTGCCGGAGGCATTCATATAGAGTCATATCTTGTTCTAAGTATCGAGTTGTAATTCATGAGTTGTAAGTAAATAAAAGTGTGATGATCATCATTATTAGAGCATTGTCCCATTGAGGAAAGGATGATGGAGACTATGATTCCCCCACAAGTCGGGATGAAACTCTGGATGAAAAAAAAATAAGAGGCCAAAAAAGAGAGGGCCCAAAAAAACAAAAAAATGAGAGAAAAAGAGAGAAGGGGCAATTCTACTATCCTTTTAACACACTTGTGCTTCAAAGTAGCACCATGATCTTCATGATAGAGAGTCTCCTATGTTGTCACTTTCATATACTAGTGGGAATTTTTCATTATAGAACTTGGCTTGTATATACCAATGATGGGCTTCCTCAAATGCCCTAGGTCTTCATGAGCAAGCAAGTTGGATGCACACCCACTTAGTTTCTTTTTGAGCTTTCATAAACTTATAGCTCTAGTGCATTCGTTGCATGGCAATCCCTACTCACTCACATTGATATCTATTGATGGGCATCTCCATAGCCCGTTGATACGCCTAGTTGATGTGAGATTATCTTCTCCCTTTTTGTCTTCTCCACAACCACCATTCTATTCCAATATAGTGCTATGTCCATGGCTCACGCTCATGTATTGCGTGAAAGTTGAGAAAGTTTGAGAATACTAAAGTATGAAACAATTGCTTGGCTGAAACCGGGGTTGTGCATGATTTAAATATTTTGTGTCATGAAGATAGAGCATAGCCAAACTATATGATTTTGTAGGGATAAGATTTCTTTGGCCATGTTATTTTGAGAAGACATAATTTCTTGGTTTGTATGCTTGAAGTATTATTATTTTTTATGTCAATATTAAACTTTTGTTTTGAATCTTATGGATCTGAATATTCTTGCCACAATCAAGAGAGATTACATTGATAAATATGTTAGGTAGCATTCCACATCAAAAATTCTATTTTTATCATTTACCTACTCGAAGACGAGCAGGAATTAAGCTTGGGGATGCTGATACGTCTCCAATGTATCTATAATTGCGACCAGAACAACTTCTCCGTCGTGTTCCCCTCCCGGGCTCTGAAGAATTGGGCGGCGTCGACGATACTCTTCGGGAGATCCGCAAACGCACCTGGAGAACTCCACACTCGAGTTAGCGACGCATACTTCTAACCTCCAAAGATACTCTGCAGAAGAAAGGCCATACCAGCCGCTATCTGCTGCGCCTGATTGATCTCCTTGCGAGCACTCCAAGACTCGCTCTGTGCCTCCTTGGCAACGTTGAGGGCTTTGTTAAGCTCGGATGTTTGGTCCGAAGTCTTCTACTCCAATGCCTCGCATTTGCGGATGGCGTCTCGCATATCTTGTTAGACTTCGGCCACCCGAGCCTCATGTTGACGGTGGGAGGCCTGTTCGACTTCCAGCTCGGCAGACGCTTTGTCAGCGGCTGCCTCGTTCATTTCGGCCTACTTCTTGGCCTGAGCAAGGGCGCCCTTGAGGGTGATGACTCACAAGTGTAGGGGACCTATCGTAGTCCTTTCGATAAGTAAGAGTGTCGAACCCCAACGAGGAGCAGAAGGAAATGATAGGCAGTTTTCAGTAAGGTATTTTCTGCAAGCACTGAAATTTTAGGTAACAGATAGTTTTGTGATAAGGTAATTGGTAGCAAGTGACAAAAGGTAAAAGTAAATAAGGTGAGGCAAGAAGGCCCAATCCTTTTTGTTTCAAAAGGACAAGCCTGGACAAACTCTTATATGAAGGAAAACGCTCCCGAGGACACATGGGAATTATCGTCAAGCTAGTTTTCATCACGATCATCTGATTCGCGCTCGGTACTTTGATAATTTGGTATGTGGGTGGACCGGTGCTTGGGTGTTGTCCTTACTTGGACAAGCCTCCCACTTATGATTAACCTCTAATGCAAGAATCCGCAAGTACAAAAGAAGTATTGAGGTAAACCTAACCATAGCATGAAACATATGGATCCAAATCAGCCCCTTACGAAGCAACGCATAAACTAGGGTTTAAGCTTATGTCACTCTAGCAACTCATCATCTAGTTATTACCTCCCAATGCCTTCCTCTAGGCCCAAATAATGGTGAAGTGTCATGTAGTCGACGTTCACATGACACCACTAGAGGAGAGACAACATACATCTCATCAAAATATCAAACGAATACCAAATTCACATGACTACTAATAGCACGACTTCTCCCATGTCCTCAGGAACAAAAGTAACTACTCACAAGACATAATATTGTTCATGATCAGAGGGGTATTAATATGCATAATGGATCTGAACATATGGTCTTCCACCAAATAAACCAACTAGCATAAACTACAAGGAGTAATCAACACTACTAGCAGCCCACAGGTACCAATCTGAGGTTTGGGTACAGAGATTGGATACAAGAGATGAACTAGGGCTTGAGAGGAGAGGGTGCTGGTGAAGATTTCGATGAAGATAGCCCTCCCCAAGATGGGAGAGTTGTTGGTGATGACGGCGGTGACGATTTCCCCCTCCCGGAGGGAAGTATCCCCGGAAGAACAGCTCTACCGTAGCCCTAGATTGGTTTCCGCCAAGGTTCCGCCTCAAGACGGCGGCGTCTGGTCCCGAAAGCCTTCTTCTGATTTTTTTTCCAATTCAAAACACCTCATATAGGAGAAGATGGGCATCGGGGGGCCCACGAGGAAGGGGGCGCGCCTAGAGAGGGGGGCGCGCCCCCCACCCTCGTGGATAGGTGGTGGCCCCCTGGTGATCTTCTTTCGCCAGATATTTTTTTATATTTTCTGAAACGGTGTCATGTGGAGTTTCGGGGCTTTTTGAGTTGTGTAGAATAGGTTTCCAGAGTTTGCTTCTTTTCCAGCCCAGAATTCCAGCTGCCGGCATTCTCCCTCTTCATGTAAACCCTGTAAATTAAGAGAGAAAAGGCATAAGTATTGTGACATAACGTGTAATAACAGCCCATAGTGCAATAAATATCAACATAAAAGCATGATGCAAAATGGACGTATCAACTCCCCCAAGCTTAGACCTCGCTTGCCTCAAGCGAAAGCAGATATCGAAAAATATTTCCACATGTTTAGAGATAGAGGTGTCGATAAAAATAAAATACGGACATGAGGGCATCATGATCATTCTCATAACAACAACACATATATATTGTCATATGATTCTTATGCTAAAGTAACAATTCATTCACAATGTCAAGTATGAATCAGAAACTTCATTGAAAACCAACAAACTATGATCTCGGTCATTGAAGCAATTGCAATTTATCGTAACATCGGAAAGAGTCAACATAAGAGCTTTTCAGCAAGCCTACATACTCAACTATCATATAGTCTTTCACAATTGCTCACACTCACGCAATACTTATGGTTATGGAGTTTTAATCAGACACAGAGAAAGATAGGGGCTTATGGTGTTGCCTCCCAACCTCTTACCTCAAGGGTAATGTCAACAGTAATAGACCATGATAACTTACATCCAATTGGGTATATATGTCAGGATCTTTCCAACACAGTGTGCTTGCCAAAGGATAAAATGTAAAAAAGGAAAGGTGATTTTCACCTTGACTCTTATAAGGCAGAGATAAAAGATAGGCCCTTCGTAGAGGGAATCAGAGGTTGTCATGTGATTTTCTGGTTGGATGCACAAAGTCTTAGCACAAAAGAACGTCACTTTATATTGCCACTTGTGATAAGGACCTTTATTATGCAGTTTGTCGCTTTTATTACTTCCATATCACAAGATCGTATAAAGCTTATTTCCTCCACACTAATAAATCATACATATTTTAGTGAGTTTGCAACATGACAACTTACTTGAAGGATCTTACTCAATCCATAGGTAGGTATGGTGGACTCTCATGGCAAAACTGAGTTTAAGGAGGTATGGAAGCACAAGTAGTATCTCTACTTGGTGCGGGGAGTTTTGGCTAGCATGACAGGGAAAGGAAAGCTCAACATGTTGGATGATCCATGACAATATACTTTATTTTAGATATAAGAAAACATAACCCATTATGTTGTCTTCCTTGTCCAACATCAACTCTTTAGCATGTCATATTTTAATGAGTGCTCACAATCATAAAAGATGTCCAAGATAGTATATTTGTATGTGAAACCTCTCTTTCTTTATTACTTCCTATTAATTACAATGATGGCCAAAACTATGTTTGTCAACTCTCAACAACTTCTATTCACCATACTCTTTATATGTGAAGTCATTACTTCCCATAAGATCAATATGATCTCTATGATACTCTTTATGTTCCCCCCTCCCTTCTTTTATATCATGACCAAAGTGAGGAAATCAGGCCCTTAACTCAACACTAATCTTTATTATATAGCTCACGGACTCGATTACAAAGAGTAAAGATCATAAAGCAAAAGCTCACAACTAGATCATGCTAACTTTATTCTACTAGATCAAGATACTACCAAAAGGATCGAACTAAGAAAAATGGTAAAGATAGGAGTGTGATGGTGATACGATACCGGGGCAACTCCCCCAAGCTTGGCAGTTGCCAAGGGGATTGCCCATACCCATATGATTATGTCTCCTTCTTCGGGGGTGGTGATGTAGGCTTCTTCCCTATCTTGCGCCTAAGGGCAGAATTTTGCTCCCTTAGGTCATTGATTTCCTGATCAAGGTTTAATATTTTCTTGCATAGTGCATGCTTGTTTTCCTGCAAGAGGTGAAAAGGGATAAATTCGATCTTAGGTTTCTTTGCTCTATCGGGGAGGCTTGAATTTTTGAACTCCACATGCATGTCCCGAGGTTGAGGTAGTGGGACTTCGTCTTCATCCGAGCTGGTCCAATCCTTTCCCTTGGGATCATGGTCTTCTTCTTCCTTCGTGGTCCAACCATAATGCTCCATATCCCCATAGATCTTAGGGTCAGCAAGGAGGTCGGCCACATAGCTTTCTCCCTCCGAATCCTGGGACGACATATTGCTCCTATCTGCGATAGAAACAGCTCAAAACAAAAACAGAGGATTTTTGCGTGATACCATGGTCAAAACCTTCATGGGTATATATAATGAATTTTTACCGACCAAAAAGGGGTAGCATATAAGAAATCAGAGTCTGGGAGGCACACGAGGTGCCCACGAGGTAGGGGGCGCGCCCAGGGGAAGGGGGCACGCCCTCCACCCTCATGGACGCCTCGTGTCTCTTCCGGACTGCCACTTATTTTTCTATTTTTCTATATATTCCAAAACGGTGAAAAATTGCCTTTAGAACTGTTTTGGAGTCAGTTTACTTACCGTATCACATACCTCTTCCTTTTCGGGGTCTGAATAGTTCTGGAAAGTGTCCCTTATGTATTCCTTCGAGGTTACGGTTTCAATATCATTGGTTTCAACATTTATAGGATTACCTGAGATATAATGTTTGATTCTTTGACCGTTCACCACCTTCGGATTTGTGCCTTCGAAGTTGTTGATTTTTATGGCATCGGAACGATAGACCTCCTCGATAACGTAAGGTCCTTCCCATTTAGAGAGAAGTTTTCCTGCAAAAAGTCTTAAACAAGAGTTGTATAGCAAGACATAATCACCTACGTTAAACTCACGCTTTTGTATCCTTTTTTCATGCCATCTTTTAACTTTTTCTTTAAACAGCTTGGCATTCTCATAGGCCTGGGTTCTCCATTCATCAAGAGAGCTAATGTCAAATAACCTCTTCTCACCAGCAAGTTTGAAATCATAATTGAGCTCTTTAATAGCCCAATATGCCTTATGTTCTAGCTCAAGAGGTAAGTGACATGCTTCTCCATAAACCATCTTATATGGAGACATACCCATAGGATTCTTGTATGCAGTTCTATAGGCCCATAATGCATCATCAAGTTTCTTGGACCAATTCTTTCTAGACCTATTAACTGTCTTTTGCAAAATTAATTCCAGCTCTCTATTGCTTAATTCTACTTGACCACTAGTCTGCGGGTGATAAGGGGATGCAATTCTATGATTTACATCATACTTGGCAAGCATTTTACGGAAAGCACCATGAATAAAGTGTGAACCACCATCAGTCATTAAGTATCTAGGGACTCCAAACCTCGGAAAAATAACTTCCTTAAGCATCTTAATAGAGGTGTTGTGATCAGCACTACTAGTTGGAATAGCTTCTACCCACTTAGTAACGTAATCAACAACAACTAAAATATGTGTGTACCCATTAGAGGAAGGAAACGGTCCCATATAATCAAAGCCCCAAACATCAAATGGTTCAATAACAAGTGAATAATTTATAGGCATTTCTTGACATCTACTGATATTACCAATTTTTTGACATTCATCACAGGATAAGACAAACTCACGGGCATCCTTGAAGAGAGTAGGCCAATAAAAACCAGATTGCAATACCTTATGTGTAGTTCTATCTCCTGCATGATGTCCTCCATAAGCTTCGGAGTGGCACTTGCGTAGGATCTGTTCCTGATCATGCTCAGGTACACAACGTCTAATAATACCATCTACTCCTTCTTTATAAAGATGTGGGTCATCCCAGAAGTAATGTCTGAAGTCATAAAAGAACTTTTTCTTTTGCTGGTATGTGAAGCTAGGAGGTATAAACTTAGCAACAATGTAATTAGCATAATCAGCATACCATGGAGCAGTACAAGAAGTATTTATGACAGCTAATTGTTCATCAGGAAAGCTACCATCAATAGGTTGTGGGTCATCAAGTATATTCTCTAGCCTAGACAAGTTATCTGCAATGGGGTTCTCAGCTCCCTTTCTATCAATAATATGCAAGTCAAATTCTTGCAGCAAAAGAACCCATCTAATCAGTCTAGTTTTAGCATCTTTATTTTCCATAAGGTATTTGATAGCAGCATGATCAATGTGAATAGTTACTTTAGAATCAACAATATAAGGTCTAAACTTACCACAAGCAAACACAACTGCTAAAAATTATTTCTCAGTAGTACCATAATTTCTCTGGGCATTGTCTAGAGTTTTACTAGCATATTGGATAACATTTAACTTCTTATCAACTCTTTGCCCTAAAACAGCACATACAGCATAATCACTAGCATCGCACATAATCTCAAAGGGT
The DNA here is from genome assembly GCA_902687465.1 of Secale cereale. NCBI lineage: Eukaryota > Viridiplantae > Streptophyta > Magnoliopsida > Poales > Poaceae > Secale > Secale cereale. The sequence continues at coordinate 153,341,221 of LR738711.1, read as the reverse complement.
AAATTCCAGTCAGGAGGCTGGACAATAGGTTCAGAGATCAATGCTTTCTGAAGTATTTCAAATGCTTCTAAACAATCATCATCAAAGACAAAAGGAATATCTTTTTGTAAGAGATTAGTCAGAGGCCTGGAGATTTTGGAGAAGTCCTTAATGAACCTCCTATAAAACCCGGCATGACCAAGGAAACTTCGTATACCTTTGATGTCCTTTGGGCACGACATCTTTTCAATAGCATCAACTTTAGCCTTGTCAACTTTAATACCTCTTTCAGAAATTTTATGTCCCAAGACAATGCCTTCATTAACCATAAAGTGGCACTTCTCCCAATTCAAGACAAGATTAGTGTCTTCACATCTCTACAAAACTCGGTCAAGGTTGCTTAAGCAATCATCAAAAGAAGTTTCGTAAACGGAGAAATCATCCATGAAAACCTCAACAATCTTTTCACAAAAATTAGAGAATATAGCCATCATGCATCTTTGAAAGGTAGCAGATGCATTACATAAACCAAAAGGCATACGTCTGTAAGCAAAGGAACCGAAAGGACAAGTAAAAGTAGTATTTTCTTGATCCCCTTTTGACACGGGTATTTGAGAGAAACCAGAATAACCATCTAGAAAGCAAAAATGGGTATGTTTGGATAACCTTTCTAGCATTTGATCAATAAAAGGCAAAGGGTAATGATCTTTCTTAGTGGATTTATTTAATCTGCGGAAATCAATTACCATCCTATAACCTGTGACAATTCTTTGTGGGATGAGTTCATCTTTATCATTAGGAACAACAGTCATACCTCCCTTCTTAGGGACACAATGGACAGGACTTACCCATTGGCTATCAGCAACTGGATAGATAATACATGCCTCTAGAAGCTTTAGTATTTCCTTCCTTACCACTTCTTTCATCTTAGAATTTAACCGTCGTTGATGATCAATAACCGGTTTAGCATTTTCTTCCAATTTTATCTTGTGTTGGCATAAAGTGGGACTAATGCCCTTAAGATCATCCAGAGTATATCCAATAGGAGCATGGTGCTTCTTCAGAGTTTTCAATATTTTTTCTTCTTCCTGCTCTAAAAGGTTAGCACTAATAATAACAGGATATATCTTCTTTTCATCAAGATAAACATGCTTAAGATTTTCAGGTAAAGGTTTAAGTTCAAACACGGGATCACCCTTGGGTGGAGGAGGATCCCCTAGGATTTTAACAGGCAGGTTGTTTTTCAATACGGGTCCATTCTTAAAAAATATTTTATCTATTTCCCTTCTCTCATTCATATACATATCATTTTCATGGTCTAGCAAATATTGTTCCAAAGGATCATTAGGAGGCACAGCAATAGAAGCAAGACCAATAATTTCATCCTTACTAGGTAATTCATTATCAAGGGGTTGCCTACGAAATTTAGCAAAGTTAAAATCATGAGACATATCCCCTAAACCAACAGTGACAATATCTTTCACGCAATCTATCTTAGCATTAATAGTATTCAAGAAGGGTCTACCAAATATGATGGGACAAAAATCATCTTGTGGGGAACCAAGAACAAGAAAATCAGCCGGGTATTTAACTTTACCACACAAGACTTCGACATCTCTAACAATCCCAATTGGTGAAATAGTGTCTCTATTAGCAAGTTTAATAGTAACATCTATACCTTCTAGCTCAACGGGTGCAATATCATGCATAATTTCATCATATAAGGATATAGGTATTACACTTGCACTAGCACCTAAGTCACATAAACTATGATAGAAATGATCTCCTATTTTAACAAAGATAATTAACAGGCAAGCCTATAACAGGTCTATGCTTATTCCTAGCATCGGGTTTGGCTATTCTGGCAGCTTCCTCTTGGAGGTAAATAACATGTCCATCTAAATCTTCAACCAAGAGATCTTTAACCATAGCAACACTAGGTTCAACTTTAATTTGCTCAGAGGGTGTAGGTGTTCTAGTACTACTCTTACGAACCACAGTTGAAGCTTTAGCATGATCCTTAATTCTAACAAGGAAAGGTGGTTTCTCAATATAAGCATTAGGAACAATAGGATCAACATTATAAGTGATAGTCTTTTCTTCAACTTTAACAGGTTCAACTACCTTTACTTCAATGGGAGGATGGTATTTAAACCACTTATCTTTGGGAAGATCAACATGAGCAGCAAATGATTCACAGAAAGAAGCTACTATCTCAGAGTCAAGTCCATATTTAGTGCTGAATTCACGGAAAACATCGGTATCCATAAAAGTTTTAACACAATCAAACTTAGGGGTCATGCCTGACTCCTTACCTTCGTCGAGATCCCAATCTTCAGAGTTTTGTTTAATTCTCTCCAATAAATCCCATTTGAGTTCAACAGTCTTCATCATAAAAGAAGCAGAACAAGAAGTATCGAGCATGGAGCGATTATTAAGAGAAAGCCGAGCATAAAAATTTTGAATGATCATTTCTCTTGAGAGCTCATGATTGGGGCATGAATATAACATTGCCTTAAGCCTCCCCCAAGCTTGAGCGATGCTTTCTCCTTCACGAGGCCAAAAATTATAAATATAATTATGATCACGATGAACCTGGTGCATAGGGTAGAACTTATGATGAAATTCCAACTTCAGACGATTATAGTTCCATGATCCAATATCACCACATAGCCTAAACCAGGTCAATGCATCTCCCTTCAAAGATAAAGGGAAGAGCTTCTTCTTGTTAACATCCTCGGGCATACCTGCAAGCTTAAATAATCCACAAACTTCATCCACATAGATTAGGTGTAAATCAGGATGCAGTGTTCCGTCTCCTGTAAAGGGATTATCTAGCAGTTTTTCTATCATACCCGAAGGAATTTCAAAGCAAACATTTTCAGTAGGTCTAGTAGGTTGAGGAGCAACTCTTTGCTTTTCTGGTCGGGTTGAAGATACCCCGAACAAGCCCTCAAAGGATGATGAACCATAGTAACAAGTGGCAATAAATTTTAGCACACTATATAAAAAAATTCCTTATCAAATTCCACTAACCAAAGGCGCTTCACTCCCCGGCAACGGCGCTAGAAAAGAGTCTTGATGACCCACAAGTGTAGGGGATCTATCGTAGTCCTTTCGATAAGTAAGAGTGTCGAACCCAACGAGGAGTAGAAGGAAATGATAGGCAGTTTTCAGTAAGGTATTTTCTGCAAGCACTGAAATTATAGGTAACAAATAGTTTTGTGATAAGGTAATTGGTAGCAAGTGACAAAAGGTAAAAGTAAATAAGGTGCAGCAAGATGGCCCAATCCAATTTGCTGCAAAAGGACAAGCCTGGGCAAACTCTTATATGAAGGAAAGCGCTCCCGAGGACACATGGGAATTATCGTCAAGCTAGTTTTCATCACGATCATCTGATTCGCGTCCGATACTTTGATAATTTGGTATGTGGGTGGACCGGTGCTTGGGTGCTGTCCTTACTTGGACAAGCCTCCCACTTATGATTAACCTCTAATGCAAGCATCTGTAACTACAAAAGAAGTATTAAGGTAAACCTAACTATAGTATGAAACATATGGATCCAAATCAGCCCCTTACGAAGCAACACATAAACTAGGGTTTAAGCTTCTGTCACTCTAGCAACCCATCATCTACTTATTACTTACCAATGCCTTCCTCTAGGCCCAAATAATGGTGAAGTGTCATGTAGTCCACGTTCACATGACACCACTAGAGGAGAGACAACATACATCTCATCAAAATATCGAACGAATACCAAATTCACATGACTACTAATAGCAAGACTTCTCCCATGTCCTCAGGAACAAAAGTAACTACTCACAAGACATAATATTGTTCATGATCAGAGGGATACTAATATGCATAATGGATCTGAACATATGATCTTCCACCAAATAAACCAACTAGCATCAACTACGACGAGTCATCAACACTACTAGCAGCCCACACGTACCAATCTGAGGTTTGGGTACAAAGATTGGATACAAGAAATGAACTAGGGTTTGAGAGGAGGTGGTGCTGGTGAAGATGCTGATGAAGATAGCCCTCCCCAAGATGGGAGAGTTGTTGGTGATGACGGCAGTGACGATTTCCCCCTCCCGAGGGAAGTATCCCCGGCAGAACAGCTCTGCCGGAGCCCTAGATTGGTTTTCGCCAAGGTTCCGCCTCGAGACGGCGTCGTCTGGTCTCGAAAGCCTCCTTCTGATTTTTTCCAAATCAAAACACCTCATATAGGAGAAGATGGGCATCGGGGGGCCCACGAGGCAGGAGGGCGCGCCCCCACCCTCGTGGACAGGTGGTGGCCCCCCTGGTGATCTTCTTTCGCCAGATATTTATTATATTTTCTGAAACGGTGTCCTGTGGAGTTTCGGGGCTTTTGAGTTGTGCAGAATAGGTTTCCAGAGTTTGCTTGTTTTCCAGCCCAGAATTCCAGTTGTCGGCATTCTCCCTCTTCATGTAAACCCTGTAAAATAAGAGAGAAAAGGCATAAGTATTATGACATAACGTGTAATAACATCCCATAGTGCAATAAATATCAACATAAAAGAATGATGCAAAATGGACGTATCAGAGGTTCTCGACCTCAACGGCGCCAGCTATGATCATAATCACACCAAACAATGAGTTAAACTTCTCAATAAACATACCATCTCTTTTGACATTATAATTTTCTAAATCTGCATACCTTGCATTTCATCAAACCGCTTGCTAATGCGGTCGAGCTCCTCGTCAGCTTATTGAAGCTTCCATTGAGCTCGGAAACTTCTGTGGCCTGAACGGATGCCGCCAACAGGGAAGCCTGCTCAAATAAATGGCACAGTACGTTATATTAGCAGCTACTATGCGGATCCTCTGTCTGATTCCTTTCAGAATCGCACAGAGCATCAGGGGCTAGCGTCTGTACACAGGTTTATTATCCTATACAAATAAAACGTAAAGTTCTCTTAGAGTATTACGTCGCTTACCTCAAAGCCTGTTAATAGGCTGTTGAAGGCTTCATTTAGTCCGCTCTTAGCATACTGAATCTTCCCCAAAACCGCACCCATCAGGGTGCGGTGTTCCACCACAATGGAAGCACCTTGCAGTGCTTCCTCCAGCATGTTCGGCGCCTCCGGATTAATGGAGGTCGCCGGTGGAGCTGATGCTCCTCCCCCTATCGTAGGGGCTGCCTTTCCGATTCCGGAGCCATACTGGCCTCCGGAATGGTGTTCGGCGGGAGCCCGGATTGCTTGGGCACCCCGCCGTTGGTTGCCATAGGGACGGTTTCCCCTTGGCCGACGATGGCCGAGGTGTTGACCTCGGGCACTGATACGTCTCCAACGTATCTATAATTTTTGATGTATTCATGCCATGTTTATAATATTTCTACATGATTTTGGTATGATTTGGTTAGAACTAACCCGGACTGACGTTGTTTTCAGCAGAACGACCGTGGTGTTGTTTTTGTGCAGAAATAAAAGTTCTCGCAATGCGCTGAAAAACAACGGAGATTTTTTTTGGAAAATGTAAAAAATACTGGAACGAAGAGTTACCGGAGGGGAGGCCCGTGGGCCCCACGAGGGTGGAGGGTGCGTCCACCCCCTAGGGCACGCCCCTGTGCCTCGTGGACTCTTCGTGGGGCCCCTGACTTGTTCTCGACGCCAACCTCTCCTATAAATCCCCAAACCTCCAGAAAATAACCTAGATCGGGAGTTCCGCCGCCGCAAGCCTCTGTAGCCACCAAAAACCAATCGGGACCCTGTTCTGTCACCCTGCCGGAGGGGGGAATCATCGCCGATGGCCATCTTCATCATCCTGGCGCTCTCCATGACGAGGAGGGAGTAGTTCACCCTCGGGGCTGAGGGTATGTACCAGTAGCTATGTGTTTGATCTCTCTTTCTCTCGTGTTCTTGATTTGGCACGATCTTGATGTACCGCGAGATTTGCTATTATAGTTGGATCTTATGATGTTTCTTCCCATCTACCTTCTTGTAATGGATTGAGTTTTCCCTTTGAAGTTATCTTATCGGATTGAGTCTTTAAGGATTTGAGAACACTTGATGTATGTCTTGTGTGGGATACCTGTGGTGACAATGGGGTATTCTATTGATTCACTTGATGTATGTTTTGGTGATCAACTTGCGGGTTCCGTGACCTTGGGAATCTATGCATAGGGGTTGGCACACGTTTTCGTCTTGACTCTCCGGTAGAAACTTTGGGGCACTCTTTGAAGTTCTTTGTGTTGGTTTGAATAGATGAATCTGAGATTGTGTGATGCATATCGTATAATCATACCCGCGGATACTTGTGGTGACATTGGAGTATCTAGGTGACATTAGGGTTTTGGTTGATTTGTGTCTTAAGGTGTTATTTTACTACGAACTCTAGGGCTGTTTGTGACACTTATAGGAATAGCCCAATGGATTGATCGGAAAGAATAACTTTGAGGTGGTTTTGTACCCTACAATAATCTCTTCGTTTGTTCTTCGCTATTAGTAACTTTGGAGTGACTTTTTGTTACATGTTGAGGGATTGTTATATGATCTAATTATGTTATTATTGTTGAGGGAACTTGCACTAGTGAAAGTATGAACCCTAGGCCTTGTTTCGAAGCATTGCAATACCATTTTCGCTCACTTTTATTACTTGTTACCTTGCTGTTTTTATAATTTCAGATTACAAAAACATATATCTACCATCCATATTGCACTTGTATCACCATCTCTTCGCCGAACTAGGGCACCTATACAATTTATTATTGTATTGGGTGTGTTGGGGACACAAGAGACTCTTTGTTATTTGGTTGTAGGGTTGTTTGAGAGAGACCATCTTCATCCTACGCCTCCCACGTATTGATAAACCTTAGGTCATCCACTTGAGGGAAATTTGCTACTATCCTATAAACCTCTGCACTTGGATACCCAACAACGTCTACACGAAGAAGGTTGTGTAGTAGACATCAGGCACCTTCTCGTCCGCCCCGCTCCCACCTCCTCACGCAGGGGACGCCCGCAGGGAAGAAACCTCGGTGTCTCCTAGTATGATGGGTAATTGAGCCCGCGGTGGCGTATCACTCTCTGCCATATCAGGCGGCAGAGAGCTCCCTGGCGATAGTGGTGTGCTGGGGAATGTGTGGGGAGGACTGCAAAACAAAAAATAGAATTACTTAAACAATGATAACAGGTTGGTCGAAGACAACAGTGAAAGTTTGAATACTTACGAGTCGCCAAGGGGCTTGACCCTGGGCTGTTTTCGGAAGTCAGCTTCAGACTCTGAGTCCGAGCTGTCTCGGAGGTTCAGCTTCCTCCTAGGCACCCCCTTTCCCGTGTTATTGGGGGTCGCCCTCTTCTTCCTCTTACCCTTGATGGGAGAGTCGCTTTCCACCTCCTCATCCTCTTCCTCTTCGTCAGGGGAGGAGGGGCGTCGGTCTCTCCGGATAAGCTTCCGAAGGACCCTTAGGGCGGGGGCCGCTCTTGTCCTCCTTACCCTTCTTCTTGGCCTTCTTCTCCGGCGCCTGGTACGGCGCCGGCACCAGCATCGCCATTAGCTGAGGCGTGGCTGGGTCCTCGGGCAAGGGGGCCGGACAATGATCCGCTCCGCTTTCGCTGTCCAGGCATGTATGGAACGCAAATGTTCTAACTCCTGTTATAATTGAAATATAGATCGGATGGGTCTTCGGCAAAATCGTGCTTACCTCTGTGGCCGGAGTCTCGCTGTCGAACCCGATGTCTTCGATTTCCTTTGGCCACTTCTTCTGGGTCTTGAAAAGCTGCTTCCACATGTCTTCGTGCGTAGTGCCGAAGAAGCGCTTCAAGGTCCGGGTCCCTCCGGATTGAACTCCCACAAGCAGGAGGCCCGGAGCTGGCAGGGGAGGGTGCGGCGAAAGAGCATCACCTGAATCACATCGGTGAGGTGGGTGCCCTCTACTATCATGTCGGAGATGCGATTCTGGAGCATCTTCACCTCCGATTGAGACCCCCACTCGAGGCCCTTGGTGGTCCATGAGGTAAGCCTTTCCGGGGGTCCGGATCTGAATTCGAGCATGGCTGCCCATTTAGCCTCACGAGGTTCGGTGATGTAGAACCACTCCTGTTGCCATATCTTATTGGTTTCCACAAAAGCCCCTTATGGCCAGGTGGTGTTGGGGAGCTTGCTTACCATGGCTCCCCCACAATCCGCTTGCTGCCCGTCGACCACCTTCGGTTTCATATTGAAGGTCTTGAGCCATAGGTCAAAGTGTGGGGGGACGCGAAGGAAGGCTTCACACACGACTATGAAAGCCGATATGTGAAGAATAGAATTTGGGGCTAGATCATGAAAATCTAGCCCGCAGAAAAACAAGAGACCCCGGTAAAAGGGGTGGACGGGAAATCCGAGCCCCCAAATAAAGTGAGGGATGAACACAATCCTCTCGTCGGGCCCTGGGATGGGGGTCACCTGATTCTTGTGAGGAATCTGGTGCGCTATGTTGGCGAAGTCTCCGCTCCGGAGACTCTTCATGTCTTTCTCCGTGACGGTGGATGCCTCCCACTTGCCCTTAGAGCCAGATCCGGCCATTGCTAGAGAAGGAGGTGGCGGTGTGAGGGATGGGAGCTGTGGGCGCTGGAACTGCGAGCGCTGGAGCTAGGAGATTGGGAAGCAAAGTCTAGAGGAAAGCGTGAGGTAAAAGGGAGGGATCTATGTCCTTTTATAGGCGGTAAATACCAAACGTCCCCCATTCGAGCCGTAAAACTCGCATGTTCCCAACGAGATCGTGCGTAAGGTACGGTTGGGTTACCCAAATCATATTGATGAGGATCCCACGATAAGCGGGCACGTTCTCTGCTTCGACAAGACGTGCCAATGGAGGTTGTGCCTCGAAACGCGAAACCAGAGCCAAGAAAATGGTTCAAAATATTAGGGTCAAATGTGACGTTTCGCCGAGAAAAAGTTGTCGGTAAAGACATTGTACCTATTTCGATGTTTATGCCTTCGTGGCTAAGGGTTGTACTAATCATGCAGAGCCAGACATAGTTGCTTTACGCAGGAAATAAAACTTCATATGTTCGGAAGGAGCAACCCGCCTTGCAATGTCAAAGACAATATGCGTGCCGGACTCATCGTCATCAAAGACTGGTTCAAGGGCTACTGAGGGAGTCCTGGACTAGGGGGTCCTCGGGTGTCCGGATTACTCGTTATGGATCGGACTGGTGGGCCGTGAAGACCAACACAGAAGATTGTCCCTCGTGTACGGATAGACTCCTATGTATATAGAATGACAAGTTTAAGTCCGGGTGTAATGATTCCTTCCTCTGCAAGATGATTATGTACAACCATAGGTCCCTCTGATGCATATATAAACTGAAGGGTTTAGTCCGTAGAGGCAATCACAACTACCATAGGCTAGACATCTAGGATTTAGCCATTACGATCTTGAGGTAGATCAACTCTTGTAATCCTCATATTCATCAAGATCAATCAAGCAGGAAGTAGGGTATTACCTCCATTAAGAGGGCTTGAACCTGGATAAACATCGTGTCCTTGTTCCCCCTGTTTCCGTCGATCCTCAGATACATAGTTTGGGACCCCTAACCGAGATCCGCCGGTTTTGACACCGACATTCCCAACCTACACTTCACCCCTTGTCACCTACTACTTGGACGACCTTGGCGATTCGACTGCAGCGTCATCCACAACGGATGGACCAATCAATATAGCTTCAAGATGAAGGGAAATGAGTACGTACCACGACCCATGTTGTCAAGTCAAGTGATCGCCGACGAGCAAGCATCTACCCATCGTGGGGAGAATAGTGATCGAGTGAGCCACCAAAAAGAGAGTGAACGCCACAGGTTAAAATTAAGTGCCTCCATGATGAGCGACAAGAAAAACTTACTTCTTTTAGCCACCAAACGAGAGATGAGAGAAGTGAGTGAGAGCCCCTCAACCATTCTTCACTATGTCCTACTACCTTCTTTCCGGTTTATAAGGCTTGCGTGTATCCCTAGGTCTATAATTTGACCAACATAAAGTAAGTTGTATAGTCTAAAAATTACAACATTAAAAAATAGAAGATCTGAAGTTTCTAATGATATATATTTTGTGATAGATAACTTGTATTACATTAGTTTATTTTTTAAACTACATATACGTGCAAGCCGGAGGTAGTACCGTGCTCTACCTCTACCTCCACTACGAGGCATCGAACACCACATCAACCTCATTCCTGGTGCACACTTAAAGAACATGGCACTGTACCACGTCAACCCACTCCAATCATGAAAGATTGGCCCCACACCGTATCAGGTCGTGCCCAAGCACATACAGGGAAAGAGCAGACTGCAAACAGCCAAGGCATCCAAGATCACAGGACCTCCCAACTCTGCACTAACCAGCACTTGCGCAAAATAGCCACACGCACCTTACATCATCGAAGAAGTCAACCTACCTACCGGGGATAGATCGACCAGCAGATCAAACAGCAGACTGCGCCGGCTCCTGAGGCGAGGGTCACACAAAGAGCAGAGTATGCCCCCGCAAAAAAAAAAAAGAGCAGAGTATGCCATCATGAACTAATCCATGTTTGATGATGCATTTAATCAATTTTCTCAATGATTGAAAATGCAAAAGTACTCGTCCAAAATAAAAGTAATTGCATACGGCAAGTACAATCCACATGCAAGATGAGAAATTTCATACAAAGTCTCGTTTTAGCAGTCTGCAGCTTCGCACGAATTTCAAATCAAGACACAAGGATTAGAAGTTCCTGCTAACTCTACTTCAGTGAAAAGTAGAACATGTTCCAGTCTGCGTCCGCCCTCACTGCTCACCTTTGCCTGAGGCTTTGTTCGGTTACACCTCCTCACAGGGGGATTGGGGTGGATTGGAGGAGGTTTTGACTTGTAGAGGGTGTAATCCCTGCAAATCCCTGCCAAACCCCTCCATTTTCCGTGTCAACCGAACAGGCCCTGAAGGATTCTTCATGAGCTCCTTCGCCTTCCTGCAAGAAATTCAGCCCCATGGAATGGAAATGTCAGCGCTAACAATAGTCCCTCAATATGCAACTCAATGACTACATGATTCCTCTTTCTAGGGCTGATATAGTCACTAATGGCAGTCCTACACATTACCACAAGTGCCGCATAAGCAAAAGTTCTTCAGAGTCATGCGCTACATTCTACTCCCTCCGTTCCTAAATATAAGTCTTTTTAGAGATTCCACTACAAACTACATACGGGTGTATATAGACATACTTTAGAGTATAGATTCATTTATTTTGCTTCGTATGTAGTCCATAGTGTAATTTTTAAAAGACTTATATTTAGGAACGGAGGGAGTACATGTATAGTCAACTATGCAACTGCTTCAGGTCACTATAAAGTAATTTGCTGGCCTAAACCCATACTTGCATTTGGAAGACACGGAAAAGAGATAAGCAAAGAGAGAAGGTTACCGTAGTTCACCCTCAATTTCAGAGTTTCCAGGATCAAGATTTCGTGCTTCCAAGTAAGCATTACGGGCTTGTTCATACTCCTGGGTGCATGGCAAATCAAGGAACGTGACCAGAATGTAAGATTAATAAAGTATGTAAACAGTGAACGCACTGGCAAGCTAGACTCACCTGGAGTAGCATGTGAGCTGCACCTACACGACTGCAAGCTTTTGCGCATTTAGGTTGTAGCTTTCTGCCCCTGAGAGCATCTGACAAAGCACCTTTACCATCACCCATGAGCAGTTTACAAAGACTCCTGTTGCAATACAGTGTTGCAGACTCTTGATGACATATTGCCTATGGTCAAACATGAGAGGTAATGAAAATATTATTTTCAACTTAAAATCATCATATACAGGAGTTTTATTCTAATGCTTATTTATGGACAACTAGAAAACCGTCTGAAAACTTTACTACTAAGGGCATGTTCGGCAACGCTCCAGCTCCTAGCTTCTTCATCTTCACACATGAAGCTCATCCGAATGCTAGCGCTCCAGGAAGCTGGAATCAAGAAGCTGGCGAGCTGCCGTAGTGTAAAAAAGGTGGAGTTGGGGAAGCTGGCCTTTTCCACATCCGTGGATACCCAGAAGTTGGAGTTGAGGCTAATTACCACAAGGCCACTGCTAGGCTTTACTACTAAGGGCCTGTTCGGCAACGCTCCAGCTCCTAGCTTCTTCATCTTCACACATGAAGCTCATCCGAATGCTAGTGCTCCAGGAAGCTGGAATCGAGAAGCTGGCGAGCTGCCGTAGTGTAAAAAAGGTGGAGTTGGGGAAGCTGGCCTTTTCCACATCCGTGGATACCCAGAAGTTGGAGTTGAGGCTAATTACCACAAGGCCACTGCTAGGCGCCGGTGCGCTGGCCCAAATTTGGGCCGGTCGCACCGCAGCCCCACGATGCGTGCGCCCCAGGCCGCACGATTCAGCGCCTCCTCTCCCCCGCGTCATCCCCTCCTTCCTCACGGCTTCCTTCTTCTCCGCATCGTCAATCAGAAAAAAGGGAGCAGCGGCCGTGCGTCAGAGAGGAAAAGTTGCGGTGAGCACCGGCAACCCTCGTCGTATTTCCCTCACCGAAGATCAGAGCGCCGCCGCACACTCAGGCTCCCCGGCATCGCAGACCCGCCATGGCTCCTAGGGCACGCCATGGCATGGTCCTCAAGCTCCCGAAGCCGTGCGACCTGGCCGCTTCCGGGGATGCTGGAACCGTCTAGTCCCGGTGCTGCGGCCCACGAGCACCCAACCCCCCGCTACAACGGCGCACCCCGATGGTGGTGTTGCAAACAGCACCAGGGGATGCTTCAACCGCTTGAACAAAAAGCTTCAAATGGCATCGGAAAAAGCTACAGCCGGCTTAGAAGAAAAAGCTTCAGACATGGAAAAATGCTTCAACCGGCGTCGAGAAAAGCTTCGACCGGTGTAAAAAAATGTTTCAATCGGAATGGGAAAAAGCTTCAACGATGGCAGAAAAGCTTCATCCGTTGTGGAAAAAAGCTTCAATAGGTGTGGAAAAAAGCTTCCGCCATGAAACTTTCAAAAAACGAGCGTTGGTGAGAGCTACGGGGCGACGGCGAAAGCTGCAACGAGCGTTGACAAGAGCTACAAGCGGGTATGGAAAAAGCTTCAACGGTTACAGCTATGGCATGGTCGGTTGCAGCTCTGGCGTGGCCGGGTCCGGCGAGGCAGGCAGAGCTCCGATGGCACAGATCCGAGCAGATCTGGCCGAGGGCGGCCGGATCGGCTGATTCCCGTGGCCGCGGTGCCCTGGGACGGGGATGGTAGACCATGACGGGGGCTGAGAAAGAAGTAGAGAAGGAGCGAGGGAGAAAGAAGAGACAAGAAGGAAGGAGAAGAATAGGAGGAACGTCTGCATGCGGGCCCTTTGACCGCGTGACTTGAGCGTGGACGCGTGACCGGCCGAGCGTTCGGCCGGCGCGCCGTTCCCAAACGTTTCCCTTACCACAATGTTGCCACCGCCAAGTGAGTTTGAGCGTACCGGTTTGTTTTCTTTCCCGAACTCGCTCTCTCTCACGTTGCCTGTTCCTTTGGGCCCCGAACCTGGCCTGCTAATCCTGCTAAATGGGCTGGCAGCCTCTTGCTTTGACGATAGAAAACGAAGCTGTGTTGCCGAACGCTTTCCAAATCGCCACCTGAAGCGAGAAGCTATGCGAAAAGTAGAATTTAGGAAGTTTTTGAGAAGCTGGGCAGTTTCAGAACAGGCCCTAAGTAATACTGCAGAATGGAGTTATGGAACACATTCTCTTACTAGACTGATTGGCTTGTTCAATTTACATTTACGGTCAATTTGAATATGTAGTTAACAATCCTAAGTAGACATCGTCACATCAGACGCAAACAGTGGGCAACAATCAAAATTTCATATTAGCTGAGAAGAAGAAAACAAGTTCGCATGGATTCTGGAGATGTAAGAAGTCAACGAAGTTTGACATGCACAAAGAATGTCAAATATGTTTCTCAAGTGAAGTCAAATTTGCTTAATATGCATGATCTACGTCGGTTAAGATTAGTCCAAATGAGTGACCAATCAAGTCAAGTACATATACATGTCATACTGACAAGTTATCTCTAGATTGCTACCTACCATATACATGTGAGCCATTTATTGGCCATTCCATGTCCATAATGATATGCATCGAGAACCAGATAAACATTGTTTTTATTTACTGATTGCCGCCCCCTAAATGGGCACCTCAAGAGAAAAAAAATCATTCTACCACATATGTACTACCTCCGCCCAGGTTTATATAGGTCCAGACGGCAGGTTTGCACGGATCAAGACGCAGTGGGGTTAACTACTCTGGGCTCCCTTTAATCCTTGGAACCCCACACCACGCGTATTCTCTCTCATGCTAGCTCTCTCATGCTAGTTCTTCTCACGGAAGCAAGCAAGGGGACCAGCAATGATTCATCTGGATGCAACCAATGGAACGGCAGCATGCCCGTAGCAACCCAACGCACGGTACGCTGTGAAGTTGCTATCCGGCCCAGTATACCCAGACGGAGGTACTCCCTCCGTCTAGGTGAGTAAGTCATCTTAAAAAAACCAAATAATCCTAAAACACTAAGGCGCGGTGCATTAACTACCATCTCGTTTTTTGTTTATTGACATAAATAAGGGAATCAACCAATAAAAGATGTGGGGTGTGTCTGCGTTTAATGACTTGAAGCTACCAAACACGACATGCAGTGGTTAGTTCATTGCATGCAATGCTATTAATTAGCAAATGAACATTAACTTTTCTTGTTTTCCCCTCTTCCTTGGTCACGGTGCACAACCTAAGATGACTTACTCACCTAGACAGAGGGAGTAGTGATTATTAAGATGCATGAATTTCTGCACATTCTTAAACTACGGTTGCTTCAAATATATTAATCTAGATGGGTCTAGTTCAGATCTAGTTGTAATTTTAGTTCGTCTTCAATCAGATATCAGATATATTCATGGCCGAATACACAACACTACATTTAAAATACATGGCGCTCATGGAAATATTGTCCCCCAGTTACACGTTTCATTTCTTGATCACCAGATATTTTTTCTGTTTTTGTGCCATTCACAGCTCATATGCTACATTAAAAAAACTGTTAGATATCCAAAGTGGTTAAATAATGTAAATTACTACATAGAGTATATAGTAAGAAAACTAGTTAGTTAGAAAAGAAAATGATTTTTATTTAGTTCCCATTGACAGCAAAAACTTACTCATCTAAACCATCATAGAATAAGTGGAAGAGGTTTACCATATCATAGAATTGTGAAGCAATCTTATACTCCTTCTGCTTGAATGCCGCATCAGCTTGTGACTTCAAGAATTCTTTTCTTCTTAGATGGTCCTTTGGCTCCTGGACATTACATAATGAAACATGAATTAAATGTTCGAATTGCGGAAATAATCATCACTCACTATGATGATTTGCTTGAATGCCGTAAGGCTATTTTCTCAGAGAAGTATGCTACTATAGACAATCCTTTTCTTCATCACGGATTGTTGTCATGAAAGTCAGAAAAATGTTACAATCTACCAAACACCAGGTGAGGCCTGCAGTGCACAGTAGATGGCAGGCAACAGGAAACATGACAATATGAGCACAGATAAAGGTGTTCCTTCTTTCACAGAAACAACAAAGGAGAACACATTATTACTAGACCATGTGCAAGCCAGTTAGGTACATAATGGGATAAAGGGCTCAGACATATACATGACAGATAGCATTTGTCCACACCTAAAAAGAAAGGACTGCGGCATAATTTTAGAACTAGTATGCACTGAAATAAAATATAATTGTTCAAAAGGGCACTGCAATTGTCCTATTTTCAGAGTCAATCTTATCAGGTGTCAGGTGTTTTGTACTTTTGAAGCTTGGAAGCAGCAGAACTCTTTTTTTACTTTATGATTTTCACCGAGTTTGGAAAGCATTTTTTATTCATTACAATCCAGGGTTTGTTTATATTATGTTCCATTAAACTATAGTTGATAGTGCGTATCACACATGGTTCATGATGTCTATTCGCTCTATTGTTAGGCAGCCCTGCCGTTATGCCGGTGATAGATGTTATCTCAGCGTGATCATATTACCCTTCTAAATTACAGTCAGGTTTTCTAGTCTAGTCAGCAGTAAAAAACTATCTTTATGATATATCCCAAGTTGGGAGACCTAAGATTACTCCAATAAATAAGCATATGGGGTCATGCATATAATGACCAATTGACCACAGCTTATAATAACAGTAATGGATAATAAATTCAGAACTGAAAAACAAATAAAGGTTTAGCTTTCAAACAATATTCAGTACTAAAACAACACCAGAACAGACACAGCATACCATTGCCTTTTTATCTTCAGCTTTTGCATGAGAAACTACTCCCTCAACACTCCAGTTTGGGACATTTGGATTTGGGGAAGTTACAGGAAACAACATTTGAACCTCTTCCTTGCAACCACGTACTGCAGCAAGCTCTACTGGCAACCTACCCAACTGGTCAACAGAAGGAAAAGTAACTGTCAATTATTTCGGAAAGTAAGAATGTCATTCAAGAAAGGAAATATTTAGAATATAGAAAAAGAACATGGACAGGATGCAAGTATAATCAATGGAAGAAATACTAACAATAGGGATGAAGAACACAACTAAAAAATCAATTTATTTTATTATTTGTTGCATGAATACAATTGAGAAATGCTGCTACCCAGAATGGTGAGAACTCAGTAGCTCATCAACTGTTGAGTTATGATGATATGACCTTCTTTCAAAAGGGAAAAATAGAGATATATGTTGCAAACTTGTTCGATACAAGCAAGTACCAACATTTTTAGAATGTTATTATATGATGGAAGAGTAGACATAGTCAACGACACAAAACAACTTAAATTCATTCCCAAAAATAGCTCACCAACATAATAAGAGGAGTTGCATAATAGTATCGCCATAAGCTTTAATGAAGTACCGTGATACAGTCAGCAAAATACATAAAAAATACAAACCATACATCATCAGTGATATTAGGATCTGCTCCAGCCTCCAACAAAAACCGAATGAATTTAGTATAATCTTCTCGTGTTGTGGCATACACCAATGGAGACATGCCGCAAAATACATAAAAAATACAAACCATACATCATCAGTGATATTAGGATCTGCTCCAGCCTCCAACAAAAACCGAATGAATTTAGTATAATCTTCTCGTGTTGTGGCATACACCAATGGAGACATGCCGCAACCCTTGCAGTTAACATCGGCACCAGCCTATGAAAAAGAATTATTCAATACAATGTTAATGATGGTATCTCCATGTATATCAAAGTACAGAGATGGTAGAGTAAGCAAAAAAACACAGGAATGGACAAATAATCCAGAGAATTCTCACCTTAAATAGTATCTCCATGCACTTGAGAGAACGTTGAGTAAGCGCCATAAACAACGGACTTCCCAAATGGGTGACACCGATATTAGGCTGAAAGAGGGTATTATGTATTAATAAACGTGACAGTGATCTACTATAAAATCTAA